>CM042137.1:67147270-67287270 GCA_023376005.1 Doryteuthis pealeii | reverse complement strand
TAATCAAGATATATATAGAGAGTGGGAGAGTGACAAGCACAATGTGAAGTAAGAGGTAGGTTAGTTTTTGACTTTTTTCCAATTATGACTAATTAGAACCAATTAAAATGGAATTTTTTTTCAAACATACCTCAATCCAAAACTAAGGAATGATATGCATTTTTGTCATTAAAATAGATAGAAAAAAGCCTTTAGGAGACAAACATTGATTCCCTCAGCTTTAGTATAATAATAGCTATTAGGAAAAAATGGAAGTGAATCTGATAGTTTATAAGTTTATAAAAAATGAAAAAAACATGCTGCATTGAAAGATGATATCTATTCAGCCAACCCTACAGTGTTTCAGTTTGTTCAGCAAACCATCGTTGGGGCCATCAGTTGTGTAAATAGAATATTGATAAACAGAAGTTTGTAAGCCTTTGTTTTTAATGTGTATTCGGCTTCTGTTGGTATATAAATATGAGAAAAAACAAAGGCTCACAAACTTCTATTCATCAATAGTTTTTTTTTTACACAAATGATGGCCCTGATGATGGGCATGGATTTAACAGTAAATTAAATCCTCTATGATAAATTTGTGTTGTTTAAATCTGTGTGACTTTCTTTTGATCAATAACAAGGTTTTTTATAAAAAATACTTTTTTACTTGATGCACCCCTTGTAATGAAATTTAATTTCCATTCACACCCAAAATAAATTAATTGAATATTAAATTACAAAACGTAACTAATTTACCAGTTTTTAATACAATTTACATCATAAAAGAATTGGCAAACTATAAAGACAAACATGTCTTTGATACTTGAATTATTTTTTAATGGGAAAAAATGGATTTGATGGGATTAATTTAAAAAGAAAAAAAAATTGTTTTCAAGGTAAATTTTTTTTACAAAATACAGAAAAAAGATCTTGATCGTTTTTGGCTAGAATCAGATTATTCATTTAAATGGCCTGTATATTTTAAATGGGTCATTTGTGGTTGGTTGGTTGGCTGGTTGGTTGGTTGGATTTTATAGCATTTCAACCCTTGAGTTATTTTATACTGAAAACATTTGTTTTATTCATTCCTGTTGTGTATTCTATTCTTTTGTCAAACTCAATTTAAAAAAAAACAACATTTTTCTTATTCTTATAACCTATAGATGGAACCTTAACAGGTACTACCACTCCGGGTCAGGGTGGACCTGGAAGTAATGGCAATGAAGGGGTACTATATGGATCTATAACTGCAAAATGACCAATTTTAAGCCTTTTTCTTTACTAAATATATTGCTCTGTTTAATAATATTGAACATTGAGCTCTCAACTTTGACCTGAACAACTCTAACATTCTGGTATTGGAAGAAAGGTCCAATTTAGAATCATCCTAATACCAACTTGTCTGGTATCCCATCTATGGATACATACATACATACATTTAAGGTTAAGAAATCGTGCTGGAAAAAAGTCAGTCGGAGTTCGCTCCTGGCCAAAGGTAGTTGTTGAGTCTAGCCACACTGAAGAGGCATGAAACGCCAAAACATGTGTCTGTCTTATTACATGCTCCCAAAACCGGTAGAGCTCTCTAAGAGTGATTTGAATTAACTTTCACTGCCAGCATATATAAAGCAATGACCATCTGCTTGCAGATTGGATCTCTCTGGTGATCATAAAATATATAAACAAACGTATGTATCTAATGGTTTAAACATCACGCCGTTACAGCAGCTGTCAAATGGCTGAGAGGCTAATAAATCCGGCGGCCACACTCCTGGCCAGAGGTAGTTGTGTCTAGCCACACTGAAGAGGCGTGAAATGCCGAAACACGTGTCTGTGGATGATTTATATATATATATATATATATATATATATATGTGGGAGATTATGTGCTTAATTAAAGTCATACCTAATTTTGTTAATTAATCAATTATAACTAAATGAATTAGGTGTGCATATCGGTTTAGATGTAAAGCGTAAACAAATCGAGAAAAAGTCATCTCTGTATGTACATTTCAGCCCATTAGGCATCATCAGCAGAGCTGAAATGTACATACAGAGATGACTTTTTCTCGATTTGTTTACGCTTTACATTTAAACCGATATGCACGCCTAATTCATTTAGTTATAATTAATTAATTAACAAAATTAGGTATGACTTTAATTAAGCACATAATCTCCCACAAATTGTCGGCATTCGCCATTTTCAAACACACTGTTTGACTACTTCATATATATATATACATAAGATTTCAAAAGATTCTATATATTGCATTGTTAAAAATAGAAATTTAATTTAACTGAATGATAAAAAGTATACATCAAATGATTTTATTGTCTTCTCGTAAAATTCATCTCAGCCTCCTTTCATTTTGCAGCGTATTTATTAATATGGATGTAAATATATACACAGACATTATTTACTATGCTTAGTAAATAACCATTTTGAAATTATTCTTTTTGAATAATAAAAAAAAGAATACAATATCTCTCAATATTTATTCACATTATTGATTAATTCTCCAGAATAATCAATAGCTTCCCATAAAAGAAAAATGACACGATCCAATACTAGCGAAAAAAAACCAAAAAAAAAACACTCTAGTCTGTGTAAAAATCAATCTTTGAAAGATATTGCCTGAGGGGGTGGAAGTTAAAAATTCAAAGTCAGAGAGTTTGTACCATGAATAAGTAAAATCATCAAATTTATTAAAGGAGTAAAAAAATTAAAACAATTTCAAAAGGAAACTTAGCTCTGATAATTTTAAATATATATTAAAATAAGATGAATTATATGAATATATAATACTGGGCATGTATTTATTAAATCTTGCATTAACTCTTAACGTCCTATACCGCCTCATTCCACCTGGCCAGAAGTCACATTCATTTTCCTAATCTGCCCTAAACAATAGCCTTTGTTGAAATGTAATATTAAACATTTAAAAATCTTTGATTTAAGGGAAATAAAAGGTAACTTGAAATTAAAAGGCCATTTTTAGCCATTTATTGATAAATCCTCAGAGGAATGGGCATCTGGACTTAGAAAATTCTCAACAGGATGTTAAGAGTTAAAAAACAATGAGGACCATCTAAGGTAGCATGCTCAAATTTTGAGAGTATATAATATAAGATTGTTCTTTATTTTATGTATTGATGATTTTGGGTAAAGTGACGTAAGCAATGACATAGTTTTGGTTACAAACAAATAGAGACCAAATCTCATTATTAAAAGAGATAAAAGATAATTGAGTTGTTTTTATGAAGAAAATGCATGATCGAAAAAAAACAACATTTTTTTTTTTATATATTTGATTATATTTTTTTTTTGTTTATACATTATTTTTAGTTAAGTCACTTGAAGTCTGGCCAAGTGTTGAAAAAGGTTCAACAAAAGAACACTAAGTAAAAAAAAAAAAAATATTTGCCAATTTTCAGAGCGACTGGATGTCTTGTTAAGTGCAGTCAAACTAAAAGAAAAAAATCATTGGCAGTTAATAGCAGAAATGATGAAGAAAGAAGTCAAACACGAGAAGAGATGTGTTGCATTCAGTCGCTATTGAAATTGAAGACTAGAAAAGGAGTAGAGCAATATTCCTTAAAGATCATTCAATTTCTGTGATGGCCTGGAAGAAGATAAAGAAAGCTAATGCCCAACAACTAAGAATATCTGACTCCATGTACAAATGAGAACTGGAAATAGAATTAGAACAAGATATAAATATGCTCATAAAATGAGGTCTTATTACAATAAGAGATCCTTCATAGAGTAATGTTAACAGATGTGTATTCTAAATTTGGTTGAGCTCTCATAACTTAGCCCGATTATGAGGTGTTATCTTTATAATGAATTACTAGCATAATACCAGTCATACTATTGTTATATAGCCACTTCATCTGCTGGGTATATAACTGGCGAGAGAGTTCTATTCTTTTTATGAGAGATGAGAGGCATCTGTATATGTCTTCCACATATTTATGTGATCACATCTTTTTATTTTGAACCAGACTTCTCAACCGCAGGAGAATTAAAGCGGACACAATGCTTACATCATGGCGTCTATCATTTGACTGACTGACTGACTAAGCTCTGGACCTTCTGTTCCCATTGTTGACCGGAAAGAAGGCTACATAAAGGTTATTACGTATCAATCATCTAAATTTATGGATTCTGAATTTCAACGATTTTTAATTCAAAATCCAACTACACTAAGCATTAAAAAAAACAACGGTTTTTGTGATGTATTTTTGTCTGTAAAATGAGTTCTAGAGCTTCCCTACTCCTAAAAATTAGTTTATAAAAGCATTTTTCCCCAAGAAATCCAAAAATGCTATGAAAAAGTCTTAAAGTCAACCAATTTTAAGTAATTGATGATGTCTGATTTTTTTTATAGCAGGATCAATATCCTGAATTTTCAGGAGTAGGGAAGCTCTAGAACTCATTTTACAGACAAAACTACATTACAAAAAGTTGCCATTTTGCCCCCCCCCCAATTTTGGAGAGCTAAAAATCAACATAACTCTGCCAATTTTTGTAATTGGAAGCTCAAATTTAGGGATTGCCTAATTTCATCATAACCCACACTTGGACAAGATTTGAGAAAAATTGAAGTGGGTGGGTGACATGGCCTGGATAAGTTTAGTCCTAAATATTTAATTATAAGCTTGATTTCATCATAGTAAGTTCAAAACCAAAATGTATTTTTAACTATCAATCAATCAATCAATCAAATTAATTTAAAAAAAAAATTTTAAATCAATAAATGAAACTATTTGAATTTAAGAAAAAAATTTTCCCTATAAATCAATATTTAAAAAACTCTGTTAATGTTTAAAACTCTTAAAGAAGAATAATCGACAAAGCTTATTTTTAATTTCAAATTATGCTATTTTTTTAACAGAAGATTAATTTTTATGTAAATTGAGATTTTTTGTTGTTTTTTTTTCTTTTCTTAGTTTCTAGAATTTCTTTTCTTCTAGTTGAACCAAATTTAGAATTCAAATTAAATTAGAGGGTTTCATTCTATAATTATTTACAAGTTAATGTTTCTAAAAATAAGTTACTTGCAAGAAAAGAAACAAATTAAAAAATGGATCAGTTTAAAAAAATTATTTAGAATTATCAAATTACTGCTTTTTCTCTTTAAATTTTATTTTATATTTGTGAAAAAGAAAGAGAGAGAAAAAAAGAAGAAAAATATTGAACAAAGATCAATTGCTAATATGCTGCTTGGGCAAAGTGTTCTGTAATATTTTGGTAAAGATTAGTTTTCAACATATACAAGGTGTGTCAAAAACGTATTGAGATTTTTTGTACTTTTTGACACACCTTGTATTCTGAAAAAAAAATCCCCCAAAAAATCCATTCCATTCATTCTTCATTTCTATCTTGTAAATACAGCTTTAATCTTGATACTTTTTTGACATACCTTGTATGTCATGACTGAAGCAGTTCAAGCTGTGGGAGGTACCCACAGTGCTTGGTAGTATCATGGTAGTTGGTGCACTGACACATTGTGCATTGCTCTACTTTGTATGTGATTTGAAAGCCGCACAAATAGATGTTTTTTTTTTATAGTAATTCAAAGACTCATTTTACTCAGAATGTAATATTTCAAACAGGAAGTTGTGTATGGCTTATACCCAGAAATAATCCAACATTTTGAACTAAGTTATTAAACCAAGAACAAAAAAAAAATATATTGGGCTCAAAAATGAAAGGAAAATATAAGAAAAAATGTATATTTACCTTCTGTACAAAATTCACCAGTCCATCCGAATTCACAAACTGATTGTGGACAAACTCCAGTTACTGGGTCGCATGTTGCACCATTCTTACAGAAGCCACAGTATATCGAACAGTTGGGTCCATATGTGCCGTAATCACAGTCTAAATAGAAAAGAGAAACTTCAATACATCAGCAAACAATAACACAATTTCATTACTTAACAAAATGTTAACTGGAAATTCCAATGAAAATATTAACATTCAATATAGAAATTTGTAACAAAGGATAAAACATGAAAGATTTGAGGTCTTTCAATAAATAAGGATGGATAGACTTCCTCACTGTCTGGCTGATACCAACTTTAGGCCACCCCGACGACAACGACTAAGTGTTCCAAGTATTAGAATATTTTCTAGATTAATCACTTTTCCAAAAGTAAGTAACTAAAGTAAAGTCGACGGGGCGGCCTAAAGTCGGTATTAGCCAGTCAGCGAGGGAGTCTATCCCCTTTTCAATAGCGCTAGACCAAGGAGATTGTTTTAGCATCTGAGGTGGAGCGCCACACCTACCATCAGCTCCTTACTTTACCGCACAGATCCTGTGCTACTCATACGCTGAGATGGTGGGGACTGGTATCGAACTAGGAACCTTGTGGTTTCTAGCCGAATGCTCTACCGACTGAGCTAACCCAGAATCTTATAATCTTGCTTGAACATTTGAAAAAACTTATTTTGACTAAATTCTTCTATGGCAATTCTGAAGAATAATTGATAATATCTTTTAAGCTGATTAAAACAAATTCTTTTTTTTTTCTTTGGTAAGTTATGAATTCTAGATTAAATTTTGGTATCTGAATGATTCTAGCAAAATAAAAAAAAGAACATCTCAGTATCAGCATATTCATCTCACCAATAAAGAACATTTAATCAATAGAAATCTTAAGCCTCACAATACATATCCTTTTATTTCATTATAAAGACTGTTTTTTTGTTTTTTTTCAAGATTGTGAATAAACATTTCTTAAAGATCTGAAATGTTCAACTGTCTAATGAATAAACATCTTTAGAATTAGGGCTCCAAACAATTGATTCAAATGAAATAAAAATAGGACAGTGTAAACTAAAAAATATGTAGAAATTAATAATTTGTTCATTCATGATTTAAATGTGTACAAATTGATAATCATTTGTTTATTCATAATTTAAATATGTAAAAATTAATAATCATTTGGTCATTCATGATTTGCAATATGTTGAAATTAATAATCATTTGTTCATTCATAATTTGTAAGATGTAGAAATTTGTAATCATTTGTTCATTTATCATTTAAATAAGTAGAAATTAATAGTAATTTGTTCATTCATGATTGAAATGTGTAGAAATTAATAATCATTTATTCCTTCATAATTTGTAAGATGTAGAAATTAATAATCATTTGTTCATTCATGATTTAAATAAGTAGAAATTAATAGTAATTTGTTCATTCATGATTTATATGTGTAGAAATTAATAATAATTTGTTCATTCATGAATTGCATTATGTAGAAATTAATAATCATTTGTTCATTCATGAATTGCATTATGTAGAAAATTAATAATCCTTTATTCATTTATTCATTCATGACTTATTCATTATTTATAATAACTGATAAGTAAACTGTATATATTATTCTACCTTAGTCAACTATAATGTAATTATTTACATATGCTTCAACACTTCTCCTTTGGATCAGAGTGTCTGTGCATTCTGCCTCAGATCAGTGTCATTCCTCAATCTATGATCAGTATAGTTTCTGTGCACTCTACCTAATCATAGTATTTTTTTCTGTGCTGTTTAAGCAGCAGCATGCTGGTGTAATGGATACATCACTTACCTGGTTATCACCAGGCCAGACATTTGGATAAGGGAAGGGTTCATTTTTCAAATTTAAAATGTTTGCTTTTGTATGACAGAAATCATAGTCAGAGAAAACAAAGAAACATTCAGAAAAAGATAACACTGTTCATTATTATATATAATTATTAACTAAGTTAACTACATTATATAGACTAGCAAATATATGCACCCTCCGTGTGCAAGTATTTAAGTTTTAATGTAATGAAATATCGTATTAAATTAGAAACGCTAATGAAACTAAATAAGAATGCAGATAAAAAGATTTGAAACAAAGGGGAGTATAATCGAAAAATAGAACAACTGAAATTTACTCTTCCATCACTCTCGTCTTTCATTGTTATTTTTTCTAATTTAAGTATTTAGTTAAAATAGGAAGTAAATAATAAAATGACAGTTATCTTTTCTTGTTAATGGATTTCATTTAAGATTAATTGAAGAGATTTTTGCTCATATTCATTAAAATAAAGCCAAACAGTTAGAAACCAATAATACTAAGCATATATTTATTAAAATTAAATTTTTAATATCAATATGCAAATTAGACTTCCCGTTCACACTGTAAACCAATATTTTGTTGTATATATAAATACAATTGCATGTTATTAGTATGTAGATATGGTTAACAGTATAAATAATGTAAAACAATTTTATTAATAATTGAGGTTAAAATAAGGATAAATTCATGGTAAATGTCAATAACTAAGGGAATTGTGACTTGAGTAGTGATTTAGTTTTGGTTACAGACAGAAAAACACACAATCTCCATTATAATAAGAAGATATTACTATCTCTGTGCTACTATAGTTGTTACACTTAGTGTATGAAATATATATGCAAATGTAACAACTATTATGGGACAAAGGGAGTATATAATTACTAACCAATAAATAAACTATATTATACAGTACAGGATGCAATAGAAATACCTACCACATTTTAAACTGTTACCTATGTGGTACAAATGAACTTAGACAAGTGGTAATGGTAGCTCCATTGAGCTAAAGACTTACTATTATATTCAGATACTATTAGTTACAATAATGGATTGAATTGGTGCACAGAGTGATTACTGTTGAAACGTTTTTTTAAGACTGTTGAATTTTTAATTGCAACACAGATATTGTTCATCCTCATTATTGAGAATTCTGGGGTATGGGGGTTATCGTCCTTTGTCTGCGAGCCTCTGTTTCAAACCAACCAATCTTACAAGAATGCTGTGTGCGATCTTGAACAAGTCATAGAAACAACACCCCTCAAGGAAGCAGCTGTACGGCCACTTTACCCCTATCTCACAAACCATCTCAGTGAGACAAACAAGACATGCTGAACACTGCTGGTGAAGCAAGGATGAAATCATAGGCGACATTCTCCTGTGGAAACCAGCACATGGACATGCTAATGTGGTCCGCCCAGCAAGGACCTACATTGACCAGCTCTGCGCGGATACTGGATGCTGTGCAGAGAACCTACCGGAGACAATGAATGATAGAGAAAGGTCAGCGAGAGATTGTCATGGATATCCGTGCTAATTGCGTGATGTGATGATGATGATGATGATGATGATTTGCCAAAAAGTAGCAGCCAGACATGACTCTCGTTTTTGTTTCTCAACTTTTATAAACATGGCCCCATCCAAGCAATGCTCATAGCCAATTATACACCCCCCCTCCGATCAATCGGCTGGTCACGTCAAGCCCTAGCACCTATATGATTTTCCCAACCCTATTGCCCTTATGGCAAGCCCCAACCCCTTTTTATCATATGGGTGCTAGAAGGCGGTGGCTGTGGGTCTACATGTCCTGGGAATGACGTTAAACTCTATCTGATGGTGAGGTTCCAGTTTTGGAGGTTTGGGGAATGTGGAGCACCCCTTCATCACCATTGCTCCCTGGTCCACTCTGACCCGGAGTGGTAGTACCTGTTAGGGTCCCATCTATGGGTTAAATAGTAAAATGTATTTATAAAAAAATTGTATTATCCATTAAGAATTGATTTATTTCAAAACTTTATCGGCATTAAATGACCCACTGAGGTTGATATGCCGTAAAACAAAACAAACCAAACCAATTATAACCCTTCTCCCACACAAAAAAGATAAGACATGAACTAGATGGAACTACCATTGCAACTTGCCTAAGTTCACTAGCACTACACAGGTGAGATTTAAAATGTGGGAAGTATTTCTGCCACACCCTGTATATAATATAAATTATATATTATATAATTACTAACCTGTGAGTAATTGGTAATTATTGAGAATCCACTGAAAAAGGCCAGTTTTGTTATTTTCTCCAAGAAGTTTCAGGATTGGCTCTCGGACATCTGATATACTGATGTAGCTTTCTGTTACCAAATTGACAAACACTGTATTCAGAGAAATGCCAGAGTATGCTACACCGAGTGACAGTTGTGCAAGTGAAGCCGACTTGTGTTTCATAACTGCAACTAGGCAGTATTGTGAATGGAGTGCATTTTTGAAATGGTTTTTACAAAAGCAGAGGATAAACTTATTAATTCTTTCACTGCAGGATTCAAAATTGGTGTTCATGTGACATTAAAGGGGTTAAAAAAAAAAAACAACTTTTAAAACTAAAAGGAAGGTTCCTGAGTTTGAGACGGCTCCCGAGTCTGACAAGAAATACCTGAAGAAGGACGAGGGCACATTGGCCGAAACATCATACAGATAACAATAAGCTGGAGACTAGAATTGGGTTAAGCTACATACAACTCCGTTGTTTTGTAAAGTTAGTTAACTGACTGGTTGGATTTTACGGCATGTCAACCCTTCTTTTCTTTCACCGTTTCTGTTTGTCTTTCTTTTTTCTTTCTTTCTTTCTTTCTTTCTTACTTTCTTTCTATTTTCTTCTGCCACGATGTCGCTCTTAACAAAAGAAATGAAATCGGCAACCCGAGTTCAAATCCTGGAGGCAGCTTGTTTGTGTTTCATTTTGCGTTGATTTCCTTGGAGAAGGCATGAAACCAGATGAGAACAATAGTCCAAATAATCCAAATAATACAGATAGTTGTTATATCTGTATAGAAATTACTAATACTAGCAAAAATATAGTAATACTTCATTCTCATAATAAAATTTCTTATTATTCTGTTATAGTAATATATATAAAGTCACATTGAGATTGTTTATATATACTAGCCAAAAATATATGCCTTCTGGGTGTAAGTAGTTAAGTTTTAATGTAATAAAACATATTTAATTAGAAAGACTATTAAAACTAAGAATGCATATAAAAAGATTACAATCAATTTAATTTAATTTTAATTGATTTGTATATGAAAATTATACATACTATTGCTTTCAATACATTTAAGAATAAACAATAATATTATAATTCAATAACACCAAGTAATTATTTATTAAACCCAGTTTTGTTAAAACCATTATACAAATTATCCACACCATATATTGTGTAAACCTTTATTTCTTAGTGATATAACACACTGCACACTTCTTGGAAGTATTTGATTAATGAATAATTAAAATCTAATGTTACATTTAACTCTTCCTGATTTCAATGAAATATTGAATATCAAAATTGTTTAGCTGAACTGAGTGAACACAAAAGGGTCAGTGGATGACTATGAACTGGAAACTAATTTCAACTTCTCTTGAAGGATAAATACAGATTTGTTGTCTAAGTGAAGCATGTGTAAGCCTGTTGGTCATTAGAAGGTTAAAGCAGAGTTTTTTTTTCTTAAGAGATTATGTGAACATAGGGGAAAAAGCATACTGTGTAATGATAATGGAGATGCTAAAAAAATCTCTACATATAATATATGAAAATTAACAACATGGAAAATTTTTTTTTTAGACATAAAAAAAAATAATAAAGTGTAATTAATTTGAAAGTATTGCGTGGACTTAAGAAAAAAGAAAAAAAAAGACAAAATACAATGAAGAGTCAAAAATTATCCGCACTTTTGCCATAACATATCTTTATTATTGTTACATAGCGTTATGCATATGCGTGCATATTGTTAACACTGTTGTGGTTATGTGATCCACATTTGAGCCTGATCATGTCATTTTGTTTGCTGTCTTTACAATGTAAACACGTCCACTTCACTCGCAGTATGGACCAAGAAAGTGACCTGATTTCTCTTACTGGAAGGAGTCTCAGGGGCTAAAATTCATCAGAGACTTTTAGCACAATACAGGGACAGTGCACTACTGCATAGAAGTGTGTATGAGTGGATAGAGAAGTTTAAAACTGTCCAGACAAACGTGATGCATAAAGAGTGAGAAGGACACCCGTCAACCCTACCAATGATGAGAAGATTCAGCAAGCTTTAGAGATGGAAATGGCGTAGCATGTTCTCTACAGATTAGTCATGGTTCTGCTTATCAAATTATCCATGATAAGCTTGGCTTCCATAAAAAAAGAGTGTGGATAATTTTTGAATACCCCTCGTAGATTAGTATTTATTATCTTGACAATGGTGCTAATCTTGGAATCATTTATTAATAAAAAAAATTAAAAATATATTATCTATATAGAATATTGGAATGGTAGATGTCATGAAAGTAAAAAAAAAAGTTGCTTGGAAAAAAGATATGAGCTTAATTCCATGTCAAATCATCCAGAAAAAAGTAAAATTGTCACCCACCCTCTTCAACATTTCTCAATTTTTTCCAGGTGTGGACAATGTTAACGTTAGAAAATCGCCAAAACTTGAACTTCCAATTACAAAAATTGATGGAGTTATATTGATTTTTAGCTCTCCAAATTTAAGTGGGGGGTCACGAAAAATGGCGAAATTTTACAGACAAAAATAGATTACCATTTTTTGTACCCCCCCAAAAAAAAAAATTTGGAGAGCTAAAAATCAACATAACTCCACCAATTTTTGAATTGGAAGTTCAAATTTTGGGGAATGTCTAACTTTATCATAATCCACACTTGGACAAAATTTCAGAAAAATTGAAGGAGTGGGTGACATGGCCTGGATGATTTGAAATGGAATTACCCATGATTGTATTTTAAGGTATGATTGGTTTGTGTCAGTCTGTGTGTGTGGGGGGGGGGGAGCATTGCAGCAAAAATTGTTCCTATTGAAAAGGTCTTATATTTGTTGTAATCATTTTTATTTTTTATTGCTATTTTTAATACAGAAGTAGCCAAACTTCGATATTCCTTGCTAATTAATTGTTTTATGCACAAATTCAGATGTATCAGGATAGGATATCCAAAAGAATTATCAATAAATGGTTTCAAAACTTTGCCTACCTTAACAGAAATAATGCTAAAAATTGTAGGATCAACATATCATACTCACCTTCACAGGAAGGCTACAACTAGCGTCCAGTTGCCAGACAAAGCTGACAGGCTGTAACCAAATACAGATCCTGTACTAACTCTCAGAACATAGTTATGTGTTGGGTATTCAGGGATCAAAATGTTTAGACTAAAAACAGCAGCCAATCAGAATCCAGGGAATAAGCTTGGCCAAAGTACATGAAAAATCGAAATAATATAAATTATCAAGCCCCATCTAAAAAAAATTTAGACAAATAAGCCTCTATCATGTTTCTGTTCTTCTGATGTCTGCCTCTATCGTCTTTGTCTTCTATCTTCCATCTTTTCCTTTTGCATCTGTGGTTACCATCTTGTTCTTGTAATTCTAGGCTATCCTAACTTAAATAGATATGCTCCATCATTGATATTGAGCACTCTTTATTTATAAATATACTAAACTATATTTTCAATATTATATATATATATATATATATATATATATACATACACACACACACACACACATATATATTATATATTATATAATATATATAATATATACAATATATAAACTATATCCAACATTATATATATATATATATATATATATATATATATATAGTAGAGTAAACTACAGATATGTGTTTCAATGTATCACCTCTCATCAGTGCAGTTATACCATTTTAGCAGCTGGAATAAAATCCAGAAATAAATCCAACAATATATAGAAAATAGAAAAACAAAGTAATTCAAAAAGATGAATTTATTATTGATGGTGAAAATCCTGATGAAGGTTTGTTAAAAAACCGAGATTTTATGACGTCAACTTCACTATTAAGAATAAGTTCATCTTTTTGGATTACTTAGTTTTTCTACACACACACACATGCACACACACACACACACACACACATATATATATATATATTTGATCTTATATATATATATATAATTTGATTTTAACAAACACAAATGGAAACTTTTCAACTCTATGATAAACTCTCTGAAGATGGATTTTAGTCCGAAAATATTAAGAGAAAAAAAAAAGAAAAAAAAGAAAATTTAAATAAATATGTTTTTCAACATAAATTTGCATTATTTTGCCTTCAAAAATACCTTATTACATTTTATAATTAATGCTTCTAATACACTATAAAACAAAAAAAAATCTTTATATATATATATATATATATATATATATATATATATATAAAGATAATCTACTGAGTCAGACAGATTTTAGCCCTGAAGAGCTTTATGCGAAACTAATAGTAGGTTCGTCTGACTCAGTAGATTATCTTTATTACTTGGCTCTACTTAGGTATCGAGCACATTTTACAGATTAGCTTCTCCTAGCGGTTATATGAATATATATATATCTTATATACATATATATACATATAAATTGTTTTTTCTTTTGGCCAAATACTATACCAATAGATTATTTTCTGTTGGTACGAATATCTTGGTCTTTTCTTTTTTACAAAAATTTTTTTCTTCCTGGTTGATGTTTGGTAGTATATTTTTACAATCAAACTCTCTGCTGGGTTTTTTCTCTCCGCAAGGATCTACCAACACGCTTGGTATATTAAATATATATATATATATATATATATATATATATATATATACCATCCAAAGTTTGAAGTATTTAACTATGAAAAAATTACTCTAGCATTTACTCTTTATGCCTTCCTTCAATTCTTGATCTTTTCCTTAGCATCCTGTATACTTGAAAGAAGAAGGAAGCAATATAGATATTCTGTTTGGTAAAAATTAGTGGGATGTAATATGCCATATCTAATCATGCAATGTGTCTCTTTTGGCACATACATCGTTGGTTGACCATCCCGGGTTTAATAGCTGAGATAATATAAAGTCATAGCTGAAAAACAAAACTAAAAAACAAAAAAAGAAGATTCATTACTTACTGAGGGAACAGTTTTTTCCTTTCCATCCAGGTAGACAGCCTGATATGCATTCCCCGGATGATTTATTACAGATTTCCATATCATCATTACATTTGCATGACCCAAAACATTCATATCCAAAGGAGAAATCATTGCATACTGTTGAAGAAAAGAAGAAACAGATATGATATCGATACATAAGTCTATAAATGAGTATTATATATTATACATATTATATAGTACAGGCAATTTGTATGTGTTTCTGACTCTTATATAAAAAAATTAAAACCATTAATAATACCATATATACATAAAATGAAAAAAGTTTTTTGAGAAAACAAAATTCAGACTATTTTATGGACCTTCTTTATAATAATAATAATAATAATAATAATAATAATAATAATAATTAGTGTTGATAAACAAAAAAGAAAGAACTTGTCAACTGGTGGATTTTGCAGTGCCAGCAGATCACAGGGTGAAGTTAAAGGAAAATGAAAAAATGGACAAATATCTGGACCTTGCCAGAGAAATGAAAAAGTTATGGAATATGAAAGTGAAAGTGATACCAATTGAAGTTGGTGCACTTGGAACAGTCCCAAAAGGATTAGAAAAGGGCTTGGAAAGTTTGGATATCAGAGGAAGGATTGAAACCATTCAGAACACTGCACTGCTGCAATCTGCCAGAATACTCAGAAGAGTCCTGGAGACCTGAGGAGACTTGCTGTCACTCAGACTCCAGTGAAAGACCATCAGCTAATCCTGATGTGAAAACTCAAAAGGAGTAAATGATAATATCTTTTTCAGCTAGTATATTAGGTCAATCTCCTTGGTCTAGTGCTATTGAAAAGGGGATAGACTCCCTTGCTGATTGGCTGATACTGACTTTAGGCTGCCCTGACGACTTTACTTACTTATATATATATATATATATATATATATATATATATATATATATGTATGATTGTGGAAAAAATGATGGGTCTACCATGGTTTCAATATTTATGATCTCATCCGAACCTTGTCTTTCATTGGACTAAGTTATATTGCTGCATATGTAACTTAGTCCAATGAAAGACAAAATCCTTATGAGATCTTAAAGATTGAAACCATGGTAGACCCATCATTTTTTCCACAATTATTATAGCTATGTTTTTTATTAAATATTTAGCACTCTTGGATAAATAACTAATGCCACTATAATGGAAATGCTAAAGTGCCACTCGGCCACTGTACAATGATTGAGCACACATCTTTGGAAAATTGGAGGAGACCAGTAAAGACCAAAGTTCAATAAAATACACACCCTATTTTTAGAAGGGGTTAAAAAAAACATTTTACCCCTCATTTTCCATGAGAAATTTAGTTTTGTCTTGTTGATTGTTTGTACTTATTTGTCCCGTGTTTATATGTATCCGTTTGTCACTGGATGTTAGTGCTTAATAAATGTATTAAGCACACTATTCTTCTGTGTATATTTCCACCTTGTGACACAACACAAATAAAAGGAAAAAGTACAAACAAGAAGAATAAAGATAACTTTGAAACAAGAATATATATAGAATAAAAGATGATAAAACAAACATAGAGCAATTTTTTTTTTTTTTTACTAATCTATATATAGAAATTGATTTAACTTCTTCCAAGGAAGGTTTTGATATAAATTTTATGTATGACAAAACCCTGATGATCCATTTTTAGCACTTGAAATGATTGCATGATATCTTCATCTAAGCCTCCATTCCTTTGTGTGCCAGTTGCATGTAAGAAATCTTATTTGAAATTTCCCATCTACATTTTATAACAATCTGAAAACATTATAATTGGTTGTTAAAAATAAAGGAGAAAAAAAGGGTAATTCATTTTTGTTGGGATGAGAACTTTCCAGTGTGTCCTTGTAAGATAGACTAAATTTTTCCTATTTATCATAATCATCCTTAATGAAGGTTTAAAAAAAGATGAAGTTATTCTGCTTGTAGACACCCTGAAACTTATTTTTCTTTTCTTTATATCCAGATGATTTCTGTTTCAATAATTCCCACTAGATAGATTCAATTAAAGAACATTAATGGTTTTCAATATACTGACCCAAATATATAAGAGGAAAGAGAGAGGTAGAGAGTGTAAGAAAAGGAAGAGAGGTAGAGAGACTAAAAAAAGGAGGAGAGGTAGAGAGAGTAAGAAAAAGGAAGAGATGTAGAGAGAGTAAGAAAAGGAGGAGGGGTAGAGAGTGTAAGAAAAGGAAGAGAGGTAGAAAGAGAGAGAGAGTAAAAAAAGGAAGAGAGGAAGAGAGATTAAGAAAAGGAGGAGAGGTAGAGAGAGTAAGAAAAGGAAGTGAGGTAGAGAGTAGAGAGGTAGAGAGAGTAAGAAAAGGAGGAGAGGTAGAGAGAGTAAGAAAAGGAAGGAGAGAGAGAGACTAAAAAAAGGAAGAGAGGCAGAGAGAGTAAGAAAAGGAAGAGTGGTAGAGGTAGAGAGAGTAAGAAAAGGAGGAGAGATAGAGAGAATAAGAAAAGGAAGAGAGAATAAGAAAAGAAGAGAGGCAGAGAGAGTAAGAAAAGGAAGAGAGGTAGAGGTAGAGAGAGTAAGAAAAGGAGGAGAGGTAGAGGTAGAGAGAGTAAGAAAGGAGGAGAGGTAGAGAGAGTAAGAAAAGGGAAGAGTAGAGAGTAAGAAAAGGAGGAGAGGTAGAGAGAGTAAGAAAAGGTAGAGAGGTAGAGGTAGAGAGAGTAAAAAAAGGAAGAGAGGTAGAGAGAGTAAGAAAAGGTAGAGAGGTAGAGGTAGAGAGAGTAAGAAAAGGAGGAGAGGTAGAGAGAGTAAGAAAAGAAAAGAGGTAGAGAGAGTAAGAAAAGGGAGAGGGGTAGAGAGAGTAAGAAAAGGAGAAATAGTGAGAGAAAAGGGAAGTGATAAGGGAATAGTAAAATAATTTAAAAAAAACAAAAAACAAAGCAAAAGACCCAAAAAACAAAAGCAAAAAAACCCTCCCCCCCCAAAAAAAAACAAAAACAAAAAAAAAAAAACTAAAACAACAAAAACCTGAGCGCTCAAAAATCGTTTATAATGATTTGAAATATTTTTATGCTCCCTACTTTCTTGTGACAAAAGGCTGTGATAAAGAATCTGTGTATTCCATTCAGAATTCCATATATAAAAGACATGTCTTAGAAAAATGTCTAATGCTTATAGAGGCTTCATTCAGGAGACAGAATGTCATTTGCTAATAGATATCTCTTCTATTTTTTACACAAAAGACTTCTCTCACAATCTATGTAACTCAATACAACTAATAATATTAATAATAAAAAATACACCTGTTGGGATATAGTTTAATATTGATTTAAATCTATTGGGTGATCAAAAAAAACAGACTTTATTTTGAAAGTCAGGCCTGTTTTTTTGGTCACCTTGTATATATATATATATATATATATATATATATATATATATATATATAAATATATATATATATATATTATATTTATTTATTTATTTTAACAATGGAAAGGAGTAACCTACTCGAGTTTCATCGATTGATTCTTCAGGGTTACTTTAGTTAAATTAATCGAGTTTTCGATTAATCTTAGGTGTTATAAACATGCCCGTTGGAATGGGACTTAACTTTAGTAGAGGAATGCTTATTTATATTTTCGTAGATCGGGAACGGTTTTTGTTTATTGGATTAAAAATTTGGATTAATTTATGGGAAGTATTTTTTCAATTATTATTTAATGAAGATATATTATGGGTCGTATTAATAGTTAAAAGGCATGTTTATAACACCTAAGATTAATCGAAAACTCGATTAATTTAACTAAAGTAACCCTGAAGAATCAATTGATGTAACTCGAGTAGGTTACTCCTTTCCATTGTTAAAATAAATTTATGCTCTACATTGTATTGAGCACTTTGTATTTGTTTTTTCTCAACCTTAGCCTCTGGATATTGTGCGCTTCTAACGATCGTACTCATACCCACCGGTAAGTTACTACTTATACATTTACAAATATATATATATATATATATATATATATATGTATATGTGTATATATATATATATATATATATATATATATATATATATATATAAGGACATACATGAGTCAGACACTATCCATCTTGGTAAAATAGTAGGGCAGACCGGGCTCTTTTTACCTTGGTTAAGTACCAGTCTAGGAGAGAGAAAACTGAATTCAAACCTGTTAAACTTTGCTTATGAAATTGACCTTGTGTCACATCTTACTCATGTGGAGGGGTTGGTAAAAAAATGTGTATATATATATATGTATACACACACACACACACACACACACACCACACATATAATATATATATATATATATATATATATATATATAAATTTAGTCATGCATTATTGTCTCATTATAGATTAATGAGAAAAAATGGTTACAGTAATGGAAAGCATTACTTTATGCCACCATTTTTCATGTTGCCATAACGATGGAATTTCTTGTCTCACAGTAGTGAGACCAGATTGAATGAATGGAGAAACAGACTGAAGAGAGAAATGATGAAGGTGAAAAAAAAACGAAGGAAAGATGGAAATCAGTTACACAGTATCATTCTTAAATAATTTTATCCATAATAATCTTTCACTAATAGATAGAAAAAAAATGGCTTCAATGTTGTTGTGGTAAGTAAGATTACATGAGCTTATTGATTTTTAAAGAATATGCAAGTTCATTATTAATTTTTACTAAGAAAACATGAGTTTATTATTAATTTTTGCTAATTATACATGAGCTTATTATTAATTTTTAGCAAGAAAATATGAGTTTATAATTCATTTTTACTAAGAATACATGAGTATATGATTAATTCTAACTAAGAATATATGAGTTAACATGAGTTTATAATTATTTTTTACTAAGCAAACAAGAGTTTATCATTAATTTTTACTAAGAAAACATGAGTCTAAAACTAATTTTTACTTAGAAAACATGTGTTTATAATTAATTTTTACTAAGAAAATATGACTTTATATTTAATGTTTACTAAGAAAACATGTGTTTATAATTCATTTTTACTAAGAAAACATGAGTTAACATGAGTTTATAATTCATTTTTACTAAGAAAACATGAGTTTATATTTAATGTTTTACTAAGAAAACATGAGTTAATAATTAATTTTTACTAAGAAAACATAGTAAAAGATTTTACCAGTGGCTATGGCTAGCATATCCAACCCTGACCACTCTAGCAGGGTAAAGGGTTTGTTTACTTCTGCCCAGCCTCACTCTGGTAATGAGCCCTAAAAAGTATTGAAGGCTGCTTACAGTTCGCTTGTATCAGTGCAATTATCACTTATTTCAAACATGAGTTAATATGAGTTCATAATTAATTTTACTAAGAATACATGAGTTCATAATTAATTACCAAAGCAAAAGCTAGCAATACTATTCAGTAAAATTTAATATTCATCTTGACCACATTAGAATGCACTATTTTTATCTCAATTTTCATGTTGTCTAATATAAAATGTTAGTCATATAAAAATATAAAATGTTGGGAATACCCCACTTCAGACGCTACTATATCATGCTTGATTACTAAAATGTAAATTATTGATTTCACTTTCTAAAATACGAGCAATTCTGGTTTCTGTTATAATTAACTGTGCATAATAGGATTAATAGTTAGTGAAAGGTTTTAATTTGCATGGTCAACATTTCCAATTATCTAACTATTATTAAATGGTATTTTTCTCTTAAGAGTTATCTAATTATGAAACATTTCCAATCATGCAATGAGCTAATCTTGGAATATTTGGCACTTAGCAGCACCGGAATGAATTGTTCAATATTCTAAGAGCATTAAAGAAAATTGAGCCTGTTTGTCTGTTCAGCAGACAATATTGATAATAGAATGCTGTTTGAACAAAAGAATAGAAAGAGAGAGGAAGATTCTTGCTTAAAGCAAGTGTGAAACAAATGAACAAAAAAGAAAAAAAAAATCAGTGGAAGACTATGCAGCTGCTAACCCTGAACTTTTACAAAAAAAAAAAAAATGTAATTAGGAAAATCTTGACAAGTTTTTAAAGATTTTTTTTTTCAATGGACACTTTCTTTGAATTTAAGTAATATCTGGGAATATTTGAAATATATGAGGTGCGTCTGAAAAGTAATGAGACTTTTGTTATAAACAATTCATTTAAAATGCAAACAACAAACTAAATGTTTTCTACTCCAAAGTAGTCCTGTCTTGAATCTAATACATTTTCCCATCTTTTCTGTCATGCTTCCTGCCCTGCTGGAAGGATTCTTCTGGTAAGTCTCTCAGCTCTGTCATTATGAACCTCTTGATGGCCTCAATGCATTCAAAACAGGTCCCTTTGATGAACCCGTTCAGCTTGGGAAAAAGAAAAAAGTCATGATTTGTCCTGCCACAAATTTTATTTTTTCGAACTTGAAGAGTTATCAAAAATGTTTTCACTTATGGAATTATGCTGGACAAGCAAAAACAAAATCATTAGTGATGCTCTCCTGTGGACATCTACACATGGGCACACCAGTGTAGGCCGACCAGCAAAAACCTACATCAATCAGCTCTGTGTTGATTCTGGATGCCGTGCTGAAGACCTACCAGGAGTGATGATTGATAGAAACGGGTGGAAAGAGAGAGTCATGGGATTCTGTGCTGTCAGCATGACCTGATTATGATGATGCATGTTATTAAAATTCCCACAATGTTTGAATGTATGTAACCATAACCACCCCCACAAAAAAAAAAAAAACAGCATATCATAGCAAGATCTTTATCAGAGAAATATACTTAAAATTCTCTGAAACTTAAAGTGGAAATTGCTTTATTCTTTAATTGTCCACTGAGAACAATAATTTTGTAGTGTTTCTTTTTCACACTGAATGTTCTTTTTTTCATCCTATTTATCAGTTTTTTAAAGATAAGCCAACACTCAAAAAGTTTGGGACAATCTTCCCACGGGGCACAGTCTCTCAGCAATTATTGTTTTCTTTCTCGAATTCTTGAACTTGCCAGTTCAAATCCTTGGTCAGATGAACAATAAACACCACTCTCTCCATCATCAACACTGTCACTCCTTCCACTGCCTGGTTCATTCTGCCCCAGTGTGAACAACTGCCTGCTTTTATTATGGCTCACCCAGCCGCCATGCAAATTACATCTCATGCTGTTTGAGGCATTTTTTGCATGGCACTTTGCCGCTTACATCAGGGGGATTGGCTATACCCATTACATTTTTATCAAACAAATTCTAGTTCTTTTTCACTTCCTGGTATAAAAAAAAAGAAAAATTAAATCTCTTACCTTTGTCACAACGTCCCATTTCCCAGCCAGGTTTGCATCCATTTTTACAGTAACCATTGTACCATTCACACACACCATCAATACAGTTGGGACTGCAAGTATTGTTGCAATCTTCTCCATATCTACCGGCAGGGCATTCTATTAACAAGAGAAAATAAAATTGAAATAAAAGAAAAAAAAGAATGCAATAATAACTTCAGTATTCAAATTTTGATAAATTTTTTTATGGGTACTATTGTTACATAATGAATAGACATAGCCTATCATTTTTGCAATGTAGTTTAAAGATTTAAATCTAACTTTAAGAATTCATGGAAAAATACAGATAAGTTCAAACAGTATAATTGACAGGCTTTAACCCCAAGTTATAAAATTGGTTGATTGAATCATGATGGAATAAGTCATAGAAAAATAATTTTAGTTGGATGGAGAATTGTCTAAAACATTGGCATATTTAAGTGTGTAATGGTATCTGTACTATTCTTTCTTGTGTGTGAGTTAAAATTGCGTATTGGGAAATAAAGATGTCTACACCAAAAAGAATATGTCTTTGTAAATGGTCAAATGCCAGTACCCTTAGTACGTTTTTAATCTGGACTATATAATAAAGGTAAAGGTCTTGTTGAGAGCAACAAAAATTAAATAATTGACAATGTTTCAGTCAAAAATAAAAAATAAAAGATGCTACTAAAATTAACTCATTTGAATTTTGAATAAAATTTCCAATTCAGAAAACTCATTTTAAAATCTGAATTTCAAGGTGTTGTAAAGGTAAGTAACTGGATAATCCCTCACGTATGCAAATGAGTACATATAAAAAAACAACAGAAGATTAGCTCTGCGTGATGGAGTTGATCTCCACCACGAAGGTTGTTTCGTATTCTTGGATGTAAACACACGTGCTACAACTCTTTCAGAAGATAAGTAATCTTTACCAATTCCTCTCTTACGCTCAGAGACTTTTTACCTTGCCGGCCGGGAACCATTTTTGTTATTTGTATTTATTGTAATAATAAGCTATTATTACAACCACTCGCAATCTTCTCGTTAATGTATTTCTAATACATAATACAAGGTTTTATGGGATTTCAAGATTTTATGTGATTTTAAAAAAAAAACATAAAGAAATAGAAAAATTATTTTTAATGAAATCCAATGTTCAAATCTTGGTTGAAATTTAGCTTTGATCCTATCTTATTTAATTTTTTGGCAGTTCAATAAATATCTATAATTTATGATATAATGTTGGTTTAAAAGATAGAGAAGTAATCAAATACAAACAAAAAGAGACCCAGTCTCTACTGTATATTTAAAACTAATAACCTTTGTTCTTCTTTAAATAATTACTTATATCTGTTGAAATATTTAAAATCTATTTAAACCTGAAAACCTATGAAATATCAGAGGTAGTCACTACTAGAATAAGCTCAGTCCTATATAGTGATCCTCCATGCATTAATCATTTGTTGTGTTTTTTGTAAAAAATGTAATGTGTGAAAATAAACATATTTCTTCTACTTCAACATGATTTTTAAGTGCAACTTTAACAAAAAGATGACATTTTTAAAGTTTAAAAAAAAAATACAATAAACACTTACCTTTCTCGCAGTGCGAGCCTTGGTGACCCATGGTGCAGCCTTGAAGACATTCACCGGTAACACGGTCACATTTTTGATTCTTACAGAAATGACTGCAACGCTTCTTGCAGTTATTTCCATAAAGGCTTAGCCTGCTACAGTCTAGAAAAAAGATAAAGAAAAAAAGAAAAATGAATCTCTCAAATGGCGGACATTTTGATAATTTTTGAGCAACCAGAATTATTGGAAATAAGTAATAAGTAAAAGGCATTGGGGTGGCCTAATGTCGGTATCAGCCAGACAGTGAGGGAGTCTATCCCCTCTTCACTAGCACTAGACTAAGGAGATTGTTTTTCCATCTGGGGTGGAGCGCCACACCTACCATCAGATCCTGACTTTACTGCACAAGTCTCTGTGCTACCCATACGCTGAGTTGGCGAGGGCCGGTATCGAACCAGGAACCTTGTGTTTCCTAGTCAGACACTCTTCTGACTGAGCTAAACCAGCCGGCTATTTAAGTCATAAAAGATAAAAACAAATCAATATCTGAAATGCATTGTATTTTTTAGATTGTTTTTTTACTGTATGTGTAATGTGCTGGTTTGTTAGGATTGTGAGGAGAAAGGAAAAAGAGCAAGACATTGTTTTGCCTGCCGGGATCGAACTCGCGTAGTGAATCTCGAGCGTCAAGGGAGCGGGAGAACAAAAAGGCCACCCCACTTGCATGTTTTGTGATGAGGACATCAGGGGGGAGTGTGACGGAGAACGAGAAAGGAAAAAGAGCAGGACATTGTCTTGCTTTTTTTCCTTTCTCGTTCTCCGTCACAGATTTTTATCTCTAAAAGAAAAGCCCCTGTCTGTCTGTTTGTTTGCCTGCCAGTTTTTCTGGCTGTCTGGCTGTGTATTTTGAGTGTGTTTGTACAAGCATGTGTGTGTATGTGTAATGTGCTTGTTTGTTTGCGTTCTTTACCGAAAAGAAAAACCCCTTTCTGTCTGTGTATTTTGAATGTGTTTGTGTGAGCATATGAGTGTGTGTGTATGTATGTATGTATGTATGTGTTAATGTGCTTGTTTGTTTGGTTTTTACAAAAATAGAAAAACCCCTGGTCTATCTGTCTGTCTGTTTATATCTCCATCTGTGTATTTTGAGTGATTTTGTGTGAGCATATGTGTGTGTGTGTGTGTGTGCATGTGCATTTGTGTGTGTGCATGTGCTTGTTTGTTTTGTTTCTAAAAGAAAACCCTTCGTATCTGTCTGTTAAAAACACAATGTTTCAGTTGATGTGCCCTCAGCCATTCTTCAGGTCTTTCTTGTCAAACTCGGAGCCTTCATGTTGTTATTGGGAGTCTTCATCAAATTTCAAACCAAACCCTTTATTTAACCCACGGTTCTCATGACTGGGTACAAGTGTTAAGCTATGTTAAGTATTTTATGTTATTTTCGTCTGTATTCTCATTTTCTCTTGTATTCTCATTTTCTCTTGTATTAAGGATTTCTGATTTGCAAAATTTTAACTGATATTGTAGCTTCAGTTCTGAGCAAAAACCAAACTATCTTTTTGGTACAAATAATGATTCAATATATGTGAAATAATAATAGAACATTTTTTTTGTCATAGATGCATGCCACATTGGGATATTGATCTTGCTATGAAAAAATCAGAAATCTTCAATAACTTAAAATTGATTGACTTTAAGACTTTTTTATATCATTTTTAGGTTCCTTGGTCAAATATGCTTTTATAAACCAATTTTTAGTTGTAGAGAAGCTCTAGAACTCATTTTACAGATAATAATAAATTACAAAAAGTTGCCATTTTTTGCGAATCCCACCAAATTTGGAAGCTAAAAATTGACATAACTCCACCAATCTTTGGAATTGGAAGCTCAAATTTTGGGGATTGTCTAACTTTAACATAGTTCACACCTAGAAAAAATTTCAGAAAAATTGAAGGGAGTGGGTGATAATTTTACTTTTTTCTGGATGATTTAATATGGAATTACCCAGTTTACAATCTAGATCTTATTGAAGTCAGTAAGTCTACTGTTGGTTTGAATAACAGCAGCTAACTGAGTACAACTTAAGCAGTGTCCAAGACAGTTGGTATATATAGAAATCCAGAATGACCTATTCATGAATTTGGGTGATTTGGGTCATTCCATTCCTTGAGTTCTGATTGGCTGCTTGATTTGAATGACATTGTGGAGTCTTATATATATCCTGTCATTCTGCAGTAGACTTTGTGACATTCAGGTTTGTATTTAAGTTACAATCGTTTGTTGCCTTGTCTTCCCAGTTCAACAGTAATTGGAACTTTAATTATTCTTAGATCTTTAGCCATCAAACTACCTTTTGTAATAAAAATCAATTCCTGTCTTACCTCGATAACAATCTTCACCACTCCAGCCAGTCTCGCAGCCACTTCGACATCTTCCTGTTTCCTTGTCACAAGCTTCTTTTTTATCTCGACATCGACATGACTTTGTACATTTGGGTCCAAATTTGAAATCATCACATGCTACAAGAAATTTTAAAGACAAGATAGATATAATAACCATGAATAATAATAATATAAGGGTTTGCTGAAAAGTTCATAGGCTGACCAAGATACTCTCATGAATTGTGACTAAATGAGGTTTATTTTTCAACATAATCTTTCCTGTGGTCAACACAGTTTTTCCATTGCTGTTGCAGTGCTTGGATCTCATTTGTCAAAAAAGTCATTATTGAGGTCACTAAATCTACTGTTGGTTTGAATAACAGCAGCTAACTAAGTACAACTTAAGCAGTGTTCAAGACAGTTGGTATATATAGAAATCAAGAATGACCCATTCATAAATTTGGGTGATTTGGGTCATTCCATTCCTTGAGTTTTGATTGGCTGCTTGACTGCTTGATTTGAATGACATTGTGGAGTCTTATATATATCCTGTCATTCTGCAGTAGACTTTGTGACATTCGGGTTTGTATTTAAGTTACAACCGTTTGTTGCCTTGTCTTCCCAATTCGATGGTAATTGGAACTTTAATTATTCTTCAGTCATCAAGAGAAAATATGATGTCATCATGAACTTTTTAGCTGGCCCTTGTATGTTCAAATAAAAATGCACAACACTTATATACAATTCAATCAAATAAATAGAATTAATGATCTAACAAATAAGTAAAAATTACTGAAGAGGATATATTATTTACTAAGAACATTATTAGATCCCATAAAAGAAAAAGGCTTCACCCTAAAAAAGGCAAAAAGCCAATGATATCCCACACAGACTATTACAGATGCAGACTATGCAGATGATCTGGTGCTTCTTGAAGATACACCTACATGAGCAGAATCACTGCTGCATAACCTAGAGAGGGTTGATTCTCAGGGTGTTTACCTGTCACCTTGATGATACCAGCAAAAGTATCCAGAGCTGCCAAACTGTACCTCATATTACCAAAATATTGCAAAACTTTTGACTCAATCTAGTCTTTTTGAAAATGCATCATTAAAAAGTGTTGTGGGGGGGGGGGGCAAGGTCAAGTTGTAGTAGTAGTCGTTAGTTCAAGGTAACAATATATGAAAGTCATTTAGTCAAAAAAGGGGATGTTTATTTCTTTCTAGGCTTGTGGGTTCTTTTTCAGAGAGAGAGAGAGAGAGAGAGAGAGAGAGAGAGAGAGAGAGAGAGAGAGAGAGAGAGAGAGACAAAGTCAAGTTGTTCTATTATAAAAATCATGTTCGGTACTACTATGCAAAACACATACCGGAGGAACCCGGGAAGCCCCATCTGCCCCTTACAAAGGCCCAGTTGAAAAAGACAGATTTTCCTCTTCTTCCGTTTGTCATCCCGGGATGGGAGGGTCACATCTGCTTCCACTCCTTTGCAGAAAACCTGGAACTTCTGTTTTTATTTTAAAATCTGGTTCAGGGGTCATTGGTCGGTCAATGGCTGGCACCCGTTGAGTGTTTACCAATCCAAACTTTAACCTCTTTTTTGTTCTTATTTCTTTTTCTTCTCTTTCTCCAGAAATCCGATTACTGTTTTTTTTTTCAATCCACAAATTCTCTGTAGACCATAATAATTATGCTACATAGAAAAAGATAAATAAATAAATAAATAAAACTTACATTTCTGGCAATTTTTTCCCAACCAACCATCTTTACATCCAGTTTTGCATTTACCGGTAACTTTGTCGCATCTTTCAGATTTATCTTTGCAATGACATTTCTTGGAGCATTTCTCTCCAAAGCTGCTAAAGTCACATTCTAAGGTAGAAAGAAAGAAGAAAAAAAGAATAAGTCAGTGAATTTCATTTTATATAAGAAAAAAATCTATACATAAAAAAGGTTTATTTGAAAACAATTTAATACAAATCATGAAGAAATCAAGGTGTTACATAATAATTGGATCCCTAATACATTTTTAAGGTAGTGTAGAAATCATTATGGCGATCAGTACAGCTGATGGCCTTGAGAGTGAGTGACAATGCTTGACCTCACTCTGACCTTGCCTTGCGGGATAGACCGTGAGAACCAGAACCCCATAGAATGCCCTCTTCCGGTTTAAGGAGTAAGCAACTCAGTTAGTCAGTTAGAACTTAGAAGCCAAGCTAGCAAGATGTGAGTCTCACTGCACAGATTGTCTGGTCTGGGGATCTACGGATAAAGTAACATCATTGTAAATTGAAGTCTTGTGTTTATTACTAAAAACTAACAATGACACAGGGCTTCTGATAACAAGAAATCCCTAGCAACAGAAACCAGGCCCGGAATCCTCAATAGAAGACCAGACGAGACCTTAGAAGCTATACCAGACCAAGATAGATGATAGACGATCAGAACAAAGCCGACCGGAAGAATAGATGACAGAATAAGAAGAAAGGTATATAACGTTATATTGATCTGGTAAAGTGAAAAGACCAGTATATAACATATACCTATTTAGTGCCGTAAGTAGGCGCTATGCAACAAAGGTACAAAAAAAACAAAAAAAAAACAACAAAAAACAAAACACATGATTTTTTTTTAAAAAACACAAATGATTCATGTTACACTTTTTTGTGGGATGCTGCTTCAAAGTTTTGTTCAAGATAGCACACAGCATTCTTGTATAGTTCCCATCTTAGTTTTTCCTTAGACCGCTCGGCCACGCTACCTGTACATTACAACAAATATTGTATTTTGTAGAGAATTAATATTAAATATCGAAATGAAAAATAATGAAAAATTGTAATTACTATATACTGTGAAAGAACAAAATATAAAAACAGAAATTTGTTGGCAGCGGTAGGATTCGAACCCACGCCTCCGAAGAGACTGGCGCCTTAAACCAGTGCCTTAGACCGCTTGGCCACGCTACCTGGATACAGGAATAAATCTAAGATTTTCTTGACAATTAACGCTAAACAACGAAATGAAAAATTAAATTAAATTGTCACTTTTAAAAATCCCATCTTCTGGAAAATTTCAATTATAATATGATGGAGCAAATGATAAAACGTTTATTACAAATGGCAGCGGTAATAAACACTAGACTTGAACTTGTTTGTGTGAAGTGATGACTAAAAGCAACCATTGAAATCAATTTCCCCAACCACACAACTCCACCAACAAAGTCTTTTGCCTGCAACAATAGTACAGTAGTTCTCACTCAATCCACCAAAAGAAGTTTACTCTCCCAGCGCACATCTCTCTTCACATTAAGAAAATCAAGCCACAACTTGCCGTGGTGTGGGAAGGTAGGCCTTAAATAATAAGTAACTGTCCTCCCCAAGAACTTACATCCAGGCTAATCACACTCAGTGTTGCCCAGCCCATGCAATATTTGCATATTCAACAGGGGTGACAGTAGTTTGACTACAAGCCACTCCTCATGACGAAGAGGTTGTGAGTTCAATATCTTTAGTCAACCACTACACTCCCCCACCCCTCACACAGGCCAGACATATATAGACGTGCTTAGTTCTTGGAGGTAGGGAATTTTCTAGTCCCCAAGACTCAGATGTCATGTCATTGGGCCTAAAATAATATATTTAAAAAAAAGTTGATATTCAGAAAATAACTATTTTTAGCTTTACTGGCATATCTGAATGAATTATTGAAGCTACTTGCATCAATGTTAATACAGTTAAAGTATTTCATGGCCAAACAGATTATGATAATCTGTTTTTTTTGTTTTTTTTGTTGCTTTATATCTAATTTAAATTTTTTTTTCTTTTCTTTTTTTAAAATATTAAATAAGCAACATCAGCAAACAAAAACAATAACATAGATTAATTTTAAGATTATCTTTAGATTTAATTTTATAAGATAAACCTTCCACATGGAAATAGACAAAAATAGATTAAAAAAAAAAAGATTCTGTTCAAAATGTTAGAGAATTTTATTTATTTATAGATTATCAACTCTGTATTTTTATTTGTCTTAAATTTTTCATTGGATCTACTACTTGCTTTCAAATTCTTCTTGTCAGCCCCGTTATTTACACACTAGTAGAAAAATCTGATGTTTCCCAAGATAAAAATAGCATACTAAAGTACATTTTTTTTTTAACAAAGACTAATTCTATTGGCTTTGTTCCAAACGCTAAACATCAAAGAATTGCCATCTAACTCAACATCAGATCCAACAGCCAGATTCGAGCTTCTCCAAGTAGCACAGAAAATGAGATAAGAATACTATTATTGTTATTAACACATCCATTCCGAAATGAGGGCTAATGTTGATTTGCTATTCTTTAATGTTTTGTGTTTGGAACGAACTTGGGATGCTGGAGGAGATTTTGCCTTGTGCGATTTATAGTTTTTAGTAATAAGGCGACTTATTTTTTTTCATGAGGTTTTTATTTCCCCTCAAGTCAAACTATATTGTACTATATGTTGGTATAGTTATTTACTAAGCTTAGCTTAGATGTGGCACAAGGCAAAAAGTATGGAGCATCCAGTGAGATTCGAACTCTCTAAAAATGGTCTTCAAATCTAGCTTGCTAACCATTACACCACATGAGGTGCTCAACTATATGTTAGTGTAGTTATTTACTAAGTGTAACTTTGATGCAGCAAAAGTCCAAAAGTATGGGGCGCCCAGTGAGAATCGAACTCATTAACAATGGTCTGCAGATCTAACTTGCTAACCATTACACCATGTGAGATACCCTAGTTATTTACTAAGCTTAGCTTAGATGTGGCACTAGGTTGGAAGTATGGGATACCCAATGAGAATCAAACTCATTAACAATGGTCTGCATATCTAGCTTGCTAACTATTACACCATGTGAAGTGCCTACTATATGTTGGTATAGTTATTTAATAAGCTTAGTTTAGATGTGGCACAAGGCCAGAAGTATAGGGTGCCAGTGAGAATCGAACTCACTACCAATGGTCTGCATATCTAGCTTGCTAACTATTACACCATGTGAAGTGCCTACTATATGTTGGTATAGTTATTTAATAAGCTTAGCTTAGATGTGGCACAAAGCCAGAAGTATGGGGCGCCCAGTGAGAATCGAACTCACTACCAATGGTCTGCGTATCTAGCTTGCTAACTTATTACACCACATGAGGTGCCCACTATATGTTGGTATAAGACCCACACGGAATGGCCACTTCTATATATACACCTCCCCAGCCGGAGTAGGAGCAGTAGCAGCAAATTCTGGTAAAAAGTAGCCTATAAATATGCTGGACAAAAAGCATTTAAGATCATTCTCTGTCTGGATATCATTTAATAGAATATCAACAAACAAGGAAAGACTGGTGATATTTCTTGACTGGACTCTTGGATTAATTGTGATTTAACAATGGCTATAAGAATCTCATTACTTTTTGTTCAAATGAGTCCTGTCATTAATTCTATCAAAAGAATTCCCCTCACTAATGTCCTGATGAAGGTTTTATAACAAACCAAAATGTTTTAATGTTGACTTCACCATCTACAAATAAATTTATCTTCTGGAATACTTTATTTTTTCTTATTTCTACATTATATATACTAGCAAATATATGCACCCTCCGGGTGCAAGTATTTAAGTTTTAATGTAATAAAATATTGTATTAAATTAGAAAGGCTAATGAAACTAAATAAGAATACAGATAAAAAGATTGAAACAGAGGGAGTATAATAAAAAATGGAACAACTGAAACTTACTCTTCCATCACTCTCGTCTTTCATTGTTATTTTTTCTAATTTAAGTATTTAGTTATAAGAGGAAGTAAAGAATAAAATGACAGTTATTTTATCTTGTTAATGGATTTCATTTAAGATTCATTGAAGAGATGTTTGCTTATATTCATTAAAATAAAACCAAGCAGTTAGAAATCAATAATATTAAGCACATATTTATTAAATTCGATTTTTTAATATTAATATGCAAATTAGCCTTCCCGTTCACACTGTAAACTGCTATTTTCTTGTATATATAAATATAATTGCATGTTGTCAGTATGTAGACATAGTTAACAGTATTAATAATGTAAGACAATTTTATTAATAATTGAGATTTAGATAAAAATAAATCATGGAGAATGTGATGTAAATAACTAAGGGAATTGTGACTTGAGTAGGAATATAGTTTCGGTTACTGACAGAAAAACACACAATCTCCATTATAATAAGATATATATATATATATATATATATATATATATATGGGAGAAATGTGAGGAGGTTAATCCGACAGTATGTGGAGAAAGGTAGACAAACACTGGATGTTATGGAAACTGGATGTTTAATGTCGATGATGCAACGTTTCGGTCTATTAGACCATCTTCAGGACTTGGATATAGTTCTTGCTTCAATGATGGACATTCTCAAACTGCTGAAACAGAAGGTCGTCAGTAGGGGGAGGGGTGATTGAGGGTAGTTAGTGGATTTTCTTCTCTCTAGATGGGGAGTGTCAGAATGGTGGATGGTGGTACCACAGGTGTCAGTCTAGAAAATTCGATTGTGAGGATTGGTTAACTAAATATGTGTATGTGTGTGTGTCTGTTTAATTGTTTTTTTGTTTATATGTGTTGGGGAACTGGATTTGTCGTTAAGTTATATGTGTGTGGTTGGTATGTTAGTGTGATTTGATTTTTGTTTTTTGTAAAGGGGTATAGGGTAAGATTTGTTAAAATTGTAAGTGAGCATATGTATAATGTTATATATTATTATTATTATTATTATTATTATTAATAACAATAATAATAATAATAATCATTTACTAAACTTAGCTTAGATGTGGCACTAGGCTGGAAGTATGGGATACCCAATGAGAATCAAACTCATTAATAATGGTCTGCGTATCTAGCTTGCTAACTATTACACCATGTGAAGTGCCTACTATATGTTGGTATACTTAATTATCAATATTTTTAATACTTTTTGACACACATTGTATTCTGAAAAAAAAAGTTACATTCATTAATTTTTTTCAGAATACAAGGTGTGTCAAAAAAGTTCCAAGTTTAAAGATTTATTTACCAAGATAGAAATGAAGAATGAATGTAACGTTATTTTTTATTCAGAGTACAAGGTGTGTCAAAAAGTACCAAGTTTTAAAGCTGTATTTACCAAGATAGAAATGAAGAATGAATGGAATGTATTTTATTTTACAGAATACAGGGCATGTCAAAAAAGCACCAGTTTAAAGATGTATTTACCAAGATAGAAATGAAGAATGAATGGAACGTTATTTTTTATTCAGAGTACAAGGCGTGTCAAAAAAGCACCAAGTTTAAAGCTGTATTTACCAAGATAGAAATGAAGAATGAATGTAATGTTATTTTTTATTCAAAGTACAAGGTGTATCATAAAAGTACCAAGTTTAAAGCTGTATTTACCAAGATAGAAATGAAGAATGAATGTAATGTTATTTTTTATTCAAAGTACAAGGTGTATCATAAAAGTACCAAGTTTAAAGCTGTATTTACCAAGATAGAAATGAAGAATGAATGGAGCGTTATTTTTTTCAGAATACAAGGTGTGTCAATAAGTATAAAAAATCTTGATACTTTTTTTGACACACCTTGTATATCTGTGTGTTATGTGTATAAATAATCAAACGTAATTGAGAAAACCTTTCTCTATTTCTTTCTCTTTGTTCCAGCTACCAAACTTATCTGCATCCTCTTTTATCTAGAAAAGCTGCGATAAGAAGTGGATCAATTAAGATCTTTCTTTTTTAGCAAATAAACTATTTCATCTCCAATTCCTTCAGGTGAATGAAACTGAAGATGAAACTGGATCTATATCTACTGTTCTCCGATCAATGTATGTTGCCTGTGGAAGTCTGATGTACATAAACACACAGCTATAACAAATGAACTGTTATGGAGTTAATACCATTAGAGAATGTATTGAAGTTAGGGCTATAAGGTTAAGAGGTAGGAAAGGTGGAGAGTTTGAAAGGCAAGTGAAAATATATGGAAAAAAAAATGCATTGTTATATGTTTATTGGGTAGGGAGGATCAACTACTACTATCAATATTTCCCAGGGAAAAGAGGATGTATGAAAATAGTACAGAGACAAATTTAGATTACTTTGCAAGAAAGACTTTTTGATATATTCTTTATTTAATAACGAGATCTATAATAACACTGACATCACAAGATGTTGTAACTTAACTCTTTAGCCAAGAGTTCTCTTCAATAGTGAGGGATTTAGAAAGTGTTTCGAGAAAGAGAGAGAGAGAGAGAGAGAGAGAGAGAGAGAGAGAGAGAGAGAGAGAGAGAGAAAAGTATAGAAAAATGGAATTAACAGATGATTGGTTTGGTTTGGTTTTGTTTTACAGCATATCAACCTCAGTGGGTCATTTAATGCCGATAAAGTTTTGAAATAAATCAATTCTTAATGGATAATACAATTTTTTTATCAGCTCATATTTTTCTATTTAACCCATAGATGGGACCCTAACAGGTACTACCACTCCGGTTCAGAGTGGACCAGGGAGCAATGGTGATGAAGGGGTACTCCACATTCCCCAAACCTCCAAAACTGGAACCTCACCATCAGATAGAGTTTAACGTCATTCCCAGGACATGTAGACCCGCAGCCACCACCTTCTAGCACCCATATGAACAGATGATTGTATTTACAGTGGTGCTGATAACTTTTTAATTTAGTGCGTCCTAGGACACACATATTTCCTTGAATGAGTCCCCAGAAAATTTATAGGTCCCAACCAAAATTTCTTAAAAGATTGTAGGTAACCTATCCTGTATTTACAGTGATGTTGATAGCTTTTTAATTTAGTGCATCCACATATTTGCTAATGAGTCCCCAGGAAATTTATGAGTCCCAACTAAAGTTTCTTAAAAGATTGTAGGTGACCTATCCTGTGTAATTCGTTTCTAAGAAATTATTGAAATGTATTTACAGTTAGCTTGAAATGGTGAGGAAGAAAAAAGAAAAACACTGGGATGCATGGATACGATTTTACTGTGTTGTTTTAGATTTTTGTGCTTCAGGGACACAGGACATGTACCCAGCCCCTCCGCATGAACAGGATGTGACACAAAGTCAATTTTCTTTTTAAGTTTAACAAGTTTGAATTAGAGTTTTCCTTTTCCTGTTGATAACTTTTTTTTACTAATGGGATCCAAGCACTGCAACATGGAAGAGATTTGTCAACTGCAAGGAGGACTATGTTAAAAAAATAAAACTCATTTGGTCACCACAAGGTTCCTTGTTCAATACCAGCCCTTGCCAAATCAGTGTATGAGTAGCACAGGGATCCGTGTGGTAAAGTAAGGAGATGCTGTTAGGTGTGGCACTCCACCTTAGATGCAAAAACAAACCCCTTGTTCTAGCGCAAGTGAAAAGAGTATAGACTCCCTTGCTGTCTGGCTGATACCAACTCTTGGACACCCTGACGACTTTACTTTTTTACTTACTTATCTTGGTCAGCCTAGGAACTTTTCTGCCAACCCTTGTACATATTTTCAGGCAGACTGAATTCCATCTGGGGAATACTCATTTTTACATCACCATTGCCTAGCAGCAATACTGCCATTAAAGCTGTAACAGTTTACAATAGTTCAAATTTTCATCTATTTTTTTCAACCAGACACTCAGGGTAGAGAGCCCATAGAACCCTGAGCCCAACAGTTAAACTCTAATAACAACACAAACAGGAAACATTGCTCTGAGTCTTAACTGCAGATACACTGGTATGAGTGCACCAACCAACTTATGAGTTTTCTGAGTTATGAGCTGTCCCTTGCGCAATTTTTTGATTTGTCTTGTGAGCTAAAATTTGAGCTATGAACGAGCTTCAGATATGCTTATGTTAATAAGTTCACTAAAAACATTTAAGTTTCCAAAATTATTATTCCAAAGAAAAATATCATTAAAAAAATAAACATTAAAACATATTACAGTACATAATTCATTACATTCTTTTTTATTATGTTTTATACAATACATTACCATTTTTCTTATTTAAAGAAATGTAACAAAAAAATAGGGTGTTAATTGGGGAGTGGTGGCTGAAAAAGATTAATGGCATTTTCAGTTTATTTCAATAGAGTAAATTGATTTGATATATGAGGAAATTGAGTTTTGAGCAGAATTAATTAAACTTGTAAGTCAAGGTACCACTGTATTTTACTTTCAAAAATTTGAGCTGTTCACTTAAATAATGACAATACTTGCCTTCCACCTGGCCCTTGTGTCGGGGTTCAGAATGGTTCGGCCTCTGGACTGGTAAAGTAATGTTAACAGTGTTGATTCCAGGGGGCTATCCACCCAGGCAATATTTTCCCCCTTGATTTAAAGGAGCAGGTTATTGCCCAGTGCCTGAGGCATACCCCTTGAGGGGGAATGCTGATGGAATTAATGCATTTTTTGCACCTACCATCCTATGAACTTTGGCTCATCGGTGGGCCCACATCAAAAGACCTTGTGTCACATCCATATATGTGGGATATGCGGTAAATACCCTTAAGTAATGAGAGTTTAAGATTTGATATTTCTAATTATTCTCGATTTATATCTTATATTTATTTTTACTATTTCTTTTTATGCCAAGAGCATAATATTCTCTTTCAATTTATTTTCAACAAATGTTTCTCTTCATATTTTCTTTAAAAGTATCTTTTGGAAATTCCAGACTCATCTATTTCCTTCTATTCACTTTATTTTTTTACATTCAAAACTCTAAAGTAATGAAAACAAATTTTTACTGAATGGACCATAAATTGCCAGACAAGATCACTAAGTTAACTTCTTTTTCATGAATAAGAATAATTTTTTTTCTAAATAAAAAAAAAAAGATTTTTACATTCTGCAAAGCATAAATGAAAAAAAGCAATGATTCAACAATAAATGATTATTGTGTTTGAAATTCATCACATTCACGACCTCAGGAAATCTAATAAAAAATCGCAGACTGCTCAGGGTCGGGGTTTGTCATAAGGGCAATATAGTTGGGACAATATATAGGAGCTAGGGCTCACATGATTAGCCATTGATTGGAGGGGGCCTCTCTGACTGCCTGACCATCTCACAATCCACTATGGTTTGTCACCTTCATGACCTCAGGAAATCTTCTAATAATAAATCACAGACTGCTCAGCCACCAAAATCTGTTCTTAGGAATTATAGGTTGCGACTCACCCCACATGTTACATAATCTATGCATATATTATTGTCAACCCCCTGTATTTCTGAAGGGATGGCCCCTTTTCATATCACGGGCGGGACTTTCCATGGAATATTACAGAAAGCCCGCGAAATACGTGAAGTCATGTGTGACCTGGTTGGCTCTCAGTTTCAGCTTGGACGTCAGGCAGATAAGGCCTTAGCTGGACCTCACCTGCACATGCGTGCTATGTTAGTTAGAGAAATATGTTTAGTAAAGTAAATAAAAGCTTACATAAATAATATGGTTTTGTGGTTGATGAATGTATCGGGCAACAAGACTGATCTAGAAGAAGAAATGAATTAAGTGCGACCGACCACCAAGATGAAGTCCAGACGCTAGAAGATGAACATAAGATACCAAAGATGAGCAGAAGAATAGAAGTAAGGATAGAAAGGATACAACACATGGACAACAGGTGGCCCCCTTTATCTTTTTTTAAAGACCAGTTTAATTTCTTTAAAGTTTTTTATGCTTGGCTCTATGAATTGCTTCAATAAATGCTGGGTTGTTGGTTTAATGGCATATCAACCCTTATGGGTTATTTTATGCCAAATCTTATTTTATATATATATGATTTGTTTATAGAAATAATTTTCATTAACTCCATGTGTATTAATAAATACTGGTAGTTGACCCTCTGCCACCACTCCCTAGCACCCCAATTATAAAAAGGGTTGGGTGTTTGCCATAAGAGCTATTCAAAGAATACTGTTGAGAGACAATTATATAGTTGCTAGGGCTTGACATAACCAGCCTATTGATTGGATGAGTCTTCTAGTCCAAATAAGAGCTGAAGTGAAGTGTTGCATGTCATGGGACTACTTAGTACCTGGTTCAAAGTCTGCTCAGCCACTACAATTCTATCCTCTTTCATTATGAGTCACCACCCAGAGCCAACATGTGGCCCCATTGGATGGGGTGTGTGTGTGTGTCTTACCCCTCTGCAGACATATTCTACCACCTCAGCTGACAGGGTGTATGCTGAGAAGTAAAGATGTGATCTACAGAAGACCAGATTCATTTTGTGTATGATGCATATTCTTGTGTTGGTAATTATACCTGTCCTAAACAAAATAGCATAGAATGAGAATTACTTGAAACCATATAATTGCTTGCAAAATTATTGCTGTTAGACAGTGTTGTAAAGGGAAGTAACCGGATAATCCCTCATGTATGCAAATGAGTACGTATAAAAGAACAACACGAAGATTAGCTCAGTATGATGTGAGGTGATCTCCACCCCCAAAGGTTGTTTTCATATTCTCGGATGTAAACCCACGTGCTACAACTCTTCAGAAGATAAGTAATCTTTACCAATCGTTCTTTTACGCTCAGAGACTTTTTACCTTGCCGGCCGAGAGCCATTTTTGTTATTTGTATTCATTCTAATAATAAACTATTATTACAACCACTTGCAATCTTCTCGTTAATGTATTTCTAATACATAACAGACAGGTATACTTTAATAAACGATATAACTGTGTGCAAATAAATGATTGTCACTTATCTAGTTACTGAAGTTATTACTGTTACTTGTTTGTTTTCCCATCTTATTGGACCATTTGTGCTGAATGGACAGAAATCTTTGATTAATTGTTTGTTATGTTGGTTATCTCCCCATTTGTTGAATTAACTCTTAACATCCTGTTGAGAATTTTCCAAGTCCAGAACCCCATTCCTATAAGAATTTATCAAAAAAATGGCTAAAAATGGCCTTTTCAGTTAAAGTTACCTGAGTTATTTCCCTTTAATGTAAGACTTCTAAATATGTTTAATATTACATTTAAACAAAGGCTATTGTTTGGGGCGGATTAGGAAAACGAATTAGGGTGGAATGAGGTGGTATAGGATGTTAAGAGTTAAAAGAAAAAAAGAAAATTGCATCTTGTTATGCCAGCTGGGTTCTAAGCAGGATTCCTAGGACTTTGGGGGAAAAATGGAAGTTAGTCAGTGAAATAAGACACTGTAAGTGACATGTAGTTAACAATCTGGAGATTGTTGGCAATTGGTGACACTTGATAAAAACAAGGAGAAGCAATTGAGGAAGAACTGACTTAAAACAGATAAAAAAAGTGACATATGGTAACGGAGTTGGGTTTTGCAATATCACAAAAAACTCTCATCACTCAGCAAATGAGAATAAAGAAAGTTCTATTTTTGTTGTATACTGGATTATACAATATTCAGTTAAACCTGTACGCTTCGCTACACCTCCATCTACCGGTCTGTGAAAGAATTTGAGTCCAACTGAACTAAACACCAAAAATTGAAGTGGGCTATTAGAAAGGGTAATTTTCAGTCCAGCAACACTCAAATAAGAGCTGAAGTGAAGTGTTGCATGTCATGGGACTACTTAGTACTTGGTTCAAAGACTGCTCAGCCACTACAATTCTGTCCTCTGGCATTATGAGTCACCACCCACAGCCAACATGTGGCCCCATTGGATGGGGAGGGGTGTCTTATCCCTCTGCAGACATATTCTAGAAGTAAAGATGTGATCTATAGAAGACCAGATTCATTTTGTGTATGATACATGTTCTTGTGTTCTGAAGTTTTAACATGTAGTTTATGTGGAAGAGTATGTCTCTCCAGGGCTGGCCTGGTGAGTCATTTGAGAAAACACAACGATAATGTGTCAAATGCTACTGGCACTCAACTATGAGAAAAAAACCAACAACCCCCCCCCAAAAAAAAAACAGGAAATGGTCTTACTCGAGCACAAGTTGACAGCCAACAACAACAATATTCAGTATACGAGAACATACAAATACAGCCAGGCATAGAATAACTCGCAAGAGAGTGCTAAAACATTGTGATAAACGGTTCGCGTAATGGTTCAATAATCTGCATAGTCTCAGTAATCACCCAAATGTTCTAAAACACCAGTTTACAAATAGTCTTGGATCAGCTCATTTACTCTCTACGAAAGCTAAGCAAGGCTCGTCCACAACAATTTCACTGAAGTGTAAATTCTAAGTTGATATATAACACTCATTGGAGGATTTTAAATGCATTAATAACATGAGCTGTTTTGAGGCCAATCTAACTCAGCTAGATTTTAATAGACATTGTTAATAGATAAGATGCTAATTAAGATTAAGTAATGATTATTTAATAATTATTGAGAAAATATGTAAGTAACTAAGGAAATTGTAACGGGGTGGTGACATAGTTTTGGTTACAGATACATAATCTCCATTATAATAAGATTTATGTGACCTGCTATTGTTCTTTGCTAAATCCCAAAATATGTATTAATGTATTAGATGATTGGTTTTCAATCATGTCATCCCTTGTTGGGTTATTTAATGCAGTTGGAGGCACATGGTGTAATGGCTAGAGTCGTAGAAAATGGACTCGTCGACCTGAGTTCAAATCCTTGACCAAGCTACAGTGCACATAGCACTAATACCCTTGGGAAAAGTATTAATCCAACTACTCTCCCTCCATCTATGGGTAAATAGTAGGGCAGACTGAGCTCTTTAACCTTGGTTAGGTAACCAGTCTAGGAGAAGGAAAACTCTGAATTCAAACCTGTTAAACTCCACTTGGAGTAGTCACTACTAGAATAGGCTCAGTCCTAATTAGTGGTCTGTTTTCACTATTTTTTTTTGTTTTGGCTAATTCTTTTTCATATGTATATAAATATTTTTCAAACAATTATATGATTTCAAGTAATTTGTAAACAATTATAGCTTCAAGTAACTATTCTTAATACAAATAATTTATGGGGGAGTATCCGTGGCATAATGACTATAGTGCTGGACTGTGACATTTTAGTAAGGGAGTTTGAACTCCAGTTGCACTAATATGTTCACTTTCAGATTAATACCATTGGGAAAGGTATGAACACATTCACCTACCAGCAGTGGGTTAATAGTAAGTAAAGTAAAGTCGTCGGGGCAGCCTAAAGTCGGTATCAGCCAGTCAGCGAAGGAGTCTATCCCCTTTTCAATAGCACTAGACCAAGGAGATTGTTTTGGCGTCTGAGGTGGAGCGCCACACCTACCAACAGCTCCTTACTTTACCACACTGATCCCTGTGCTACTCATATTCTGAATTGGTGAGGACCGGTATCGAACTAGGAACCTTGTGGTTTCTAGCCGAACGCTCTATCGACTGAGCTAACCCGGCCCCTTTGGTTAATAGTACCACTACTATTATTCTACTAGAATGGATTTGGCATTAGATACCTCTCAAATGTTGATATGCCATTAAACAAAGAAACCAAACATTACTATTTTCCCATTGTTGGGGGCGGGGACAGATGGATTGATGCTTTTCCCAAGGGTATTAACATGAAGTGAAATGCAAACGGCTTTGTCCAGGACTTGAACTTGGTCACCAATTCCATTTTCTATGAAGATAACCGCTATGCTAAGTGCGCCTCTATGACTAGAGAAAAAGTCATCAAGAATTTTAATTGTAGAATTAAGTATGAGAAGTATTTTAATTCTATGTAAGTAGATTAATATTGCCATTAAGTTTGCATTGAAAACAAAGCAGAAGAGATTCATTGTTAAATCAAAAATCTCATGGTAATTGTGTTTAATAGAAAATCAAAGTTTTCATCATCATCATGTCGTGCTAGTAGCACAGATATCCATGACAATCTCTCACCAAATCAATGTTTGGAAATTTTTTTATTGTATTCCAATCATTGATTCAGGATTCTGGGATAGATTTAACCCTAAAACCTACGGCCTTAAATCTATCACAGCATCCTGCATCAACGATTGAAATACACTAACAAAAGATTTTCCAAACATTGATATCACCAAAATGTTTGCTCACCAACTCAAATTATTTATCAAAATGGAAATTTTTAATATGTATAAGTAAACTTATAACATGCTATCACAATAATCAACTTTCAAACTATGTAAAAAAAACACCCCCCGCCAAAAAAAACCCACCAACAACTGAGATGGTCACAACTAGAATAGGCTCAGTCCTAATTATTGATCATCCTCCACATATTACTACAACAACCAGCATTGCGTTTTTTTGTTTTGTGTGACATTGTTTATATTGTGTGAAAATAAACCTTCTAAATAAAGTCTTCTTCTTCTTGTCTTCTTCTTCATCTCTATCATTCACTGCCTCTAGGAGGTCCTCTGTACAGAATCCAGTATCCGTGCAGAGTTGGTCTATGTATGTCTTTGCTGGACAGCCCACTCTGGCATGCCCATGTGATGGCTTCCACAGAAGAACGTCACTTGTGAGTTCATCCTTGCTTCTCCAGCAGTGTCCACCATGTCTTGTTCACCTCACATGGATGGTTTCTGTGATATATATATTTACCAACCATTCCGCACGAGCAGGATGCGACACAAGGTCAATTTCTTAAGCGGAGTTCAACAGGTTTGAATTCAGAGTTTTCCTTCTCCTAGACCAGTTGCCTAACCAAGGTTAAAGAGCCCAGTCTGCCCTACTATTTACCCATAGCTGGAGGGAGAGTAGGATTCATACCTTTCCCAAGGGTATTATCGCTAAGTGAAATGCAATTAGCACGTCCAGGATTTGAACTCGGGGCGACGAGTCCATTTCCCATGACTTTAACAATTACACCACGCACTTCCTACAGTTTTGTATGATATAGGGCAGGTGGCCATACAACTGTTTTCTCGTGGGGTGTTGTTTCCACGCCTTGTTTAAGATTGCATGCAGCATTCTAGTGCGGCTACCATCTAGCTTATTCTCCAGGCACTTCATTTGGGTTCAAGTAGTGCAGTCATACAGAAGCACTGATACAACTACAACCTGGAAGAACTTTCGATTTAACTTGTCAGTAGGATCGGATTTCCATATCACTGATGATTGTTTAAAGAAGCCCATGCCTTTCCTATGCATGTATTAACATCGCTTTCTGTTGATAAGATATTACTACCTAAGTATGTGAATTGTTTACTATTGAGCTTTAAAGTAGTGGAATTCTCAAAGCAACAAGATTCTAAAACAAGTTTGAATGATATAGAAGGTAACATTGAAATTTTGTAGAATACAAATTTCTTGTTAAAAAAAAAGTGACATTTCATGATTTTGTAATACATTTAGTTACTGGGTCAATTTAGCAGGGCATTGCATCTACTTAGAGAGCAACTTTACAAAATTATAGAGATTGTTGCGTTTAAAGTGAGTGTGTGGTACCTTACTTAAAAAAAGAAAAGAAAAGGCGTTTTGTTTTCTTTCCAAGATGGATTGCAGTTCTTAGTTCAGAAATAAAATCAATGTTATTTTTTTTCTTCCTGCTTATTTTGATAAGATCTTTAGTTAAAGGCTACTTTTGAAAAATATGATCTGATTATTATTATCATTTTTTTTTTTATTCCTAAAATTATGAATGTAAAGTTTTTAGAATTTTTATTTTGCTATATTTATTTTTTTTTTTTTGATAAAAGGGAGAAAATGATCAGAAGAACAAATAGGGTTTGATTACTTTGGGCAATTTCTCTTTTAAATTATTACCTTTAGTGCCTAGAAGTTATTATGGCTGTTCAAAGAGGAAAGTTAAGAGAAAAAAACAAAAAACAAAACAAAAAGGGAATGTTAAAACAAGAAAGGATAAGAGGAAGCTAATAATAAGAAAAGAAGGAAATGTGTGAATGATGAGAAAAAGAACGTTACTATCGTCTCTCTTTTCCCAATCTGTACATCTATGAAGGTGGGCTGAAAGAGTTCATTGGCTGATGTCATATCTGCTGTTGATAACGTTTTTTGGCCAATGGGATCCAAGCACTGCACCACTGAGGATGAAGTATGTGGACCATCTGTACATCTACAGGAATGGGCTGAAAATTTGATGGGCTAATGTCATATCTGCTACTGATAACGTTTTTTGACCAATGGGATCCAAGCACTACATCACTGATGGAAGGAGTGGATTATCAGATGTATGTGGGGTGGGTTGGTTATGATGAAAAATAAACCTCATTTAGTCATATTTCATGAGAGTATCTTGTTTTCCCTATGCACTTTTCAGCTGACCCTTGTATGTATGTGTATATATATAATATATATATATATATATATATATATATATATATGCCTGTGAACTCGTGTTCAAGTAAGACAATTTCCTGTTTTTAAAAAATAAATTTTTTTATCATCATAGTTAGGTGCCAGTAGCATTTGACACTCTATCCTTGTGTTTTCTCAGATGACTCCTCAGGCCAGCCCTGGAGAGACATACTCTTCCACATAAACTACATGTTGGAACTTCTCCACTTTGAAAGTTGTTGGGCTGAAAATTACCCTTCCTAATAGCCCACTTCAATTTTTGGTCTTTAATTCGGTTGGACTCAAATTCTTCTCCAGTCAGGTCTATTATATATATATATATATATATATATATATATATATATATATATATACATGAATACTTTAATTTGTCTGATTTCCTAATATATTTTTCATATGTCTATTTATTTATAATATACTGTGTATATGTAAAAAATATGCACAGACACTGATATTTGTATGTATATATGCATTTGAGATGTTAATACACAAATAGCAAAAGCATGGTCGACCACAAACAAATTATCAGTCATATGGAGGTCTGATCTTCCTGACAAGCTGAAGTGACAATTCTTCCAGGCTGTGGTTGTATCAGTACTGCTATATGGCTGCACCACTTGGACCCTAACGAAGTGTCTTGAGAATAAGCTAGACGGGAAGCTGCACAAGAATGCTGCGTGCAGTCTTGAACAAGTCGTGGAAACAGCATCCCACGAGCAAGCAGCTGTACAGTCACTTGCCCCCATCTCACAAAATGTCCGAGTGAGACGGACAAGGCATGCAGAACACTGCTGGAGAAGCAAGGAAAAGCTCATAAGCAACATTCTCCTGTGGTAGCCAACACATGGAAATGCAGGTGTGGGGTGCCCAGCAAGGACCTACATTGACCAGCTATGCGAGGATGCTGGTTACCCCACAGAGGACCTCCCAGGTGCAATGAATGATAGAGAAGGTTGGTGAGAGATTGTCATGGATATCCGTGCTGCAAGCACGACATGATGATGATGATGATATATATATATATTATATATATATATATTAAATTTTTACTTGAAGGCACTTACAACGCATGTATCGCATAAAATTCGATACTTTTTCTTATAGAAAATGAACTTGACAAGTGTAATCCCAGCAAAGGATGGCTCGATTTCTGTCGGAGGGAAATCGTTAGTATATACCGCTGATGAGACTTAATAAAGTCAAAACAGTCTGTACGGTATTCTACACATCGAGCCATCCTTTGCTGGGATTACACTTGTCAAGTTCATTTTCTATAAGAAAAAGTATCGAATTTTATGCGATACATGCGTTGTAAGTGCCTTCAAGTAAAAATTTAATATATACTTTATTCAGCAACGTTTCTAAAATAAACAAACATCCAAAAATCTTATATATATATATATATATATATATATATATATATATATATATGTATATATATATACCATTGCATAAAATCAGTTATGCATAATGCTTCATTTAGTGTGATGCTTAGTGAGCTATTTTACTGATGAGTTTGATTCTCATTGGAGATTATACTTATATAGGTAAATAACTATAATCATTCATGCAACCTTGTCTCACTATAGATTAAGGAAAAAAAAATCTGTTGCCATGAAGAACTTCTCAAGTCAATAGAAAACAAAAGATGCATGTGTTACATATTAATTGGATCCCTATTACTTTTTAAGGTAGTATAGAAATCCTTATGGCAATCAGTACAGCTGATGGCCTTGAGAGTGAGTGACAATGCTTGACCTCACTCTGACCTTGCCTTGCGGGAAGGGACCGTGAGAATCGGAAGGCAATAGAAGCCCTTCCGGTTTAAGGTGTAAGGAACTCAGTAAGTCAGTTGCAGTTAGTCAGTTGCAGAGTTAGAAGCTAGCAAGATGTGACTCTCAGCGCGCAGTTGTCTGGTTCTGGGGTTCCAGAATAAACTAACATCCAAAGTAAATCGAAGTCTTGTTGTTATTACTAAAAGCTAACAATGACACAAGGCTTCTGATAAGAAATGGTCCCCAGCAGAACCAGACACGGAATCCCCAGATAAGAAGACCAGACGAGACCTGTAGAAGATATACCAGACCATTAGAAGATAGAAGATAGAAGACTAGACAGAGAAGAAAAGAAAAGGCACTACGTAACACATGGAGAGAAGAAAACAGAGAGAGAATAAGTTGAGAAAGAGAAATTTTAAAAAAAAGAAAAAAGAAGAACAATTATTACAGAGAAAACTAGTATAGAAAGTGTAATGGACATAGTCGATCCCCCTGACGTAAGTGGCAAAAAATCGCCTATGCAATTTATAAAAGCCTTGAACGGCACGAGCTGTAATTGACATAATGGCTAGGTGAACTGTAATAAAAGCAGGCAGTTGTTCACACTGGGGCAGAATGAACCAGGCATTGAGAGGAGTGACAGTGACGATGACAGAGAAAATAGTGTTTATTGTTTGTTTATCCGAGGATTTGAACCAGAGAATTCGTGAAAGAAATGGTGTTTACTGTGAGTCTGTACCCGGTAGAGGATTGTCCTGAACTTTTTGTGCATTTGGGTTTTCTTCAGAAAGTTATAGAGAGAATTAACTGATGATGCATGTCATTGGAAGAGGTGCATGGACAGCAAGGGTTACCATTGAGAAATAAACCTTGTTTAGTTACATTCAATGAAAGTATTTTAATCAAACTATGTACTTATCAGAGTTGTTTGAAGAAAAGAGTTGGGGTTGAGATGTTGGAAAAAGATGCAAAACCTGAACATATACGATAAAAAATGAAACAGACGAAAGAGATAAGGAAAAACTGAAAGAAGAAGAAGAAGAAGAAGAAGAAAAAGAAGAAGAAGAAGAAGAAGGAGGAGGAGGAGGAGAAGAAAGACAAGAAGAAGAAGAAGAAGAAAGAAGAAGAAGAAGAAGAAGAAGAAGAAGAGAAGCAAGAAGAAGAAGAAGAAGAAGAAGAAGAAGAAAGAAGAAGAAGAAGAGAAGACAAGAAGAAGAAGAAGAAGGAGGAGGAGAAGAAAGACAAGAAGAAGAAGAAGAAGAAGAAGAAAGACAAGAAGAAGAAGAAAGACAAGAAGAAGAAGAAGAAGAAGAAGAAGAAGAAAGGCAAGAAGAAGAAGAAGAAGAAGAAGAAGAAGAAGAAGAAGAAGAATACTGAAGAAAATTCTGTAAACGTAAATGGCAATTTGATGTTAGTTTTTAAAATACACAAACTTAATCAGCTGTTGAGATAATTACAAAGTTTTCTTTGCTTTAAAAGTTAAAATGCAAACAAAAAAGGGGAAACTTTTTTCTATTTAAAGAAAAAGATAAATTTACTCAATTCACTGAACAAATAATTACTTTGGGGTGGAGATCTGTCAACAAAGTACAAGTGATGGATGATGGACCAGTTTTAATGTTCTGCTAAAACTTGACAAGAAAAAGCAGCATAATATTTTCTCTTGGGGAAAAAAAAACCCAAAGCAAAACCCCCAAAATCCCATCCTTGTCAGCTGGGCTGTAGAATACATCGACTGCACCTCTGCAGGGTTATGCCCCCCTAGTGGCTGAGCAGTCCGTGACATTCAAGACTCCTGTTTGGTCTTTACTTAGCCTAGGTGGGTGGTTGGAGAGGCTCCCTCTGATTAATCGGCTGGTCACGTTAAGGCCAAGCAGATATAAGATTGTTCTAACCCTATTGCCATTATGACAAAACCCCTACCCTTTCTGTCATATATATGCTGGAGGACAATGGCTGAGGATCCTAGTTTCCTGCATCTAGTGGTGAAGTTTCAATCCTAGAGCTCTGGGGAGTGTGGAGTTCCATTACTCCATTACACCCAGATCCACTCTGACATGGAGTGGTAATACCTGTTAGGATCCCATCTTTAGATTAGATAGATAAAAAAAATTAGTTTAAAAAATATGTTTTTAAAAAATTGAATACCTAAGAAGAATTTCTTTCCTTCTTTCTTTCCTTCTTTCTTTCTTTCTTTCTTTCTTTCCTTCTTTCTTTCTTTCTTAGATAATGCAAATAATTTTCACATAGGAATACCTGAAGTCATAACTCCATACAAATTAGATAGGAATAGTTGAAATCATATAATTATCTCATACAAATGATTTACACACAACATTTCAGCTGATGTGCCCTTTGGCCTTCTTCAGGTTTTTCTTGTCATAATCTGGAGTCTTCACATAACTTCAAACCAAACCCTTTATTTAATCCATTCGGTTAGATTGTTCTCATTCCATTAACCACGAGCGGGTATAAATGTTAAGCTATGTTGCCCATAGTCAGGATTTAACATGCAACCTACAGATGATTGTCACTTAGAACTGCATTAACTCAAACTTTATATCCATTGAGTCTGAAAAATCTAAATAACACAAATTATCAAGCCTTATCTCAAAAATTCAGAAAAATTATTTGCACTCAGTTATGATTTCAAGTATTTCTATCTAATACAAATAATTTTTAAACAAATCTATTTGACCCATATATGAAACCTTAAGGAAGTGCGTGGTGTAATGGTTAAAGTCATGGGAAATGGACTCGTCACCCCGAGTTGCAAATGGCAATTGCATTTCACTTAGCGCTAATACCCTTGGGAAAGGTATGAATCCTACCTCCCTCCAGCTATGGGTAAATAGCAGGGCAGACTGGGTTCTTTAATCATGGCTAGGTAACCAGTCTAGGAGAAGGAAAACTCTGAATTCAAACCTGTTAAACTCCGCTTAAGAAATTGACCTTGTGTCGTATCCTGCTTGTGCGGAGGAGTTGCTAAATATATATATGAAACCTTAACAGATATTACCATTCTGTGTCAGAGTGAATCTGAGAGTAATGGCAATGAAGAGGTAACTTCAGGGCCCCAGAACTGGAACATCACATCTGATGCAGTTTAGAGTCATACCCAGCATACCCCCTTTGTTTTAGAGGGTGGAGGGACTTACTCCTTTTCAAGGAAATCAGTTAACATATTTTAAGCTTTAGTGATAGGACAAATATTACTTACATGACTTGGGTATTATGATAGTGAAATAGATCACTAATTAGGACTGAGCCTATTTTAGAATAAACCACCCCAAGTGGAGTTTGAATTCAGTGTTTTCCTTCTACTAGTCTGGTTGCCTAACCAAGGTTAAAGAGCTCAGTCTGCCCTACTATTTACCCATAGCTGGAGGGAGAGTAGTTGGATTCATACCTTTCCCAACAGTATTAGTGCTATGTAAACAGTAGCTTCCTCCAGGATTTGAACTCATTTCAACAAGTCTAATTTTTTACGATTCTAACCATCAAACCATGCACCTCCAATTCCATTAAGCATTTAAGAATGCATAAACATTGAAAGAAAAAGAATCCTTTTTATTTTTGGAACTTTAAAAAAATTTACCAAATAAATCTTCTAAAATGTTGCCAATGTTTTAATGTCAGTATGTGTGGTGGGATTTTTATGGCAATTAAGTGTGGACAGAGTTGAACAGTAATAAATAGGTTTCAGTTTATTTCTTCTAAATCCTAAAGAATAGCTACACTAATACTGGGTGGTCTGATTGAAAACCTCAAAGGATTTCTTAATATGAGAAATAGCCGTCTTTCTCTCTATGTATACAGATATATGTCTATTTCAGATAATATTAAAAAAAAAATGTTGGAATAGTTGGAATATTGTTTTTATATTTGTGTAGTTGTTTAAGAGTTTATTCATTTTTATATTGTTTTTATATTTGTTTGGTTTGGTTTGTTTGTTTTATGGCATATCAACCTCAGTGGGTCATTTAATGCCGATAAAGTTTTGAAATAAATCAATTCTTAATGGATAATACAATTTTATTTATCAACTCCTGTTTTTCTATTTAACCCATAGATGGGACCCTAACAGGTACTACCACTCCGGGTCAGAGTGGACCAGGGAGCAATGGTGATGAAGGGGTGCTCCACATTCCCCAAACCTCCAAAACTGGAACCTCACCATCAGATAGAGTTTAATGTCATTCCCAGGACATGTAGACCCGCAACCACCGCCTTCTAGCACCCATATGATAAAAAGGGGTTGGGGCTTGCCATAAGGGCATTAGGGTTGGGAAAATCATATAGGTGCTAGGGCTTGACGTGACCAGCCGATTGATCAGAGGGGGCCTCTCCAACCGCCCGTCTAGCCCAAGATAGGGCCAAAGTGGAGTATTGCATGTCATGAACTGCTCATCCACCTGGGCTCTATCCTTAAGCATCACGGGTCGCCACCCATGGTCAACAGGTGGCCCATTGGGAGAGTCTTACCCCTCTGCAGAGGTGCAGTCGGTGCATTCTAACGCCCCAGCCGACAGGGCGGTTTTATATTTGTGTAGTTGTTTAAGAGTTTATTTATTTTTATATTGTTTTTATATTTGTGTAGTTGTTTGAAAGTTTATTTATTTTTATATTGTTTTTATATTTGTGTAGTTGTTTAAAAGTTTATTTATTTTTATATTGTTTTATATTTGTGTAGTTGTTTGAAAGTTTATTTATTTTTTATTGTTTTTAATTTTGTGTAGTTGTTTGAAAGTTATTTTATTTTTATATTGTTTTTATATTTGTGTAGTTGTTTGAAAGTTTATTTATTTTTATTTGTTTTTATATTGTGTAGTTGTTTAAGTTTATTTATTTTTATATTGTTTTTATATTTGTTGGTTTGTTAGTTGTTTAAAGGTTTATTCATTTTATATTGTTTTTATATTTGTGTAGTTGTTTAAAGTTTATCTATTTTTATATTGTTTTTATATTTGTGTAGTTGTTTGAAAGTTTATTTATTTTTATATTGTTTTTATATTTGTGTAGTTGTTTAAAAGTTTATTTATTTTTATATTTTGTTTTAACAATATGTCAAAATCATCTGGGATAGTTTTCTAATAATTACTTTGTATGGTAATAATCATGTTTATGTTAATGATATTTGGTGTATATTTTTTTTATTTCTGTCAAGGACTCAAGATGTTATGCATATCAACATTTTCAAATAGGTCTTTCATACTGTTTGCATTGGAAAAATGTTGTATAATAAAAGCTAAATCCCTGCATTCTATGATAGAATATTTGACAGTGTAGAGCAAGGGTTCTCAAACTTTTAAGTCTGTGGACCCTTACAAAAATTTGATTGACATATCATGGCCCCCACCTCCTTGTATACTCCAGTCCAATGGGCCAAGGAGCTTAATAATTAAAGGATTTTCAATTCTTTTAATTTTTAATTTTTAGTGATAGTGATGATATTTGAGATGGGATTTAATAATGATGATTTACTAACCTTCATTGCATTTTCGTCCTCTGAATCCGGATGCACAGCCGAACTCACATGTACCATTGTTGCCAAAACATTTCCCTTTTAAGCACATTGGACTGCAAGTCTTTGTACATCCTCGTCCATATTTGTTATTTGGACATTCTGAAGAAAAAGAGAGAAAAAAAAGAGCAAATGAATGATACTGTAAATTTCCTTTTTTATTTATACACCATAAATATAAAACAAAAAATAAATAAGACTTTAGAAGAACTTGAAGGACAAATACGAGAATTTATTTCTGCCATTCCACAAGAGTTCCTGGGAAGATCAGTTGATGCGATTTCTGAGCGGTTTGAGAGACTGGAGACGAATGTGGGTGTTAATATGTGTGTTCTTTTCATATTCATTCTTTTGTAAAAATGATTCAGAAATAAATTATAAGATTTTAAAAATAGAGAGTTACATTATAATCATCCTGTATTGTAGAATCAGCCCTAAGAAATATCTAGAGTTATTCCCCTTGATGTTATGTTGTGGGATCAATTAATAATGTGTGTGAGTAACATACTGGGCCTTCGTTCTTATAAATGAGCTAATTTCTTGGTGTGTGAAAACTAATAAATAGATGTGGAAATAACAGCTGCATACAGTAAAGTTTAACTCTATGTATGAAGGAAAATTGTTCTTGTTGTTGGAATATTTTGTTATATAAAGTGTGATGTAGCCCAGCACTTAAACTTATAGACTCTGTGTGGATGCATGGATTAAAGTCAGCCAATCAACACGCTCGAATATGTGGTGAGTTAACCACTTAATCGCCGATCTTGAAAGCTGTTCATTTGCTTGTATTCGACATGAAGAAACAGATCAATAATCAAGGACTCTGCATAACACAAGGACTCTTCACTTAAGAACAACCAAGGATTCTTCACTAAGGAACAACCAAGGATTCTGCCTAACACTAAGGAACACAAGGATTCTACCTAACACTCAGGAATGCAAGGCATCTCCACTGTAGAGTGCACTCACTTGAAGCCTTAAAATGGCCACAAAAATTATAACACTTGTAATCCCTACCTGGGACATATCTCGGTTGTCAATGTTAAGCTATTTTGTTTCTTTGAAATTTTAATTTAAAACAAAAAATAAAATAAAAATAAAGAGCTGTGTAAAGTAAATTTTAACTTTATGTATGAAGAAAATTGTTCTTGTAATCCTGGAACATGTCTCGGTTGTCAATGTTTTGTTTTTTTAATTTTGTTTCTTTTTTTAATTTAAAATCCAATTACAAAGAAAATGCAAGTTGTCTTTGCAGCAGACAGAAACTTGACAGATCTTTTAATTTTAATCATTTTTTTAAAATCTATTTATTTTTCATTTCTGCAATGGATTTATTCCCTGAATGCTGTCATTAATATTTAATTCAAGTCATTTCTAATACTAATAAATCAATAACCAGCACCGCACTTAAATGTAATTTGACACAATCCATTTGAACATTTACAAGAAATACAAAATAAATAAAATTAAAAAAAAATGTTTGGAGGCATCATTTGAGCATTAGCGTTAAGAAATAGGTTTTTGAAATTAAAGGAAATAGAAAGAAAAATAAGTACATTTTGATGTGATATGCAAAGAAATTTATACAATTACAAAAAGAATTTAACTAAATGGTGAATAGTATATATATAAATCTAATTAACTTATTATATATATATATATATATATATATATATATGAATATTGAATATTAGTATATATAAATATTAGTAAATATAATATTAGTATAGATATAAATATATAAAAGGTATATATATATATATATATAATATATATATATATATATATATATATATATATAAATGTACCATGGGTATCAAGTGCTAATCTTCTAGAGAAGAAATATTTGTTGTTGCTTTTTGTTGTTTTTTCTTTTATGGCATATCAATCATTTTTGCTTCATTTAATGCTGAATCAAGTTCTTTTGATATTTGATTTCTTGCAGTACCTGGTATTCTTTAAATGGTCACCCATCTAAGTACTGAACAGGCTCATTGTGGCTTAACTTCAGTGATCTAGCAGGAACCAATGTTTTCAACATGACTTGACAGTAAGTCAGGAAATATTTGGCATTCTGTTATATACATATATTTACCAACCCTTCCGCATGAGTAGGATGTGACACAGGGTTAATTTTTAAGTGGAGTTTGAATTATAGTTAAAGTTTGTTTGAATTCAGTTTTCCTTTCATAGACAGGTTGCCATAGGAAGGTTAAAGAGCCCAGTCTACCTACTGTTTACCATAGTTGGTGGGAGAATAGTTGGATGCATACCTTTCCCAAGGGTAATAGTGCTATGTGAAATGCAAACAGCCTTGTCCAGGATTTGAACTGTGGTCACTGAGTCCATTTTCTATTAACATTACACCACGTGCCTCAATAACTCTGTTAGAGTGAGTCCTCCATTTTTTTTTTGAAAGAGAGTAGAACCAACTTGATGATATCTTGCCCTTGGTATAAAGGCTGATCCAAAGGGCTGATTGATTTTAAAAGTATATCAACCCATCTCGGGTTAATTCAAGTCTAGATGTTATGGAATTGCATTCATTGTATGTTTATATGCAAAATGGTAAATAGTATATATATAAATCTAATTAACTTATTATATATATATATATATATATATATATATATATATATATGTGTGTGTGAATATTGAATATTAGTATATATAAATATTAGTATATATAAATATTAGTAAATATGAATATTAGTATAAATATAAATATATAAAGGTATATATATATATATATATATATAAATGTACCATGGGTATCAAGTGTTAATCTTCTAGGGAATAAATATTTGTTGTTGTTTTTTGTTGTTTTTTTCTTTTATGGCATATCAATCATTTTTTTTTCTTTTTGTACAGGGTCCTATCAAATATGAATAATTTTTAAACAGATCTATTGGACCAATAGATGGTAAATGGTATTTTTCAGAATTTTTTCCATACCAAAAATTATTTTGATCTCGCAAAAATATTTGTTTTGAGGCAATTCAAAATGCTGGAAAATCAGTGTTCCAGGCCTGAACAGCTGTCTGTCAAGATTTTTTTTATTGCTGAGAAGTGCAAATCATGTGAAATTTACAGAAGAATGTGTGATATGTATGGAGAAACATGTTTTAATGAAAAAAAATGTTTATAAATGGGCTAAACATTGGTTTGCCATTATGAGCCTGTGTTGATGATATAGTTTATGGAGTGGAAACACACTGATTCTTGGTAAAGAAAAAGTTCTGGGCTCTGTGATCAGTAAAGAAGGTCATGTTGACAGTCTTCTTGACAGGAAAAAATTCATCACCATTGATTTCTTTAATAAAGATACAACTGTAAACAGTGCTTCTTATGAGCAACTCCTTAGGCAATATTCACCTTATTTATTGAATGACCCTTGTATATTTATGTATAAGCAGAAAAAAGAAGTGGAATAAAAAGACATCTTGTTCTTATAATAAATTGTTGTCATCTATTCTTTCCCCCCAAACCACCTCACTACATATCATTAGTTATTTAAGGGCATTCAAACCTTGTTGGGTAATTTTATGAATTTATGAGGAAGTGCGTCCCGGTCTCCTGCGTCAAAAATTGCTACCCGGTGACTATTAAAATAACGACCCAGCTCAGTCTATTCAAAATTATCCATCTTCATATCTATCTATCTATCTCAATTTGTTCATATTTATCTATATTACTGTAAATACTAAGATTTTTTTTTTTATTCATGTTTGTTTAATGTCTTGTTTTTAGTTTAAATAAACAAGAATTATGACAAAAAAAGATGCGACCCAACCCCAAATACATTTACTTGTCGAAAATATCTATCTATCTCCATTTGTTCATATCTATCTATATTATTTTGTTTGTTTATCTATCTATCTATCTGAGTATATTCAAACTATATATCCATCATCATATCTAAACAAGAATTACGACAAATTACGATAAATAAACAAGAATTACGACGAGCTGGGGTTGTTATTTTGATAGTCACCGAGTAGCAATTTTCGAGGCAGGAGACTGGACGTACTTCCTCATAAATTACAATTTTATGCCAAAGATGTTTTGTTTTATTCATTCTTGATGGGTGTTCAATTTTTTTTTAAATACATTTTTTAAATACATTTTTTTTAAATATATTTTTTTAAACACATTTATTTTTCTATTTAACCCATAGATGTGACCCTAACAGTCACTACCACTCTGAATCAGAGTGGATCTGGGAATAATGGTGATGAAAAGGTACTCTACACTTCCAGAGCTCCAGAATTGAAACTTCACCACTAGATGCAGTTTAACATAACATTAGTATGAAGTGAAAAGCAAACAGCCTCGTCCAGGACTTGAACTTTGCTGTCAAGTCTACTTCCTATGATAACCTGCATCTTGAGTCAGTTTGAGGGGAAGTGCTCATTGTGTGGTAGGTAATGTACTGATGATTGTAGTAAACAAGTTTGAACTTCAGTCACACCATTATATACATATTCTTAAATTGAATTTATATATATCACATCCTGGGAGTATTTTTCATTTCTTATAGCAAATTCCACACAAACAGCTTCTTCTCAAAAGGAGCAAAAATATGGTACAAAATCTTCCATGTGTATTTTTTAAGGAAGGATTATTGAAATAGAAATAAATATCATTTTTACTTTAGAAACATCAGTAGAAATAAACAATGGACCCAAAAAGAGCTGAACTCTACCCTTAGAAATAGTCTTCCATATTAGGGCTTCTCCTTGAAATGTATAAATCTCCCACAAACACACACAACCTATCAAATATCAGACATATTCTGCCAAAATAATAATTCAATGCCTGAAGAAGACAACAGATCAGAAACACGTGCTGCATTCATATGTAAGTTAATAAAAATTTAAAAAAAAAATCCTTTTTGCAAACCTTCTTTTTTATAAAAAATCTATTTTTCTCCCGTTGGACCCATAACAACATATATATATATATATATATATATATATATATATATGTGTGGAGGAAAAATAATGGAAAAGTGAATAACAAACACAAACACATTCAATTAATATCTCGCTTCTGTTCGTTTTAGAAGCTTCATCACTAATCCCTCAGTGCCTTATTTACCCTACACCCTTGATCCTTCTATACTTACTCCACCCAAACATAGGTACTACCTGATTCTATGATAACCCTTACTTACTTCCTCTCTCTTTATATATATATATATATATTATATATATTTTTGCTTGAAGGCAATTACAATGCATGTATCGCATAAAATTTGATACTTTTTTTTTTTATAGAAAATGATGTTCATCTTTCTCTGCATTCACATTCAGTTGGGTGTTTTCTTTTAAATTTATTGAATGCACAAATTATTATTGGTATTAGAAAATTTATAAAAATGTTATCATTAGTCTTTTTTAATAAAATAAAAAGGAGTTGGTGTTAAATTCATATTTAAATCCTTGATTTCCATTTTGTGCTTTAAAAAAATTATATTTCTTTAAAGTGCAATTTTTCAAACTATTTGCAACTTCTTTTGAAGTACCAGTAAAAAAAAAAAAACAAGTAGATTTTAATGGTAAAATATTGTGAGGCAATTATTTTTTAAAAGAAAAAAAAAGGGAAACATTTTTATGCTTTTCAAAGAAATAAACAAAAACATAGATACAAGTGAATACCGATAAGTAAACACTTTACTTTTGAGGATTTGATATCTTAAGATAAAATTCATTACTCTCCAGCTGAAAACAATTTATTGATGGTCTTTTTTTTCTTTCTTTTTTGAAGATTTTTAAAAAAAAATTTTCAAGGGGTATTTTTATTTTGTAAAGGAAAGTTTGCAAAAAGTCACAGGATGTTTACTTGTGTGTGTTGATAGACAGATCTGATTAAACCTCATTTTATATATATATATATATATATATATATATATATATTATATATATATGGATATATGTATATATATATATATGTTTATGTGTATATGTATATATGTATGTATATATATGTATATAAGTATATATATGTATATATATATGTATATATATATATATATTCTTTACACATGCACACACACACACACACATATATATATATATATATATATATATATATATATATATATATAGTGTGTGTGTGTGTGTGTAAAATTACTGGATTTGAAGGCTCTTTTCATTAAAAAAAAACCCATTTTGGTCTTTTGCACATTGTATATGTTATCAGACTGAGATAAAGTTCTGGTTCCTGATTCCTCAAAAAAAAGGTCAAAGAAAGAGAATGGTGTGTTTTGTGTCAATAGTTTTTTTTTCTTTTTATATATTTTTTATTTTGCCTGTCAACTTTATTGGGTGTAAAAACTCAAGATCCACATACTTAAGTCACTTTGAAATAACAAAAACCTTTTTTTCCCTTTTGTATAGGAAAGCAATGGTTGAAAACAAGATATCCCTAATGATGCAATGTATTTAAAGAACTACTAGCAAAAAAACGCCCTTTGGTTGGCGTAAAAATAATTTTTGAAAGATATTGGCTGTGAGCGTGGGGATTAAATTAAAAAAATAAAGGTTTAATATTTTAAAAAAAATTACTTACTTAAAAAGCATCATATTTCCTCTACTCCACTGAGATCTTATGACAGTAAGAACTGCCAAAACGTTTCTAAAAATTCTGATTCAATTATTCAGACTCTTATTTTTATAGAAAAATTTAAAAATTGTATGAGTAAAATATATTTTGTTCAGATTTCATAAAATTAAATAAGTGGAATATTTTCCCTAATATATTTTAGGAAAAGAAAGTTTTAAACAAAAATTCATCAAAAGCTGAATAATTATAAAAATTTCTGTATGCATCCAACTTTCTCCCTCCAGCTACGGGTAAGTAGTAAGGTGGGTTGGCTCTTTAACCTTGGTTAGGCAACCAGTCTAGTGTGTGTCTATGACATAATAGTTATCACTGTAGGAAATAGAGTGAGCCTAGCCCAAATCCTGGATGAGGTTGTTTGTATTTACCATTAATAATTCCCTTGGAATAGGTATGAAAACATTTGTTCTCCACCCAGCTATGCGTTATTAGTACAGTAAAAAGTAAAGTAAAGTCGTCGGGGCGGCCTAAAGTCGGTATCAGCCAGTCAGTAAGGGAGTCTATCCCCTTTTCAATAGTGCTAGACCAAGGAGATTGTTTTGGCGTCTGAGGTGGAGTGCCATACCTACCATCAGCTTCTTACTTTACCGTACAGATCCCTGTGCTACTCATATGCTAAGTTGGCAGGGACCAGTATCAAACTAGGAACCTTGTGGTTTCTAGCTGAACGCTCTGCTGACTGAGCTAACCCGGCCCCTACTGGGTTATTATAAGCAACCAGACTAGGAAAAGGAACACCCTGAACTCAAACCAACTTTGGACTCCTTAAAAATTGACATCCTACCCATGGATAAAATTACAAGCATGACTATCTTTTGTTTCTATTGACCAATCTTTTCTAAAACCCTCAACAAATGGCATCTATTCTGGATGCATTTAACTTATATATCTCTTGAAATTTTTTTGATTAAAAAAAACTAAGTACATTTTATATATGATGCATATAATAACCATATTTAATGCATTAAATCCTGACCATTAACAATCCCTTTTTGACTTGTTTTGAAAAATACAATTTATAACACCAAATTTTGAAAGTTTTCCCCTATCATTATAAATATCTTTTTGCACAGAAAATCACTAAAAACTAAGTATGAAAGTGATAGAGTAGGAGTAAAGTCAGTGGGAAGTGATGAGGAAGGCTGAAACCAGAATTTTCCATTTTAATTTATATGTAATAATTTGAGAGAATAAAAGTTACAATTCATTAAATAAATGTTCATCCATCATATCTCAGGTTATTAGTAAGCACGAGGTGTGTCTGAAAAGTAATGAGACTTTTGTTATAAACAATTCATTTAAAATCCAAACAATAAACTAAATGTTTTCTCCTCCAAAGTAGTCCTCTCTTGAATCTAATGCACTTTCCCATCCTTTTCTGTCACACTTCTCTGCCCTGCTGGAAGGATTCTTCTGGTATGTCCTCCAGCTCCGTTGTTATGGACCTCTTGATGGCCTAAACGCATTCAAAATGGGTCCCCTTGATGAGCTCCTTTCAGCTTGGGAAGTGCGCAGAAATAAACGATAGTTGAGGCCGGACAAATCTTGACTTTTTTTTTCCCCCAAGCTAAAGGTGCTCGTTACTTTTCAGACACACTTCTTATTCTATGAACACGAGAAAGGAAGTGGTTTTAGATTTTCAAAACATGATTAATTTATTGACTGGAATTTAATTAAGTCCAATAAATACTTTTTATATTGATAAAAAATTGTTAATTATTGGTTAAAATTGGAAACTAATAAGCTTTTTACGTGGAAATAAAAATTCCAATTCTAGAATTAATTAATTCTGCATTTTCCATTTGGATAGCTAAGAAAACCAATGATTGGAAAGGGGAAAAATATATAGGCACAATTTAAGAAAAAAAATATATTGAAATTACATCAGAATTTAATGTAAACACAATAGATTCATTTGCAATACAAAATTGAATCAACCAGAGGCAGAAACTTTTGAAGTTTAAACTAAAAACACAGACTAAAAATAAGGAAAATTTAAGAATACAAAATTAAGTCAAAATTCAATAAAGGCGTGTGGTTGGGGTGTGGGGAGTAGAAGGAAAAGGAAAAAAAAAGAAGGAAAACATTTTATTTTCAAAAAGAGTTGTTTTTCATACTGCACCATTTTGTGTTTCAAAATAATTAATAAAAAAAAAAACTTAGATACTAAAATTCTCTGCAAAATATGACTCCAGATTCTTGAAGCTATATAGTCCAGGTTAAAAGCGTGGTAAGAGTAACCCTAAGTTGAACATTTTCAACATTATTTTCAGATGTAGGTATCATTGGGGAATGAGAAAAGCCTGACTCATTTATCAAAAGAATTAGTTTCAAAAATGTGTCTGTCTTTATACTGGCCATATAGTCCAGGTTAAAAGTGTGGTATAGGTAATCCGGAGTTGAACTTTGTTAGCCATTATTTTTCTCATGCAGGTATCATTGGGGAATGATAAAAGTATTGTAGTGAGTTCACTGCTGTGTGCCACATACAGACCTGTGTCATATTAAACAAAGTCTTGTAAATAACAACCATAGCTTCATGATATTAAAGTTGAAATAAATCTTTTTCCCTATCCATTTAGGAATTGATAATGCTGATTGAAAAAAAACCAAATTAAAATGATAGAGCACATATTGAAAAAAAACGAATTCTACTTTTTCTCTCATTGTTCTTCTCTGTTTGATTCTAATTTTAGATTTTACATTTCTAGTTCAGATTAAAAGCATAGTAAGTGTAATCTGAAGATGAACTTTTTTAGACTTTATTTTTCTGATGCAGGTATCATTGGGGAACAAGAAAAGTTTTGGCAGGTATTTGCCTCATACCCCACTTGTATGGGATGGACATAAAGGTTTCATTTTAAAAAAATTTTTTTTTTATGTGGGCTAACAAAAATTGCTTCAAACCTGTCGGCATTCCCCCTCGAGGGGGGCGCCTCAGGCACTGGGCAATAAACCCAGCCCCACCCCCAAGGGGGCAGGTATTGCCTGGGAGGAAAGCCCCCTCGGATCGATGCTATTAATTGTACTTTACCGGTCCAGAGGCCGAAGCACACTGGACCTCCAGCCGAGGCTGGGTATAAAAGATAAGGGTATTTGCCTGCTCATCCCACTTATGAGGGCTGGACACAAGGTCTCGTTTTTACGTGGGCACATAAAAATTGCATCGATCTGGGGGTATGGCCCCCTGGATCGATGCTATTAATTGTACTTTACCGGTCCAGAGGCCGAAGCACACTGGACCCCAGCCGAGGCCGGGTATAGAAGGTAAGGGTATTTGCCTGCTCATCCCACTTATGAGGCTGGACACAATGTCTCGTTTTTACGTGGGCACATAAAATTGCAAGGATCTGGGGGGCATAGCCCTTGGATCGATGCTATTAATTGTACTTTACCGGTCCAGAGGCCGAAGCACACTGGACCCCAGCGAGGCCAGGTATAGAAGGTAAGGGTATTTGCCTGCTCATCCACTTATGAGGGCTGGACACAAGGTCTCGTTTTTACGTGGGCACATAAAAATTGCAAGGATCTGGGGGTATGGCCCCCTGGATCGATGCCATTAACTGTACTTCACCGGTCCAGAGGCCGAAGCACACTGGACCCCCAGCCGAGGCCGGGTATAGAAGGTAAGGATATTTGCCTGCTCATCCACTTATGAGGGCTGGACACAAGGTCTCGTTTTTACGTGGGCACATAAAAATTGCAAGGATCTGGGGGGATGGCCCCCTGGATCGATGCCATTAACTGTACTTCACCGGTCCAGAGGCCGAAGCACACTGGACCCAGCCAAGGCCGGGTATAGAAGGTAAGAAGTGTCAAAGCATAGAATCTGGAACAGATACTACACTTTGATCCTCCCTTCTACGAAAGGCAAGAAAAGTTTTAGTAAATGAGCCAGACTTTAGAGCATTTACCAAAACATCGAAATCAAAAGAATACAGCAGATATGGCTTAATGGTTATCATTGAGGGAAATGGACTCTGAGTTTCCCTTCATGATAATACCTGTAGGAAAGGTGTTAATCCATTTCTTCCCTCATCAACTATGGGGGAATAGTAGGGTAGATTAGGCTCTTTAACCTAGGTATGGCAATTGGTTTAGGAGAGGGAAAACTCTGAATTAAAACCAACTGTACTCTGATTAAACATTGACCCTGTATCAAATCCTGCTTACGATGGAGGGTTTGGTAAATACTAACAATATGACATAATCATATATTCAACAAAGATGTTATCTATACATATATAAAGAGCAGTTGGTACATGTATGTATGTTTATATGTATGTATGTATACATGTGTGTGTGTCCAGATGAAACTACAAAAATAAAACAATTAACGATAATGTAAATATATATTCACAATAAATATCACTGGTTCTTGCTTTTTGTGCAAAAATGATGAAGATTTGATTTATATTTGAAGATATTTAAAAATTAATATATACATAGAAATAGCATTGAAATTCTACTTAAAAATGTCCAGTATTTGTAAATCTCAAAAGTAAACAAATCAATATACCAGGTTTTTTTTCACCCCACCTCTCTACCCAGGCGACACTGCGTAGCAGCTTCTAGTTTTTTATAAGTCACATTGTATTGTATATGTTATGACCTGTTTAAGGGTCAATAAATAATAACTCAACACGGGTATAAAATGTAGGGAACAGATTGTATTCAGCAATATATATCAATGTACAATGGAAGGGTTTCCTTCTTTCAGCTTACATGAAAAACTGTATCTGGTACTACTGGTTTTTACATGTGTCCCACTTTCACACGATATGGCACAAGGCCGTTTTATGTGGGGACCACCCACATTTCGGGTGGTAGGTAGAAAAATTGCGTCGATCCCTTCGGCATTCCCCCTCAAGGGGGGCGCCTCAGGCGCTGGGCAATAAACCCAGCCCTGCCCATTTAAGTGCAATGAGGCAGGTATTGCCTGGAGGGACGGCCCTCTGGGATCGACGCTATTAATTTAGCATCCCACCAATCCAGAGGCTGAAGCTCACTGGACCCCCGTCCCGAAGGACAGGTGGGTGGCAGCTGTAGTAGCTGGGACTACTGGTATTTACATGTGTCCCACTTACACACGATATGGCACAAGGCCACTTTTATGTGGGCACCACCCACAAGCCGAGACTCATGGGGTGGTAGGTAGAAAAATTGCGTCGATCCCAACCCTGCCCCTTTAAGTACAATGAGGCAGGCACTAGGATCGACGCTATTAATTTAGCATCCCATCGGTCCAGAGGCCGAAGCTCACTGGACCACCCGTCCCGAAGGACGAGTAGCTGGGACTACTCATTTGAGTAGCTTTACTCTGTTAAATATATACCCTTTGGGTAAGTCCATGTTCGTGTCATAGGTGAGTCACCTACAACAGTATATATAGATGACATGAGAACAATGATAGCCCAAAATTGTGAAGAGGGAATCCCCTTGGTGTAGTGGCTAACATGCTTGAATACAACATTGTATTAAGTGAGTTTGAACTTCAGTTGTGCTATCTACAACTGTAAGACACTCTGCAATTATTGAGTTTACTATTGCTGTAAGGTCTGCAAAGTTTTAGTTTCCATTTTGGTTTCTTTGTTTAATAGCATATCAACTCCAGCCGGGTTATTATGTTCACTCTGGACTAATACCCTTAGGAAATATATGAACCCACTCATTCCCCCAACTATGGGTTAAATAGCACCACTACTGTTCTACAAGGATGGCTTTGGCATTACATAAACCATGAAGGTTGATATGCCATTAAACAAAGAAACAAAAAAAAAAAAGTTAAAGAAAAAGTTGTTCACAATTATATGGTTTCAAGCAGTTATATATAGATTTAACCAACAAACAATAATCCTTTGTAATCAATTATCAATTATACAATTAGCTTCAAGTATCTCTTCTAATACAAATAATTTGCAGACAGGAATACTTGAAACTATATAACTATCTAATAACATGCACGGCATTGAACCCCCTAATCCCCTCAGTATTAATACTGTTCTTCTATAAAGATGGCTTAGGCATCAAATAACCCACAAAGGAAACAAACCAAACTGTACCCACTGTTCATAAAACAGCAATATTTTTTGAAGCAATTGTGGTATATCTGTTTTAAACTGAACACCATAAATGAAAATGTGGAATGTTTATAATAACCTGAACACCATAAATGAAAATGTGGAATATGAAATGTGGAATATTTATAATACCTGAACACCATAAATGAAAATGTGGAATATTTATAACTTGAACACCATAAATGAAAATGTGGAATATTTATAACAACTTGAAGACCATTAATGAAAATGTGGAATATTTTTAATAACCTAAACACCATAAATGAAAATGTGGAATATTTTTAATAACTTGAACGCCATAAATGAAAATGTACTTATGTCTTTTTTTGTTTGTTTTGTCTTTGACATTTAAAACTGTTTTCCTTCAAGTTTCAGATACCAACATTTTCTTTTTTTATTTCCTTTTCTCTCTTTCCTGGTTATTCATCCATCTTTGAATTACTGGATCAATAAAACTCTTGTGCTTTTTACTTATCAAGTATATTTTGAAGACATCTATATAACCAATATCTACGTTCATTCTTATAACTAAAGAACACTTTCTTTTTTCCAATGATTAATTGTTTTTGTTGTTGTTGTTTTTTTGTTTTTTTGTCAATACATCTATTTCTATCTTGATGATATAACAGAAATCCAAAAATACAACCCTCATAGGACTTATTATATGTTGGTTGGAGGTGAATTTGGCTCAAGACCGCCCTCGGTGGCGTCAGAATCTGCATAGAAGACTGTACATGTCAGAATTCACCCTGATACAACATCATGAAGCTAAGAGGTCCATAAGAAAGCAACGGCAACAAAGCACCGGAACATCATCATCTACAGGGTCAACCTACAAATGCAAAATCTGGTAAATATGTATTGTATAGTTTTCATTTGAGAATGAAATTATAAAATCTTAGATAATCAATATAAGGTTCAGTGTGGTTGCTAATGATTTAGGTTCTTTTTAAAAATCTTTTGAGTTTTATCAAATACTAGAAATGGCTACCCAGCATCACCTGGGTAGAGGGAGGTAGGGGCCAAAAACTCTAGTATATTCATTTGTTTACTTTTGAAATTTACAAATGCTGGACATTTTTAAGTAGAAGTTAAATGTTATTTCTATGCATTATTTAATTTTAAATATCTTTGTATATAAATCAAATCTTTGTAATTTTTGCACAAAAAGCAAGAACCGGTGATATTTAATGTGTATATATATTTACTTTGTCCTTAATTGTTTTATTTTTCCTAATTTCATACAGGCATACATACATAACAACTGCCCTTTATATACATACATATTTACCAACCCCTCCTCACGAGCAGGATGTGACACAAGGTCAATTTCTTAAGCAGAGTTCAACAGGTTCGAATTCAGAGTTTTCCTTCTCCTAGACCAGTTGCCTAACCAAGGTTAAAGAGCCCAGTCTACCCTAGTATTTACCCATAGCTGGAAGGAGAGTAGGATTCATACCTTTCCCAAGGGTATTAGCGCTAAATGAAATGCCATTACCACATCCAGGATTTGAACTCGGGGCGACAAGTCCATTTCCAAGGACTTTAACCATTACACCACTGCCCTTTATATATGTATAGATATAGATAGATTATATTTATTAATCTATTTGAAATTGTTTCTTAATCTATGAATATGTTGTACATAAGATAAACATAGTGTGTTCATTTTTTATTCTATTTCAACAGCTTTATTTGCTTAATGAAGAAAAATGAAGAAAAACTATGAATTCAAAACCTGTTAAATTAGCTAAGCAGCTCAATATCGAGATTATTCTAATGTTAATTATTTGTTTACTTTTTCTCGTGTTCATATTTGTCATTTAAACATCAGTTTTACTTTTAACATTAAAAAAAAAGCAGTGTCACTTGCACACGATTGGACAAAATCATATAGTTAGTAAATTTACGTCCCTCAAACAAAAACAAAATCAATCATATACTGATCCAGGAATTAAATTTAAAATATTTGTTATGACCTGTTTAATAACTCAACACGGGTATGGATAATACAATGGTGATGAAGGTGTGCTCCACATTCCCCAAACCTCCAAAACTGGAACCAAAACAGATAGAGTTTAATGTCATTCCCAGGACATGTAGACCTGCAGCCACTGCCTTCTAGCACCCATATGATAAAAAGGTGTTGGGGCTTGCCATAAGGGAAATAGGGTTGGGAAAATCATATAGGTGCTAGATTGATCGGAGGGGGCCTCTCCGACCGCCCGTCTAGGCCAAGATAGGGCCAAAGTGGAGTATTGCATGTCATGAACTGCTCATCCACCTGGGCTCTATCCTTAAGCATCACGGGTCGCCACCCACGACCAACAGGTGGCCCCATTGGGGGAGTCTTACCCCTCTGCAGAGGTGCAGTCAGTGCATTCTAACGCCCCAGCCGACAGGGCGGGGAACAGTTTGTATTCAGCAATATATATCAACGTACAATGGAAGGGTTTCCTTGTTTCAGCTTACACGAAGAACTGTATCTGGTACTACTCATATTTACATGTGTCCCACTTTCACACGATATGGCACAAGGCAGTTTTATGTGGGGACCACCCACAATCTGAGACTCGTGGGGTGGTAGTTAGAAAATCTGCGTCAATCCCTTCGGCATTCCCCCTCAAGGGGGGCGCCTCAGGCGCTGGGCAATAAACCCAGCCCTGCCCCTTTAAGTGCAATGAGGCAGGTATTGCCTGGAGGGATGGCCCTCTGGGATCGACACTATTAATTTAGCATCCCACCGGTCCAGAGGATGAAGCTCACTGGACCCCCGTACCGAAGTATAGGTGTTTCTGATACTACTCGTTTGAGTAGCTTTACTCTGTTAAATATATACCCTTTGGGTAAGTCCACCTACAACAATATTAAAGCAACATAAATGAGAAGAGTCTAGTAAAAACCTTCCTTAAACGATGATTTCAAAAGCAAGACAATCAGAGTAAAAATAGAGTAAAAGAAGGGAAAAAAATAAAAGGAAAAAAAGACAATAAAATCCATTACAAAAAGAAGGAATAATTGTATATATATATATCTTAAAGTACAATACTTGGAGAAGTAGTGATGCATCATACGTTAAGAAGTGAAAGCGCAGAGATCATGAGTTGTTGCTGTTGTTTGATCTTTTAAAACCAAAATAGACAAATGTTAGTCAGGATGAGGGAGAAAAAGTCTAAAGGGTTGGATGGATGAATCACCAAATGCAGATGGGAATTTGTTTTGCAATGTGTGTGACTGCATCTGCAAGTCCAGAATTGGACTAACTAGATACCATCGGGTCCACAACTGTTGAAGATATGGAATAATGTCATCATCGTCTGTGATGGATTTTTAAAAGGAAAAAGTAGGTTGGTAAAAATATATATATATATAAGATTTTTGGATGTTTGTTTTTAGAAGCATTGTTGAACAAAGTATATATTATTATTTATATTTTTGCTTGAAGGCAATTACAATGTGTATATTGTATAAAATTTGATAATTATAGAAAATAACCATGACAAGTGAATTTGGCAAACGATTATGCGATGCTAGAACATTGTACAGTCTATTTCAACTTTGTCAAATAAATTATCGAATTTTATACAATATACACATTGTAATTGCCTTCAAGCAAAAATATAAATAATAATATATAATATATATAAGATTTTTGGATGTTTGTTTTTAGAAGCATTGTTGAATAAAGTATATATTATTATTTATATTTTTGCTTGAAGGCAATTACAATGCGTATATTGTATAAAATTCGATAATTATAGAAAATAACCATGACAAGTGAATTTGGCAAACGATTATGCGATGCTAGAACATCGTACAGTCTGTTTCAACTTTATTAAGTCTCATCAGCGATGTATACTAACGATTTCCCTCCGACAGAAATTGAAACCGGTAGTCCAGCAGGCAAAGTCTGTGACTTTACCACTCAGCCAATGGTCCGCATTGTACAATCCCTGCAAAATCAACATGTCAATGATAATAGCACGCCTCTACCATATGAGGTACGCGGCGTTGAGTGAATAACAACAAACTAGACCCATGCCCGGTGAAGGAAATAAGATTTTTGGATGTTTCTTTTTAGAAGCATTGTTGAATAAAGTATATTGATAGATATGTGGAATAACATGTATGTTTCTTGGCTTTATGTCATTTCTTTTTTGGTATGGCCAAGAACTTTTCAGTATCTTCTAAAAAAAAAAACACAACAAAAAAGAATATATATATATATTATATATCATTATTTATATTTTTGCTTGAAGGCAATTACAATGTGTATATTGTATAAAATTCGATAATTTATTTGACAAAGTTGAAACAGACTGTACGATGTTCTAGTATCACATAATCATTTGCCAAATTCACTTGTCATGGTTATTTTCTATAATTATCGAATTTTATACGATATATGCATTGTAATTGCCTTCAAGCAAAAATATAAATAATAATATATAATATATATATATGTTTTTTTGTTGTGTTTTTATTTTTTATTTTTTAGAAGATACTGAAAAGTTCTCGGCCATACCAAAAAAGAAATGACATAGAGCCAAGAAACATACATGTTATTCCACATATCTATCTGTTGAATTTGATACATTGTTTCTTTAAGCCTTCTAAAAAAAGAAAAAAAAAGAAAAGAATTTAATAAAAATTTTGAAAAAGTCCTTTATCTTCTTGGTTGTGCTGAGAACTTTTCAACATCCCTTCACACACACACACACACACACACACACACACGCAAGCAAAAAGAATGTGCATAAAAGTATATAACTTAATGTTTCTTAAAATAAGATTTACATATATATGCGTTTGAGAGTGTGATAGAGAAATAATAGAAGATGACAGTTGCAAGTATTATTTGATGTGGTAATCTGAGCCATTTTAGGGTGTGACAAAGCATAACATTTCTTTTTGGGTTCATAGCATAAAGTTTGCAGTTTTTTTTGTTTTTTTTAAAACAAATGTTTGTATACTTTTAATAGAAAGTCTGCTCATATGAAAACAATCCAAATAAATGAATTGATCTTGACTTTTTCACTCCTTCTGGGTTATGTCTTTTCCTTCTCAGCAGGTTAGCTTAAACTTTATCATGTGTCACCACAGTATATATCTTTTTCTTATGATTTTAGTGAACCATTTATATATAGTTAGCAGTAGTTATTATTGCTAAGAAAGCATTTGGGAAATTATATAAGAATAAATATAAGTATATATTAGTTTTTATATATATATATATATACATATATATTGCATGGAAGTAATGGAAATATATATATATATATATATATATATATATATATATATATTATATATATATATACAAACAAATATACATTTATATTTATTCTTATATAAATATAATTGCACTATCACTGATATTGAGCATTACTCTAATAATACTACAATATCTTGTCCCACTACTAATTCACCAATAGATAGTGATAACCATACACTATTCTAATATACATATATATACATATATATATATATATATATATATATATATGTATATATGAGGAAGAATGAATAAAGAAAAGAAAGAACAGAATGGATAATAAAAGATGAATTTAATATATATATATAATATATATATGCATATATAAATATGAATTTAATATATATATATATATATATATATATATAAGATCTGACTCTTAGCCCTGAAGAGCATTAAGCGAAACTTTTAGTAGGTTCGTCTGACTCATTAGATTTATCTTTATTATTTGCTCTACTTAGGTATTGAGCACTTTTTACTTATTAGCTTTAGTCTCCTGGCGTGTTTGTATGAATATATATATCTTATATATATATATGCATATAAATTATTTTTTCTTTTGGCCAAAATATTGTACTAATAGATTATTTTTTGTTGGTACGATTATCTTGGTCTTTTCTTTTTGACAAAAATTTTTTTCTTCCCGGTTGATGTTTGGTAGTATATTTTTACAATCAAACTATTTGCTAGTTTTTTTCTCACCGCGAGGATTTACCAACAAGTTTGGTATATTATATATATATATAATATATATATATGTGAGAATGGGAAATGAATCCGACAATATGAGGAAAAAATGAGTAAAGAAAAGAAATGTAGATGGATAAAAATGAATTTTATTGATATCACTTTTAATCAATATCACTTACACATGTGTTTCGGTTTGTTTATCAAAATGCATACGGATTTATGTTATTATTATTATTAAAATAATCAGATGGAGTTGAAATGATAATGATAATAATAAGAGGAAAAATGCATAAAATGTTCCGTACACAGATTTTGCCGACCTTCATCAGAGTAGAATTTTTATTTTTTGAGTTGGAGACAAGAATGGAATTTCAAAAAGTTCGAAAAAGAATATTTAAAAAAATGTTTATGAACGCAGACGCCGTTTAGGGACGGTTAAAAATTTTTTTTTAAAGTTCTGGTGGATGGGTATAATTAATATTGCAAAGATTGAAATGTTATTAGTAATCATAAAACTTGTTGATGTTTGAATGACATGTTATTGTTTGGGGTAAGAAAAAATTTTTTTTAATTGTGACATAAGTCAAGAAATAGAGGGCACCTAGTGAGAATCAAACTCACATGTAATGGTTTGCTAGCCCAACTCACCAACCATTGCACCATATCAAAAAAAAAGTATAAGTAAAGTCGTCAGGGCGGCCTAAAGTCGGTATCAGCCATACAACGAGGGAGTCTATCCCCTTATCCCTAGCGCTAGACTAAGGAGATTATTTTAGCATTAGAGGTGGAGCACCACACCTACCATCAGCTCCTCACTTTACTGCACATATCACTGTGCTACTCATACACTGAGTTGGCGAGGGCCGGTATCGAACCAGGAGTCTTGAGGTTCCTAGCCGAACGCTCTACCCGACTGAGCCACTAAAAATGCCACTAAAATAACTTTGCATTGAATATGTTTGGGTAATGCAAACTAAATAAATAAAAGAATATTTCACTTGCAGAATCTGGTATAGTTTCTCAGCGGGGGAGGGGGGGGGGCATCAAATGTTCTGTAAAAATCTCAAACAAATCCTAAGTATAAACATATGGCTCATGGTGGAAGATAGATTCTATTTTTCTCTGATTGTGTTTGGCAAATAAAAAATAAAAAATAAAAAACAAAAAAAAAACAAACAAAGAATAAAAATCACGAAAAGTAAATAACCATTGCCAATTTTTTTATTTTTTTATATTTACACTTGATACGTCATCTGCACCTTGATAAGGCTGAGAAAAAAATGTACAGAGCATTGGCAGCAGAAAATTTCTTTCCTCAGGCAAAAAATCTCTAGATATATTCACTTTATGTTCTAAGTATAAATTATATTACTACCTCTGTCTTATAATAGTTGTTACATTTGAATAAATGGAAGTACGTGGTGTAATGGTTAAAGTCGTAGGAAATGTACTAGTTGATGCGAGTTCAAATCTTAGACAAGGCTGTTTGCATTTCATATAGCACTAATACCTTTTGAACCTAACCCTTTATTCAATCCCCGGGGGTAGACTACAAATTATCAAGCCTCATCTCAAAAATTCAGAGAAACACTTTTTTTCCTCTAAAATACTTGATGACAATATTTAAATGCCAAATTTTGCAAGGCCATATTTTTTGCTTTCTTTTAAATCCATATATGACTGGGGCAGAGATTTTAGAGAGTATATATGAAATTAAGGAGACAAGGTTGCATTTCTTATATCACTAATACCCTTGGGAAAAGTATGAATCCAACTACTCTCCCTCCAGCTATGGGTAAATAACAGTGCAGACTGGGCTCTTTAACCTTGGCTTGGGAACCAGTATAGGAGAAGGAAAACTCTGAATTTAAACCTGTTAAACTCCGCTTAAGAAATTGACCTTGTGTCAGATCCTACTCATGCAGAGGGGTTGGTAAATATATATACATTTGCATATATATCTCACACACTAAAAGTAGCAACTATTATGGGACAGAGGTAGTATATATATATTATTATATATATATATAATATATATATATATATATATATGAGATTTATCCAAAACTTGGTAGTAAGGGATGATTCTATATGTGATTTCAAGATCCACTGTACTAATATTGATGATCCAGTATGTATAAATACAGTGAATCATTAAATCACTAAAGAGAGCTCAATGTAAAATAACCTTTTAGATTATATACAGAGCAATATTTATCAATAAAGGAAGAACTCAATACAGTAATCCCATAATAAATTTATTTCGACAAAAATTGGGGCCCATATAAATCGAAGTTGATTTAAACCGGCTCCCCAAATGTTTGCCTCATCAGATGGGTCTCAATTCACTTATGAACAAGCATATCACAAAAAACCCCAAAGAGCTGAATATATGTAAATTCAAACAAAAACAAAAAAATAATAAAAAATTATATATATTTTTTAACAGTGTGGGAGTGTAACCATAGAAACAGGAAGTGAATGAAAAAAAAAGAGATACATCTCAAAGTTGATTTCTAGGGTGTCCAGACAGACAAAAAGGTGACATGACAGAAAAAACAGAAAGTATATTAAAATATAAAAAGACAAGTAAAATAAAAAGATTTTAAATTTAAACATTAGAGTATAATGATGTATAAAAGAATTTCTATGTGGATTATTATCTGTAAACATGCAGGTTTTTGTAAGTTATATAATTATTTTTATATTGAGTATGAAAGATACTTTGAAAATAAAGCCTCCAATAAAAATTATTCCACATAAACTACTACAGATACAAAAAAAAAAAAAAAAGGGGTTTTCACATCGTCACTGCTATTGGCAATGTATTTTTGTTAGCAATGAATAAGATTCTTTATTTAAAGGCATATCAACTCATTATGGGTTATTGTCAGGGTGGCTTAATGTGGGTATCAGCCAGACAGCGAGAGAGTCTATTCCCTTTTCAATTGCGCTAGACCAAGGAGATTATTTTAGCATCTGAGGTGGAGCGCAACATCTACCATCAGCTCCTCACTTTACCGCACAGATCCCTGTGCTACTCATACGCTGAGTTGGCGAGGGCCGGTATCAAACTAGAAACCTTGTGGTTTCTAGCCAAAAGCTCTACCGACTGAGCTAACCTGGATTCATTTGTAAATGTTGGATTATAATCATAATCATATTTTCAATGTTATTTTTTTAAATAAGATTTTTATTTGTCTATAATCATTTGTTAGCACACAGTTATATGGTATTAAGTATTCCATCTGATACAAATAGTCTGCACATAGGTATACTTTCAACCATACAACTATCTAGTACTAATAATGCAAAGAAAATTATATGGTTTCAAGTAATGTTATAATTTTTATGGCCATTTTTTAGGCTGCAAGTGAGAGCACTTTACAGTGGAGATCCTTTGAGTTCCTTAGTGTTAGGTAGAATCCTTGTGTTCCTTAATGTTAGATATAATCCTTGTGTTCCTTAGTGTTAGTTAGAATCCTTGTGTTCCTTAGTGAAGAATCCTTGTGTTAAGCAGAGTCCTTGGCTGCTGATCCATTTGTCAGTGTTGAATACGAGCAAAGGAACAGGTTCCAAGATCGGTGATTAAATAGTTAACTAACCATGTAGTTGATTGGCTAACTTTAATCCATGCACCCACGCAGAGTCTATAAGTTAAGCTCACCTTATATGACAAAATAATCCAACACTGTTCCTACTTAATAATTATAATTTCTTTATAGACAATTATATGGTATCAAATACTTCATCTCATACAAATAATTTGCAAATGGTTATATGGTTTCAAGTGTTCCTATCAAATACAAATAATTTAACCCAATTCTATGATTTCAAGTAACTATTCCCATTTAATAATAATAATTTGTTTGTATGCAGTTATATTATTTCAAGTATTCCTATCATTACTCATAAATTTTAAATAGAACTATTTGACCATAGCTGGAGCCCTTGCAGGTACAACCAATCTGATTAAGTGTGGACCTGGGAGTAATGGCAATGAAGGGGTACTCAATAGAGCTTCAGAAGTAGTATACATATGTATTTACCAACCACTCTGCACGAATAGGATGTGACACAAGGTCAATTTTTAACGAAGTTTAACATTTAAATTCAGAGATCTCCTTTTCCTAGACTGGTTGCCATACCAAGGTTAAAGAGCCCTGTCTGCCCTACTATTTACCCATAGATGGAAGGAGAATAGTTGGATTCATACTTTTCTGAAGGGTATTAGTGCTATGTGAAATGCTAATAGCCTCGTCCAGGATTTGAACTCTGTTCAGCGAGTCCATTTTATATGACAAGAACAATTACACCACAAGTACCTCACTTTAGTATATAAGTTGTTAGAAAATGTTTATTTAAATTTAAAAGAATTTAAAGTCTAGATACATTTTGATCCCAACCCGTACAAGGTATGTTAGAAAATTTCTAGTATGTCAAAAAACTTCAATGTAAGGGGCATTGTCCACTGCAAGTTCTTGCCACAGGCCCAGACGATCAGCCAGCCTGTCTACAAAGAGATACTGCAGCATTTGCTTCGTTCAGTGTGTGAGAAGATGCGAGAGATGTGGCAGGACAACTTGTGGGTGCTTCACCATGTCAACACACCTGTCCACACTGCCCTGAATATCCAAGAGTTTTTAGCCCAGAAGAGAACCAGTGCTGGAGCAACTTCCCTAATTGCCCGACCTGACTCCATGTGATTTCTTTCCTCTTCCCCAAGCTCAAGGGGGTCATCAAGGGAACCTGTTTTGAGGATGTGCACAACATCAAAAAAGCAGTGATGACAGATCTACGAAGAATCCCAGAAGAATCCTTCCAGGAGTGCAAGCAAGCATGTCAGAGAAAGATATATACACTGACAGACAGAAATGTATATGTATCATATATATATATATATATATATATATATATATATATATACTAGATAAATCGTGACCGGTTGGGTCACCCATTCAGCTCTCCGTAGATAACTGGGATTAGGTAGGCATTGCCAAACATGGTGTCAAATCTGTATTTTACAAAAAAATGGGCAGGATAAAAATACGACCAGAGAGATAAAAAAACAAAAAAAAACAAAAACATTAAAATCATTTCGTAAGATTTAAAAAAGGAAACGTTTGACTGAATTTAAATTGAAATAGATAATGTTTCACTCAATAGCAGTAACGACATACAAACTCTTTTAACAAAAAAGAATTGTTAGCCTGTACAAGACAGATTTCTTAACACAAAGCTACAAACTGCTTTCCCCTACCCTGACATCCAAGCAAAAAAAAAAAAAATAAATTCAGGGGGATTACTTTGAACTTGTAGTTTGGATTTGAAATAATTTTTTTGTGACACCAGTACTGGAACTTTTCTGACATACCTTGTATCTATGGTTGATTTTAAGTGTGAATTCTTGCAATTATTTCAATAGCAGAACCTTACACACTACCGCTATTGCTTTGTAAACATTTTAAGTTGTTTGTATAGAAACACCACTAGATGCAGTTTAGTGCCATATCCAAGACACTGTTCAGGGTGGCTGGTATCTTACCTCTCTACCAAAGAGGCAGGTGGCATGTTCTAAGCACCCTGCCGACAGACCAACACAATATCAGAGGCAGATGTTAGTGTTGTGTTTGTAAAGCTTTCCCCAATATTTTTCTTTGTTAGAGGTAGCAGCTGAGTGTCAGTTTGGTAAAATGTCACCGAATTCTTCAATGCAGGAAAAAAACAAAAAAAATATTTGCACTCATTGACATTCATCAACAATGCTGAACATTTATGAAGACAAAACAGTGGATGTGTGCACAGTTAAGTGGTGGGTAATGTTTTGTCAGCAGTGGGGATACTGATGTGAGTGACAAGTTATATTATTCAAGGCCATACAGAATGAATAGTAGCTTCATCATCTTATCCACACAATAAAAGATAGACTATGTGAATTACATTTTCCTGACAATGGCACCATCGTCATCAATACTGTTAAAAAAGTGGGTTGCTTCTGTTCATGAGCACTGAATGTAAACTTTTTTTTCATCCTTGGTGAAAATAGATAACCAATATTTATCACCATAAACAGTTTCCTGTCAGAAATACGGGGATGAGTCAAAAAGTAATGCCATTTTGTTTAGGACAACACAGGAACATGTACCATACATCAAAATGAAGCTGGTCCTTTGTGGATCTCATCTCCAATTCTCCAAATAGTCACCATTTCTCTCAAAAGCAATGTTCCACCTTTGAATGAGAGAATGTATCCCTGCCCTGTAAAATACTGTTGACTGTTTTTTGAGCCACTTCTTCACTACAGATTTCACTTCCTTCTCACTTGAATAATCTTTGCCCACCTGTAAAGACATCTTTCTACAGGAACCTTGGAGTTGTCCCCTGAACAACTAAATCTCAGATTCCAGGCAAAAAATAATTACAATTTGTGTCCGAGATTATCGGCCTTGACATAAATTTGTGTCTATAAAGTCCTACAATTTAAAATGTAGCAACAAAGATGACAGTCTTGTTGAAATACAATAATCAAAACTTTCAGAAGAAATAAAACTAAAAACCAAACTTTCTTATAGTTTTGAGTAAATGACTTGTACAACGTGAATTATTAACTTTTAAATTTTAAAACTGCTGCAAGACCATATGAACATCCTGTATATGTATCCTGTTTAAATTTTTGAATTTCGAAATGGACTGTTTTGGAAAAAAGATATCTGGAATAACAGAAAAAAACATGCAAATAGGATTGAATAAAAAGGATTTGTTAAGTGGGAGAACTATTTGTAACTGGTTGATTGATTGTTTTGTTTTACGGCATATCAACCATGATGGGTCATTTAATGCTGGCAAAGTTTTGAAAGATTCATAGTGATAGTTTGGAACTCAATTCTTTTTGTAATCAAATTTTCTATTTAACCCATAGATGGAACCCTAATAGGTACTACCATTCCGGGTCAGAGTGGACTTGGGAGCAATGGTAATGAAGAGGTGCTACACATTCCAAAGACCTCCAGAACTGGAACCTCACCATCAAATAGAGTTTAACTTCATACTCAGGACATGAAGAAACTCAGCCACCGCCTTCTAGCACATATATGATAAAAAGGGTTGGGGCTTGCCATAAGGGCAATAGGGTTGGGACAGTCATATAGGTGCTAGGGATTAATTTGACCAGTTGATTGATCGGAGGGGGCCAAAGTGGAGTGTTGCATGTCATGGACTGCTCAGCCACCAGGATTCTGTTCTTGAACATCATGGGTCGCCACCCACGGCCAACAGGGAGCCTCATTGGGTAGGTCGTCTTACCCCTCTGCAGAGGTGCAGTTGGCATATTCTAAAGCCCCAGCCAACAGGGTTGTGGGCTTACAGGTTGAAAGTGTTAAAATGTGTCAATGAAAAGTTGTGACATGCAGCTTTTATTTCTTAAGGTTCTCATTTCTTAAGGATATTCATATTTCTTTCGTTATTTTATCTCCAACTTGTACAATGCTGTTATTCTTTTTAAAATCAGAATTCAGGTACCAAGGGGCTATCTATTTCCATTTAAAAATATTTCTTTTTAGGGGATGTTTAAATAGAATCCTTGAATATACATACAATTCCACATATCCATTCCACATTTCCACACACTTGGCACATTGTTTCTTAATTTTCTTGAACCGTTCCAGGAAGAATTCAAGAAAATGTTTCAGCCCCTTTCTTGGGTTTAAGGAACTTTTCTGAAACTCCTTTTATAAAAGGATTCAATTTTCTTCAAAATAGTTCCCTTAGTATTTGGAATAATTATTCTTGAAAGTTTTCCATTGCCCAAAGTACATCTACAACTCCTTTGATATGGCATTGAAGCTGCATCATTATATTTCTTTTAATACCTCCCCATATCCTTGAGATGGCTTTTTAGTTTAAGAAACAAGAAAAAGTTGCATGGACCTAGATCAGGTAAGTATTGAACTAGTGTTACACTTGCACAATTCTGTGTTTTGACAAAAACTGCTGATTAAAATTGACCAAAATTGACTCATCTAGATATCATCACTTTATATATATATATATATATATATATATATATATATATATTTACCAACCCCTCTGCAAGAGTAGGATGCAACACAAGGTCAAATTTTAACAGAGTTTGAATTCAGAGGTCTCCTTCTCCTAGGCTAGTTGCTATTAACAAAGTTAAAGAGCCCTGTCTGCCCTACTATTTACACATAGCTGGAAGAAGAATAGTTTAATTCATACCTTTGTCAAGGGTATTAGTGCTATGTGAAATGCAAATAGCCTTGTCCAGGATTTGAACTCTGTTCAGTGCGTCTATTTCCTATGACAATAACCATTACACCACAAGTACCTCGCTTTAGTTATATATTTGCCAACCCCTCTGCATGAGCAGAATGAGACACAAGGTAAATTTCTTAAGCAGAGTTTAACAGGTTTGAATTCAGAGTTTTCCTTCTCTAGACTGGTTACCTAGCCATAGTTAAAGAGCCCAGTCCGCCCTACTATTTGCCCATAGCTGGAGGGAGAGTAGTTGGATGCATACCTTTCCCAAGAGTATTAGTGCTATGTGAAATTATCATCATTTCCTATCTAACCATTATACCACACACCTCACTTTAGTATATAAGTTGCTTGAAAGTGTTTATTTAATTAAAAAAATTTAGAATCTAGATACATTTTGATCCCATCCCGTATGTATATTCAAATTTGAATGTGAACCATACAAGCTACAGCTGTTGTTTTGTATACATTTTCAGTGGCTTGCAATGAAACTAAAATCAGGTTGATAATTTTGGGAAATGATGACTCAAAAATCTTCAGTATACACACTTTGTGTATCTTTCAACACATACCAATTAACAAGGCAGCAGACTTGCCTGTTCTTAAATCTGAGCTATCCATGATAATGCCAAGTTTCAAATGAAATTGTATAGACCAGGAGTTGCAAATCTCTTTTCATGATGTTAAACTCAAATATTACTGAGAGATAAGAAAACCTTTGAACTTTGGTAATAGAATATATATTTTCATTCTCCTTTGTTAAAATTTTTTTCTCCATTTCCTAAAAGAATAACAAATTGAAGTAGAATCTTTTAGAATCTCCTGAAGAATCTGATCTTGTATCAATCAAAGTTTTGAGATTTAATGACTTGATATTGTAGAAGCAATACGATACTCACCGTCACAGTGGAATTCCAACTAGCATCCATTTGGCAGACAAGGGAGCAAGCTGTAACTTAATACAGTCCCTGCAGTGTGGATATGGTGCAAGATAAATATCTATTATTCTGCATTATTGTTCCACCAATGCAGAATGATAGATATTTATCTAGCACCATATTTACACTGGAATCAGCAATGCAGGTACAGTATTAAGTTACACCTTATTTGACAACTGGATGCTAGTTGGAATCCCACTGTGATGGTGACTATTATATTGATTTTAAAATATCAGGGGGGATAACTTCTACAGCTGCTTTTATCAGTTGTTTTATGAAATTGTCTAATTATAGTAAGAGTAGAAATTGTTCGACCTTGTTTATAAAATAAATTTTTTTTTCAAAGCCAAAATATTTTATGCATGAGGGCTGGTTGAAAAATTCATATGCTAAGCAAGACACTCTCATGGAATGTAACCAAATAAGGTTTATTTTTTTAACATAGTCCCCCTTGCAGTCCACACACTTCTTCCATTGGTGTTGCAGTGCTTGGATCCCATTGGTAAAAAAAAGTTATCATCAGTAGATATGACATCATCACATGAACTTTTCAGTCCATTCTTATTATATTGATATTTTAACTACTTTTATCGATGGTTGGGTCATGTACATCATGGATGATGGACGAATCCCGAAAGACATTCTTTATGCAGAGCTTACGTCTGGTAAAAGACAGATTGGTCGCCCCCTGCTGCGGTTCAAGGATGTCTGCAAAAATGATCTCAGGTGCTTTGACATTGTCCCTTCCAGCTGGAAAAATTTGGCTCAAGACCGCCCTCGGCGGCAGCAGAATCTCCATAGAGGACTGCACATGTCAGAAGTCACCCTGATACAACATCATGAAGCTAAGAGATCCATAAGAAAGCAACGGCAACAAAGCATCGGAACATCATCATCTACAGGGACAACCTACAAATGCAAAATCTGTGTCATAGTCACAGGAGGCGCTGCAACTTCAGGGGCACACAAAAACTTTTATAATAGTCTTTCAAGACTGAATTGCCAATGAATGAACTATTTTGATCAAACTTTTGTCAATTCTTAGTAACGAGCCTATGAGAACTTTTTTTCACAAATCCTAAAACTGCTAGGACAATGCAATTCTACTTGTTTTAGAAGTTAAGAATTGCATTTAATGGTGAAGTTCCAGTTCTGGAGCTCTGGGGAATGTAGAGTACCCCTTCATTACCATTACTTCCAGTGCACCCTGACCCGGAGTGGTAGCACCTGTTATGGTCCCATCTATAGGTTAAATAGAAACAATTGATATCTCAAGGTTGATGACTTGCAGATTGGGAACATAAAAGAAAAAGAATAGCGGAGATTAGTGGAAAAGAGATTCATTGCTGACTATATGTTTGGTTTGGTTTGTTGGATTTTATGGCATGTCATCCCTTGTTGGGTTATCTTATGCCCAAGACATTTTGTTTTATTCATGCTTGATGGGTATTCAAACATTTTTTTAACACATTGTTTTAAACTCATTTTTTCTATTTAATCCATAGATGGGGTCCTAACAGGTACTACCACTTTGGGTCAGAGTGTACCTGGGAATAATGGTGATGTGTTACATAATCTATGCGGTGGTATAAGATTATGTCAACCCCTGTAATTCTGAGGGGATGACCCTTTTCATATCATGGCCGGGTCCTTCCATGGAAAATTACAAAAGCCCGCCAAATATGTGAAGTCACGTGGGACCTTTTTGAGTCCCCAGTTTTCAGTTAGACGTCAGGCAGAGAAGTCCTGCCTAAACTGGAACTCACGTGCGCTATGTTAGTTAGCAGATGTCTGGTGGGGATTTAACAATAAAATAAGATCAAAAGTAAATCGAAGTCTTGTGTTTATTATCTAAAAACTAACAATGATACAGGGCTTCTGATAAAGAGAAATCCCCAATAGAAGACCAGACCCGAAGTTCCTCAAGAAAGTCCAGACCTTAGAAAATTCCAGACCAAGACAAGATGTTATAAGATGTCAAAGATGGCCAGAAGAATAGAGTAAGTGTGGTGAAAAGTGAGTCTAGCACTCGAAAACCCATAAAGGAAAAAGGACCAGTTTTGTTTCGGTGGGCCGGGTCTGTGTTTTCATAGATCCCTTTTTTGTCAATATCGCACACGCGCAAAACAAGCGACAGTGAGCCAGCAGAAAGTAAACAAGCAGTGGTGAGAAAGAACGCATGAAGGGAATTGGAACAAATTTTCAGAGACAAAGTGAATAAGAGTGAAAGAGCGATGAAAGAGAAAACTGAGGAGGATAACGAAGAGAAGAAGGAAACAAACGAACGAGAGAAAGAACAAGTACAGAAGCGGAGAAGAAAGGAAAACAAGGTGAAAAGAGACAGACGCAGGTTGTAACGAATTCTTTATTTTATTGTCATTTAATTTATCATTTGCTGTTTTATTTTGGCAAATAAATCAGTGACTCTCAGTAACTGTTGAGTCTTTTGTTGGGCAACTTCAAGGCACAGTAAGAAAGAAGTAAGTAAAGAAGTAATGAAGAGGGTATGCAACAGATGAAGGGGTACTCCACACTTCCAAGAGTTTCAAAATAAGAACTTCACTATGAGATGCAGTTTAACATCATACCCAGGAATCTTTTCCACTAATAATCTCCGCTATTCTTTTTCTTTTGTTTTCCTAATCTGCACTTCATCAACCTTGAGATGTCTTTTCCTGAGACCCCCTACTTTTACTCATCTAATCTTTTCCTGAGACCCCCTACCTTTACTCATCTAAATATCTTTATCTTCTTTGTGCCTTAAAAAAAAAAAAAAAAAACCAGAATCTGGAAACTCCATCAACAAGGAAAATGATTTGACATGGTGAGGAAAATCTGGTTTCATTCAGTTTTTCCTCCCTGAAAGCCAAAATAACTCTTGCATGAAGACACGTTCCCCCAAAATTATTCTTTATATTCTTTGTAAGCAACAACATGATATCCCTCTAAAACAATCAGTTCATTGTTAATATGTATTTACCCAACACCTCCATATGTGATACAAGGTCAATTTTTAAGCAGAGTTGAACAGGTTTGAATTCAGAGTTTGCCTTCTTTTAGACCATTTGCTATAGTAATGTTAAATAGCTTAGTCAGCCCTACTATTTACCCATAGCTGGGGATGGGGGAGAATAGTTGGATTCATACTTTTCACAAGAGTATTGGTGCTATTTGAAATGTAAACAGACTTGTCTAGAATTTGAACTTGGGTTGTGATATAATTAATATGTAAATACATTGGTACCCCCTTACTATAATCTCATTGGATAGTGTTGTGTATAAATAGTCGACACTGTGTTGGTCCAAGTACCTTATAACTATGACCCACACTTACTCAATTGACCAGACCTTATGCTGACAGCTAACTTTACTCACTAGACAACACCTTGACCAACGGATGTACCAATTACTACTGTGATAATATACCAACTACGAACTTCAGAATATCTCCCTTACCAGGATATATCAGGTTGCCATGTCCATTTCCTATGATGATCCAACTATTTTCCCTCCAGCTATGTGTAAATAGTAGAGCAGTCTGAGCTCTTTAACCTTGGTTAGGCAACCAGTCTTGGAGAAGCAAAACCTGTTGAAACTCAGCTTAATGAATTGACCTTGTGTCATATCCAGCTTGTGCGGAGGGGTTGGTAAATGTATAACAAGACATTCACAGGTTCTAAAATAAAGGGTTTATCAACAGCTCTTGGACTTCCTACATAAACTTTATCCACTTGAAAAATAGGTGTCACACTTTTGGGTTATTTGTCTGAATTTATTTTTAGATGAAGCATAATATGTATTATCTTGATTTTTGAACTGTTTGTCCTCATCTGTATTGTAGTATATAAAAACACAACATTTCAGCTGCAAAGGATCATGACACTTCTCATGATGCGTCTTGGATTGATGGGCATACAAAACCAATGACATCATTATTTGAATGATTTGGTTTGTTTTGTTTTATGGCATATCAACCTCAGTGGGTCATTTAATGCCGATAAAGTTTTGAAATAAATCAATTCTTAATGGATAATACAATTTTTTTATAAATACATTTTTCTATTTAACCCACAGATGGGACCCTAACAGACACTACCACTCCAGGTCAGAGCGGACCAGGGAGCAATGGGGATGAAGGGGTGCTCCACATTCCCCAAACCTCCAAAACTGGAACCTCACCATCAGATAGAGTTTAACATCATTCCCAGGACATGTAGACCCGCAGCCACCGCCTTCTAGCACCCATATGATAAAAAGGGGTTGGGGCTTGCCATAAGGGCAATAGGGTTGGGAAAATCATATAGGTGCTAGGGCTTGACGTGACCAGCCAATTGATCGGAGGGGGGCCTCTCCGACCGCCCGTCTAGCCCAAGATTATTTGAATGAATTCTTCATAAGTTCTTCAACGCTTTATTTACTCAACAGTCAAACTATTCAAAATGATTTCCAAAGTTGAATTATTGCTATTCTTGGACAGACAAGAAACATCTGAAGAAGGCTAGAGGGTACAACTGCCAAAACATGTTTTTATATATCATAATAAAAATGAGGACAACAGTCCTTTTGGATGTAACAATTAGCTGCGGGTTTTAGTGTCCTGGGTATGATGTTAAACTACATCTAGTGATGAAGTTCCAATTCTGGAACTCTGGGGAATGTGGAGTACTCCTTCATTACCATTACTCCTAGGTCCACTTTTGAACTGGAGAGGTAGTATCTGTTAAAGTCCCATCTACGGGTTAAATAGATAAAGAAAAAATGTGTTTAAAAAAATTGAGTTTGAAAAAAAAATTAACTATCCAATAAGAATGACTAAAACAAAATGTCTGACATAAAATAACCCAATAAGGTTGACATGCCATAAAATCCAACCAACAACCAACCGACCAACCTAAGTTTGATGGAATTAATCTGTCTAAGAGAATAAAACTCAGGCTTATTATCTGATATCTGTGGTTTCCTCCCCTTTAGGGTAGAATTCCAACAGTGCTAGGACAATTTTTGAAACTGCCCACTTAGGAGAGTTATTTCCTGGGGGGCGGGCTTCCCAATTTTCGTGTTAAACTGACCTTATATCACATCACATCACTGTGATGGATAGATCCCATCTAGTTGTGTAATGACACTGCCCAATATTTCCTTATAGATTTTTCTCCCTCCCCTGAAGAAGAATGCTAGAAATAGTTCCTATTGTATATAAATGAAATTATATATTTCTGTTCGCACTTTTGAGATGAGGAATTATTATCATGCGCTATCTCATTTGAACCAATATTCTCACCTTGATTGTTATAGTTGGATTTTGGATGCTGTAACCCCCGACCTTTCTTAGGTGCCTGTCATATTTGATTATGTTCGTGGAATTTAAACCTGACCACTTTATTCAATATATATAGATGTTGGATTGAGTGAGTTAGTGAACTGTTGAATTGAACAACAACAACAACTAAGTATCAGCATTTGAAAATAAAGCAATTGGTATTTACACTTGTTTCATACTTGCATCATACTCAATCCTTGAGTCCTGATTGACTGCTGATCTCAGTGTGGATATGGTGCTTGATAAATATCCATAGCTTAATTATTAGGGTCTACCAGAATTTGAGATTAAAAATAAAGCTGTGTTCAGATTTCTAGAGAAAGATTTCAAACAAAGGAAGTGATGAACAACAGCAAACGACGATCTAAATAGTACAATGTCACACCAGGAACTCGCTTAAATAGTGCATACAATTAGGAATTAATTATATACTGAGCTTACTGCTTGTAAGATTTTAAAATGAAGGGATTTAATCCTATGAAGAGACAGTAATTGTCCAGAAACCCAATTCTGCGCGGCAGAAAGAGAAAGTCATTTCTGTGAAGAGAATTTCGAGACAATATTAAACCTGATGATCCAGATGATTCAGTTTATTTCAGTATAGGACTTGATAAGTTTAATCTCAATTCCTTTAAAATAACAACGCTAAGAACACATTACAAAACTTTCTTTCAGCAATGCAGAGACTGTATTGAGTTACAGCTTTCTTCCTTGTCTGTCAATTCAACGGTAGTTGGAATCCCACTGTGACAGTGAGTATTGTATTGCTTCTACAATATCAGGGGGATAACTTTTATAATAGGTAGCTTATTATCATTCTACTGTCCATGATAGATTATATTTCCTATTGTTATTTACTAAACTTTGCTTACTCTGGTACACAGGATTCAGATAACTGACAGTATTTGCTGTTACTAAGTTACTGAGGGTCTAGCCTATGTAAGGGCCAAAGTGGAGTGTTTGCATGTCATGGACTGCTCAGTCACCAGGATTCTGTCCTTAAGCATCACCGATTGCCACCCATGGTCAACAGGAGGCCCCATTGGTGGGGGATTTTACCCCTCTGCAGAGGTGCAGTCGGTTTATTCTTCAGCCCCAGCCAACAGGGTGGTTGGTAATTACTTTAATCTTTCTCATTCTTTTAGTCTATAAGCTTGATATATTGAACTTTCATCTTCAATGTTGTTTTAATACATTCTTTAGTAGATATATTCTCTGTTATATTCTCTGTTGTCTACTTATATTAGGCTTACAGTCAAGTCACGTTGAAAGCGCTGGGTCCCATTAGATGACTGAAGTAAAGCAGTGATAAGCCTAGTCAATACTTAGATTGGAGCTATTTAAACAACATCATGTGCTGTAAGCAACCTGATATCAGAATGACTTGATTCAGTATTAAATGACCGGAAAAGGGTTGATATACCATAAAACAAAAACAACCAACAATCTATATTATAACTATGTTTTTTTGCCCCTCTTCGGCCCCACGAAAGAGGGTTTGAGAGGAAAACATTATCCCAGTCACGAGGAAGTGAAATCTGTAGTGAAGAATTGGCTCAAAGGACAGTCAACAGAATTTTACGGGTCAGAGATACATGCTCTCATTCGAAGGTGGAACATTGCCATTGAGAGAAATGGTGACTATGTGGCGAAGTAGGGATGTGATCCACAGTGAACTAGCTTTTAGTCTATAAGAATGGTTTTTCTATCGCTACAAAAATTCCATTCATTTTAATGGTTTGTATAAAAATCAAACAAAATTTTGTGAATTGCAAACAGATTGCATCTGAGTTCAAGAAAAAAAACCAAATCTGACAGAACAGTAATTAAATTTGGAACCCCTCCCAAAAAAAAGACTTCTATAAAGTCTTTGGTTCATAAACTGTATATTTTTGTTAGGCCAGGTTTGACAAACAAGGAAAAAGAATTGTATTCTAAAAATAGACAAAACCAGACTGACCGACGCCAAACGCCAAATTCAAAACCCCTGGTCAGTAATGGACATTCTGAGAACAAGAGAGAGAAAGGATTTCTAGTAGCAGAAAGGTAGTGGCAAGCAAAGGGACCAGTCATGAATACCAGTCCTCTTAGAACCGGGTGAACTAAAAAGACAAGTAAGCTTTAAACACTAATAAGACTTTGTAAAAAGGAAAATTCATTAACCAATCCACATCTTTGTAACTTGTTGTTCATGTGATGCAATTTATAATACACATAAAAAGGACAATTTTGTTTATTATTTGAACTGTTTTGCTTGTTTCTTTGATGTTACATTTCACATAAAAATTACCCACAACCAACCTACAACAACTTCTTTCCTGTTATCCCATTCACCAAAAAAATCTATAGAGAATAGTTTTGTATTATTTGTATTATTTGGACTATTGTCCTCATCTTTATTGTTATCTGAACAATGTTTCGGCAGATGTGCCCTTCTTCAGATATTTCTTGTCAGATTTGGGAGACTTGTTGAACTTGGGAACCTTCTTTTTGAACTCGGAAGCTTTCTTTTCGAACTTGGGAGCCTTCTCAAACTCGGGAACCTTCTTGTCGTAATCGAGAGCCATGGAATTTAAACCTGAACAGAGGGCAAATCAGACAAAATGTTGTACAAATAATAATAAAGATGAAGACAATAGTCTGAATAATCCAAATAATCCAAATTATCAAGCCTCGTCTCAAAAATTCAGAGAAATGGAAATTGTGTGCCTCTCTGTCTGTAACCAAAACTAAATCACCACCAACCTCACAATTCCTTTAGTTATTTACACTACATTGCTCAATGATGATAAAATAATCATTATCTAATCATTAATTAGCATCTTATAATATAAGTATCGAATAATCCAAATAATACAAATTATCAAGCCTCATCTCAAAAATTCAGAGAAATGGAAATTGTGTGCCTGTCTATCTGTAACCAAAACTAAATCACCACCAACCTCACAATTCCCTTAGTTATTTACACTACATTGCTCAATGATGATAAAATAATCATTATCTAATCATTAATTAGCATCTTATAATATAAGTATCGAATAATCCAAATAATCCAAATTATCAAGCCTCATCTCAAAAATTCAGAGAAATGGAAATTGTGTGCCTGTCTATCTGTAACCAAAAGTAAATCACCACCAACCTCACAATTCCCTTAGTTATTTACACTACATTGCTCAATGATGATAAAATAATCATTATCTAATCATTAATTAGCATCTTATAATATAAGTATCGAATAATCCAAATAATACAAATTATCAAGCCTCATCTCAAAAATTCAGAGAAATGGAAATTGTGTGCCTCTCTGTCTGTAACCAAAACTAAATCACCACCAACCTCACAATTCCCTTAGTTATTTACACTACATTGCTCAATGATGATAAAATAATCATTATCTAATCATTAATTAGCATCTTATAATATAAGTATCGAATAATCCAAATAATCCAAATTATCAAGCCTCATCTAAAAAATTCAGAGAAATGGAAATTGTGTGCCTGTCTGTCGGTAACCAAAACTAAATCACCACTAACCTCACAATTCCCTTAGTTATTTACACTACATTACTCAATGATGATAAAATAATCATTATCTAATCATTAATTAGCATCTTATAATATAAGTATCGAATAATCCAAATAATCCAAATTATCAAGCCTCATCTCAAAAATTCAGAGAAAGAGGATAGTTTTGTGACACTGTAGAATAAACAGAATATAGGGAAAGTCAGAATTTCTTGATTAAATGGTTAGTTAACTTTGAGGAGTTTTATTATCAGTGTTATTCATAGGCAACACATAAACAGATATTTGAGAGGTGTTCATGTCAATAATGTGGTTGGGTTTCTTTCTTTAACTCCTATGTTAACATGGAATTACTACAAGCTTCACTGAATATTTGATGGGAAGACATTTCTAAAGCTTTTTCCTCAGGTGTCTTCTTACTTTTCTTTCCACTGATTGACTTTACTTAAGCTTGAATGATTCTTGCTTTTATGATCTTGTCAGTTGATAGTATCAATTAAGGTTAGGGGTCTGTCTTTTGATCAGGAAGAAATATGAGAAGGTGATGAAAAGTTCTCGGCCTGACCAAGTATGAACTGAAACATATTTATCATTGGATAGTATTAATCATGTCTTGTGATCTATTAATAGTGAAGTAATATGAGGAGATACTGAAAAGTTCTTGGCCTGACCAAGAATGGAATGATCTAAAGCCATGAAACATACTTATCATTGGATAGTATCAATCAATTCTTGTGATCTATTAATAGTGAAGTAATATGAGGAGATACTGAAAAGTTCTTGGCCTGACCAAGAATGGAATGATCTAAAGCCATGAAACATACTTATCATTGGATAGTATCAATCAATTCTTGTGATCTATTAATAGTGAAGTAATATGAGGAGATACTGAAAAGTTCTTGGCCTGACCAAGAATGGAATGACCTAAAGCCATGAAACATATTTATCATTGGATAGTATTAATCATGTCTTGTGATCTATTAATAGTGAAGTAATATGAGGAGATACTGAAAAGTTCTTGGCCTGACCAAGAATGGAATGATCTAAAGCCATGAAACATATTTATCATTGGATAGTATCAATCAAGTCTTGTGATCTATTAATAGTGAAGTAATATGAGGAGATACTGAAAAGTTCTTGGCCTGACCAAGAATGGAATGACCTAAAGCCATGAAACATATTTATTATTGGATAGTATCAATCAATTCTTGTGATCTATTAATAGTGAAGTAATATGAGGAGATATTGAAAAGTTCTTGGCCTGACCAAGAATGGAATGACCTAAAGCCATGAAACATATTTATTATTGGATAGTATCAATCAAGTCTTGTGATCTATTGATAGTGAAGTAATATGAGGAGATACTGAAAAGTTTTGGCCTGACCAAGAATGGAATGACCTAAAGCCATGAAACATATTTATTATTGGATAGTATCAATCAAGTCTTGTGATCTATTAATAGTGAAGTAATATGAAGAGATACTGAAAAGTTTTTGGCCTGACCAAGAATCTATCTTTTGGTAAAGATACAATTTTAACCACATTTTGTTATGGTGTCCTGAGTCCAGCAGCTGAGATTGGCAAATGTGAATGGCAAATGAAATGGCAAAGAAGAATACCAAGCTCACTTGTTGATAGCATAAATCATGTAAACAAGAAATGTTTATATTTAAAAGGAATTTCAAAACTCAGACATGGAATGTACTGATATAAATATCCTCAAGGCCATATTTATCATATCAAACAAATGGTATGGCCTAAAAACAAACAAATCTGCACTTGATTATGCATATATATTTATTTATTTATTATTAATATTTATTATTAGATAGACTATTATGTTCAATGTTACTGACCTCCCTGTTTAGCCTATGTAAGGATCAAAGTGAATAATAAATGGAATTATACAGATTATTACTGTAGAACAGGGGTCACCAGACTACAGGTATTTGCCTCATACCCCACTTGTATTGGCTGGGCACAAGGCCTCATTTTAACGTGGGCCCACCCACAAGCCGAAGCTCATGTGTGGGAAAGAACAAAAATTGCGTCGATCCCTTCGGCATTCCCCTCAAGAGGGGCGCCTCAGGTGCTGGGCAATAAACCCAGCCCTGCCCCTTTAAGTCGAGGGGGCAGGTATTGCCTGGGTGAAAAGCCCTGGATCCAGCCTGCGAAGGCATTTTATTAGGCCTGCCGATGGTACTTGAATTTTTTTGTTAAAACATACGGAATGCGAGACATTCTGATACCATTTAAATTTAAATATCATGTTAAGCTTTCTAAATCTTCATGGACTTGACTATAGAATCAACCCATCGAACGAAATTGATTGATAAACATTTGAAAGCAATTCTCTTGATTGGATGTAGCAATTCCAAACCAAACATTGATGATATCTTGAAAGACAAATGTTGCGTTCTTTGCTAATGTTTTGAAAATAAATATGTTGGTTAAATTTGTTTTTGTGCATCTTACACCACTCATCCCTGAATATAACATGGAAAGATAAATTTTGTTTTACATCTTTTTCTCATAGCTTTTGTTCTGGCTAGCAAGTATTGAACATGTAAGATTCAAAGGTTATGACAAAGTCATAACTCGTTGGAATGCAAACAAACTCCGACAAAGGTTGAAGGACAAAACATTTTATAGGTATACAGCACATGGATAAACAGGGTACATTATACATAGAGGTGTACATAAACATACATACATAAGTAATATAAATTTACATGGAAAAAGGATAAACATAAAAGCAACAGACATGAGACTAGGAATAGTCCATGCTGTATAAATCACTTATAGTAATGTAAGGGGGGGGCCAAAGCCCCAACGAGAAAGGGGTAGTCATAAGACTACCTCATTGTGTCTCGTAGGTCGAGCAGCGGTAAAAAGAGAAAGAGAAGTTCAAATCAGCCGCTTAAATACACCCGAGGCCCCTAGTGGGAACCAGCGAAACTAAACGGGCAAACAACTCTCCAGACAAATACGAAAATAACCCCACAAACACAATAATAGTGTGGCCTGTGCTTGTTATTTTTTCAATTATCCGGCCCGTGCTCGTTATTTTTTTCAATTATCCGGCCCACCGTGAAGAAAGTTTGGTGATTCCTGCTATAGAACATTGTCACCATACTTGATAAGATGAAAGACAATGTCCTTCTTTAATTTGACAATCATCTTTTCTTGAATTTGTCTTAATGAAAAACTGCTGCCAAAATACTCAATATTTGATGAGTTTAATTTATTTCTTAATTTCATTTGGAATAATTCTAATTAACTTTTCTCTTAGAAATCTAATTTTAAAGTAAAGAGATAAAGTAAAGTAGGTAAAGTATTCGGGGTGGCCTAAAGTTGGTATCAGCCACACAGCAACGGAGTCTATCTTCTTTTCACTAATGCTAGAGCAAGGAAATTGTTTTTTTTAGCGTCATAGACAGAGCACCACACCTACCATTAGCTCCTCACCTTACTGTACAGATCCCTGTGCTACTCATACGCTGAGTTGGTGAGGGCAGCTATTGAACCAGGAACCTTAAGGTTTCCAGCTGGACACTCTACCAATTAGTTCAATATTTCTGTTTTTTTTGTTTTTCTATATTGTAATGTTTCTTTGAGACCTTCATATTATCTCCTCAGAAGAGAAGAAATAACAGAAAATTCTTTTTGAAATGATTTAAAAGTAAATTACTAATTTATTTAGAAAATATTGAGAATTCCTTTCTAAAACACTAAAAGCGCCTACCCAGCATCACCTGGGTAGAAGTGGGGAGGATTAAAAAAATTGGATCTTACAGATCCATTGATTATTTTAGTCTTCCATAATTGATTTGTTTATTATGAATGCCGCAAACGACTTTCCCTTCTCTTACAATTCAAATCCTAATTTTTGAATATCTTCATGAATATAAATCAAATCTTCATTATTTTTGCACAAAAAGCAAGCTCTGGTGATAGTGATTGTGTATATATATTTACTTTGTCGTTGTTTTATTTTCATAGTTTCCTCCGGACATACATACATACACACAACTACCTTTTATATATGTATAGATTACCAACAAAAAGTTCTTGTTGATTTTGAATTCAAATATACTTTGAAAGATGATGCTGTAAATTTTATTAAACTCTTTAAATTCATTTCATCACATCTTGTACATCAAGATATTTCTATAAAGTATCAAGTTTCTTCATCTATATAAGTTTTTTCTTTGGAGATACATTTGGTGTAATGATTAGTAGGAAATGGACAAGACTGTTTGCATTTCACATAGAGCTAATACCCTTGGTAAAGGTGTGAATCCAACTATTCTCCCTCCTGCTATGGGTAAATAGGGCAGACTGGGCTTTTTAACCTTGGTTAGGCAACCGGGTAAAGAGAAAGAAAACTTTGAATTTAAACCTGTTAAACTCTGCTTAAGAAATTGTCCTTGGGTCACATTCTGCTACAGGTGGAGGGGTTGGGTAAATACATACTACTATTTAAGAATGAGAAAAGGATTCTAATTTCCATTTTGTAGTTATTTCTGTTATATCAACAGTTTGAATTATTAAGAAATGACATTTAGCATGCACAAACACTCCACACAACTATCATTTAATTGCAAGCTGGAGAGGAAATCATTTAATTCTTTAATGTTTCACCAGTGGTCTATCTACCTTAACTATATATATATATATATATATATATATATATATATATATATATATATATGGGGGGTAATAGAAATAAAATTAAACCAAATAAAAATAAATAAAACAAAAGTAAAATAAGATCAAATTAAATATAAAAACAATAAAAAGACACAAAAAGTAACAATATCCCAGAAGGCCCCAAATTGAAGAGCCCTCTGGGTATGTGCAACAAAACCCTGAATTCTTGGTGCCAAAAAGGACACTCATCCCTTTTTTTACTCCAAGACTTTGAAGGGGAAACACCTATTGATTTGTTTGGGAAAATATCTCCCCTCTAGGAAATAGTGTGAATCAACGATTAAAAGTCTTACTCTGATTCATCCTTATCTTCGTTCCTTTCACTTCTTTTCTTAAATTCCCTTTCAGCTTACCAGTCCACAAGGAGAAAGAACCAGCTATATTAGGGTTTAGACACAACTACAAGTGAGCTTAAACCACATAGAACTGACAACTAGCGACTCCCTATACATACCTGTGCGTATTAAATTCCTGTGTTCTATGATGCCATAAGCATATATTTAAAGTGCCATATTTCCAAGAAAGAAATGATCACCTGTAGTTGGAAGTGAGACTGCCATGCAGGCTAACTTAACCAATAATTTATTGCCATAATAACAGAATTGATGTTTTTATTCAGAATAAATGTTATGTGTTTAATGGAGACAATATGGGTGGTGTTTATAAAATGATTTACAATGTAATCACATACACTATGACTTCATCAATCTACTAAAAATTCAAGTCATGCCATCAAGAGTCATAGTTGGCCAATATAAAATCAATAACTGTCTCATGAAACTATTGTTATTGTTGTTCATTGTTTTTCATTTGTCGACTGAGGGAAAAACTGAAGCTTAAGAAAAGCCATTTTCATTTGTAAAGAATTAACTTTGAATGATGCATCAAATACTAAAACATTTGATACTGGGTTTATGTAGACAAAGTTTATTCTCAGTTGAATAAATACAGTAAAATATGAAGAATAAATGGTATAAAAGGCTTAAACTCTTCTTTAGTATCAGATGAAAATTGAAGTTCTAACTCTTAGGATAAATGGAATATTTTCCTTCTATAGCACTAATACCCTTGAGAAAAGTATGAATCCAACAATTCTCCTTCCAGCTATGGGTAAATAGTAGGGCAAACAGGGCTCTTTAACCTTGGTATGGCAACCAGTTGAGGAGAAGGAGAACTCTGAAGTTAAATGTTAAACTGTTAAAAATTGACCTTGTGTTGCATCCTACTCATGCAGAGAGGTTGGTAAATATATATATATATATATATATATATATATATATATATAAGTAAGTAAGTAAGTCTTCGGGGCGGCCTAAAGTCGGTATCAGCCAGTCAGCGAGGGAGTCTATCCCCTTTCCAATAGTGCTAGACCAAGGAGATTGTTTTTGGCACCTGAGGTGGAGTGCCACACCTACCATCAGCTCTTTACTTTACTGCACAGATCCCTGTGCTACTCATACGCTGAGTTGGTGAGGACCGGTATCGAACTAGGAACCTTGTGGTTTCTAGCTGAACACTCTACCGACTGAGCTAACCCGGCCCCTTGTATATATATATACTAAAGTGATGATATATAGAGGAATCAGTGCTAATCTAATGATAATGAAGATTAGGTGTCTATTTGTCTGTAACCAAAACTGCATCACTGCTTACATCACATTACCCAAAATCATCAATACATAGAATAAAGAATAACCTTGTACACTCAAAATTTGAGCAGGCAAAGATCCTCATTGTTTTTTAAAACCATTTTTAATAAATACATACCTATTATTATATATCTATATATAGTTTGTTTTATTCTAATATATATTTAAAGTTATCAGAACTAAGTTTCCATTTCAGATTGTTTAATTCTTTTACTCCTTTAATGAATTTGATGATTTTACTTACTTATGGTACAAACTCTCTCAGGCAATATCTTTAAAAAAATTAATTTTTACACCGCCTGGAGGGTGTTTTTTTTTTGTTAGTCTATATAATAATATGCTTATACCGTTACATGTCAACCCTGTCATCACTGAATATGAATAATGGACCATTCTGTTTTGATTGTCAAGGAAGAAAAAGAGCATGCTACACATCACAAGAGAGAGAGAGAGAGAGAGAGAGAGAGAGAGAGAGAGAGAGAGAGAGAGAGAGAGAGAGAGAGAGAGAGAAATAGAAAGAGAGAGAGTGTGGAAAGATAGAGGGTGAGAGCTAGCTGAAGCAATTATGATAAACAGATGCTTATTGTCTGTTTCAATGGAAAGAAAGAAGGAAGGAAAAAGAAAGGGGTGGAGAGAGAGAGAGAGAGAGAGAGAGAGAGAGAGAGAGAGAGAGAGAGAGAGAGAGAGAGAGATGTGTATCATGCTCTTCTGGGATTATTTTATGCTGAGGACATTTTGTTTTATTCATTCTATATGGCTGTTGAAAATTTTTTAAAAACATATTATTTCCAACTCATTTTTTCTAGTTATCCTGTAGATGGGACCCTAACAGGTACTGTCACTCCAGATCTGGGAGTAATGGCAAGAGGGGATACTCAACACTCCCCAAAGTTCCAGTATTGGAACTTTACCATTAGATGCAGTTTAACATCATACCCAGGACTCTAAGACCCTTAGCCACCGTCTTCTAGCTCAAATATGATGAAAGGGATTGGAGATTTGCAATGAGGTCAATAGGGTTGGGACAATCATATAGGTATTAGGGCTTGATTTTACCAGCTGATTGATTGGAGGGGGCCTCTCCAACCGCTTGCATCATGGGTTGTCATCCATGGCCAACAGGTGGCCTCATTGGGTGGACTCTACTCCTATGCAGAGATGCAGTCGGTGTATTCAACAACCCCAGCCAACAGAGCGAGCCAAGGGTATGAGTACTAAATGAAATGTAAACAGCTGTGTCAAGGATTAGAACTCAAGATGCTGAGTCTATTTCCTATGATGATAACTGTTATGCAATGAGCATCTCCAATAATATGATAACAAGCTCAGTCGGTAGAGCGTCGGACTAGGAACCTCAAGGTTCCAGTTTCAATACCGGCCCTTGTCCACTCAGCGTATGAGTAGCACAGGGGATAAACATCTCATCTTACATTTTCCTAAATCCGAGTTTGTGTTCTTTGACGGGTCCAGTGTGTAACACAGGGATCTGTGCGGTAAAGTGAGAAGCTGATGGTAGGTGTAGCGCTCCATCTCAGATGCCAAAACAATCTCCTTGGTCTAGTACTCATGAAAAAGGGATAGACTCCATCGCTGTCTAGCTGATACTGACTTTTGCCTCTGACAATATAATTGCCTTTACTGGTGATATAGAAAAGTGTTCCACAATATATGGATATACATTGTATTTTATAAGTTTAAATTACTTAGAAGCAAAACTCATATGAATATAAACAGAGCTGTGCAACCAAGAACTGGATCATTTTTTGTGTTTTCATGGAGAATTATTGATAAAGGGTTTGCGAAAAATAGGAAATTATGATTTCACTTGAAATATTTCACCAGAGAATATCCTTTTTTTAAGTAACATACATTTTAATCTATATTTATATAACACATTTTTTTTCTTCTGTTCTATTCCATTTATTGAATATTCATTCTCTTGAGTATAAAATAACAGTAAATTCCATTTTTGGTTAATACAGACCAAATTATTTTTTTTCTTCTGAAAATCAATCAAATTACCAGAAAAAATTTGTAAGTCTGCCAATGCTCACAAAAAAAAAACCCAAATGGAATTTTGCTCTAAAAATATGGTTTCTATTAAACTAATTGATTATATTCTTGGGCTCATCTGAAAATACATTTTTAGATCTTATTTGATACATTAAGATTATTTTGTTATTTATCTATCAGTATATTTTATGATTAAGGAATTATTTTAATTTTTACTTTTAAGATCTTCAAATCTTCGTCAGTCATCAAAAATTCTTTTTCAGCTGTTTTATAATCTGTATATTACTGAAATGGAATTTTACTATAATAGATATGGTGCTTATAAAACAGAGATTTGGGGGTTTAAATTATCAAAATCCATCCATAACTTTTTGGAATATAAACACTTGAAGTTGGAAAAACTGGCTTCTATTTTCCGGAAAACTTTTGGACTATGTATTGTTTTCATTGAAAAATCCCATTTATGGTAACAACTATTCAAGATAAAGCCATGAAATTTGGCATGTATATTTAAAATTTTCTGGTAAATATTAAAATGCTTAAAAAGACATAGATTCTCACTAGAGTTTCTTATTGTGGCGGTGCTCACATCCCCCTAAAATACAAATAACAATAACATGGGCTCTTCGGGGCCTGTGTTTGTTAATGTAAATTAACAGTGTTGATCCCAGGGGGCTATCCCCCCAGGCAACACATGCCCCCTTGATTTAAAAGGGCAGGGCTGGGTTTATTGCCCAGCACCTGAGGCGTCCCCCTCGAGGGGGAATGCCGACGGATCAACGCATTTTTTGTGTCTACCAGCCATGAGCTTCGGCTTGTGGGTGGGCCCACATAAAAATGTCCTTGTGTCACGCCCTCATAAGTGGGATGAGAGGCAAATACCACCCCCTAAAATACTGTAAAAATGTCTATAACATTTTAAGATGCTGTGAGCATTGATACTATAGTACACACTCATCATTTATGATATTGTAATGATTGTCTGCCCCTGCTGGGATGGACTTGTGTCCAAAAGGTTATCTTCCATTGCGGCCAGGGTTTTCACCACTAAGTGATACTACTAGCTGGGTATTTAAACTTAACTTTCTCTCTGACTCTTAGTCTAGCATCCACAAAAGATGGACTAGACACATGATGTCTTTGTCCATTAAGTGAGGGTTTTGCCTCTAAACTATCAGTAAGTGACTCTCATATTCTTCATGAATTCTTTCTTACTTTCAAAGGACCTTCATACTATCTGTTTGTATAATTTCATGTTCCACATGCTCTGACAATAAAGTCTGTATTGTTATTATGTTGTACTTTGTTTGGATTCATTTATGTATATATGCACCTACGTTGGAAGATTACTCTGAGCCTTCTAACTTATTATAAGAATCATACATTCAAATCTTATAATATCATTCAAGACCCATCCATTTAATATTATGAAGTTAAGCTTAGAATTTGTATTTGTTAGTATCTGGTTTTATGATTAAGGAATTATTTTAATTTTTACTTTTAAGATCTTCAAATCTTCATCAGTCATCAAAAATCCCTTTTTAGCTATTTTATAATCTATATATTACTGAAATGGAATTTTACTATAATAGATATGGTGTTTATAAAACATAGATTACCAGACGCCTTAATTTTGATCATTAGGCTTGAAAATATTTTTGAGACATTTTTGGTGGGTAAAAATAGGAAAGTAATCTTACATGTTGTAGAATATGATAATTGATAAAAAATTTTAGAGTGAAAAAGAAAAAAAAATTTAAGTGAAAATTCTAATCATCTAATGTCACTGATTTTCGATTAATTTCTTCTAAATACAATCCACCTGCATCAGATTATTATTTTCCCTTGCAAATCCTGCAATATCATATCAGATCTCTTAAATTTCTCAGACAAGCATTTTTGTCTATGAGGGAGAGTCAAAAATTATCTACACTCTTGTTTTTTTTTTTTCAAAGTATTTACACAAAAGTAGGGAATAAACAAGTATGTGTGGGGATTAATAAAAATAAAATTAACCCAAATAAAAATAAATAAAACAAAAGTAACAATCTCCCAGAAGGCTTTAAACTAGAAGAGCCCACTGAGCATGTGCAAAAACCCCCTGAATTCTTGGCACCAAAAAGGTCTCTCAGCCCATTTTTACTCCAAGATTTTGTAGAGGAAACACCTATTGACTTGCTTGGAAAATATTTCCTGTCAAAGAAATGTTCCTTTGCTTCTTTCACAAAATTCCATTTCAGCTAACCAGCCTACAAGAAGTAAGAATGAGCTTTTATTGGGGAATAAGATACAAATATGAACAAGCTAAACCTACCCCATATATGTCATTTTTCTTTATAGTCTCGTTTTTTTTGCACTTGGACTAGTGGTCCACAAGCTTGTGTATTCTCTCTAAGAAGAAGGTTTTTGGTTGGTCATGCAACCATTTATGCACTGCTTATTTCACATATTCATTCATGTTTCATGCTTGTCTAGCCACTTTTAAACTTCTCTATCCACTCATACACACTTCTACACGGTAGTGCACTGTCTCTGTATTGTACTAAAAGCTTTGGTGCATACTGCTAGTGGGGTGGCCATGTTACACTGTAAAGTAAGTAAAGTCGACAGGGCAACCTAAAGTCAGATCAGCCAATCAGCGAGGGAGTCTATCCCCTTTTCAATAGCACTAGACCAAGGAGATTGTTTTAGCATCTGAGGTGGAGCGCCACACCTACCATCAGCTCCTTACTTTACCGCACAGATCCCTGTGCTACTCATACGCTGAGTTGGCGGGGACGATATCGAACTAGGAACCTTGTGGTTTCTAGCCGAAACACTCTACCAACTTTGATCATGTGACTACAACAGTGTCAACTATAAGCACACATGAGCAGAATGCAGTGTAGCAATAATAAAGATATGTTATGGCAAAAGTGCGGATAATTTTTGACTATCCCTCATATTTTATTCTTGAAAGGAGGAATAGGCAACCTGTGAACCTGTTACTTACAGTTATAATTTGTAGACAACCCACGAATTATGTCACACATGATTATGATTAATATAAACATTATTTATTTTATTCTTTTTCTCCTTGCAAAGTGTTTTAATTGATAATTCTTTTAGATTATAGAAGGAAAAAAACGTTTTTTGTTGAAAATCATTGTTCTCTTTTTGCACCTGGTAATTATTAAAAATATTTTCTCTGATTTTAATAGCTAATTTAAAAAATAAAACACTAAAATTGATTCTAACATTGAACATCCTTGTGCCTTTTTTAAGATTTGATGAACTGAACGTAAGATTTAATTTTTTTTTCTAAGTGTGGGTTAAAAAGTTCATTGGCTGATATCATATCATTTCCAATGCATTTTATAGTAAAAATCATTGTCCAATGCAATTTTATAGTAAAAATCATTATCATGCATTTTTATAGTAAAAATCATTTCCAATACATTTTTCTGGTAAAAATCATTTCCAATTTTTTTTTATAGTAAAAATCATTTCCAGTACATTTTTATGTGACTTGATGAACTGAACATTTAATTTTTTTAAGGGTGGGTTAAAAAGTTCATTGGCTGATATCATATCATTTCCAATGCATTTTTATAGTAAAAATCATTTCCAATACATTTTCATAGTAAAAATATTTTTATAGTAAAAATCATTGTCCAATGCTTTTTTATGGTAAAAATCATTATGTGGTTGATGACTTTTTGACTAATGGAATCTAAGGACTGCAACACTGATGGAAGAAGTGTGTGTACTGCGAGTGGGACTATGTTGAAAAATAAACTTAAATGAGGAGGGGGATTCCTCGCTGGGCTGCAACTACCCACTTGTCTAAAGGAGTAAGAGCTGAGTTTATTTCCAGGCACATGAGGCACTTCAAAAGGGGAATGCTGACAAAGCTTAGCTATTTTTGGCACTGCCTTTCAGGAGGCTTGCTCCCTGCAAGATCCCCACATTAGATTGACCTAGTGCAATCAGATGAATTACTAAACAAAATCCTTTGTTTATCAAAATGACTTGATTCAGCATTAAATGACCTGGAATGGGTTGATATACTGTAAAACAACACAACCAGCCATTGCTGAAGTTAAGCAGTGATGAGCCTGTTCAAGACTTAATTGGGTGACCACTTAAGCAACAGCAGGTACTGTAAGTAACCTGAGTCCTTTTTTATCCGGCCAATGCTGGGGGTCCAGCGGCTTCAGCCCTGGATCTTTACAAGTTAATAGCGTCATCCCAGGGGGCAATCCCCACAGGCAATACCTGCCCCCTTGACTTAAGGGCAGGGCTGGGTTTATTGCCCAGCGCCTGAGGCACCCCCTTGAGGGGGAATGCTGACAGGATCGACGTAATTTTTGTTCTTTCCCACCTATGAGCTTCGGCTTGTGGGTGAGCCCACGTTAAAACGAGGCCTTGTGCCCAGCCCATACAAGTGGGGTATGAGGCAAATACCTGAGTCCTTTGTTTATCAAAATGACTTGATTCAGCATTAAATGACCTGAAAAGGGTTGATATACTGTAAAACAACAAACCAACCATTGCTGAAGTTAAGCAGTGATGACCCTGTTCAAGACTTAATTGGGTGACCACTTTAAGCAACAGCAGGTACTGTAGGCAACCTGAGTCCTTTGTTTATCAAAATGACTTGATCCAGCATTAAATAACCTAAAAAGGGTTGATATGTTGTAAAAATATGCTGTTCTGTGCAAAGATTCTCTTTTTTTCTCAAGGTTGATGTGAGAAGATAGAAAAAGGGGAGATGCCCAAGGAGACATAACAAATAAATAAATAAATAAATGACAATTAGATAAGACTTATGAATGGCCAGGAAGCCTTGCAGGTAATTCTTGACTGTGAAGAAAGGGAAATAGATGAATTTAGTTTTCATGATTACTTGGACTGTACTGGCAGTAGGCCAGCTATAATTTCAGTAATTCTTTTCCCATTTGGTTTCCATGGAAATCATCAAAATGAGATATTCATGTGTAAAATGGTCTCAATCATCTATCCTAAGCCTAATCTCAAAAGAATACACACACACACACACACACACACACACACACACACACACACACACACACACACACACACACAGTCGTGGTGGCCTAAAGTTGGTATCAGCCAGACAGTGAGGGAGTCTATCCACTTTTCAGTTGTGCTAGACCAATGAGATTGTTTTGGAATCTAAACAGAGTGCCACACCTACCATCAGCTCCTCACTTTACCACACAGATCTCTGTGTTACCCATATGCTGAGTTGTCGAGGACCAGTATTGAACCTTGTGGTTCCTAGTAGGACACTCTACCAACTGACCTAAATGGGGCATATATATATATATATATATATATATATATATATATATACATATATATAATATATATATATACATATATATATATATATATATATATATATATACATATATATATATATATATATATATATATATATATATATATATACATATATATATACATATATATATACATATATATATATATATATATATATATATATATATATATATATATATATATATATATATATATATATATATATATATATATATATATATATATTATATAATATATATTAAAAGATAAAATTTACCCTGATTAACTGATTGCATATCCATTTTGTTCACTTCATTCATAAAGTAAAAAAGAAAAATAATGATTATCATAAAAGTTGTCTGTAGCCATTTATGGCCATTTGTTGTATCAGCTGGACAGTGAGGGGTCTATCTTCTTTTCACTAGCGCTAGACCAGGGAGATTGTTTTTTGCTGAGGTGGAGTGCTACAGCAACCATCAGGTCCCCACTTTACTGCACAGATCAGATTACCCAATCTGTACTACTCACACGCTGAGTTGGCAAAGACTGGTATTGAACCTGGAACCTTGCGATTCCTAAGTGGGTGCTCTACTGACTGAGCTACATGAGTGAAATTTTATACTTGGACAAATTACTTTGAATTAAAAGAAAACTAGATAAATAAACAAATAAACCAAAAATGCTGCTGTTTGAAAATATTAACATAGATATCATATAGTCCTTTTTGCAAGAAATAAAAACATATCGAAAATTATGAATCTGATATGAAATACGTCTACAAAACCACTTATGGGAACGCAACTTTAAGGTAAAATAGACTACTATAATCTTGCGCACTGACAATTTGTTGGTATGAAAAAGAAAAGAAAAAAGAATGATTTATACCACAAGATAATCCCTTACAAAAGATACATATATATATATATTTTGTTATGCTAGATATTGTTTATCTGTTATTTGTTGTTATATTACTCATTATATTATTGTTATATATACTAGCAAATATATGCACCCTCCGGGTGCAAGTATTCAAGTTTTAATGAAATAAAATATTATGTTAACTTAGAAAGGGTAATGGAACTAAATAAGAATGCAGATAAAAAGATTTGAAACAGAGGGGGAACAACTAAAACTTGCTTTTTCTTCCCTCCCGTCTTTCATTGCTAAATTTTCATAATTTAACTATTTAGTTAAATTAGGAAGTAAAGAATAGAATTACTGTAAATATTATTAATGGATTTATTGGAGAGATTTTTGCTCATATTCATTAAGATAAAACCAAACAATTAGAAATCAATAATGCTGAGCACATATTTATTAAAATCAAATTTTTAATATCAATATGCAAATTAGCCTTCCCATTCACACTGCAAACCACTATATTTTGTACATATAAATACAACCGCATGTTAATAATATGTAGATATGGTCAACAGTATTAATAATGTAAAACAATTTTATTAATAATTGAGCTTTGAATAAAAATAAAATCATGGAGAATGTGATGTAAATAACTATGGGAATTGTGACTCGATTAGTTATATAGTTTCGGTTACAGACAGAAAAACACACAATCTCCATTATAATAAGATATCATATATCATGTTGATTTTATAAATTTTATAGGGTTGGCATTAAATAACCCACAGGGTTGATATACCATTAAATCAAACCAAACCAAACTAAACCAAAAAATGTTCATGGCAGAAAATAGGTCATAATAAGAATCAAAATTTCCAGAAGAAGAAGCAGAAGAATATAATAAAAGATGGAATAAAATAAAAGATGGAATCAAAATGGAAGATGGCAGAAGATAAGCAAAGAAGATCAATAAAATGACAGTAAAGAAATATCTAAATGAAGATCTAAAGAAAAAAAGAAAAAAAAGAAAATGAGCAAAATACAAATGAAGTTACACAGCCCCTCAAAAAAAAAAAAAAAAGAATACAGTTCTTTAGATTATAAATAACGCACATCATAGAGATGATCTCAATTTAGCATGGACAGTATTCATGAAAAATGCCAAAGAATGTGTGTAAGTACATAACATAATAAAAACTATGTAAATGATAGATTCTAGAAAGAGATAAAGACGAATTATACAATGGCACTTGTTCTAAAAGAACTGTTTTGTGACACATGAATTCTAGTGGCACATTTGTTTTCTTATTTTTCTAAGATTTTTTTTTATCGGGGATTAGATTGCCAATAACAACATGTGTATATTTCGGTTCATTATTTTACAAACTAAAATTAGTAAGCCTTTAAAAATACCACTTAGAGTAACAAAGATATGTAAAAAGAAATTAAAAAGTCTTATCAATTCTAATTTGATTAAGATAAAACTGATAGTTGAACAAATTTATGATGTTTTATGGCATATCAACCTTTTATGGGTCAGTTCACGCTATTTTGTTAATTCTTTTCATTGTGTTAAAAAAAAAAAAATTTTCTGTGTATTGATGCAAAAAAATCTTTTCTCTAATTCAATTGGCCTATTTTTATTTACTTAAAAATTTGAAAGAATATTTTTTTTCACTTTTCATTGTTGAAAACAATATTTTTCTGTCTATTATTGCAAAAAAGTATTTTCTCTAATTCAATTGGTCTATTTTTATTTACATAAAAATTTGAAAGATATTTTTATTCTCTTTTCATTGTGTTAAAAACAATATTTTTCTGTGTATTAATGACAAAAAAAGTCTTTTCTCTAATTAGCCTATATTCATTTACTTAAAAATTTTGAAAGAGTATTTTTTAAAATCTATTTTCATTCACTTAAAAATTTAATAGTGAATTTTGAATAACTGAAAGTTGCCATGTTGAACCAAAAAATTTTCTCAAAAATAAAGATTGATTTAATATATCTAAAATGTATGTTTATTTTGTATGAATTAAGTTGCGAGATCTTCATATATATAATTTTTTTACTAGTGATTGTTCTTTTTCTTTATGAAGATTAAAATTGACATAAGTTATTCATTTTTTTTCTTCAAAATAGCTGGATTCTTTACGCTAAACAAAGGACTCAAGGAAAAACTCTGAAAACATGGAATAAACATGATGGTAAAAATTCACACCATGTCAAAAGAGGAATTTCAAAGGTGCTTTGACCAATGGAAAACTCAAAGGAGTAAGTTTGTTGAATGCCAGAGAAATTGTTTTCAAGAAAATGAATGTTTCATTTATTGTTTACTTGCTGCAATATTCAATAATACTCATGAAAGAGGAAGTTATTCTTCAAACCATCATGCACATCTGTGTCTGATTAATAAATATCTTCAATAAAATGCTCCCAATATGTAACAGAATTTTATTGATATAATTAGTATTGTCTATTTTTAGTGATGTTATTTACTAAATAATAACTATTCACCGGTTGTTAATAATAATAATAATAATAATAATAAAATAATAATAATAATAATAATCGAAACGCATAAAATTCTCTGGGACTTTCAAATAAAAACGGATCACCTTATCCCAGCAAGAAGACCAGACCTAGTGTTGATAAACAAAAAAGAAAGAACTTGTCAACTGTTGGATTTTGCAGTGCCAGCAGATCACAGGGTGAAGCTAAAGGAAAATGAAAAAATAGACAAATTTCTGGACCTTGCCAGAGAACTGAAAAGGTTATGGAATATGAAAGTGAAAGTAATACCAATTGTAGTTGGTGCACTTGGAATGGTCCCAAAAGGATTGGAAAAAGGTCTGGAATGTTTGGAAATCAGAGGAAGGGTTGAAACCATTCAGAACACTGCACTGCTGCAATCTGCCAGAATACTCAGAAGAGTCCTGGAGACCTGAGGAGACTTGCTGTCACTCAGACTCCAGTGAAAGACCATCAGCTAATGCTGATGTGAAAACTCAAAAAGAGCAAATAATAATAATAGTCAACTGGTAGATTTTGCATTTCCAACAGATCTCAGGGTGGAGATGAAAGAAAACAAAAAGATAAACAAATACCTATACCTTGCGAGAGAATTGAAAACACTATGGAATATGAGGGTAAAAGTGATACCAATTGTAGTTGGTGCACTTGGAACGGTCTTAAAATATAAGATTAAATAGTATAACTACTGTTCTTCTACAAGGATGGATTTTGCTTAAAGAAACGAGAGATAACTCATTTATAGAAAAAATCTGTTAAAAAAAAGAAATCCATGAAAAAAAATTACTTGAAAATAATGTTGGCAAATAGGGAGGGGGTATTGTATGTCTCTAACAGTCATGATCCCACAGACAGGAGCCTTTGACAACAGCCAGATGGGATCCTTCAATAGCTAGCATACCAGGTTGCTAGCAAAAAGAGACCCAGTCTCTACTGTATATTTAAAATTAATAACTTTTGTTTTTTTTAAAGAATTACATATATCTGTTAGAATATGTTTAACAGCTCTTGAAGGCTCTTTAGAAACAAGCAAACAAATGTAAGATTCAAAGTTAATAATTAAACAACAGCTCCGACACATAGTGAGACAAAACATTTAATAGGTGTACAGCACATGGTAACGATAAGATACATAAAGTACATAGATACGTAAGATACAAATAAGATATAAGAGTAGAGATAAAAGGACACATTCATGTATGGTAAATACAAAATACAATATTTAGGAATAAACGAGATACCCAAATGTACATAAAATATAAATGTTACAGACATGGAACTAAAGGCTAGTTCATGCTGTATAAAAGACTTACAGTAATGTAGGGGGGGGGGCAAAGACCCACCGAGAAGGGGGTAGACATAAGTCTAACCCATGTGCTCGTTCAGAAGCAGTAAGGAAGGAGAGAGGGAAGCATTTGAATCAGTCGCTTATATACCAGAGGTCCCCTGGTGGCCATAAACAGCAACACAGTGGGAAGATAACTCTTCCAGGCAAAGGGAAGATAATCCCCTACACAAATACAATGTTTTGTTCTTGTAAAATACCCCCCCCCCCAAAAAAAAACCCCTAAAACAATAATAATTAATTTTTATTTATTGCAAGACATTCGATTCTTTTAAAACATTTTAAAATTACTTTCTATTCCTTCAAATTTAATCTGAAAACCCATGAAATAACAGAGGTGATCACTACTAGAATAGGCTCAGTCCTAATTAGTGATCATCCTCCAGTCATTATTAATTAATTAATTATTTATTGTGTTTTTTGTAAAAAATGTAATGTGTGAAAATAAACATATTTCTTTCTCTTTCTTTCTAAATCAGTCCTATTAGCACTACATAACAAGAACACATCATCTCATCTGATCACAAAGCTCCTAAACAAACTAAACACCCTCTCTGAAAATAATAACATTATATTCTTCTGGATACCAAGTCACATTGGTATCCAAGGAAATGAAAAGGCAGACAAAGCCGCAAGAAAGGCACTTCAGACACATATGAGCAAATCTAAAATCCCATATACAGATCTGAAACCAACCATAAACAAATTTATATTAGACAAATGGCAGAAATCATGGGACAATCTGATCAAAACAAACTCCACGAAATACAAGAAGTTATTGGAGAGTGGCCGACAGGCCACAGAAGTATTAGAAGAGAAGAAGTAATACTCGCCAGATTGCATATTGGGCATACCCACATTACCCATTCATACCTGTTAAAAGGGGAGGGTGCCCCAGTGTGCCCAACACACAAAGTACAACTTACAACCAAGCATATCCTTCTAAATTGTAACAGACTTAAACATATCTGCGCAAATTACTATCAAGCAAGAAACCTGAAAGACATCTTTAAGAATACAAACCCTGAAAACATTTTAAATTTTATAAAAAAAAGCAACCTTTTCAACAAAATATAACAGAACATAACCAATTATCTCCATAGAACCACTACTTTAAAGTCTGAAATCTAAAATAACCTTTTTGGCATTAAATGACCCACAGAGGTTAAACAAAACTCAAACTCAAACTCTTTCTTTCTAGCACAAGCCCATTGCACAGAACTCCAGGTGTCTGACATTTTGGGGGGGTGGCTGATTGGTGCAAGAGATGCTCATTTGCATAGAAGGTGCTCTGAAGTGCAAGCCAGCAATCAGCTGAGGCAATCGCATTTGCATGAGCGGCTGGGACCTTCCTAATGTGTTGCCATTGGCTACAACAAAGGCAGGCGATTCACAGCCCTTTGCCAGTTTTTCTTGTTTGCCTTTCCCTGTGATATCCACTAATAATTCATCTGAATAATGAAAGACAATTTATCTAATGATGTAATTGGTTTTTGTCCTTTTTGTAACTTCTGTTGTTTTAGCATTACAATCCACAAAACTCATAAAGAATTAAAATGTTCTAAAACCCACAAAACAAATTAAAACGTTTTAAAAGAGTTTGTAATGACAAACGATAACACCGATAAACTTTGGAAAGCTTTATTCTACTTAGAATAATTGGTACACTTACTGAGAGTTTATTTGGTCTAGTATTCACTAGAAAGTTCTCCAAAATGGAGGTAATCATAAAATAGGGTGGGGGGGTAACTCTCAATTATTTATTACTGAGTTTTAATTATATTTCTTGTGCAAATTAACTGGAGCTAATTGTTTTCAGTTGTGCACTAAATATTAACCCCAAACTCATTATGACAAAATCCTCCCCCCCCAAAAAAAAATCCCACTGATACACAATATTGCAAAGAAGTAATAAATTAAATAGGACTTACTTTTTTCACATCTTGTTCCCATATAGCCAGGCAAACATCCTTCTGTACAATCCCCTGTAGTTTCATTGCATTTGCCTTTGTCACAGCCAAGTGAACAATCCTGAAGGCAATCAGGAGGTCCATACATTCCAACTGGACATTCTTCTGCAAAGGAAACAAAAAAAGAATATTCAGTGAGCAGTCTTAGAAAATCTGCATACATTGGAAGAGAAAGAATGAACTGTTGTACAACAGAAAAAAAGATTACTGATCAAGTTGTTGTTGGCAGCCTTCCGTCTATGAGAGACAATGGAGTAGGATCAAAGTGTTTTTTTTGTTTTTTTTAACTACATAGCCTGGGTGGGTTCATATGAAGTATGAGCTGTTGCCCATGCAGCAAATCCCCCCCCACTCTACACTGTGATCCAAAGGAAAGGTAAAGAACCAATGCAGTTTGGCAACGGTAGTGTCGCAGGAGTTGATGGGTAGCACTGGATTTCAGCATCACACCACCTTAGGAACTCCGGATCCTGATTTGTTTTCAGAGTTTACTCCCCTAGCCTTTTCTTGAAAGGCAGCAGAGGTTTTGTGTCAGAGTTTTCCTCGACTTAGATGAGTTGCTAATCAAGTAAAAAAAAAGTAAGTAAAGTCAACGGGGCGGTCTAAAGTCGGTATCAGCCAGACAGCGAGGGAGTCTATCTCCTTTTCAATAGCGCTAGAGCAAGGAGATTTTTTTAGCATATTTATTAAGCTTTGCTTTGACACAGAGCCATGATAATTAGATGCCCAAAGAGGATTGAACTTGCAAACAATGCTTTCTGAAAAGTTTCCTGTTGATTAGTAGATGCTGCAATGGGTAGTTTATAAGGAAGTGCGCCCCGGTCTCCTGCCTCAAAAATTGCTACCCGGTGACTATTAAGATAACGTCGCCAGCTACGGTGTTACTTGAAAGAAAACAACCAACTTAGGGTGTTAAATGTATTTGGGGGGGGGCTTCTCTTTTCTGTCGTAATTCTTATGTATTTATCGTAATTTGTCGTAATTTTTGTTTATTTATCGTAATTTGTCGTAACTCTTGTTTATTTATTTTATTTATCTATTTTTTAATTACGACAAATTACGATAAATAAACAAGAATTACGACAAATTACGATAAATAAATAAGAATTACGACAAAAAAAAGAGAATCCCCCCCCCCTAAAATACATTTAACGCCCTAAGTTGGTTGTTTTCTTTCAAGTAACACAGTAGCTGGGGTCGTTATTTTAATAGTCACCGGGTAGCAATTTTTGAGGCAGGAGACCGGGACGCACTTCCTCATAAATTACCCTGCAATGTAATGGTTAAGTTATAATTCATACTGTTGTAGAGTAGCTAACACCCCTTCAACACTTTACCAGATGGACTGGCCCATAGCCATAAAAATGTCTGCATTGTTGAAGTAAGAAAACTTGGAAATTAAAATGAAATCAAATCTATATAGATCTTCTAACTCATATGTGTGCCTTGGGGGGGGGGGCAAAATAGTTGGGCAAACTGAGATTAATCTTGGTTAGGCAACCAGTTTATAAGAAGGAAAACTCTGAATTCAAACCTGGAAATTAAAATGAAATCAGATCTTTTTCTCTGAATGTTTGAGATGAGGCTTGAAGATTAGTATAATTAGCATTATTCGGACTATTGTCCCCATCTTCATTGTTATTTGTACAACGTTTCGGCCGATATACCATGATAGCTCCTGAATACGACAAGAAATTTCCCGAGTTCGAAAAGAAGGTTCCCGAGTCCGAGAAGGTTCCTGAGTCCAACAAGAAATACTTGAAGAAGGCCGGAGGGTATATCGGCCAAAACGTTGTACAAATAACAATGAAGATGGGGACAATAGTTCGAATAACGCTAATAATACGAAATCAGATCTATATAGATCTTCTGACTCAAAAGTGTGCCTTTTTGGGGGGGGGGGCAAAATAGTTGGGCAAACTGAGATTAATCTTGGTTAGGCAACCAGTCTAGAAGAAGGAAAACTCTGAATTCAAACCTGGAAGTTAAAATGAAATCAGATCTATATAGATCTTCTAACTCAAATGTGTGCCTTTCTTTTTTCTTCTTCATAATGTTGTATGTTTCAGTATGTTAGAATTAAGTTAGTGAGGTAAATGGTTGTTTTAATCAAGATATGGTTCAGTAGGAAAAGTAAATCCAAATATTTATACTTCAGACAAGAAAAAATAAATAAACTTATGGTAGATAAGAGAGACCAACACATAAAAGGTGCCATTTTGATGTAAAGCAGTAACAGCTATCAATCTGATTTCTTTTATTACTTTCTCCTAATCTTGAAGATTTCTATTTTCTTCTGTTTACATTATTTTATCAGCTTCAAGTCCTGTAAACGTCAGGCAGATTATTTTTTTTTCCGAAAAGGCAACGTGTGAAGTAGCCAAGATTAAATAACATTACCTAAAGAGAAAGAACAAAACTTCACAAGATAACAATGATTAAACAGAGATACTTTCTTGATTTTTAATTGCATCTCCCGACAAAACACTTCAAGATACCAACAAGATTTCTGTGTTTCTATTAAATTTGACAAGATCAGAATCGCTATTTATAAATTCTGTTGATGTGCAAAGAAAAATAAAAGAGTTCTAAAAATAAATTCTTTTTGGTTGGTTGGTTGGTTGGTTGGATTTTACGGCACGTCAACCCTTATTGGGTAATTCTATGCTGAAAACGTTTTGTTTTATTCATTCTTGATAGGTGTTACATAATTATTAGATACCTAATATTTATGGCAATAGTGTAGAAATCAAAATGGCTATTATAAGCTACAGCCCACGGCCTTGAAGGATGAGTGACAAGGCTTGACCTCAGTCCTAACCTTCCGGTGGATACCGTGAGAACCGGTAGAGAGGACCCTCTCTTCTGGTTTAGATAGTAAGTAAGTTTCAGTCAGTTAGCAAGTAGGAGCCGAGCTTGTAGGATGTAAGTCTCACATGTGCAGATGTCTGGGTTGGGGATTGAAAATAAAGTAACATCAAAGTAAATCGAAGTCTTGTGTTTATTACCTAAAAACTAACAATGACACAGGGCTTCTGATAAGGAGAAATCCCTAACAGAAAGCCAGACCGGAAGTCCCCAAGAAAGTCCAGACCTTAGAAGAGACCAGACCAAGATAGACGATCAGAATAGCAAAGCCGGCCAGAAGAAAATACGACTAGAAGTAAGAAGTAAGAAAAGGGTATACAACATAGGTACCCAATACTTTTCAAACACATTTTTTTCAAACTCATTTTTTCTATTTAACCCATAGATGGGACCCTAACAGGTACTGCCATTCCAGGTTAGAATGGACCTGGGAATAATGTTTATCAAGGGGTACTCCACACACCATAGTTTATACCCTGGACATTAAGACTTTCAGCCACCACCTTCCAGCACATATATGATAAAAAGGGTTGGGTGTTGCCATAAGGGTGTAAGATTCAAGATTGATAATTGAATAACATACAATTCCGACAAGTTGTGAGACAAAACATTTGATATATATAACAGCACATGGAAACGATAATATACATAATGTACAGGAGAATAGAACACGTAAATACATATACAATATTTAGGTATAAACAAGATACCCAAATGTACGTAAAATAAAGATGTTACAGACATGGAACTAAAGGATAGTCCATGCTGTATAATGGACTTACAGTAATGTAAAGGGGGGGGGGAAGCCCCACCAAGAAGGGGGTAGATAGATTCTAGCCCATAACAGTTTGTTGAGAAGCATCCAGCTAAAAAGAGGAAGACGCGTTTTTTAATGAACGCGCTTAACTACCAGGGGTCCCCTAGTGGGAATAAACAGCAACGCAGCGAGGAGATAACTCTTCCGGCAAAAGGAAGCTAATTCCCTACAAGGGCAATAGAATTGGGACAATCTTATAGGTGCTAGGGCTTGACATGACTAGCCTATTGATCAGAGAGATCCTCTCTGACCACCTGTCAAGCCTAAGTATGGGCCAAAGTGTAGTGTTGCATGTCATAGACTGGTCAGCTACCAGCATTCTGTCCATAAGCATCACAAGTTGCCACTCATGGCCAAAAGGTGGCCCCATTGAGGGAGGGGGGTCTCTTACCCCTCTGCAGAGATGCGGTCAGTGTATTCATCTTACTCTGATGGGTTGTGTGATAGGTGACAAGTGGCCGTACATCTACTTACTTGTGAGGTGCTACTTCCAAGATTTGATAAAGACAGCATGCAGCATCCTTGTGTATCTCCCATCTGTCTTTTTCTAGCTTCATTAGAGTCAAAGTGGTGCAGCTGTACAGTAGCACTAATATGGCTATGGCTTGGAAGAATTTTATTTTTAATGTAGTAGTAGTAGTAGTAGAAGTATTGTTGTTGTTGTCGTCGTCATCGTTATTATCATTGTAATTATTCTTATAGATATGAACAAAATTTTCAGACATAAAATGTCTGCACAGTTCAACAAAATATATTTGAAAGAAGAAAATGCTGCCTAATCATACATACATACATACATACATACATACATGTATATATATATATATATATATATATATATATATGTATGTATGTGTATATATATATATATATATATATATGTATGTATATATATGTATATATATACATACATACACATATATATACATACTTACATACATATATATGTATATATATATATATACATACACACATACATACATATATATACATACACACATACATACATACATACATATATATATATGCATACATACATATATATATATATATATATATATATATATATATGTACACACATACATATTTATATATACATACACACATACATACATGCATATACATACATACATACATATATATATATATATATATATATATATATATATATTGGATATTCCATACTGAAATTGAAATGTCTTTCATGTATTATGCATGTTATATGTCATCAAATATGGTTGCTCTTAAGGCATTTTCTATTCTATTTTTATTTTTACATAATATGAATATCAGAATCAGTCAATAATCATTTCTTACTCCAAAAACATGATATTCTAATAATGGTACATATAACATGAAGGTTAACCCTTTTAATCCATTAGCCTTTCATTCATTTTTATGTTTATGCTATCACAGGTATTATTAACATGAATATTAGGTCGCTAGATGGAAAGCCTTTTCAGTCAGTCACCCTCTACTGGTGTTCTAATGAACACAATAGAATATACATTCTGAGTTTAAGTAAAGAAAAATACTTGTTAATTTCTGAAAGTCTCTTGGTATATGATAATTCTTTTGCAAATATGTAGAGTTATTTTTCTAAACTTACTCATGAAAATCCAACATATAGCTGGCCATGAAATCCAACATATAGCTGGCCATGAAATCCAACATATAGCTGGCCATGAAATTCAACATATAGCTGGCCATGAAATCCATCATATAGCTGGCCATGAAATCCATCATATTGGCCATGAAATCCAACATATAGCTGGCCATGAAAATCCAATATAGCTGGCCATGAAATCCAACATATAGCTAGCCATGAAATCCAACATATAGCTGGCCATGAAATCCAACATATAGCTAGCCATGAAATCCAACATATAGCTGGCATGAAATCCAACATATACTGGCCATGAAATCCAACATATAGCTAGCATGGCCATGAAATCCAACATATAGCTGGCCATGAAATCCAACATATAGCTGGCCGTGGAATTCAACATATAGCTGGCCATGAAATCCAACATATAGCTGGCCATGTAAACATGAACCTGATTTCATCCATCTCACAATTTAGATTTTTTAAAAATTGCATTTCCTATTTTTCCATCTAATAAACTCTAATAACAAATTTGAATAGACTACATTGAAGATCTGCCCTGTCTGCAGGGCTTAGAATACTCTGACTGGGGTCCTGAGTATTATCCTAAACTGCTTCTGATGATGAGTCTCTAGTTTTGAATATATGGGGAGTGTAGAGTATACCCTCATTGCCATTACTCCCCACTTCATTCTGACCGGGAGTGGTAATTTTAAAATGAAAGTGGGGGAAATTGAACTCTTTGAAAATCATTTGTATTCAACAAGATTTTTAAGAGGAAAAATCTTTAAAGAAACAGCTACACAAAATAATGTAAATATGAACATGATTCCCTAACATTTAGGAATAAAGTAACCCAAGACAGGTTGACATGCCATTAAAATGAATTAATCATTGTAAATGTTCAGCAAGCACCTAAATACCTCTGCTTTCATGTCCATATACCATTTTGGCAGGCTGAAACTTAGCTTTTACCTGTTACAAGGCAAAAACAATGTGATTTGTTAGCATGATGGTTCCACCTCTATTGCCATACTACCATCAACAGCTTCTGGTGTTGTGGAATGACATAATGAAAAAGGAGGAATTACTTTTAGAATTTATAGAAGGGGAGAAAATATATGGGGTGAAATAGACCTTTGAATCAACAAGCTCCCGCTGAGGGGGAAACAAAAACAAGCGAGTTCTCCGTCTTCTCACAAGCCAGACCCTCTATTGGTCAACACATTCTTCATCTAGCAGCTGGAAAATCCGTCATCGTAGTTGAAATAATCTTTAGCAGTTCAAAATCACATTTCCTATTTAGTTTTGTTTCTGTTCGACTAAAATCTATTTCTTTACTGAAAAGCGCTTCGTCGTCGACTGCTGCTGCTGACTGCCCAGCGCTCGACTCACTTGTTATTCTATGGGCATATTAGCCAAACATCCGGGCACATCAGTCGAACCTTGAGTCTGTCCAGTGCCCAAAACACATTTGTTTTTGCATGCGGGAGGACGCGAGTTCGATCCCGGCAAGCAAAACAATGTCTTGTTCTTTTTCCTTTCTTGTTCTCCGTCACAGAATCACCCACTTATAAGTTCATCATTCAGCTTCTTGGTTGACATGCCATTAAAATGAATTAATCATTGTAAATGTTCAGCAAGCACCTAAATACCTCTGCTTTCATGTCTATGTACCATTATGCCAGGCTGAAACTTTGCATTTACCTGTAACAAGGCAAAAACAATGTGATTTGTTAGCATGATGGTTCAACCTCTACTGCCATACTACCATCAACAGCTTCTGATGTTGTGAAACTTATAAGTTCATCATTTAGGCTCTTGTTTATCATTGGTAAAAATGCATAGCCAATAGTGTGACTATGTGGAAAAACAGTGGCATGCCTTTAAAATCAATCATTTACAAGAGGTAGTGAATATTCATGTAAGAAATCAGGTCACTGGGACTTTGTGTGATTTTCTGAGAGGTGCACAAAAATTTGGCACTAGTTGTAGAGAAATCATAAAAGGAAAAAGAATCATAAGATCTAAGAAATAAAAATGACCCAAACAAAATTAGATTGAGTTCCTCGACCCATTTCAATGATGACTGCCAAGTGAAGTAATAGAAATATACACGCATTCTGATTTCATTCACACACACAGACACAGACACACACAGACACACACATACACACATACACAAGTTATAAAGCATTAACAATGGTTATTTAAGGAATTGAGAGAGAGAGAGAGAGAGAGAGAGAGAGAGAGAAGAGAGAGAGAGAGACAAAGAGAGAGAGAGAGAGAGAGAGAGATGTAAACTTTTGCATGAGTGTGCGTACAGATAGATGAATTTTTCAATAAGTAAATGTTTTGACTAATATAGAAAATAACTATTAAAGTAAAAATGCATATACGGACATAGAATACACACACACACACACACACACACACACACACACACACACACATGCACACGCACACACGCATATATATATATATGTTGAAAAATGAATAAGAGAGAAAAATAAGAAAAAGTGGATGATTTGTAGATAGTTTGGTAAAATATTCTGATACTTAGTATTTTAATTAATGGGTCCACAGTATTAAAACATATTCAAAATGAATATGTATTTAGTATGTGTCATACTATTTATTTAAAATATGTTTTAATATTCTGGATCCATTATTAGAAACACTTAGTATCGGAATATTTTACCAAATATCAATAAATAATCCTCATTTTCTTATTTTTCACTCTTACTCATTTTCAACAAACTGTCGGATTCATTTCCATTATCTTACCTATATATATATATATACATACATATATATATATATATATATATATATATATATATATATATATATTAATAATATTAAGATTATTAATAACATTTCATTCTTTGCAATACAAATTATACCCATCCACCAGAACTAAAAAATATTCTTTATTCAAACATTTAAAATTCTATTCTTGTCTCCAACGATTTTTATATCCACTCAAAAAATAAAAAATCACTCTGATGAAGGTCGTAAAAAAATTTCTCTGTGTATGGAACATTTTATACATTTTTCCTATTATTATTATCATCATCATTTCAACTCCATCTGATTATTTTAATAATAATAATAACGTAAATCCATATACATTTTGATAAACAGACTGAAACACATGTGTAAGTGATATCGATTAAAAGTGATATCGATAAAATTCATTTTTATCCATCTATATTTCTTTTCTTTACTCATTTTTTCCTCATATTGTCAGATTCATTTTCCATTCTTACATATATATATATATATATATAAGATCTATATAAGATATATATATATATATATATATATATATATATTATATATATACTACAGAAGCTGTTGATAGTAGTATGGCAGTAGAGGTTGAACTATCATGCTAACAAATCACATTGTTTTTGCCTTGTTACAGGTAAAAGCTAAGTTTCAGCCTGGCAAAATGGTATATAGACATGAAAGCAGAGGTATTTAGGTGCTTGCTGAACATTTACAATGATTAATTCATTTTAATGGCATGTCAACCTGTCCAAACTACATCCAAATCCTGAAGAAGGTCTAACAGACTGAAACGTTGCATCGGATGTAGTTCTTGCTTCAATGATGGATATTCTCAAAATGGTGAAACAAGAGGTCATCGGTAAGGTGAGGGGTGGTTGCGGGTGGGTAGTGGATTTTCTTCTCTCTAGATAGGGAGTGTGTCAGAATGGTAATGGTACCGAAGGTGTTAGTCCAGTATATACTAGATTGTAAGGATTGGTTAAGAGTATATGTATCTAACAGTATCTAACAGACCGAAACATTGTATCTTCGACAATAAACATCCAGTTTCCATAACATCCCGTGTTTGTCTACCTTTCTCCGCATATTGATGGATTAACCCCCTCACATTTCTCCTATATATATATATATATATATATATATATAAAGTTCAATGAGAAATCAAAACAAATAAAAGTTTTTGCTTTTATTTATTTAATTACGGAACAGTATTACAACCAGCGTTTCTTGCTGAAATCATTCATCAGGTAAGACGAAATGGTTCCTTTGAAATGACAGAAATGGTGTAAATCATTTTCTTATATAATATATATATATATATATATATATATATATATATATATATATATATAAAGGTGGCTTACTGGTGAATATGGCACGATCGTTGGAGGTGCACAGAATCCAGGGTTAAGTCCGCGATAAAACAAATACAAAATAGAGCAAATTTATTAAAGAAATGGATACAATAGAAACCTACTCGAGTTTCACCATAAGGATCTTCAGGGTTAAATCCACTGAATTAATCGGTACCTCGATTAATTCAGTGGATTTAACCCTGAAGATCGATTAATTCAGTGGATTTAACCCTGAAGATCCTTATGGTGAAACTCGAGCAGGTTTCTATTGTATCCATTTCTTTAATATATATATTGATGGTATTTTATTGTTTACATGCAGAACAACCCCATGTTGCCCAGGATTTAAAAAGTTAAAAATGTATCTCGTGTCTATATCTATAAATAGATTGATAAAAAAAATTCTATATATCTGTTTCATTACTTTTTATTCTTTATATATTTTTGTTTATAAGTTGTTTATTCTTATTATTTGTATTTTGTTCTTTTCTTTGTCTTTGTTTTGCTTTTTATTGTTTTATCCTTTAATGATTTTATTTCATTTTTTAATCATTTTTTAAGTACATCATTGATTTATACCCTTATTATATTTTTATTTAGCTTTTTCTTATGGAAAATTTGGGGTTGAAAGGGAATAGAAACAGACTTGTTTGATAAAAACATAAGAAACTTGACATTGATTGATGTGTGTAGATCACTGTAAAGATTATCAAAAAGTAAAAAATTTGGATATAAGCTTATATAAAAAAAAAACCCAAATGATTCATTCTAAAAATGCATTCATGTGTTTCCCTTAATTTGGATGTTTTATCATATTACAATGGAGATTGTATCTGTCTGTAACCAAAATTATATCACTACTGATATCACAATTCCCTTAGTTATTTACGTCACATTCTCCATGATTTTTATTGACATTCAATTATCAAGAAAATATCTATTATTGATACTGTTGTCCTCATTTACATGCTAATAACATGCAATTATATTTATGTATATATAACCAAACAGCTTTACAGAGTGAATGGGAAGGCTAATTTGCATATAGATCTTAAAATTTGTATTATTGTATTATTGTATCTGTACAAAAATTTCGGCTGATATGCCCCTGCGACCTTCTTCAGGTATTTCTTTTTTGGACTCGGGAACCTTCTCGAACTCAGAAACCAGGTTCAATCCTGATCAAGAGCACCAGTAACATAGAATAATAATTAACACAGCATAACACTTATACCCCAGCTATGGTTACTAGAATTGATAAGATAAAGCAAGTACTTTTCAATGAAATCTCTTCATATATAAAAACCAGTGTCTTGCTTTTTAATTCACAAAACATAAATAAACTATATATATATATGTATATATATATATATATATATATATATATATATGAAGTGAACAAACATGTGTTTGAAAATGGCGAAAACCGACAATTTTTGGGAGATTATGTGCTTAATTAAAGTCATACCAAATTTGTTAATCAATTAATTATAATTAAATGAATTAGGCATGCATATCGGTTTCGATTTGTTTATGCTTTACATTTAAACTGATATGCATGCCTAATTCATTTAATTATAATTAATTAATTAACAAATTAGGTATGACTTTAATTAAGCACATAATTCCCCCCCCAAAAAAAAATATATAGTATATATAAAGATAGTTAAAGTAAAGGATTGGTATTGTTGGTTAAGGTGGGAATGTGTTCTCCCACCCATCAAAATTCCCTACCCTAACCCAAACACAACCTGACAAAAAGAGCAAGTGATGTATGGGAGTTTACATGTCACTAAACTAAGGATTGGAAAAACAAGACAGTGGCATGCCAGAAGTCAAGTCAGTCTATGCCTAGTTGGGGAGAGGAAAAAAAAGATTTAAAAAAAGGTGCTAAGAAGAAGAAATAAAAAGAAAGAGAGAATTGAAAAAAAAAAAGATTAAAAGGAACCACAAGACTATGAGGGTCAGCTGAAAAGTTCATAAGCTGACCAAGATACTCTCATGGAATGCGAGCAAATGAGGTGTATTTTTCAACATAGTCACCTTTGTGGTCTACACCTTCCTTACATTGATGCTACAGTGTTTGGATCAAAAAAGTCATCAACAGCAGCTATGAACTTTTTAGCTTGACTTATATAACTGTAGGGCACCCAGTGTGGATCACAGTAAACACAGTAACAGTGGTTAGAGGGACCAACTGGGAGGAGGAGAAGAAGGGGGAGTAGAAGGAACTCTCAAAGTATTTTTTTGATGAGAAAAGAGCCTCTTTCATATGAATTCAGAGTTTTTCCTTCTCTCAGACTGGTTGCCATACCAAGGTTAAAAAACCTGGTCTGCCCTACTATTTTCCCATAACTTGATGGAAAATAGTTGAATTTGTACCTTTCCCAAGGATATCAGCACTATGTTAAATGCAAACAGCCATGTCCAGGATTTGAACTCATCTCATTGTGTTCATTTTCCTTCTCCTAGGCCAGTTGCCATACCAAGATTAAAAAGTCAGGTCTGCCATACTTTTGAGCCATAGCTGATGGAGAATAGTTGGATTTGTACCTTTTCGAAGGGTATTAGCGCTATGTTAAATGCAAACAGCCAAGTCCAGGATTTGAACTCGTCTCACCGTGTTCATTTTCTATGGTGGTTACCATTACTCCAATATGCATCTGGTATGAGGAAGATTCAGAAAGAATCGATGATACTTCCAAGAGACAGAAAAAGGAGTTCTGATTTGACATTCTCAAATACGTAGAAGCAGTGAATATAAAGCATATCCAAATATTGTCTATGAATAAAGCAATAAAAGAGTGACAAGCTGGCTATCATCCAACATTGGTAAAATGGCTGATGTGACAAGAAGCAATCCATTCCCAGAAAGCCACACAACCAGTTCTCCACCCTATCCAAAATAAACTGAGAGGAACCTCCTCAGATATGAGAACCGTAGTATACTATTCTAGGGCGAATCTGGTTTCTGTATAGGTATAACAAAGCACGGTATTTGTTGACAGTTATTTAATACCAGATCCTTCAGCATCCCAAGATTGGATTTGACTAAATGTTGTTTTAGCTGTAAAGAACTGACACAATGTCACTAATTACTCACATACTTGAGAGTATTTAGAGTCTCTAAATTCAATGTTCTAAAGCTTTTTTTTTGCTAACATAAATCATCACATTGATTAGTGAAATAGATATAAGTATACATTCTTTTCTTTCAGGATGGTTAAAAAGAAAGAAAAAAAAAGACAAAGAATAAAGGGATTTGAAAAAAAAGCAACCTTACTACAAAAAAACATTTCTGTTCTGCCTTCAGAAAACAGATGTCACAATTATAGCAAACTGGAAGTCATGGTCCGTTATAAACAGAATATCAGTTATATATATATATATATATATATATATATATATATAATATTTACCATTCCTCCACACAAGCAGGATGCGACACAAGGTAAATTTTCTTAAGCGTAGTTTAACAGGTTTGAATTCAGTTTGATTGCCATAAATAAGGTTAAAGAGCCCTGTCAGCCCTACTATTTACCCATAGCTGGAAGAAGAATAGTTTAAATCGTAGCTTTCTCAAGGTTATAACTGCTATGTGAAATGCCAATAGCCTCGTCCAGGATTTGAACTCTGTTTAGTGGGTCCATTTCCTATGACAATAAACATTACACCATGCGCTATGTAAAATGCAAACAGCATTATCAGTTATATGGAAGTCAAACCTCACTGACAAGTTAAAGTGATGATTCTTACAGGCTGTGGTGGTATCAGTGCTGCTGTATAGCTGCACCACTTGAACCTTAATGAGGCGCCTAGAGAATAGGCTAGATGGGAGCTGCACAAGAATGCTACATGCGTTCTTGAACAAATTGTGGAAGCAGCACCCTCGAAAAGAAAGGATGAACTCATAAGCGATGTCCTTCTATGGAAACCAGGATATGGACATGATAGTCCAGGTTGTCCAGCAAAGACCAGCTCTGTATGGATACTGCATGCTGTTTGGAGGACCTCCCAGGGCCAATGAATGATAGGGATGGTTGGTGAGAGATTGTCATGGATATTTGCACTGCTGGCATGACATGATGATGATGATGATGATGATGATGATGAAAGCTTCTGTGAGCTTGTCTTTGAATGAAAATGCTTCATTTTCTTATGATATTCATAAAATGTAACTGTTATGATTCATGTAGCCATTTTATTTCTATAGTTGAAAGTAGTTTTACAGTGGAGATCCCTTGTGGCATAAAGTTTGATCCTTTCTTGAAGTAGAAAGATGTAATATCAGTTTTAATCCTTGTCCGCTGATCTGTCCTTAGACAGTTGTATAATCCTCATCTGTTGGTCTGTCCTTCTACAGTGAATAATTCTAGGACAATTTATCAACGCCTTTAAAATAGTAAATTAAATACATGTTTGGGTGTTTTTCATTTGCTGATTTAGCCTCTGCTGTTAAAGAACAGTTTATAAATATAAGTTGTGATCTTCAACACACCTTATACTAAAAAATAATCCAACAGTATCCCATGCCAGATGTGAATTAAAATATATTTACAGTTGAAGACAAGCAGTTCTAAATATGCCTGTTTATTGTATAGTCGCAGAGTCACTCATACAAACAAAGTGTATAGTTGGCAACAATACAAATATTTGTAAAAAGGTTGCTATTGAAACCCCCCCACCAGAAAAAATCAATACAAGAGGAAATTGATTTATAGATTTAACCTTCATTAGACTCAGAATATGAAAATGATAACCTTTTACATTATTTTTCTCAGTGTGCCTGGGAGTTACTAGGGTGAGTCAAAAGTTTTGCAATATTTTGGTAACATGAGGTACAATTTGGTAGCTGCAGATAATTGACAAAGGTGATGAACCACACTGGACTGGGAGATGCTGGCTTGAAGCGTGAACACAGAAGGTTAAATCAAACTTAACGGACCTAAATTCCACCATCGTATGTCACCCTGCCAAAATAAAAAAAATACCAAAAATCAGGGAATTAACTTGATTTAATACAATTTTTAGTGTTGATATATTAATGAATAAAAGATATAATGCACTAGTTATTTTATTTAAAAACTTTTACATTTTTTCTGGTCAGTTAACTTTGAACCACGTATCTTTGAGAATCTGTGTAACACCTTAAAGATACATAGTTCAAAGTTAACTGACCTGAAAAAATGTAAAAGTTTTTAAATAAAATAACTAGCGAATCATATCTTTTATTCATTAAGATATCAACACTGAAAATTTCATTAAGTTCGGTTAATTCACTGACTTTTTTTTTCTTTCGGCAGGGTGACATACAATTATGGAATTTAGGTATGTTAAGTTTGATTTAACTGTCATAAAATCTATGGTTTTAGGGCCTACTTAACCATGCCTGAGGTTCTTGCAATATGAGCAAAATTTCTTGAACTGTCTGATTACTTTACTGTGATCAATTGTCCCTTGAACTTTTGTTCAATGGTTACATAATCAGTGGGTTGCCTATGAATTATGTACTGTATTGTAGTTAAATTTAAATAAGGGTATTCATAAATGGAAAGTTACCATTGAATCATAGGATGACCACTATAGAAGTGATTGACAGCAGTTCACCTTTCACTGACCTAGTTGCTGATTTCTCATTGTCTAAAAGCAAATCATGTGAAGGGAACTAAGTTAGAGTAGTCAGAATTTGGTGGTTAGTCAAAGGAAGCAGATACAATGGTCATCTGTTCCCAGGTAAATCCATCTTTTCATCACTCACTTGAACCCTTTTAGGCTCTTGGGTAATAAAGACGTCTGAGAAAAAATAAACTAAGTCTTGCGTTCATTATTAAAAACAAAAGAAATGAACATAGCCAATTGGAGCTCAGAACAAAAGAAGCCCATATCAAGCAGAGAGAGAGTGAGAGAGAGAAAGAGAGAGAGAGAGAGAGAGAGATAGACCAAGGAAATCACTCCAAAAGTCGGCGAAATAGAACTCTCCTTCCCATTATCTACCCTACTGATGAAGTGGGTATATAACACAATAAATGTTTTTGATTGTTTCCGTGGTGTTGTGCTTTATGAGTTTTTTGTTGGATCCCAAGCCACATTGGTATACCTGGAAATGACAAGGCAGATTCAGAAGCAAAGAAAGCTATGAAAGATACAATAACAAAAACAAAAATACCATATACTGATTATAAAACAGTTATGAAAAGAAATTATCATTGAAAAATGGCAAAATCATTGGAATGCACTGATTATTAACAAACTCCAAAATATTAAACCTACCATTGGAAAATGGAACTTAAAATACAACAAAATAGAAGAAAACAGGTTGTGCTGACCTGCCTTCACATAAGCCACACCTACATCACCCATCATCATTTACTAGAGGACACAGAATCCCCAATATGTACTACATGCCAAGAAAGATTTACAGTGAAGCATATATTGCTAGAGTGTGAAGAATTTGATCTAATATGGAAAAAATACTACCAAGCAAATAATTTGAAAAAACTTTTCACGAAAATAAGACCATCCAGGATTTTACATTTCCTAAAAGAAATGGGATTGTACTCAAAAATACGAGCAATTGAACAATAGTTAAAATCTATACATATATACATTTGTTTTCTACCAAACTATCACTATGAATCCAAAACTTAGTTGGCATTAAATGACCTACCGAGGTTGATATACCATAAACCAAACCAAACCAAACCAACCAAACCAAACCAAACTTGGCCCTAAGATCCCAAATTAGACGACATTACACCTTTATTTGAGTGGCTTTCAAATCACATACGTGCTTTCACTTTTAAAACTAAAAAAAACAACAAAAAAACTTGTAAAATATTGAACAAACAGTCCTTGTCTATTTTATTTCATATAAGTTGGTTAGATTTTATGGCATGTCAACCCTTGTTGGTTTATTTTATGCTGAAGACATTTTGTTTTATTCATTATTGATGGGTATTGAACATTTTCTTTTTAAAACTAAATTTTTTAAACACATTTAAAAAAATCCTTTTTTTCTATTTAACCCATAGATGGGACCCTAACAGGTACTACAACTCTGTGTCAGAGTGGACCTGGGAGTAATGGTAATGAAGGGGTACTCCAAACTCCCCAGAGCTCCAAAATTGGAACTTCACCATTAGATACAATTTAATGTCATACACAAGACACTATTGTATTTCATGAAACATATCTAACAGACAAGCATATATATATATATATATATATATATATGTATGTATGTATGTATGCATATGTGTGTGTGTGTGTGTGTGTGTGTGTGTGTGTGAGTGTCAGTTAATAGCATTGTCTTCTGTTTATTGGTAAGAAATGTAATAATGGTGGCTGCTTGAAAACTGTCCAAATACAAGACAAAGGAAAAAAAGCCCTAAAGCGTTTTTTTTTTTTTTCAATGTCATATTGATTTTTTACTAACAGCATGACTAGAACAATCTTCAAAAGAAAATATATCAAGCTTCCAAAAGTTTGCGATTGTTAAAAACATTTTCTGTTAATTTTCCTATCTTTTTTTTCTGCTATTTTCAGTGACTTTACTCTTTGGATGCATGCTCTTATATCTGGAATCAGCTGATAAGATACAGGGTGACCCCAAAAAACAGAATTGGGTTCTGTTTTTTTGTGCTCAGTAATAGTATATATACATGATGACCAAAAAAAAAAAAAAAAAAAAAAAAAAAAACAGAATTTCGGTCCTGTTTTTTTTTTTGGTCACCCTGTAGATAATCCAGATATTTAATTGTTCCTGGATATTCTTGCTCAGGCAGTGAATTGGATAAGAACTCAAAACAATTTGTACATGATGATCAAGGCACTTAAATGTCATAATTATTTTGTAGTGGCTGATGATATGATCAATTTGTTACATAATCTATGCATAGATTATTGTCAACCCCCTGTATTTCTGAAAGGATGGCTCCTTTTCATATCACGGACAGGACTTTCCATGGAATATTACAGAAAGCCCGCAAAATACGTGAGGTCACGTGGGACCTGGTTGGCTTTCAGTTTCAGCTTGGACGTCAGGCAGATAAGATGTTTCTACCTTAGCTGAAGCTCACTGCACACGCGCGTTATGTTAGTTAGATAAATATGTTTAGTTAAGAAATAAAGGTTTAAATAAATAATATGGTTTTGTGGTTGGTGAATGTCTTGGCAACAAGACTGGCCTAGAAGAAGAAACGAATCAGGGATGACCAACCAGCAAGACGAAGTCCAGACGCTAGAAGATGAACGTAAGATACCAAAGGTGAGCAGAAGAAAAATAGAAGTAAAAAGAAGAGTATACAGCAAATTTAGCCCAGTTGTTAAAGCATTCACCTAGGAATTGCAAGGTTCTGGGTTTGATATTGGTCCTTGCTAACTCAGTGAATGATAATCAGCTTGGGTAATCTGATCTGTGCAGCAATCATCTGGGAGCTAATGGCAGGTGTGGTACTCTATTACAGTGAAAAAAAAACTTCCTCGTCTAGTGCTAGCAATAGGGGATAGATTCCATCACTGTTCGGCTGATACCAATGATAGGCCATTTTGCAGAGTTTACTACTAAAAGCAGGATAGAGGTAACCTGAAGACAAACTTTTTTAGACCTTATTTTGCTGATGCAGGTATCATTAAGGAACGATAAAAAAAAAAGTTTGATAAACAACAATTTTATTTTTTAAATTTCTATTTTCTGGATTTCCAATGATATCTGCACCAGAAAAATATGGTTTAAAAAAATTTGGCTTTGTGTTACCCATAACCTGGACTCAATATATTTGATGTTGGGTGGAGTTTTACTGTTTTGGTTGTATATATTTACCAACCCCTCCGCACAAGCAGGATGTGACACAAAGTTAATTTCTTGAGTGGAGTTTTTGAAATCTTGAAGTCTTTTTTTTATCACTATTTGCAGGGGCTGGGTTAGCTCAGTCGGTAGAGCGTTCAGCTAGAAACTGCAAGGTTCCTAGTTCGATACCGGTCCTCGCCAACTCAGCGTATGAGTAGCACAGGGATCTGTGTGGTAAAGTAAGGAGCTGATGGTAGGTGTGTCGCTCTACCTCAGACGCAAAAAACAATCTCCTTGGTCTAGCGCTAGTGAAAAGAGGATAGACTCCCTCGCTGATTGGTTGGTACCGACATTAGGCCACCCAGACGACTTTACTTTACTTTTTTTACATAATTCCATTAGCAGCTTGATTTATGTATGTACCTGTAGTTAGAATATTTGAATCGGGGTCCATTAGATTTAAAATCAGAGGTGGGGAAATTTCCATACCCGTTAGGGTTATGATTGGCATGATGATGACCTGATTTCACCTTCTGGTAGATGCAATTAGGCATAAGATAGTTTTAGTTCAGATGCAAACAAACCCTCGAGGAGTGTGGACATTGTTGTCAGCCCTCAGCTAGGTTGTGAAATAAAGCTTGATCAGAAAACAACCAAATCTTCTTAATTGATTAATTCAAACAAGAAATGACCAGCCCAACACGAAAAAGAAAAAGAACCAACCCCTAACAGAAGCCCTGAAGAGAAATCAGCCCGAAGAAGAAGTTAGAAGCAGTAAGCAGATATTATCAAGTAAGAGCTATCATCTCCTCCCCTATATACTCTATCTGTCTGTCTCTCTCTCTCACCGATTATATAAACCCAATGAGAGATTTTTGAAAACAAAACAAGACTACTGTAATTACAATTGAAAAAAAAAAACAGCATTCCCCAATGATATCTGCTATAACTATACATGAATAGAAGATATACCATTTTGTCAGGCAAACTAAAAATTATTTTGAAATCTTGAAGTCTTTTTTATCACTATAAGCATGAGAAAATTTTGAGAACAAACAAAACAAAACAATTGTAATTCAACTCCAAATCAAAAACTTGCTGATGGAACCAAAAAAGAATTAAAGAGCTTTTCTAAATTCTTTTCTTGTTTTCATTTCATAAAAACACAAAGACAATTTTTCATCTATTCCAAACATCAACAAAAACAGTGTCAGTGACAATAACAGATGCATTAAATTTATTCTCTTGAGAATAAAGACAAAAACAAAACTGAAACAAAGATGCTGACACATTTTTCTGTAAAAAAAAACCAAAACAGCTGATTATAATAAAAATAATTGCCATAGAGCAACAGTTAGCAAAGCTAGTTTTCGAAGTCACTACTTGTAAATTCAATGCTTGCTGGATACCTAACTACCATGGCCTTGTGCCAGATTAAACCATGCCTAGTAAATAACAGATTTTGGTTAGAAGCTTTTTCTTGTTTTATTATCAATTTTGAGACTAAACAAATTATTTTGAGTATTTTACTGTTAAGCTCTGTCAGTGGGGTTTAAAAAGACATAGTGTATCCTCTGCAGAGTGGTAAACTGAATCTGGTGGTGAGGTGCCTGTTTCGGAGCTCTGGGAAGTACCCCTTCATTGCCACCTGATCTGGAGTGGTAGTATTAGTTAAGGCTCCATCTATGAATCAAATAGATCAATTTTGAAAATTATCAGTATTAAACAGTACTACTTGAAACCATATAAATGTGAAGAAACAAATCATTGGTAGTTAAGACCCTCATCCTCATCTCATCATCACCCATCTCCACCCCATCTCTATCTCACTGATTAGAGGGGTATGTAACAATTGGTTGATGTATTATATAATTTTGAAAATTATCAATATTAAACAGTACTACTTGATGTAAATGTAAACAAATTATTTTATGTAATTATTATATTATATATAGAAATTTAATAAATAAATATTTCATATTTTAATTTTATAAAATTAGATCATATTCGTATATTAAAATATTTGTATATTAAAATATTCGTATATTAAAATTTTAATTTAAAATCATATTCGTATATTAAAATTCGTAATTTTATAAATTTTATATATATAAATTTATATTATTATGTAAATGTAAACAAATTATTTTGATTATTTTACTGTTAAGCCCTGTCAGTGGGGTTTGAAAAGGCATAGTGTATCCTCTGCAGAGTGGTAAACTGAATCTGGTGGTGAGGTGCCTGTTTCGGAGCTCTGGGAAGTACCCCTTCATTGCCACCTGATCTGGAGTGGTAGTATTAGTTAAGGCTCCATCTATGAATCAAATAGTTCAATTTTGAAAATTATCAGTATTAAACGGTACTACTTGAAACCATATAACTGGGTGCAAACAAATCATTGGTAGTTAAGACCCTCATCCTCATCTCATCATCACCCATCTCCACCCCATCTCTCTCTCACTGATTAAAGGGTATGTAGCAATTGGTTGATGTATTCATGTCAAAATTATCAGATCAATACCAGAACTGAGTGATGTCTGCGACCGTCTTTGTTGTAAAAAAAAAATCTGTTGTACAGAATCTGTTGTAGTCAGAGAAGAACGGGATTTCAGTGGAAAGTTATCATGGCCAATGATTGACAACCGTTGACATTCTGTTGACCTTCTGGTAGACATGATTAGGCGTGAGATAGTTTTAGCTTCAGATGCGACCAGAGAATCCAGAGTAAGCGGATCTATAGGTGCTTGCTCTGAGAGTCGTTCTCCCCCGCGGCGGAATCATGGGCTGAAGAAGAAAACAACAAGTCTTGTTTGTTAAGTTAATTAAAACAAGAAATGACAGCCTGAAGAAATCAACATAGAAGATCAACCCCCAGCAGAAGCCCTCTAGATTGACTGAAGAACATGGCAGCCGGCCAAGTTAGACGAAGTAAGCAGAGGTTAACAAGTAAGACCCTCATCATCACCCATCTCTACCTCAACAATTATATACACCTGATTGGTTGATGTAGTCATGTCAAATTATCAGATCAATACCAGAACTGAGTGATGTCTGATACACCTGATTGGTTGATGTAAGTAAAGTAAAGTCATCGGGGCAGCCTAAAGTCGGTATCAGCCAATCAGTGAGAGGGTCTATCCCCTTTTTACTAGCGTTAGACCAAGGAGGTTGTTTTTGGCATATGAGGTGGAGCGCCACACCTACCATCAGCTCCTTACCTTACTGCACAGATCCCTGTGCTACTCATACGCTGAGTTGGCAAGGACCGGAATTGAACTAGGAACCTTGTGGTTTCTAGCCAAACACTCTACCAACTGAGCTAACCCAGTCCTATCCAGAACTGAGTGAGGTCTGCAACCATCTTTGTTGTAAAAAAAAATCTGTCGTACATGTACAACGTCTTGATTATTCATAGTAACGTTGGGCTGAACAAATTATGGTTTCAGTTATATTTGTAAAGGGGTGGGGTGTTGAGATATAAATGACATGACTTAATTTTGGTTAAAACTGAACATTCAGTCAGGCCTGAAGAATAAAAATAGCCTTAATAATGATAGTAAAGTTGAAGTGAATTTATAGTTTGAAAATGAAAGGAACTGAAGCAGAAAATGCAATGCAGTCTTCCACTGATTTCAACTGCCATATGCAAATTGGATTTCTTGGGTTGAACAAGAATGCATGGAAGATAAATAAATGTTTTGCCTTAAGGTAGTTTTATCTATTGCTTGTCTTTTACGATAGGGAAGAGAGACTGTGAGTGAGTGAGTGAGTGAGTGAGAAAAGACAGAGAGAAAGAAAAGAAAGAGAGTAAGAAAAGATAGAAAAAAAGAAAGGAGAGAAAGTAAGAAAAGTGAGGGAGAAAGAAAGAAAAGAGAGGGAGAGAGAGGGGGAGAGAGGGAGAGAGAGAGGAGGGAGAGAGAGAAAGGATAGAGAGAAAGAAAGAAGGAAGAGAGAGTGAGAGAGAGAAAGAAAAAAGGAGAGTGGAAAGAAAAGAGGAGAGAGAGTAGAAAGGGATACAGAGAAAAAGCCAAAGCAATGAGAGAAGACAGAGAGAGAGGACAGAGAGAGAGAAAAGAAAAGAGAAAGAAAAGATAGAAAAAAGAAAGGAGAGAAAGTAAGAAAAGCGAGGAGAAGAAAGAGAAAGAGAGCAGGAGAGAGGGGGAGAGAGAGAAAGAAAGGAGAGAATGAAAAGAAAAGAGAGTAAGAAAGGGGAGATAGAAAAAAGAAAGAAGCGAGGAGAAGAGAGAGAGAGAGAAAGAAAAAAGAGTAAGAAAAGAGGGAGAAAAAGAAGAAAAGAAAGAAGAGAGAGAAGAGAAGATGAGAGAGAGAGAGAGAGAGAGAGAGAAGAAAGAAGGAAAGGTGAAGTTTGAGTGAGAGTAAAAAAAGTGAGAGGGTAAAAGAAAAGAAGAGAGAGAGAGAGTGAAAAGTAAAAAAAGTGAAAGAGAGAAAGATTAAAGAATGTGAGTGGAAGAGAGAAGTGGAAGTGAGAGAAAGAGATTGAGAGAAGAGAGAGAGGAGAGAGAGAGAGAGAGAGGAGAGAGAGAGAGGAAGAGAGAATATACTTTATCAGTCTAATAGTTCCACTTGGAAAAGATTGTTTAAAATCTTTATTCTCAATCCTGAACTTAGAGAATTACATTTATAGCAAAAAATAATAAATTAAAATCTGGAATTTAATCGTGAGATTGAAGTAGCTATTTAGCTTTATGAACATTAAAAATTAGCCATTAATGTTTCCGATTGAAGTTATTATAGATTTTCTATACAAAAATGCTCTTACTTATTATCTACTTATTAGTTCCATACATGACTACAAATTTATAGATACTAATCTTACGTAATTCACTAATATCTTTTTTGTCTGTTATCATATAACTCAAGGACTACAGAGTAAGTAAAAGTCATCGGGGTAGCCTTAAAGTCGGTATCAGCCTGACAGCGAGGTAGTCTATCACCTTTTCACTAGTGCTAGACCAAGGAGATTTTTTTGGTGGTCTGAGGTGGAGTGCCACACATACCATCAGCTCCTCGCATTGTATACCCTTTCTTTACTTCTATTATTCTTCTGTTCATCTTTGGTATCTTACGTCCTTCTTCCAGCGTCTGGACCTAGTCTTGGGGACTTCTAATTCTCTGTTCTTGCTGGCTGGTCGTCCTTGATTCGTTTCTTCTTCTAGGTCAGTCTTGTTGCCAAGACATTCATCAACCACAAAACCATATTATTTATTTAAACCTTTATTTGCTTAACTAAACATTTTTCCCTAACTAATCACAGCGCGCGTGTGCAGTGAGTCCCAGCTAAAGCAGATACATCTTCTCTGCCTGACGTCCAAAGCTGAAACTAAGAGCCAACCAGGTCCTATGTGACTTCACGTATTTCGCAGGCTTTCTGTAATATTCCATGGAAAGTCCTGCCCGTGATATGAAAAGGGGCCATCACTTCAGAAATACAGGGGGTTGACAATAATCTATGCATAGATTATGTAACACTCGCTTTACCCAGTGCCGGTATCAAACCTGGAACCTTGTGGTTCCTAGTCGAACACTCTACCAACTGAGCTAAACTGGCCCTGCAAGAGTAATGGCCATCAAATTTTTGGAGCATGTTTCTAGCATGTTTGCGTTATTTTGTTTTTTTTACTTAAAATCTCTTGAAAGTTTAAGTGAAGGGTTTGATTTACAATACAAATACATTGCTTAACTGGAGGCACATAGTCTAACAGTTATTGCTGTAGAAATGTACTCAGTGAGCCAAGTTCAAATTTTGAACAAGCCTGTTTGTGTTCCACTTTATGCTAATGTTCTTGGGAAAAGGGGAGTAACTCTAGATTTCATTAGGTCTGGACCTAACAGGTTGGTAAATACGTAATCCTTAAACTTAACATCTATGGTCAACCTCTCATTTCTAGCAAACAGAAAAGGGTAATTTATAAGGAAGTGCGTCCCGGTCTCCTGCTTCATAAATTGCTACCCGGTGACTATTAAAATAACGACCCCAGCTAGGGTGTTATTTGAAAAAAACAAAAAGCAACTTAGGACGTTAAATGGGGGTCTCTTTTTGTCGTAATTCTTGTTTATTTATCGTAATTTGTTGTAATTCTTATTTATTTATCGTAATTTGTCATAATTCTTATTTATTTATAGAAATTTGTCGTAATTCTTGTTCATTTATCATAATTTCTCATAATTCTTTACATTTACTTGTCGAAAATATCTATCTATCTACCTCCATTTGTTCATATCTATCTATATTATTTTGTTTGTTTATCTATCTATCTATCTATCTATCTATTTCAGTCTATTCGAAACTATATATCCATCTTCATATCTAAACAAGAATTACAACAAATTACGATAAATAAATAAGAATTACGACAAAAAAGAGAAGCCCCCACCCCCTAAAATACATCTATTTATCGTAATTTCTCGTAATTCTTTACATTTACTTGTCGAAAATATCTATCTATCTATCTCCATTTGTTCATATCTATCTATATTATTTTGTTTGTTTATCTATCTATTTATCTATCTATCTCAGTCTATTCCAAACTATATATCCATCTTCATATCTAAACAAGACAAATTATGATAAATAAATAAGAATTACGACAAAAAAGAGAAGCCCCCCCCTAAAATACATTTAACGCCCTAAGTTTGTTTTCTTTTAAGTAACACCGTAGCTAGTGTCGTTATTTTAATAGTCACCGTGTAGCAATTTTTGAGGCAGGAGACCGGGACACACTTCCTCATAAATTACTCAGAAAAGAATTGCTTTATGTGAAACTGTCTACTGCATAGGTCCAGTGTCACGAGTTGCCACTGGATCCAAGGAAAAATCACTGATCCATACATGAATATTTCTATCATTTTTTATGGACACTATGATAGTTATAAAAAAATAAAGACGTTAAACTCTATCTGATGGTGAGGTTCCAGTTTTGGAGGTTTGGGGAATGTGGAGCACCCCTTCATCACCATTGCTCCCTGGTCCACTCTGACCCGGAGTGGTAGTACCTGTTAGGGTCCCATTTATGGGTTAAATAGAAAAATGTATTTATTAAAAAAAAATGTATTATCCATTAAGAATGAATTTATTTCAAAACTTTATCGGCATTAAATGACCCACTGAGGTTGATATGCCGTAAAAAAATAAAAAAAATAAAAATTAGTATTTGTGTTGTATCCTACTCATGAAGAGAGGAAAAAAAATAGGTAAAATGTATTTTTTTTATCATTCGCCAAATTATAAAATGCAAATGAGACTCCAATTATTCTGCAATATGAGTCATGGTAATGAAATAATTGTTTAAATAAACTAAAATGCATCATTAAGAAGAAATTATTCCAGGATAAAGTGCAAATAGTGGATGAATCTTACAAATTTTCAGACAATATTGCCATCATTAATGTCAAGTTTGCTTTTACTGTCTTCTGAAAGTAATTTTACGCGTATTATACAATCAATAAAATCATTCATTGTATTTCAGAGATTTAAGAACTTTAATGTTCTTGTTCCTCTTGGAATATGTATAGATTATATTAAATGTACCCAGATAATGACCTTATTAGCGAAAGCAACTATTCCTTGCTTGTTTTTTCTTTTTTTTCTTCTTTTTTTTTCTTTTTTTTTTTTCTTTTTTCTATCGAGCATCATTAATGTTCTTGTCTGAGAATATTAAATGAGAAAATATTCAAAAAAAATCTTTCATCATTTAATGGCTACCAAATGCATTCAAGATCATGAACAGAATATATTTTTTACCTTTTAAATGTCAAAGTCATAAGAATATTCATCATAATGGGAATAATTTTTATATTCATTTCTTAGATCGACATTTTCTGCATGAATGATATCAGAGTTATTTTTAGAAAAATAGAATAACGAAAATTTTTTTTTCCTTTAAACTTTTGTGAGTTTACAAGCACCTTCTAGCATTAATTGATAACTTTATTTCATATGTAGATTTATCATTCATATGTAGATACTGCTATGTTATTATGAAAGTATATATTCTAAATATAGGCAATTATATATTCTAAATATAGGAAGCGCGTGGGGTAATGGTTAAAGTCATGAGAAATGGACTCGTCGCCCCGAGTTTCAAATCCTGGATGGTGGTAATTGAATTTCACTTGGCGCTAATGCCCTTGGGAAAAGGTGTGAATCCTACTCTTCCTCCAGCTATGGATAATAGTAGGCAGACTGGGCTTCTTTAACCTTGGTTAAGCAACTGGTCTAGGTGACAGGGAAAACTCTGAATTCAAACCTGTTGAACTCCACTTAAGAAATTGACCTTGTGTTTGCATCCTTGCACGTCACGGAGTTGGTAAATATATATATTCTAAAATATTTATTTTTTAAAAAAAGAACGTGAAATATTGTTGCAATGGTACATATATGTACCACAAGGTACATCTGAAATATACATAGTGGTACATATGTGTACCATATGTAGTCAATGTTTTAAGTTTAACATCAGTTTTAATTTTCCTTAATTCTTTTATGAGTCACAGACACCTTAGCTCGTTGATTTTGATAAATTTATTTCAGCTATAATTTTCGAAAGTAAAAACCTCCTATTTATTTACATAGAAAATATAACAGATACAGAAGGCACAATAACAATATTAGATAAAGCAAATTTACTGCTACAAAACAATATTTTCCCACATTGTCACCACCAGTGGCTATATACATTTATTGTTATACAGCCTTCAAGTCTGTGAATATATATGGCGAGGGATAGCTCAGTCAGTAGAGCATTTAGCTTAGGAATCATAAGGTTCCTCGTTCGATACTGGCCCTCACCAACTCAGCGTATAAGTAACATAGGGACCTGTGCAGTAAAATGAGGAGCTAATGGTAGGTGATGCTAGAATAATCTGCTTGGTCTAGTAAAAAGGGGATTGCTGTCTGGCTGATATCGACATTAGGTTGCCCCGACGACTTTTTTCATTCTATACTTCTTATGAGGGTATCCATGGTTATGCCCTCATTTTCAAATCTTTCTATTTACTTGAGTAGCTGGCCGGTACCTTACTTTCTTCTGTTCTTGTGTTCTGTAATCTGTTGCTATCTTCAAGGTCTAATTTTGAGCAGAGTTTTGATTTCAGAGTTTTCCTTCTACTAGACTGGTTGCTATGCCAAGATTAAAGAGTCAAGTCTGATCTACTATTTACCTATAGCTGGAGGAAGAATAGTTGGAAGCATACCTTTCCCAAAGATATCAGTGCTATGTGAAATGCAACCAGACTAGTGCATGATTTGAACTTGTGTTTCCATGTCTATTTCCACAGTGATAACCATTACACCATGGCACCTTTTTTTAGTGTTTTGTAGCTGAAAACTTACTCTCTATTGTGCTCTTGTATCTTTTGTGTAGTTTTTGTGGTGGAAATAAATTTTCGGTATTACTTTTGGAGCAAACCTTTATGCAATTTTGAAAGAATTCTGTCATTTAATTCCTCTTCTGTTTCCATTGACCTAGAAAGTTACATTGATTTATAAGTTAAAATAGAAAGTTTATTTCAAGACTTTTAAGATGCTTTATACAAATTTAAACCATGGGTATAAGTTAACTGAAAAAAAATGATCGGGAATGAAATAAGAGTGTTATGCAAGCTAATTTTTAAATCTTATCAAGCCTTTAAATATATCCCAAACTTGCCTCAATAAGAAACCCAATCTCTCTGATTCAAGAATTAAATCTCGGAAAATAGGATTGACCTTCACCAAAAGAAACAGAAACAGAACGAGGGAAAAAATAAAGCTTTAGAAATAAGCTTTTATATTTTCAAGAGATAAAGATGGAGCTTTTTATCTTTTATTTATTTCATTTTTTTTTAAAAAAAGATCACTAATTAGGACTGAGCCTTCTTCTAGTGTGACCACCCCAAGTGGATTTAAGAGGTTTGAATTCAGAGTTTTTTTCTCTAGACTGGGTTGCCTAACCAAGATTAAAGGAGCCCAGTCTGCCCTGCTATTTACCCATAGCTGGAGGGGATTATCTCCTTTTGCCGGAAAGTTATTCTTCTCACTGCATTGCTGTTTGTTCCCACTAGGGGACCTTCTGTTTAAGTGCGTTCATTTCAAAACGCCTGCTTTCTTTTTTAGCTGGACGTTTCTCAATGAACTGTTATGGGCTAGAGTTATCTACCCACTTCTCGGTGGGGCCTTTGCCCCCCCCCCCTACATACTGGTAAGTCCCTTTTACAGCATGGACTTCCTTTAGTTCCATGTCTTGTGACATTTATGTTAGGTACATTTGGAGGTATTTTGTTTATTATACCTAAATATTGTTTATGTATTTACATGTTCTATTTCCTGTACATTGATGTATCTATTATATTTCCATGTGCTGTTATATATATTAAATTTTGTCTCACAACTTGTTGGGAATTGTATATTCATTAAATTACCTTTGAATCTTACAATTACCTTTCCCAAGGGTATTAGTGCTATGTGAACTTGTAGGTTCATGCAGGATTTGAAACTCAGGTCGATGAGTCCATTTTCCTATGACTCTAACCATTACATCCACACTTCCAACCTGTTAGATTTGTTATTGTAATAATAAGAAGAACTAAAAAAAAAGATTGTTTCTAAGTTTTTAATTGAAGAAAAATATTTTTATTGGAAAATAGACTTATTAAATATATGAACAGTAAATCTAAGTCCTATTAATTAAATCATAAGTGCACACTTTCCGAGTTTAAAATTGTAGATAAAAGTAATTTCCTGAAAATGTACATTATGTGAATAAAATTATCAATAGAATCTGTTTAGCGAGATCAAAAATTTAAAATAAGACACTTTCTTTTCAAAGAATATAGATTCAGGCCATTAAAGTGCTTTGACTACTTTTGTAATCTCTCATTCATTTTTAATTTTTAATCACACACACACAACACCACTCACAGACACACACCACACACACTATAATATATATATAATATTATATGAATTTGATATTATTATGGTATATATATATATATATATAATATCAAATATCGAATATGATATTATATATGATATATATCTATAAGTAAAAAAATTAAAGCCGTCGGCGGCGGCCTGGTCAGCGAGGGAGTCTAATCCCCTTTCACTAGCGCCTAGACCAAGAGGATTGTTTTAGCATCTGAGGTGGAGCGCCTACACCTACCATCAGCTGCCCTTACTTTACCGCACAGATCCCTGTGCTACTCATAACGCAAAGTTGGCGAAGACCGGAATCAAACTAGGAACCTTGTGGCTTCTAGCCGAATGCTCTACCGACTGAGCTAATAGAATATTATACACTTGGAATGTTTCATTTTTAAAATTGGGAGAAATAAAATAAGAAATCTGCAATTAAGCGGCACTAGATTTACACTTTTGCATTGCATCTTGAACAATTTGGACGGTCTCATTTTTAACCAGAGTGTATTGCAAAGCATGATTAAACGGAGAGATTTAGAACACGTGTAATAGATAAATATAATGAGTTATTCAAATAAAAAAGGGGGTGAAGAAAGAGAGAAAACAGGGAGAGGAATAAGAAAGGAAGATAAGGGTGGTATAAAAGAGAGAAAGAAAAAAAATGTTTTTCTTCTTTCTTCTACTGCCTCAAATGTTAAAGAATAAAAAGAATATAAAAGGTGTGAATACTTTTTCTAAAAATAATATACCCCATAAATTTGCTGTCAAAAAATGTGTGCAACTTGGAAAAAATAGATAATATTGTGGAAGATTTTTAAAAAACATCTTCTAAGGTTTTAAGAACAGCTCTGATTCAATATAAGCAGTTTCTTATTTATTTTGGGGTAATTTTTTGCCCATAGGTATTATTTATTATTACTATTATACGCACACACACTCATACAGCATATACAGTATAAACAATTTATCACATTATATATATCATATATATATTAATATATATGTGTGTGTGTGTGTGTGTGTGTGTCTGTATATATATGGGCCGGGTTAGCTCAGTCGGTAGAGCGCCTTCGGCTAGAAACTACAAGGTTTCTAGTTTCGATTCCGGTCTGCGCCAACTCAGCGTTATGAGTAGCACAGAGATCTGTGCGGTTAAAGTAGGGAGCTGATGGCTAGTATGGTGCTCCGCCCTCAGATGCAAAAACAACCCTGACAAACTTTACTTTTATATATATATATACACACACACACACACACACACACCACATATATATATATATATATGCATATACATACACATATAATGTTGATACTATATGCATACACATATAATCAGCTACGTATATACATTATATGTATTAACATACATATATCTATAATAATATTATAATATACATATATAATTATATTATATATATATTAATCCATAATATACACATATATACTACAAACAATCAGCTTACATATGTACACATATAAACAGCTAATGCATGTTGGATTATATATATATATATATAATATTATACTATTTTATTAGCTAAGATAAAGCGATATTGAAAAAACACAATCATGCTGTTAAGTGAAAAAGATCTTTATATCATAATATCGATAGCTATTACTCTGACAATCATGTCTCGATGGTTATATAATCCTATAGTCTTCTCGAAGGCTTCCGTTAATGTACACTTCCACGCCTGATACTTTTATCACATAGGGTAGACGATTAATCAATATGAATCTTAAACACCTCTTCCTTTAACAGCTATCCTGTGTTGTTTATTACTATTCCTGTTCTATCATATACTCATACCGTTGAATTCCATTTTCTTTCTCTTAATGATATGCTATATCAATCCGTTTAGTCTATTATTAGCCACACGTCATTAGTATTTTATAATCTCTATGTATTTTAACCTCAAATTATTGATAAACATCGTTTCGCTCACCCATTTCTTACACTGTTGACCATATCATCTATCGCATACTATAGATGCAATCTGCTCATTCATCTTCACTATTACACAAGCACAACATAGAGGCTTTACGTATGAATGGAAGGCTAATTTTGCTATTGAAAATCTAAAAAAATTGATTTTAATAATATATCTTTAGTTATTATTGATTATCATATACTCATCTCTT
>CM042137.1:67053016-67147170 GCA_023376005.1 Doryteuthis pealeii | reverse complement strand
CTCTGTGTTACCATATTGTGAGTTGTCGAAACAGTATTGAACCTTGTGGTTCCAGTAGGACACTCTACAACTGACCTAATGGGCATATACTATATATATATATATATATATATATATACATATATACATATACATATATACTATATTAATTATATATATATATACTATACATATATACATATATACATAATATTACATATACATATATACAATATAATATATACATAAACATATATAAATATTATATATATATATATAACAACATATATATATATACTATATATATACACATACTATATTATTACATATATATACATAATATATATATCACATATATATAATAATATGTATATATATATATATATATAATATATATATATGTATGTTTATGTAATATATATATATATATATATTATATATATATATTTTAAATATATGTTTAAATTAAAGATAAATTTACCCTGATTAACTGATGCATATCCATTTTGTTCACTTCATTCATAAAGTAAAAAAAAAAAAATAATGATTATCATAAAAGTTGTCTGTGGCCATTTTATGGCCATTTGTTGTATCAGCTGGACAGTGAGGGTGTCTATCTTCTTTTTCACTAGCGCTAGACCAGGGAGATTGTTTTTGCTGAGTGGAGTGCTACACCAACCATCAGGTCCCCACTTTACTGCACAGATCAGATTACCCAATCTGTACTACTCACACGCTGAGTTGGCAAAGACTGGTATTGAACCGGAACCTTGCGATTCTAAGTGGGTGCTCTACTGACTGGGCTACATGAGTGAAATTTATACTTGGACAAATTACTTTGAATTTAAAGAAAACTAGATAAATAAACAAATAAACCAAAAATGCTGCTGTTTGAAAATATTAAACATAGATATCATATAGTCCTTCTTGCAAGAAATAAAAACATATCGAAAATTATGAATCTGATATGAAATACGTCTACAAAACCACTTATGGAACGCAACTTTAAGGTAAAATAGACTACTATAATCTTGCGCACTGACAATTGTTGGTATGAAAAAGAAAAGAAAAAAGAATGATTTATACCACAAGATAATCCCTTACAAAAGATACATATATATATATTTTTGTTATGCTAGATATTGTTTATCTGTTATTTGTTGTTATATTCTCATTATATTATTGTTATATATACTAGCAAATATATGCACCCTCCGGTGCAAGTATTCAAGTTTTAATGAAATAAAATATATGTTAACTTAGAAAGGGTAATGGAACTAAATAAGAATGCAGATAAAAAGATTTGAAACAGAGGGGAACAACTAAAACTTGCTTTTTCTTCCCTCCCGTCTTTCATTGCTAAATTTCATAATTTAACTATTTAGTTAAATTAGGAAGTAAAGAAATAGAATTACTGTAAATATTATTAATGGATTTATTGGAGAGATTTTTGCTCATATTCATTAAGATAAAAACAAACAATTAGAAATCAATAATGCTGAGCACATATTTTATTAAATCAAATTTTTAATATCAATATGCAAATTAGCCTTCCCATTCACACTGCAAACCACTATATTTTGTATTATAAATACAAGCATGTTAATAATATGTAGATATGGTCAACAGTATTAATAATGTAAAACAATTTATTAATAATTGAGCTTTGAATAAAAATAAAATCATGGAGAATGTGATGTAAATAACTATGGAATTGTGACTCGATTAGTTATATAGTTCGGTTACAGACAGAAAACACACAATCTCCATTATAATAAGATATCATATATCATGTTGATTTATAAATTTTATAGGGTTGGCATTAAATAACCCACAGGGTTGATATACCATTAAATAAAACCAAACCAAACCAAACCAAAAATTGTTCATGGCAGAAAATAGGTCATAATAAGAATCAAAATTTCCAGAAGAAGAAGCAGAGAATATAATAAAAGATGAATAAAATAAAAGATGGAATCAAAATGGAAGATGGCAGAAGATAAGCAAAGAAGATCAATAAAATGACAGTAAAGAAATATCTAAATGAAGATCTAAAGAAAAAAAAAAATGAGCAAAATACAAATGAAGTTACACAGCCCTCAAAAAAAGAAAGAAAAAAGAATACAGTCTTTAGATTATAAATAACGCACATCATAGAGATGATCTCAATTTAGCATGGACAGTATTCATGAAAAAATGCCAAAGAATGTGTGTAAGTACATAACATAATAAAAACTATGTAAATGATAGATTCTAGAAAGAGTAAAGACGAATTATACAATGGCACTTGTTCTAAAAGAACTGTTTTGTGACACATGAATTCTAGTGGCACATTTGTTTTCTTATTTTCCTAAGATTTTTTTTTTTTCGGGGATTAGATTGCCAATAACAACATGTGTATATTTCGGTTCATTATTTTACAAACTAAAATTAGTAAGCCTTTAAAAATACCACTTAGAGTAACAAAGGTATGTAAAAAGAAATTAAAAAGTCTTATCAATTCTAATTTGATTAAGATAAAACTGATAGTTGAACAAATTTATGATGTTTTATGGCATATCAACCTTTTCTGGGTCAGTTCCCGCCATTTTGTTCATTCTTTTCATTGTGTCAAAAAAAAAAATTTTTTTCTGTGTATTGATGCAAAAAATCTTTTCTCTAATTCAATTGGCCTATTTTTATTGACTTAAAAATTTGAAAGAACTTTTTTTTTCACTTTTCATTGTTGAAAACAATATTTTTCTGTCTATTATTGCAAAAAAGTATTTTCTCTAATTCAATTGGTCTATTTTTATTTACATAAAAGATTTGAAAGAGTATTTTTATTCTCTTTTCATTGTGTTAAAAACAATATCCTTCTGTGTATTAATGCCAAAAAAAGTCTTTTCTCTAATTAGCCTATATTCATTTACTTAAAAATTTTGAAAGAGTATTTTTTAAATTCTATTTTCATTCACTTAAAAATTTAATAGTGAATTTTGAATAACTGAAAGTTGCCATGTTGAACCAAAAAATTTTCTCAAAAATAAAGATTGATCTAATATATCTAAAATGTATGTTTATTTTGTATAAAATAAGTTGCGAGATCTTCATATATATAATTTTTTACTAGTGATTGTTCTTTTTCTTTATGAAGATTAAAATTGACATAAGTTATTCATTTTCTTCTTCAAAATAGCTGGATTCTTTACGCTAAACAAAGGACTCAAGGAAAAACTCTGAAAACATGGAATAAACATGATGGTAAAAATTCACACCATGTCAAAGAGGAATTTCAAAGGTGCTTTGACCAATGGAAAACTCAAAGGAGTAAGTTTGTTGAATGCCAGAGAAATTGTTTTCAAGAAATGAATGTTTCATTTATTGTTTACTTGCTGCAATATTCAATAATACTCATGAAAGAGGAGTTATTCTTCAAACCATCATGCACATCTGTGTCTGATTAATAAATATCTTCAATAAAATGCTCCCAATATGTAACAGAATTTTATTGATTAATTAGTATTGTCTATTTTTAGTGATGTTATTTACTAAATAATAACTATTCACCGGTTGTTAATAATAATAATAATAATAATAATAATAATAATAATATAATAATAATAATAATCGAAACGCATAAAATTCTCTGGGACTTTCAAATAAAAACGGATCACCTATCCAGCAAGAAGACCAACTAGTGTTGATAAACAAAAAGAAAGAACTTGTCAACTGTTGGATTTTGCAGTGCCAGCAGATCACAGGGTGAAGCTAAAGGAAAATGAAAAAATGGACAAATTTCTGGACCTTGCCAGAGAACTGAAAAGGTTATGGAATATGAAAGTGAAAGTAATACCAATTGTAGTTGTGCACTTGAATGGTCCCAAAAGGATTGGAAAAAGGTCTGGAATGTTTGGAAATCAGAGGAAGGGTTGAAACCATTCAGAACACTGCACTGCTGCAATCTGCCAGAATACTCAGAAGAGTCCTGGAGACCTGAGGAGACTTGCTGTCACTCAGACTCCAGTGAAAGACCATCAGCTAATGCTGATGTGAAAACTCAAAAAGAGCAAATAATAATAATAGTCAACTGGTAGATTTTGCATTTCAACAGATCTCAGGGTGGAGATGAAAGAAAACAAAAAGATAAACAAATACCTATACCTTGCGAGAGAATTGAAAACACTATGGAATATGAGGGTAAAAGTGATACCAATTGTAGTTGGTGCACTTGGAACGGTCTTAAAACATAAGATTAAATAGTATAACTACTGTTCTTCTACAAGGATGGATTTGGCTTAAAGAAATGAGAGATAACGCATTTATAGAAAAAATCTGTTAAAAAAAAGAAATCCATGAAAAAAAAAATTACTTTAAAATAATGTTGGCAAATAGGGAGGGGGTATTGTATGTCTCTAACAGTCACAATCCCACAGACAGGAGCCTTTGACAACAGCCAGATGGGATCCTTCAATAGCTAGCATACCAGGTTGCTAGCAAAAAGAGACCCAGTCTCTACTGTATATTTAAAATTAATAACTTTTGTTTTTTTAAAAGAATTACATATATCTGTTAGAATATGTTTAACAGCTCTTGAAGGCTCTTTAGAAACAAGTAAACAAATGTAAGATTCAAAGTTAATAATTAAACAACAGCTCCGACACATAGTGAGACAAAACATTTAATAGGTGTACAGCACATGGTAACGATAAGATACATAAAGTACATAGATACGTAAGATACAAATAAGATATAAGAGTAGAGATAAAAGGACACATTCATGTATGGTAAATACAAGATACAATATTTAGGAATAAACGAGATACCCAAATGTACATAAAATATAAGTGTTACAGACATGGAACTAAAGGCTAGTTCATGCTGTATAAAAGACTTACAGTAATGTAGGGGGGGGGCAAAGCCCACGAGAAGGGGGTAGACATAAGTCTAACCATGTGCTCGTTCAGAGGCAGTAAGGAAGGAGAGAGGGAAGCATTTGAATCAGTCGCTTATATACCAGAGGTCTCCCGGTGGCCACAAACAGCAAACACAGCGAGAAGATAACTCTTCCAGGCAAAGGAAGATAATCCCCTACACAAATACAATGTTTTGTTCTTGTAAAATACCCCCCCCCCAAAAAAAAAAACCCCTAAAACAATAATAATTAATTTTTATTTATTGCAAGACATTCGATTCTTTTAAAACATTTTAAAATTACTTTCTATTCCTTCAAATTTAATCTGAAAACCCATGAAATAACAGAGGTGATCACTACTAGAATAGGCTCAGTCCTAATTAGTGATCATCCTCCAGACATTATTAATTAATAAATTATTTATTGTGTTTTTTGTAAAAAATGTAATGTGTGAAAATAAACATATTTCTTTCTATTTCTTTCTAAATCAGTCCTATTAGCACTACATAACAAGAACACATCATCTCATCTGATCACGAAGCTCCTAAACAAACTAAACACCCTCTCTGAAAATAATAACATTATATTCTTCTGGATACCAAGTCACATTGGTATCCAAGGAAATAAAAAGGCAGACAAAGCCGCAAGAAAGGCACTTCAGACACATATGAGCAAATCTAAAATCCCATATACAGATCTGAAACCAACCATAAACAAATTTATATTAGACAAATGGCAGAAATCATGGGACAATCTGACTCAAAACAAACTCCACGAAATACAAGAAGTTATTGGAGAGTGGCCGACAGGCCACAGAAGTATTAGAAGAGAAGAAGTAATACTCGCCAGATTGCATATTGGGCATACCCACATTACCCATTCATACCTGTTAAAAGGGGAGTGTGCCCAACACGCAAAGTACAACTTACAACCAAGCATATCCTTCTAAATTGTAACAGACTTAAACATATCCGCGCAAATTACTATCAAGCAAGAAACCTGAAAGACATCTTTAAGAATACAAACCCTGAAAACATTTTAAATTTTATAAAAAAAAGCAACCTTTTCAACAAAATATAACAGAACATAACCAATTATCTCCATAGAACCACTACTTTAAAGTCTGAAATCTAAAATAACCTTTTCGGCATTAAATGACCCACAGAGGTTGTTAAATGATGCCATTAAACAAAACTCAAACTCAAACTCTTTCTTTCTAGCACAAGCCCATTGCACAGAACGTGTCTGATATTTTGGGGGGTGGCTGATTGGTGCAAGAGATGCTCATTTGCATAGAAGGTGCTCTGAAGTGCAAGCCAGCAATCAGCTGAGGCAATCGCATTTGCATGAGCGGCTGGAACCTTCCTAATGTGTTGCCATTGGCTACAACAAAGGCAGGCGATTCACAGCCCTTTGCAAGTTTTTCTTGTTTGCCTTTCCCTGTGATATCCACTAATAATTCATCTGAATAATGAAAGACAATTTATCTAATGATGTAATTGGTTTTTGTCCTTTTTGTAACTTCAGTGGTTTTAGCATTACAATCCACAAAACTCATAAAAAATTAAAATGTTCTAAAACCCACAAAACAAATTAAAACGTTTTAAAAGGGTTTGTAATGACAAACGATAACACCGATAAACTTTGGAAAGCTTTATTCTACTTAGAATAATTGGTACACTTACTGAGAGTTTATATAGTCTAGTATTCACTAGAAAGTTCTCCAAAATGGAGGTAATCATAAAATAGGCGAGGGTAACTCACAATTATTTATTACTGTGTTTTAATCTATATTTCTTGTGCAAATTAACTGGAGCTAATTGTTTTCAGTTGTGCACTAAATACTGACCCCCAAACTCATTATGACAAAAACCTCCCCCCCCAACCCCCAAAACAAAAAAAAATCCCACTGATACACAATATTGCAAAGGAGTAATGAATTAAATAGGACTTACTTTTTTCACATCTTGTTCCCATATAGCCAGGCAAACATCCTTCTGTACAATCCCCTGTAGTTTCATTGCATTTGCCTTTGTCACAGCCAAGTGAACAATCCTGAAGGCAATCAGGAGGTCCATACATTCCAACTGGACATTCTTCTGCAAAGGAAACAAAAAAAAATATTCAGTGAGCAGTCTTAGAAAATCTGCATACATTGGAAGAGAAAGAATGAAATAGTTGGGCAAACTGAAATTAATCTTGGTTAGGAAACCAGTCTTGAAGAAGGAAAACTCTGAATTCAAACCTGGAAATTAAAATGAAATCAAATCTATATAGATCTTCTAACTCAAATGTGTGCCTTTTTTTGGGGGGGGGAGGGGGGCAAAAATAGTTGGGCAAACTGAGATTAATCTTGGTTAGGCAACCAGTCTAGAAGAAGGAAAACTCTGAATTCAAACCTGGAATTTAAAATGAAATCAAATCTATATAGATCTTCTAACTCAAATGTGTGCCTTTCTTTTTTCTTCTTCATAATGTTGTATGTTTCAGTATGTTAGAATTAAGTTAGTGAGGTAAATGGTTGTTTTAATCAAGATATGGTTCAGTAGGAAAAGTAAATCCAAATATTTATACTTCAGACAAGAAAAAATAAATAAACTTATGGTAGATAAGAGAGACCAACACATAAAAGGTGCCATTTTGATGTAAAGCAGTAACAGCTATCAATCTGATTTCTTTTATTACTTTCTCCTAATCTTGAAGATTTCTATTTTCTTCTGTTTACATTATTTTATCAGCTTCAAGTCCTGTAAACGTCGGGCAGATTATTTTTTTTTTTTCCGAAAAGGCAACGTGTGAAGTAGCCAGATTAAATAACATTACCTAAAGAGAAAGAACAAAACTTCACAAGATAACAATGATTAAACAGAGATACTTTCTTGATTTTTAATTGCATCTCCCGACAAAACACTTCAAGATACCAACAAGATTTCTGTGTTTCTATTAAATTTGACAAGATCAGAATCACTATTTATAAATTCTGTTGATGTGCAAAGAAAATAAAAGAGTTCTAAAAATAAATTCTTTTTGGTTGGTTGGTTGGTTGGTTGGATTTACGGCACGTCAACCCTTATTGGGTAATTCTATGCTGAAAACGTTTTGTTTTATTCATTCTTGATAGGTGTTACATAATTATTAGATACCTAATATTTATTCCAATAGTGTAGAAATCAAAATGGCTATTAAAGCTACATCCCACGGCCTTGAAGGATGAGTGACAAGGCTTGACCTCAGTCCTAACCTTCCGGATACCGTGAGAACCGGTAGAGAGGACCTCTCTTCTGGTTTAGATAGTAAGTAAGTTTCAGTCAGTTAGCAAGTAGGAGCCGAGCTTGTAGGATGTAAGTCTCACATGTGCAGATGTCTGGGTTGGGGATTGAAAATAAAGTAACATCAAAGTAAATCGAAGTCTTGTGTTTATTACCTAAAAACTAACAATGACACAGGGCTTCTGATAAGGAGAAATCCCTAACAGAAAACCAGACCGGAAGTCCCCAAGAAAGTCCAGACCCTAGAAGAGACCAGACCAAGATAGACGATCAGAATAGCAAAGCCGGCCAGAAGAAAATACGACTAGAAGTAAGAAGTAAGAAAAGGGTATACAACATAGGTACCCAATACTTTTTCAAACACATTTTTTTCAAACTCATTTTTTCTATTTAACCCATAGATGGGACCCTAACAGGTACTGCCATTCCAGGTTAGAATGGACCTGGGAATAATGGTTATCAAGGGGTACTCCACACACCATAGTTTAATGTCATACCCTGGACATTAAGACTTTCAGCCACCACCTTCCAGCACATATATGATAAAAAGGGTTGGGTGTTGCCATAAGGGTGTAAGATTCAAGGTTGATAATTGAATAACATATAATTCCAAAAGATTGTGAGACAAAACATTTAATATATATAACAGCACATGGAAACGATAAGATACATAATGTACAGGAGAATAGAACATGTAAATACATATACAATATTTAGGTATAAACAAGATACCCAAATGTACGTAAAATATAGATGTTACAGACATGGAACTAAAGGATAGTCCATGCTGTATAAAGGACTTACAGTAATGTAAGGGGGAGGCAAAAGCCCCACCGAGAAGGGGGTAGATAGATTCTAGCCCATAGAAGTTCTTGAGAAGATCCAGCTAAAAAGAGGTAGCAGCGTTTGAATGAACGCGCTTAACTACCAGAGGTCCCCCTAGTGGGAACAAACAGCAACGCAGCGAGGAGATAACTCTTCCGGCAAAAGGAAGATATTTCCCTACAAGGGCAATAGAATTGGGACAATCTTATAGGTGCTAGGGCTTGACATGAACAGCCTATTTATCAGAGAGATCCTCTCTGACCACCTGTCTAGCCTAAGTAAGGGCCAAAGTGTAGCATTGCATGTCATAGACTGGTTAGCTACCAGCATTCTGTCCATAAGCATCACAAGTTGCCACTCATGGCCAAAAGGTGGCCCCATTGAGGGAGGGGGGTCTCTTACCCCTCTGCAGAGATGCAGTCAGTGTATTCATCTTACTCTGATGGGTTGTGTGATAGGTGACAAGTGGCCATACATCTACTTACTTGTGAGGTGCTACTTCCAAGATTTGTTAAAGACAGCATGCAGCATCCTTGTGTATCTCCCATCTGTCTTTTTCTAGCTTCATTAGAGTCAAAGTGGTGCAGCTGTACAGTAGCACTAATATGGCTATGGCTTGGAAGAATTTTATTTTTAATGTAGTAGTAGTAGTAGAAGTATTGTTGTTGTTGTCGTCGTCATCGTTATTATCATTGTAATTATTCTTAGAGATATGAACAAAATTTTCAGACATAAAATGTCTGCACAGTTCAACAAAATATATTTGAAAGAAGAAATGCTGCCTAATCATATATACATACATACATACATACATACATACATGTATGTATATATATATATATATATATATGTATGTATGTGTATATATATATATATATATATATATATATGTATGTATATATATGTATATATATACATACATACACATATATATACATACTTACATACATATATATGTATATATATATATACATACACACATACATACATATATATACATACACACATACATACATACATATATATATACATACATACATATATATGTATATATATATATATATATATATATATGTACACACATACATATTTATATATACATACACACATACATACATGCATATACATACATACATACATATATATATATATATATATATATATATATATATATTGAATATTCCATACTGAAATTGAAATGTCTTTCATGTATTATGCATGTTATATGTCATCAAATATGGTTGCTCTTAAGGCATTTTCTATTCTATTTTTATTTTTACATAATATGAATATCAGAATCAGTCAATAATCATTTTTTACTCCAAAAACATGATATTCCAATAATGGTACATATGACATGAAGGTTAACCCTTTTAATCCATTAGCCTTTCATTCATTTTTATGTTTATGCTGTCACAAGTATTATTAACATGAATATTAGGTCGCTAGATGGAAAGCATTTTCAGTCAGTCACCCTCTACTGGTGATCTAATGAAGACAATATAAATACATTCTGAGTTTAAGTAAAGACAAATTCTTGTTAATTTCTGAAAGTCTTTTGGTACATGATAATTCTTTTGCAAATATGTAGAGTTATTTTTCTAAACTTACTTATGAAAATCCAACATATAGCTGGCCATGAAATCCAACATATAGCTGTCCATGAAATCCATCATATAGCTGGCCATGAAATCCAACATATAGCTGGCCATGAAATCCAACATATAGCTGGCCATGAAATCCAACATATAGCTGGCCGTGGAATTCAACATATAGCTGGCCATGAAATCCAACATATAGCTGGCCATGTAAACATGAACCTGATTTCATCCATCTCACAATTTAGATTTTTTAAAAATTGCATTTCCTATTTTTCCATCTAATAAACTCTAATAACAAATTTGAATAGACTACATTGAAGATCTGCCCTGTCTGCAGGGCTTAGAATACTCTGACTGGGGTCCTGAGTATTATCCTAAACTGCTTCTGATGATGAGGCTCTAGTTTTGAATATATGGGGAGTGTAGAGTATACCCTCATTGCCATTACTCCCCACTTCATTCTGACCGGGAGTGGTAATTTTAAAATGAAAGTGGGGGAAATTGAACTCTTTGAAAATCATTTGTATTCAATAAGATTTTTAAGAGGAAAAATCTTTAAAGAAACAGCTACACAAAATAATGTAAATATGAACATGATTCCCTAACCTTTAGGAATAAAATAACCCAAGACAGGTTGACATGCCATTAAAATAAATTAATCATTGTAAATGTTTAGCAAGCACCTAAATACCTCTGTTTTCATGTCCATATACCATTTTGCCAGGCTGAAACTTAGCTTTTACCTGTAACAAGGCAAAAACAATGTGATTTGTTAGCATGATGGTTCAACCTCTACTGCCATACTACCATCAACAGCTTCTGATGTTGTGGAACGACATAATGAAAAAGGAGGAATTACTTTTAGAATCTATAGAAGGGGGGAAAATATATGGGGCGAAATAGACCTTCGAATCAACAAGCTCGCACCGAGGGGGAACCAAAAACAAGTGAGTTCTCCGTCTTCTCACAAGCCAGACCCTCTGTTGGTCAACACATTCTTCGTCTAGCAGCTGGAAAATCAATTGTCGTAGTCGAAATAATCTTTAGCAGTTCAAAATCACATTTCCTATTTAGTTTTGTTTCTGTTCAACTAAAATCCATTTCTTTACTGAAAAGCGCTTCGTCGTCGACTGCTGCTGCTGACTGCCCAGCGCTCGACTCACTTGTTATTTTATGGGCATATTAGCCAAACATCCGGGCTCGCGTCCGTCCAGTGCCCAAAACGCATTTGTTTTTGCATGCGGGAGGATGCGAGTTCGATCCTGGCAGGCAAGACAATGTCTTGCTCTTTTTCCTTTCTCGTTCTCTGTCACAGAATCACCCACTTATAAGTTCATCTTTTTCCTTTCTCGTTCTCCGTCACAGAATCACCCACTTATAAGTTCATCATTCAGCTTCCTGTTTATCATTGGTAAAAATGCATAGCCAATAGTGTGACTATGTGGAAAAATGTGGCATGCCTTTAAAATCAATCATTTACAAGAGGTAGTGAATATTCATGTAAGAAATCAGGTCACTGGGACTTTGTGTGATTTTCTGAGAGGTGCACAAAAATTTGGCACAGTTGTAGATAAATCATAAAAGGAAAAAGAATCATAAGATCTAAGAAATAAAAATGACCCAAACAAAATTAGATTGAGTTCCTCGACCCATTTCAATGATGACTGCCAAGTGAAGTAATAGAAATATACACGCATTCTGATTTCATTCACACACACAGACACAGACACAGACACAGACACAGACACACATACACACACACAAGTTATAAAGCATTTCCATTAACAATGGTTATTTAAGGAATTGAGAGAAAGAGAGAGAGAGAGAGAGAGAGAGAGAGAGAGAGAGAGAGAGACAGAGAGACAGAGAGAGACAGACAGAGACAAAAAGAGAGAGAGAGAGAGATGTAAACTTTTGCATGAGTGTGCGTACAGATAGATGAATTTTCAATAAGTAAATATTTTGACTAACATAGAAAATAACTATTAAAGTAAAAATGCATATACGGACATAGAATACACACACACACACACACACGCGCGCGCGCGCACACACACACACACACACATATATATATATATATATGTTGAAAAATAAAAAAGAGAGAAAATAAGAAAATGTGGATAATTTTTAGATAGTTTGGTAAAATATTCTGATACTTAGTATTTTAATTAATGGGTCCACAGTATTGAAACACATTCAAAATGAATATGTATTTAGTATGTGTCATACTATTTATTTAAAATATGTTTTAATACTCTGGATCCATTATTAGAAACACTTAGTATCAGAATATTTTATCAAATATCAATAAATAATCCTCATTTTCTTATTTTTCACTCTTACTCATTTTTCAACAAACTGTCGGATTCATTTCCATTCACTTGCCTATATAAAAATGAACATCTGATGAACTTTATCAAGACAACCCTAATAAAAAAGAAATAAAAAAGTTATAAAACTTAGCTAATGACTTTATTAGCAAGCCACCCAAAAAACAAAAACACCTTTTAAAAGACTAATGTTAAAAATGAAATTCCTTTCCACTCCCACAAAAACAGGAAGAGGGAGTGAAATACTCATGTATATATATATACACATGCATGTAAGAATTCATTTTCATATTATCAATCAAAGCCTGAAGAAGATACCAGAAGATCTGAAACACGTGTTGCATATGTAAACAAAAGAATTAAAAAATTTTTTTTCTGAGAACAAAATACATTTTAATTTATATATATATATAATATATATATATATATAATATATATATAAGATATATATATAATATATATATATATATATGTGTGTGTGTGTGTGTGTGGAGAAAGATAGACAAACATGGGATGTTATGGAAACTGGATGTTTATTGTCGACGATGCAACATTTCGGTCTGTTAGACCTTCTTCAGGACTTGGATGTAGTTCTTGCTTCAATGATGGACATTCTCAAAATAGTGAAACCGGAGGTCGTCGGTAGGGGTAGGGGTGGTTGGGGGTGGGTAGTGGATTTTCTTCTCTCTAGATGGGGAGTGTCAGAATGGTAATGGTACCGAAGGTGTTAGACCAGTATATACTAGATTGTATGGATTGGTTAAGAGTATATGTATCTAACAGTATCTAACAGACTGAAACATTGCATCGTTGACAATAAACATCCAGTTTCCATAACATCCCGTGTTTGTCTACCTTTCTCCACATACTGTCGGCTTAACCTCCTCACATTTCTCCCATATATATATATATATATATATATATATATATATATAAGTAAAGAAATAACAAAAGACTTAGAGATTTAGCGTTATAGTCTATTTCATGGAGCTCCCTGAAATAGACTATAAGGCTAAATCTCTAAGTCTTTTGTTATTTCTTTACTTATATATTTGCTCTGTGACTCTAACATTAAGAGCACATATTGAGCTCTCAAACTGCGACTTGTTTTTTTTTTAAATAAAACTCTTGTGTCGTAAGGAAGATTTCTTCTCTGGACTTTTGTATATATATATATTAATATATATATATATATATATATATATATATATTGATTGTATTTTATTGTTTACATGCAGAACAACCCCATGTTGCCCAGGATTTAAAAAGTTAAAAATGTATCTCATGTCTATATCTATAAATAGATTGATAAAAAAAATTCTATATATCTGTTTCATTACTTTTTATTCTTTATATATTCTTGTCTATAAGTTGTTTATTCTTATTATTTGTATTTTGTTCTTTTATTTTTCTTTGTTTTGCTTTTTATTGTTTTATCCTTTAATGATTTTATTTCATTTTTTAGTCATTTTTTAAGTATATCATTGATTTATGCCCTTATTATATTTTTATTTAGCTTTTTCTTATGGAAAATTTGGGGTTGAAAGGGAATAGAAACAGACTTGTTTGATAAAAACATAAGAAACTTGACATTGATTGATGTGTGTAGTTCACTGTAAAGATTATCAAAAAGTAAAAAAAATTGGATATAAGCTTATATAAAAAAAAAACACAAATGATTCATTTTAAAAATGCATTTCATAAATATATTCACGTGTTTGCCTTAATTTGGATGATTTATCATATTACAATGGAGATTGTATCTGTCTGTAACCAAAATTATATCACTACTGATATCACAATTCCCTTAGTTATTTACGTCACATTCTCCATGATTTTTATTGACATTCAATTATCAAGAAAATATCTATTATTGATACTGTTGGCCTCATTTACATGCTAATAACATGCAATTATATTTTTATATATATACAACCAAACAGCTGTTTACAGAGTGAATGGGAAGGCTAATTTGCATATAGATCTTAAAAATTTGTATTATTTGTATTATTGTTATCTGTACAACATTTTGGCTGATATGCCCTGCGGCCTTCTTCAGGTATTTCTTGTTGGACTCGGGAACCTTCTCGAACTCAGAAACCAGGTTCAATCCTGATCAAGAGCACCAGTAACATAGAATAATAATTAACACAGCTTAACACTTATACCCCAGCTATGGTTACTGAAATTGATAAGATAAAGCAAGTACTTTTCAATGAAATCTCTTTGTATATAAAAACCAGTGTCTTGCTTTTTAATGCACAAAACATAAATAAATTATATATATATATATATATATATATATATATATATATATATAATTTATTTATGTTTTGTGCATTAAAAAGCAAGACACTGGTTTTTGCACGCCTAATTCATTTAATTATAATTAATTAATTAACAAATTAGGTATGACTTTAATTAAGCACATAATCTCCCCCCCCCAAAAAAAAAAAATATATATATAATATATAAAGATAGTTAAAGTAAAGGATTGGTATGTTGGTTAAGGTGGGAATGTGTTCCCCACCATCAAAATTCCCTACCCTAACCAAACACAACCTGACAAAAAGAGCAAGTGACGTATGGGAGTTTACATGTCACTAAGCTAAGGATTGGAAAAACAAGACGGTGGGATGCCAGAAGTCAAGTCAGTCTATGCCTAGTTGGGGAGATGAAAAAGAAAAGAAAAGAAAAAAAGGTGCTAAGAAGAAGAAATAAAAAGAATGAGAGAATTGAAAAAAAAAAAGATTAAAAGGAACCACAAGACTATGAGGGTCAGCTGAAAAGTTCATAAGCTGACCAAGATACTCTCATGGAATGCGAGCAAATGAGGTGTATTTTTCAACATAGTCACCTTTGTGGTCTACACTTTCCTTACATTGATGCTTGGATCAAAAAAGTCATCAACAGCAGCTATGAACTTTTTAGCTTGTCCTTATATAACTGTAGGGCACCCAGTGTGGATCACAGTAAACACAGTAACAATGGTTAGAGAGACCAACTGGGAGGAGGGGAAGAAGGGGGAGTAGAAGGAACTCTCAAAGTATTTTTTTGATGAGAAAAGAGCCTCTTTCATATGAATTCAAAGTTTTTCCTTCTCTCAGACCGGTTGCCATACCAAGGTTAAAAAGCCTGGTCTGCCCTACTATTTACCCATAACTTGATGGAAAATAGTTGAATTTGTACCTTTCCCAAGAGTATCAGCACTATGTTAAATGCAAACAGCCATGTCCAGGATTTTAACTCATCTCATTGTGTTCATTTTCCTTCTCCTAGACCAGTTGCCATACCAAGATTAAAAAGTCAGGTCTACCATACTTTTGAGCCATAGCTGATGGAGAATAGTTGGATTTGTACCTTTTCGAAGGGTATTAGCGCTATGTTAAATGCAAACAGCCAAGTCCAGGATTTGAACTCGTCTCACCGTGTTCATTTTCTATGGTGATTACCATTACTCCAATATGCATCTGGTATGAGGAAGATTCAGAAAGAATCGATGATGCTTCCAAGAGACAGAAAAAAGAGTTCTGATTTGACATTCTCAAATAGGTGGAAGCAGTGAATATACAGCATATCCAAATATTGTCTATGAATAAAGCAATAAAAGAGTGACAAGCTGGCTATCATCCAACATTGGTAAAATGGCTGATGTGACAAGAAGCAATCCATTCCCAGAAAGCCACACAACCAGTTCTCCACCCTATCCAAAATAAACTGAGAGGAACCTCCCAGATATGAGAACCGTAGTATACTATTCTAGCGCGAATCTGGTTTCTGTATAGGTATAACAAAGCACGGTATTTGTTGACAGTTATTTAATACCAGATCCTTCAGCATCCCAAGATTGGATTTGACTAAATGTTGTTTTAGCTGTAAAGAACTGACACAATGTCACTAATTACCTCACATACTTGAGAGTATTTAGAGTCTCTAAATTCAATGTTCTAAAGCTTTTTTTTTTGCTAACATAAATCATCACATTGATTAGTGAAATAGATATAAGTATACATTCTTTTCTTTCAGGATAGGTTAAAAAGAAAAGAAAAAAAAAGACAAAGAATAAAGGGATTTGAAAAAAAAGCAACCTTACTACAAAAAAACATATCTGTTCTGCCTTCAGAAAACAGATGTCACAATTATAGCAAACTGGAAGTCATGGTCTGCTATAAACAAAATAATTGGTTATATATATATATATATATATATATATATATATATATTTACCAATCCCACAAGCAGGATGCGACACAAGGTAAATTTCTTAAGCGTAGTTTAACAGGTTTGAATTCAGTTTGATTGCCATAAATAAGGTTAAAGAGCCCTGTCAGCCCTACTATTTACCCATAGCTGGAAGAAGAATAGTTTAAATCGTAGCTTTCTCAAGGTTATAACTGCTATGTGAAATGCCAATAGCCTCGTCCAGGATTTGAACTCTGTTCAGTGGGTCCATTTCCTATGACAATAAACATTACTCCATGCGATATGTAAAATGCAAACAGCATTATCAGTTATATGGAAGTCAAACCTCACTGACAAGTTAAAGTGACAATTCTTACAGGCTGTGGTGGTATCAGTGCTGCTGTATGGCTGCACCACTTGAACCTTAATGAGGCGCCTGGAGAATAGGCTAGATGGGAGCTGCACAAGAATGCTACATGTGTTCTTGAACAAATTGTGGAAGCAACACCCCCGAAAAGAAAGGATGAACTCATAAGCGATGTCCTTCTATGGAAACCAGGATATGGACACGCTAGTCCAGGTTGTACAGCAAAGACCAGCTCTGTATGGATACTGCATGCTGTTTGGAGGACCTCCCAGGGCCAATGAATGATAGGGATGGTTGGTGAGAGATTGCCATGGATATTTGCACTGCTGGCATGACATGATGATGATGATGATGAAAGCTTCTGTGAGCTTGTCTTTGAATAAAAATGCTTCATTTTCTTATGATATTCATAAAATGTAACTGTTATGATTCTTGTAGCCATTTTATGGCTATAGTTGAAAGTAGTTTTACAGTGGAGATCCCTTGTGGCATAAAGTTTGATTCTTTCTTGAAGTAGAAAGATGTAATATCAGTTTTAATCCTTGTCCGCTGATCTGTCCTTAGACAGTTGTATAATCCTCATCTGTTGGTCTGTCCTTCTACAGCGAATAATTCTAGGACAATTTATCAACGCCTTTAAATATTAAATTAAATACATGTTTAGGTGTTTTTCATTGGCCGATTTAGCCACTGCTGTTTTAAGAACAGTTTATAAATATAAGTTGTGATCTTCAACACACCTTATACTAAAAAATAATCCAACAGTATCCCATGCCAGATGTGAATTAAAATATATTTACAGTTGAAGACAAGCAGTTCTAAATATGCCTGTTTATTGTATAGTCGCAGAGTCACTCATACAAACAAAGTGTATAGTTGGCAACAATACAAATATTTGTAAAAAGGTTGCTATTGAACCCCCCACCAGAAAAAATCAATACAAGAGGAAATTGATTTTATAGATTTAACCTTCATTAGACTCAGAGAATATGAAAATGATAACCTTTTACATTATTTTTCTCAGTGTGCCTGGGAGTTACTAGGGTGAGTCAAAAGTTTTGCAATATTTTGGTAACATGAGGTACAATTTGGTAGCTGCAGATACTTGACAAAGGTGATGAACCACACTGGACTGGGAGATGCTGGCTTGAAGCATGAACACAGAAGGTTAAATCAAACTTAATGGACCTAAATTCCACCATCGTATGTCACCCTGCTGAAATTTTTAAAATACCAAAAATCAGGGAATTAACTTAATTTAATTAAAATTTTTAGTGTTGATATATTAATGAATAAAAGATATAATGCACTAGTTATTTTATTTAAAAACATTTACATTTTTTCTGGTCAGTTAACTTTGAACCACGTATCTTTGAGAATCTGTGTAACACCTTAAAGATACATAGTTCAAAGTTAACTGACCTGAAAAACCTGAAAGTTTTTAAATAAAATAACTGGTGAATCATATCTTTTATTCATTAAGATATCAACACTGAAAATTTCATTAAGTTCGGTTAATTCACTGACTTTTTTTTCTTTCAGCAGAGTGACATACAATGGTGGAATTTAGGTCTGTTAAATTTGATTTGACTGTCACAAAATCTATGGTTTTAGGGCCTACTTAACCATGCCTGAGGTTCTTGCAATATGAGCAAAATTTCTTTAACCATCTGATTACTTTACTGTGATCAATTGTGCCTTCAACTTTTGTTCAATTGTTACATAATCAGTGGGTTGCCTATGAATTATGTACTGTATTGTAGTTAAATTTAAATAAGGGTATTCATAAATGGAAAGTTACCATTGAATCATAGGATGACCACTATAGAAGTGATTGACAGCAGTTCACCTTTCATTGACCTAGTTGCTGATTTCTCATTGGCTAAAAGGGAACTGAGTTAGAGTAGTCAGAATTTGGTGATTTGTCGATGGGAGCAGATACAATGTCATCTGCTCCCAGGTAAATCCATCTTTTCATCACACACTTGAACTCTTTAAGGCTCTTGGGTAATAAGACGTCTGAGAAAAAATAAACTAAGTCTTGCGTTCATTATTAAAAACAAAAGAAATGAGCATAGCCAATTGGAGCCCAGAACAAAAGTAGCCCATATTAAGCAGAGAGAGAGAGAGAGAAAGAGAGAGAGAGAGAGAGAGAGAGAGAGAGAGAGAGAGGGAGAGAGAGAGAGAGACCAAGGAAATTACTCCAAAAGTCGACGAAATAGAACTCTTCTCCCCATTATCTACCCAACTGATGAAGTGGGTATATAACACAATAAATGTTTTTGATTGTTTCCGTGGTATTGTACTTTATGGGTTTTTTGTTGGATCCCAAGCCACCTTGGTATACCGGGAAATGACAAGGCAGATTCAGAAGCAAAGAAAGCTATGAAAGATACAATAGCAAAAACAAAAATACCATATACTGATTATAAAACAGTTATGAAAAAAAATTATCATAAAAAAATGGCAAAATCATTGGAATGCACTGATTATTAACAAACTCGAAAATATTAAACCTACCATTGGAGAATGGAAGTTAAAATACAACAAAAATAGAAGAAAACAGGTTGTGCTGACCCGCCTTCGTATTGACCACACCTACATCACTCATCATCATTTACTAGAGAGCACATAATCCCCAATATGCACTACATGCCAAGAAAGATTTACAGTGAAGCAAATATTGCTAGAGTGTGAAGAATTTGATCTAATATGGACAAAATACTACCAAGCAAATAATTTGAAAAAACTTTTCATGAAAATAAGACCATCCAGGATTTTACATTTCCTAAAAGAAATGGGATTGTACTCAAAAATACGAGCAATTGAACAATAGTTAAAATCTATACATATATACATTTGTTTTCTACCAAACTATCACTATGAATCCAAAACTTAGTTGGCATTAAATGACCTACCGAGGTTGATATGCCATAAACCAAACCAAACCAAACCAACCAAACCAAACCAAACCAAACTTGGCCCTAAGATCCCAAATTAGACGACATTACACCTTTATTTGTGTGGCTTTCAAATCACATACGTGCTTTAACTTTTAAAACTTAAAAAAAACAACAAAAAAAACTTGTAAAATATTGAACAAACAGTCCTTGTCTATTTTATTTCATATAAGTTGATTGGATTTTATGGCATGTCAACCCTTGTTGGTTTATTTTATGCTGAAGACATTTTGTTTTATTCATTCTTGATGGGTATTGAACATTTTCTTTTTAAAACTAAATTTTTTAAACACATTTTTAAAAAATCCTTTTTTTCTATTTAACCCATAGATGGGACCCTAACAGGTACTACAACTCTGTGTCAGAGTGGACCTGGGAGTAATGGCGATGAAGGGATACTCCAAACTCCCCAGAGTTCCAAAATTGGAACTTCACCATTAGATGCAATTTAATATCATACACAAGACACTATTGTATTTCATGAAACATATCTAACAGACAAGCATATATATATATATATATATATATTATATATATATATGTATATATATATGTATGTATGTATGTATGTATGTATGCATATGTATGTGTGTGTGTATATGTGAGTGTCAGTTAATAGCATTGTCTTCTGTTTTTAGGTAAGAAATGTAATAATGGTGGCTGCTTGAAAACTGTCCAAATACAAGACAAAGGAAAAAAAAGCCCTAAAGCGTTTTTTTTTTTTTTTCAATGTCATATTGATTTTTTACTAACAGCATGACTAGAACAATCTTTCAAAAGAAAAGTATATCAAGCTTCCAAAAAGTTTGCGATTGTTAAAACATTTTCTGTTAATTTTCCTATCTTTTTTTTCTGCTATTTCAGTGACTTTACTCTTTGGATGCATGCTCTTATATCTGGAATCAGCTGATAAGATACAGGGTGACCCAAAAAAACTGAATTTGGGTTCTGTTTTTTTTTTTGTGCTCAGTAATAGTATATATACATGATGACAAAAAAAAAAAAAACAGAATTTCGGTTCTGTTTTTTTTTGGGTTACCCTGTATATAATCCAGAAATCTAACTGTTCCTAGATATTCTTGCTCTGGCAGTGAATTGGATAATGACTCAAAAATTTGTAAATGATGATCAAGGCACTTAAATGTCATAATTATTTTGTAGTGGCTGATGATATGGTCAATTTGTTACATAATTTATGCATAAATTATTGTCAACCCCCTGTATTTCTGAAGGGATGGCCCCTTTTCATATCACGGGCGGGACTATCCATGGAATATTACAGAAAGCCTGCGAAATATGTGAAGTCACGTGGGACCTGGTTGGCTCTCAGTTTCAGCTTGGACGTCAGGCAGATAAAATGTTTCTACCTTAGCTGAAGCTCACTGCACATGCGTGTTATGTTAGTTAGAGAAATATGTTTAATTAAGAAATAAAGGTTTAAATGAATAATATGGTTTTGTGGTTGGTGAATGTCTTGGCAACAAGACTGGCCTAGAAGAAGAAACGAATCAGGGACAACCAACCAGCAAGACGAAGTCCAGACACTAGAAGATGAACGTAAGATACCAAAGATGAGCAGAAGAAAAATAGAAGTAAAAAGAAGAGTATACAACAAATTTAGCCCAGTTGTTAAAGCATCCCCCTAGGAATTGCAAGGTTCTGGGTTTGATATTGGTACTTGCTAACTCAGTGAATGATAATCAGCTTGAATAATCTGATCTGTGCAGTAATCATCTGGGAGCTAGTGGCAGGTGTGGTGCTCTATTACAGTGAAAAAAAAATCTCCCTAGTCTAGTGCTAGCAATAGGGGATAGATTCCCTCACTGCTTGGCTGATACCAATGATAGGCCATTTTGCAGTGTTTACTACTAAAAGCAGGATAAAGGTAACCTGAAGACAAACTTTTTTAGACCTTATTTTGCTGATGCAGGTAGCATTGGGGAACGAGAAAAAAGTTTGATAAACAACAATTTGATTTTTTAAATTTATATTTTCTGGATTCCCAATGATATCTGCACCAGAAAAATATGGTTTAAAAAAATTTGGCTTTGTGTTACCCATAACCTGGACTCAATATATTTGATGTTGGGTGGAGTCTTACTGTTGTATATATTTACCAACCCCTCCGCAAAGCAGGATGTGACACAAAGTTAATTTTCGTAAGTGGAGTTTAACAGGTTTGAATTCAGAGTTTTCCTTCTCCTAGACTGGTTACCAAGCCATGGTTAAAGAGTCGAGTCTGTCCTACTATTTTCCCATAGCTGGAGGGAGAATAATTGGATTCATACCTTTCCCAAGGGTATTAGTGCTGTGTGAAATGCAAACAGCTTTGTCCAGGATTTGAACGCAGGTCGACAAGTACATTTCCTATGACTCTAATCATTACATCACACACCTCCAACTGTTTTTGTTGTAAGAACTTTGTTTTTTATTACAGAGTGCATGGGGGTCACACTTTTAGTGACAAAAACACTTAAAGCAGATATGTACAATAGTGTGTTGTTTTTTCTTTCCCAAGCCTTCTCTAACAGATATTATGATCATATCAGTAAGATATCTCAATCTCCCTGATATGATATCCTATAAAAATATCTTTGTCCTAAGTGATAAAATGAGTGCTTCTTAAAGTAAATAATTTGTTAACTGATTTTGTAAGAAATTTTAAAGTTTTAATATAGGATATACCATTTTTGTCAGGCAACTTAAAATCATTTTGAAAACTTGAAGTCTTTTTTTTATTACTATTTGCAGGGCCTGGGTTAGCTCAGTCGGTAGAGCGTTCAGCTAGAAACCGCAAGGTTCCTAGTTTGATACCGGTCCTCACCAACTCAGCATATGAGTAGCACAGGGATCTGTGCGGTAAAGTAAGGAGCTGATGGTAGGTGTGCCGCTCTACCTCAGACGCAAAAAACAATCTCCTAGGTCTAGTGCTAGTGAAAAGAGGATAGACTCCCTCGCTGATTGGCTGGTACCGACATTAGGTCACCCAGACGACTTTACTTTACTTTTTTTACATAATTTCATTAGCAGCTTGATTTATGTATGTACCTGTAGTTAGAATATTTGAATTGGGGTCCATTAGATTTAAAATCAGAGGTGGGGAAATTTCCATACCCGTTAGGGTTATGATTGGCATGATGATGACCTGATTTCACCTTCTGGTAGATGCAATTAGGCATGAGATAGTTTTAGTTCAGATGCGAACAAACCCTCGAGGAGTGTGGACATTGTTGTCAGCCCTCAGCTAGGTTGTGAAATAAAGCTTGATCAGAAAACAACCAAGTCTTGTTAATTGATTAATTCAAACAAGAAATGACCAGCCCAACACGAAAAAGAAAAAGAACCAACCCCTAACAGAAGCCCTGAAGAGAAATCAGCCGGAAGAAGAAGTTAGAAGCAGTAAGCAGATATTAACAAGTAAGAGCCATCATCTCCTCCCCTATGTACTCTATCTGTCTGTCTCTCTCTCTCTCACCGATTATATAAACCCAATGAGAGATTTTTGAAAACAAAACAAGACAACTGTAATTCAATTGAAAAAAAAAAACAGCATTCCCCAATGATATCTGCTATAACTATACATGAATAGAAGATATACCATTTTGTCAGGCAAACTAAAAATCATTTTGAAATCTTGAAGTTTTTTTTTATCACTATAAGCATGAGAGAATTTTGAGAACAAACAAAACAAAACAATTGTAATTCAACTCCAAATCAAAAACTTGCTGATGGAACCAAAAAAGAATTAAAGAGCTTTTCTAAATTCTTTTCTTGTTTTCATTTCATAAAAACACAAAGACAATTTTTCATCTATTCCAAACAAAAACAGTGTCAGTGACAATAACAGATGCATTAAATTTATTCTCTTGAGAATAAAGACAAAAACCAAACTGAAACAAAGATGCTGACACATTTTTCTGTAAAAAAAACCCAAAACAGCTGATTATAATAAAAAGAATTGCCATAGAGCAACAGTTAGCAAAGCTAGTTTTCGAAGTCACTACTTGTAAATTCAATGCTTGCTGGATACCTAACTACCATGGCCTTGTGCCAGACTAAACCATGCCTAGTAAATAACAGATTTTGGTTAGAAGCTTTTTCTTGTTTTATTATCAATTTTGAGACTAAACAAATTATTTTGAGTATTTTACTGTTAAGCTCTGTCAGTGGGGTTTAAAATGGCATAGTGTATCCTCTGCAGAGTGGTAAACTGAATCTGGTGGTGAGGTGCCTGTTTCGGAGCTCTGGAAAGTACCCCTTCATTGCCACCTGATCTGGTGTGGTAGTATTAGTTAAGGCTCCATCTATGAATCAAATAGATCAATTTTGAAAATTATTAGTATTAAACAGTACTACTTGAAACCATATAACTGGGTGCAAACAAATCATTGGTAGTTAAGACCCTCATCCTCATCTCATCATCATCCATCTCCACCCTATCTCTCTCTCACTAATTAAAGGGGTATGTAACAATTGGTTGATGTATTCATGTCAAAATTATCAGATCAATACCAGAACTGAGTGATATCTGCAACCGTCTTTGTTGTAAAAAAAATCTGTTGTACAGAATCTGTTGTAGTCAGAAGAACGGGATTTCAGTGGAAAGTTACCATGGCCAATGATTGACAACCGGTGACATTCTGTTGACCTTTTGGTAGACATGATTAGGCGTGAGATAGTTTTAGCCTCAGATGCGACCAGAGAATCCAGAGTAAGCGGACCTATAGGTGGCTTGCTCTGAGAGTCGTTCTCCCCCCGCGGCAGAATCATGGGCTGAAGAAGAAAACAAGTCTTGTTTGTTAAGTTAATTAAAACAAGAAATGACAGCCTGAAGAAATCAACATAGAAGATCAACCCCCAGCAGAAGCCCACTAGATTGACTGAAGAACATGGCAGCCGGCCAAGTTAGACGAAGTAAGCAGAGGTTAACAAGTAAGACCCTCATCATCCCCCATCTCTACCCTCAACAATTATATACACCTGATTGGTTGATGTAGTCATGTCAAATTATTAGATCAATACCAGAACTGAGTGATGTCTGATACACCTGATTGGTTGATGTAAGTAAAGTAAAGTCATCGGGGCAGCCTAAAGTCGGTATCAGCCAATCAGTGAGGGGGTCTATCCCCTTTTTACTAGCGTTAGACCAAGGAGGTTGTTTTTGGCATATGAGGTGGAGCGCCACACCTACCATCAGCTCCTTACCTTACTGCACAGATCCCTGTGCTATTCATACGCTGAGTTGGCGAGGACCGGAATCGAACTAGGAAGCTCTACCAACTGAGCTAACCCGGTCCTATCCAGAACTGAGTGAGGTCTGCAACCATCTTTGTTGTAAAAAAAAATCTGTCGTACATGTACAACGTCTTGGTTATTCATAGTAATGTTGGGCTGAACAAATTATGGTTTCAGTTATATTTGTAAAGGGGTGGGGTGTTGAGATATAAATGACATGACTTAATTTTGGTTAAAACTGAACATTCAGTCAGGCCTGAAGAATAAAAATAGCCTTAATAATGATAGTAAAGTTGAAGTGAATTTATAGTTTGAAAATGAAAGGAACTGAAGCAGAAAATGCAATGCAGTCTTCCACTGATTTCAACTGCCATATGCAAATTGGATTTCTTGGGTTGAAGAAGAATGCATGGAAGATAAATAAATGTTTTGCCTTAAGGTAGTTTTATCTTTGCTTGTCTTTTACCATTGGGAAGAGAGACTGTGAGTGAGTGAGTGAGTGAGTGAGTGAGAAAAGACAGAGAGAAAGGAAAGAAAGAGAGTAAGAAAAGATAGAAAAAAAAAGAAAGGAGTGAAAGTAAGAAAAGTGAGGGAGAAATAAAAGAAGAGAGAGGGAGAGAGAGGAGGAGAGAGAGAGAGGGGGAGAGAGTGAGAGAGAAAGGAGAGAGTGGTAAAGAAAAGAAAGAGAGTAAGAAAGGGGAGACAGAGAAAAAGAAAAGCAAATGAGAGAGAGAGAGAGAGAAAAGAGAGTAAGAAAAGCTAGAAAAAAAGAAAGGAGAGAAAGTAAGAAAAGTGAGCGAGAAAGAAAGAAGAGAGAGGGGGAGAGAGAAAGGAGAGAGAGTGGGAGAGAGAGTGAGAGAGAGAAAGAAAGGAGAGAGAGAGGGTGAAGAAAAGAGAGAGAGAAAGAAAAGAAAGAGAGTAAGAAAAGATAGAAAAAAAGAAAGGAGAGAAAGTAAGAAAAGTGAAGGAGAAATAAAAGAAGAGAGAGGAGAGAGAAAGAGACAGAGAGAGAGAGAGGGAGAGAGAGAGAAAGAAAGGAGAGAATGGAAAAGAAAAGAGAGTAAGAAAGGGGAGATAGAGAAAAAGAAAAGCAAGCGAGAGAGAGAGAGAGAAAGAGAGAGAGAAAGGAAAAAGAGTAAGAAAAGAGGGAGAAAAAAGAAGAAAGAAAGAAGAGAGAGAGAGAGAGAGAGAGAGAGAGAGAGAGAGAGAGAGAAAGAAAAGAAGAGAGAGAAAGAGTGAGTGAGAGTAAAAAAGAGTGAGTGAGACTAAAAGAAAGAGAGAGAGAGAGAGAGAGAGTAAATAAAGGAGTGAGAGAGAAGATAAAAGCAAGTGGGAGAGAGAGAGAGAGAGAGAGAGAGAGAGAGAGAGAGAGAGAGAAGGGGAGGGGGGAATAGATACTTATTCAGTCTAATAGTTCCACTTTGGAAAGATTGTTTAAAATCTTTATTCTCAATCCTGAACTTAGAGAATCTACATTTATAGCAAAAAAATAATAAGATTAAAATCTGGAATTTAATCGTGAGATTGAGTAGCTATTTAGCTTTATGAACATTAAAAATTAGCCATTAATGTTTCCGATGAAGTTATTTATAGATTTTCTATTACAAAATGCTCTTATTTATTATCTACTTATTAGTTACATACATGACTACAAATTATAGATACTAATCTTACTGTAATTCACTAAATATCTTTTTTGTCTGTTATCATTTAACTCAAGGACTACAAGAGTAAGTAAAAGTCATCGGGATAGCCTAAAGTCGGTATCAGCCTGACAGCGAGATAGTCTATCACCTTTTCACTAGTGCTAGACCAAGGAGATTTTTTTGGTGTCTGAGGTGGAGTGCCACACATACCATCAGCTCCTCACTTTACCTAGTGCCGGTATCGAACCTGGAACCTTGTGGTTCCTAGTCGAACACTCTAAACTATAAAATGTCATGTCCACACAGTTGTATGTTTCAATAATAACATTGAATCTTACACCGGCAAAGTCTTGAAAGATTTGTAGCGATAATTTGGAAGAAAAATTTTTAAACTCAATATTTTTTGTAAGGAAATTTTCTATTCAACCCAGAGATGGCACCCTAGCAGGTACCACCACTCCGGGTCAGTGTGGACCAGGGAGTAATGGTGATGAAGTGATGCGTCACATTCCCCAGCACTCTAGAACTGGAGCCTCACCATCAGTTTATGTAAAATGGAAATACTTTTCTATTATAATAATTTCATGGGCCACAAAAAATTCTGGTTTCAAAGTGGGCCATGAGCTGAAAATGTTGGGAACCCCAGCTCTATGCTGAATTTTCGTCTGGTAAGAGACAGATTGGTCGTCCTCAGTTGGGATTTAAGGATGTCTGCAAGAATGATCTCATGTGCTTTGGTATTAACCGTTCCAACTGAGAAAATTTGGCTTAGGACCGCCCTCGGAGGTGGCAGGCTCTCCGTAGCGGATTATTCATGTAATAAAATCACCCTGGCGCAACATCGTGAACCCAAGACCTAAACCGGCCCTGCAAGAGTAATGACCATCAAATTTTTGGAGCATGTTTCTAGCATGTTTGCGTTGTTTGTTTTTTTTTACTTAAAAACTCTTGAACGTTTAAGTGAAGGGTTTGATTTACAATACAAATACATTGCTAAACTGGAGGCACATAGTCTAACAGTTATTGCTGTGGAAATGTACTCAGTGAGCCAAGTTCAAATCTTGAACAAGGCTGTTTGTGTTCCATTTCATGCTAATGTTCTTGGGAAAAGGGGAGTTGTTGAGAATTTTGGGATATAAGGCGTGTGCTAGATGTCCACTTCTACTTATAGACTCGCTGATAACCATGTGACCAACCTATTGACCAACCACTGGCAGTATTCTGCTGATGATATTATTATTTATACTGGCTGTTCTGATCATACCTGCACACAATGCTTTGAACCTTCATGGACGACAGAACATAGGATTATATCACTGGACCTTTGACTACGTAAGATTCCATAACCCAGGACTTATTCACTTACCAAAAGATTCTATAGCTCAGGACTTACTTACTTACTTTAAGTTCTTTACAACTAGTCAAGGATGGTAGCCAGAAACTTAACAGGTTATGGGCCCAGCACGCTTCCACTTTAACTCTGGATTTCAATAGGTCTGGACCTAACAGGTTGGTCAATATGTAATCCTTAAACTTAACGTCTATGGTCAACCTCTCATTTCTAGAAAACAGAAAAGAATTGCTCTATGTGAAACTGTCTACTTCACAGTTCCAGTGTCACGAGTTGCCGCTGGATCCTTGGAAAAATCACTGATCCATACATAAATATTCCTATCATTTTTTATGGACACTATGCTAGTTATAAAAAAATAAAATTAGTATTTGTGTTGTATCCTACTCATGAAGAGAGGAAAAAATAGCTAAAACATTTTTTTTTATCATTCGCCAAACTATATATCCATCTTCATATCTAAATAAGAATTACGACAAATTACGATAAATAAATAAGAATTACGACAAAAAAGAGAAGCCCCCCCCAAATACATTTAACGCCCTAAGTTTGTTTTCTTTCAAGTAACACCGTAGCTGGGGTCGTTATTTTAGTAGTCACCGGGTAGCAATTTTTGAGGCAGGAGACGGGGACGCACTTCCTCATAAATTACCCAGAAAAGAATTGCTTTATATGAAACAGTCTACTTCACAGTTCCAGTGTCACGAGTTGCCACTGGATCCTAGAAAAAATTACTGATCCATACATAGATATTCCTATCATTTTTTATGGACACTATGCTAGTTATAAAAAAATAAAGACGTTAAACTCTATCTGATGGTGAGGTTCCAGTTTTGGAGGTTTGGGGAATGTGGAGCACCCCTTCATCACCATTGCTCCCTGGTCCACTCTGACCCGGAGTGGTAGTACCTGTTAGGGTCCCATCTAAATAAAAAATCTAAATAGAAAAATGTATTTATAAAAAAATTGTATTATCCATTAAGAATTGATTTATTTCAAAACTTTATCGGCATTAAATGACCCACTGAGGTTGATATGCCATAAAACAAAACAAACCAAATCATTCAAATAATGATGTCATTGGTTTTGTATGCCCATCAATCCAAGAAGCATCATGAGAAGTGTTGTGATCCTTTCAAAAACTTTATCGGCATTAAATGATCCACTGAGGTTGATATGCCGTAAAAAAAATAAAAAAAATAAAAATTAGTATTTGTGTTGTATCCTACTCATGAAGAGAGGAAAAAAATAGGTAAACATATTTTTTTATCATTCGCCAAATTATAAAATGCAAATGAGACTCCAATTATTCTGCAATATGAGTCATGGTAATGAAATAATTGTTTAAATCAACTAAAATGCATCATTAAGAAGAAATTATTCCAGGATAAAGTGCAAAGAGTGGATGAATCTTACAAATTTTCAGACAATATTGCCATCATTAATGTCAAGTTTGCTTTTACTGTCTTCTGAAAGTAATTTTACGAGTATTGATAAATCAATAAAATCATTCATTGTATTTCAGAGACATTAAGAACTTTAATGTTCTTGTTCCTCTTGGAATATGATATAGATTATTTAAATGTACCCAGATAATGACCTTATTAGCGAAAGCAACTATTTCCTTGCTTGTTTTTCTTTTTTTCTTCTTGTTTTTTCTTTTTTTTTTCTTTCTTTTTCTATTGAGCATCATTAATGTTTCTTGTCTGAGAATATTAAATGAGAAAATATTCAAAAAAATCTTTCCATCATTTAATGGCTACCAAATGCATTCAAGATCATGAACAGAATATATTTTTACCTTTTAAATGTCAAAGTTCATAAGAATATTCATCATAATGGGAATAATTTTTATATTCATTTCTTAGATCGACATTTCTGATGAATGATATCAGAGTTATTTTTAGAAATAGAATAACGAAAAATTTTTTTTCCTTTAACTTTTGTGAGTTACAAGCACCTTCTAGCATTAGTTTGATAACTTTATTTCATATGTAGATTTATCATTCATATATAGATACTGCTATGTTATTATGAAAGTACATATTCTAAATATAGGCAATATATATATTCTAAATATAGGAAGCGCGTGGGGTAATGGTTAAAGTCATGAGAAATGGACTCGTCGCCCCGAGTTCAAATCCTGGATGTGGTAATTGAATTTCACTTGGCGCTAATACCCTTGGGAAAGGTGTGAATCCTACTCTTCCTCCAGCTATGGATAAATAGTAGGGCAGACTGGGCTCTTTAACCTTGGTTAAGCAACTGGTCTAGGTGAAGGAAAACTCTGAATTCAAACCTGTTGAACTCCACTTAAGAAATTGACCTTGTGTTGCATCCTGCACGTACGGAGGGGTTGGTAAATATATATATTCTAAATATTATTTTTTTAAAAAGAAGTGAAATATTTGCAATGGTACATATATGTACCACAAGGTACATCTGAAATATACATAGTGGTACATATGTGTACCAATATGTAGTTAATGTTTTAAGTTTAACATCAGTTTTAATTTTCCTTAAATCTTTTATGAGTCACAGACACCTTCTAGCGTTGATTTGATAAATTTATTTCAGCTATAATTTTCGAAAGTAAAACCTCCTATTTATTTACATAGAAAATATAACAGATACAGAAGGCACAATAACAATATTAGATAAAGCAAACTTACTGCTACAAAACAATATTTTCCCACATTGTCACCACCAGTGGCTATATACATATTATTGTTATACAGCCTTCAAGTCTGTGAATATATTATGGCGAGATAGCTCAGTCAGTAGAGCATTTAGCTAGGAATCATAAGGTTCCTCGTTCGATACTGGCCCTCACCAACTCAGCGTATAAGTAACATAGGGACCTGTGCAGTAAAATGAGGAGCTAATGTTAGGTGTGGCGCTCCACCTCAGATGCTAGAATAATCTGCTTGGTCTAGCGAAAAGGTGATTCCCTTGCTGTCTGGCTGATATCGACATTAGGTTGCCCCGATGACTTTTTTCATTTTATATTTCTTATGAGGGTATCCGTGGTTATGCCCTCATTTTCAAATCTTTCTATTTACTTGAGTAGCTGGCCGGTACCTTACTTTCTTCTGTTCTTGTGTTCTGTAATCAGTTGCTATCTTCAAGGTCTAATTTTAAGCAGAGTTTTGATTTCAGAGTTTTCCTTCTACTAGACAGGTTGCTATGCCAAGGTTAAAGAGTCAAGTCTGATCTACTATTTACCTATAGCTGGAGGAAGAATAGTTGGAAGCATACCTTTCCCAAAGATATCAGTGCTATGTGAAATGCAACCAGACTAGTGCATGATTTGAACTTGTGTTCCATGTCTATTTCCTACGGTGATAACCATTACACCATGGCGCCTTTTAGTGTTTTGTAGCTGAAAACTTACTCTATTGTGCTCTTTGTAGTTTTTGTGGAAATAAATTTGAGGCATTACTTTTGGAGCAACCTTTATGCAATTTTGAAAGAATTCTGTCATTTAATTCCTCTTCTGTTTCCATTGACCCAGAATGTTACATTGATTTAGAAGTTAAAATAGAAAGTTTATTTCAAGACTTTTAAATGCTTATACAAATTTAAAACATGGATAAAGTTCACTGAAAAATGATCGGAATGAAATAAGAGTTATGCAAGCTAATTTTAAATTCTGATATCAAGCCTTTAAAATATCCCAAACTTGCCTCAAGAAACCATCTCTCTGATTCAAGAATTAAATCTCGGAAAATAGGATTGACTTACTAAAAGAACAGACACGAGGGAAAAAATAAAAGCTTTAGAAATAAGATTTTATATTTCAAGAGATAAAGATGGAGCTTTTTATCTTTTATTTATTCATTTTAAAAAAAAAAAAAGATCACTAATTAGGACTGAGTCTATTCTAGTAGTGACAACCCCAAGTGTATTTAACAGGTTTGAATTCAGAGTTTTCTTTCTCCTAGACTGGTTGCCTAACCAAGATTAAAGAGCCCAGACTGCCCTGCTATTTATCCATAGCTGGAGTGAGAGTAGTTGGATTCATACTGATGGGGATTATCTTCCTTTTGTGGAAGGAGTTATCTTCTCGCTGCGTTGCTGTTTGTTCCCACTAGGGGGACCTCTGGTAGTTAAGTGCGTTCATTCAAAACGCTGCTTTCTCTTTTAGCTGGACGTTTCTCAATGAACTGTTATGGGCTAGAGTCTATCTACCCCTTCTCGGTGGGGCCTTTGCCCCCCCCCTACATTACTGTAAGTCCCTTATACAGCATGGACTATCCTTTAGTTCCATGTCTGTGACATTTATATGTTAGGTACATTTGGGTATTTTGTTTATACCTAAATATTGTATATGTATTTACATGTTCTATTCTCCTGTACATTATGTATCTTATTATTTTCATGTGCTGTTATATATATTAAATGTTTTGTCTCGCAACTTATCGGAATTGTATATTCATTAAATTACCTTTGAATCTTACAATACCTTTCCCAAGGGTATTAGTGCTATGTGAACTGTAGGTTCGTCCAGGATTTGAACTCAGGTCGATGAGTCCATTTCCTATGACTCTAACCATTACATCACACACTTCCAATTTAGATTTGTTATTGTAATAATAAGAAGAACTAAAAAAAAGATGTTTCTAAGTTTTTATTGAAGAAAAATATTTTTATTGGAAAATAGACTTATTAAACTTGAAAGTAAATCTAAGTCTACTTAATATAAATCATAAGTGCACACTTTCCGAGTTTAAAAATGTAGATAAAAGTAATTTCCTGAAAATGTACATTATGTGAATAAAATTATAATCAATAGAATCTGTTAGCGAGATCAAAATAAAATAAGACATTACTTCAAAGAATTTAGATTCAGGCATAAAGTGCTTTGACTACTTTTGTAATCTCTCATTCATTTTTAATTTTTAATACACACACACACACACACACACACACACACACACACAGACATATATATATATAATATCATATGAATTTGATATTATACATATATATATATATATATATATATATATATATATATATATATATATAAGGGGCCGGGTGGCTAGAAACCACAAGGTTCCTAGTTCGATACCGGTCCCCGCCAACTCAGCGTATGAGTAGCACAGGGATCTGTGCGATAAAGTAAGGAGCTGATGGTAGTCGTGGCCCTTCACCTCAGATGCTAAAAACAATCTCCTTGGTCTAGTGCTATTGAAAAGAGGATAGACTCCCTCGCTGACTGGCTGATACTGACTTTAGGCTGCCCCGTCGACTTTACTTTCTTTACTTTTTTATATATATATATAATATCAAATATCGAATATGATATTATATATGATATATATACAATATCATACACTTGGAATGTTTCATTTTTAAAATTGGGAGAAATAAAATGGAATAAAATAAGAAATCTGCAATTAAGCAGCACTAGAATTACACTTTTGCATTGCATCTTGAACAATTTGGATGGTCTCATTTTTAACCAGAGGGTATTGTAAGATGATAAACGGAAGATTTAGGAAACACCGTAATAGATAAATAATAATGTGTTATTCAAATAAAAAAAGGGGTGAAGAAAAGAGAAAACAAGGGATAAGATAGGTATAAAGAGAGAAAGAAAAAAATCTTTTTATCTTCTTTCTTTCTCTGCTTAAATGTAAAGAATAAAAAGAATATAAAAGGTGAATACTTTCTAAAATATTAGTATCCAAAAGATTGTGCTGTCAAAATGTGTGCAACTTGGAAAAATACATAATATATAATATTGTGAAGATTTTTTAAAAAGTCTCTTAGGTTTTAGAACAGCTCTCATTCAATATAAGCAGTTTTCTTATTTATTTTGGGGTAATTTTTTGCCCCATAGTATTAATTTTATTATTACTATTATACACACACACTCATACAGCATATACATGTGTATAAACAGTTTATACATGTATAGTTCGATTCCGGTCTGCGCCAACTCAGCGTTATGAGTAGCACAGAGATCTGTGCGGTAAAGTAGGGAGCTGATGGTAGGTGTGGTGCTCCGCCTCAGATGCAAAAACAACCCTGACAACTTTAATATATATATATATATATATATGCATATACATACACATATAATCAGTTTATATATATGCATACACATATAATCAGCTTATACATATATATGTATATACATACATATATATATATAAATCCATACATATACACACATACATACAAACAATCAGCTTACATATGTACACATATAAACAGCTTATACATGTTGTATGTATATATATATATATATATATATATATATATATATAGAGTATAGATAAAAGGATATGAAAACAACACAACATGCTGTTAAAGTGAAAAGATTTTATATCATATTCATAGCTAATATTGAACAATATTTCAATTTATAAAAATCATCTTCAGAGCTTGTTTATACTCCAGACTTATCAATAGCGGAGATGAAAATAATATGAATTTAAATCTTTTCACTTTAACAGCATATTGTGTTGTTTTCATATCCTTTTATCTGTACCCATACCGTCGGATTCATTTCCTTTCTCTTAACTGATATATATATATATATATATTTTGGAGGATATGTGCTTTTTGAAGTCATACCTAATTTTTGAAAATTAATTAGTTAATAATTAATGAATTTAGTTGGGCATATATGTTCAAATGTAAGGCAAAACAGATCGAGAAAATGTCAATCCCTGAATGTACATTTCGACCTATAGAGGGATTGACATTTTCTTGGTCTGTTTAGCCTTACATTTGAACATATATGCCCGCCTAAATTCATTAATTATTAACTAATTAATTTTCAAAAATTAGGTATGACTTCAATTAAGCACATATCCTCCAAAGCCGACAATCTTTGAGTTTGAGTTTTGTTTAACGGCATATCAACCCCTGTGGGTCATTAAATGACCCACAGGCGTTGATATGCCATTAAACAAAACTCAAACTCAAAAATTGTCGGCTAAAAGCCATATCAAATAAACACAGTGTTTATTAACATACTTTCATATATATATATATATAATATATATATATAAACAGCTTATACATACACACACATATATATACACATATAAACAGCTTATACATGTATATAAGTAAGAATAGGTCAATACCTACATTCAAATTAGAAATATAGTTCTACATCCACTTATCTTGTAAAGTACATTATATGATATATACAGATGAAGCACCCTGGCCTGAATATCCAAGCTGTTTAAAGGAACAAAGAAATCCTGTCAAATCAACCAGCTTTTTATCATTAAGATTTGCCAGATGTGTATCAGTTCTCATAGATGGATAAACTAACAAGTGACATGATTAACTGCAATGATATTGTGTATCTTTAAGTTTCATAAATCAATATAATAAAACAGGCTAGAAGTTGGTAAAAGGAATGAAGACAGCAAATGTTACTAATTAACAACATTGATTTAGGGCCAGTTTAGCTCAGTCGGTAGAGCGTCTGCCTGGTAACACGAGGTTCCTGTTCTGATACCGGCCCTTGTCAACTCAGTTAGGAGTAGCATAAGATCTGTGTAGTAAAGTAAGGAACTGATGGTAGGTGTTGCGCTGCACCTCAGATGATAAAAAAAAATTCCTTGGTCTAGCACTAGTGAAAAGGGGATAGACTTCTTGATGATTTGACAAAAAAAAAAAAACAATTGAGTCAGTGAACAGAAAAAAAGTCTTCAAAGTAGATGTTGGAAACTAGGTGTTATACTGAACAATTTTATTTTCCTAATCATATATAATATATATATATATATATATATATATATATATATATATATATATATATATATACTTCTATGTATATATATATATATATATATATATATATATATATATATATATAATATATATATATATATATAATGTATATATGTATATGTATATGTATATATGTATATATATGTATATGTATATGTATATAGTAATATGTATATATATGTATATGTATATATGTGTATATAGTATATATATATATATATATATATATATATATACAGAAGAAGAAGTAGAAGTAATAGGGCAGGTAATTTGTCAATGTTATTAACTTTGACAAACCATTATTGTTACTGATATAATATAGCATATATATATATACATAATTGTTGCAAATTTTTTTTAGTCTATGTGTGTGTGTGTGTGTGTGTGTGTATCATTCAAGCACACACACACACACACACACACACACACACACACACACATATATATATATATATATATATATACATACCAAAGACTCTGTATTTTTATCCTATACATGCATGTGAATATATGAGCATGTATAAGTATATATATATATATATATATATATATGAATATATATATATATATATATATAATATATATATATATGTATATATAATTAGATGATTTTCCAAAAAAAGAAAATTAAATATATTTAACAGACATTGGTTCTATTGCAGCAGAAAAAGCTGAATAAAAAAATAACAAAAATAATTTACTCAGATCAAGTTTAATTTCCCATAAGGCAGTGTGAGGTTTTGGTATAATCCGTTGCTTAGTATATCAATTTTGATGGGAGCCTCAAGAAATCACAGAATTCTAATTTCGTTTGGAGTGTGGCTTTTAAAATTCTGGTCAAATTCTATTTATTTTTATCTTTTTAACAAGGATTCTCCAAGCTTTATATAGTTTAGGACCTTACCAAATCTTAAACCAGCACTGGTACAAGGTTCAGTTTCTAGAGCACTCAACAAAATAGGAACTTCACTAATCTAATAACTGACAAGATTAGCATGCATTTTCATTCCTTCTGGGAAAAAATACTCAGGATTCATTTGCAAACTTAATTAATAAGTAAGGCATTTCTGGATCAAGTAACTTGTTGGAGAGATACCAGCAAATTCTTTCAACTGAAATAATATGTTTTGCAGGTTAGTACATCATTTGAATGCAAAACTCCTACAATTAATTTCTTATTCTAATTGTTGATAATAATCAACATACTTAACAAATGTTTTATGGCATTTTCAGAGATAATAGGTAAGTGCAATTGTGGTATTGTCTGTGATGCAAAGAAAAGTGTAAAAAAATAAAAAGTGAAAAGCTGATGGATATTATTAGGAAGTCTGGTTATATATATATATATATATATATATATATATATATATATATATATATTAATATTATTTATATTTTTGCTTGAAGGCAATTATAATGCATGTATCACATAAAATTTGATGATTATAGAAAATAATCTTGACAAGTGAATCCCGGCAAAGGATGGCTCGCTATGCAGAACACCGTACAGACTGTTTCGACATCCAAAAGTCCAGAGAAGAAATCTTCCTTATGACACAAGAGTTTTATTTCAAAAACCTGTCGCAGTTTGAGAGCTCAATGTGTGCTCTTAATGTTAGAGTCACAGAGCAAATATATAAGGAAAGAAATAACAAAAGACTTAGAGATTTAGCATTATAGTCTATTTCAGGGAGCTTAGACAAATTGTCTAACTCTCCCGACTCATCAGATGCGAATGATGAATTCTTTATTACTTTAAAGGCATTTGAAAACATATATATATATATATATATATATATATATATGTATGTATGTGTATATATATGTATATATATATATATATATATATGTATATATATATATATATATATATATATATATACAAGGTGTGTCAAAAAGTAACAAGAATTTTTGTATAATTTGACACACCTTGTATTCTGAAAAAAATTAACGTTCCATTCATTGTTCATTTCTATCTTGGTAAATACAGCTTCAATCTCGATACTTTTATGGATCACGTATATATATATATATATATATATATATATATATATATATAAACTATATACTAATTTACACTATCAATTAGAACAAACAGGTAAATCAACTGTATTTCTTAAATATTAGTCTATTTGAATACTTATTCACCATTCATTCATGCTTAAATAAAACCCAGTATCTTTATTTCTTTATTCTTTATAACACAGATAGCAAATATGTGAACCATACATGAAACCCTTACAATAAAAAAATGTTCTCTCTCTCTCTCTCTCTCTCTCTCTCTCTCTATATATATATATATATATATATATATATATATGTGTAGAATCAATATTTGCTTCTAAATATATTCTACATATATATATATGTGTGTGTGTATTTACCAACTCCACTGCATGTGTAGGTTGTGACACAGAGTAAATTTCTTAACCAGAGTTCAACAAGTTTGAATTTAGAATTTTCCTTTTAGACTTGTTAGCTAATCAGGGTTAAAGAGACAAGTCTGCCCTCCTATTTATCCACATCTGTGGGTGAGGAGAGAAAAGATGAATTCCTACCCTTACCAAGGGTATAAGTAATGTGTGAAATACAAACAGCCTTGTTCAGAATTTGAACTTGAGTCACCAAATTCATTTCCTATAATGATAACTCTTATTCCTCTTATAACCCTCCGAGTATGCGAAGAAAAAGGACCCACTTCCGATCCCGAAGATAATCTCTCGGCTTTTCAGACTTAGGCCTTATCTGGGACTAGACACTACTAATAGCCAGGTAGAAATTTCCTTGCCACATGGTGGCTATGACCCATGAATAAAGCCTAAATCATAAAACTACCTTTTGTCTTTGCCTCTTCCTTTTTGTTCCTTGAATTCCTTCCTTTTCAGTGTGACCACCAAATAAGATGGGGTTAAAAGCAAACCCTAGAAACACGCACTAAGAATATCCAGCTACATTCTGCCCTAAAGCATTAAGTCCCTTGCCACCCTACAAATTCCTAAATTTATTTACTGATGAATATTATTTGAGAATGTCGGTAAAGCAATGTAGTGAACTGCTAATTTTCTTGAACAGCAGATCCCTATACTACAAAAGGACTTTTCTCTATTGTAACCAAAATAAATTCATTGGCCCTTAAAACTCTTAACATCCTGTTGAGAATTTTCTAAGTCCAGAGCCCCATTCCTATAAGGAGATATATAAATGGCTAGAAATGACCTTTTCATTTAAGGTTACCTGTTATTTCCTGTAAATGAAAGACTGTTAAATATGTTTAATATTACATTTAAACAAAGGCTATGGTTGGGGTGGATTAGGAAAACAAATGTGACTTCCGACCGGGTGGAATGAGCGGTATAGGACATTAAGTTAAGGAATAAAAAAAAGGGCCCTTCCAAAAATCAAAGGAGTCGTGAGTGGGTTAATGTCTTCCATATGTCTTATCACCTAATAATTGGGTCTTTCTTACTAAATCAGTCCGAGCGATAGATCAATAAAATTTAAAAAAAGACCAACCTAACTAAAAAAAAAGACAACTATTATTTATAGCAGCAGATTTGTTTTTTTGTTATTTTTTTTTTTTTACTGATAAAGAACTTATATACAAGGTGTGTCAAAAAAGTATCGAGATTTTTTGTACTTTTTGACACAACTTGTATTCTGTAAAAATTAACATTCAATTCATTGTTCATTTCTATCTTCAAACCCAGCACTTTTTTTAGCTTCTGAAAATAAAAGGCTCCCTTTTTTTGTAAGTCATTTAGTAGAAGAGTTGGTGAATTTCACCAGGTTTCTACCCCTGAAGCAAAATGGGATGTGAGATTGAAATTCACTATCAGCTCATCCTTTATTTTTATTTTTTTCGGATCTATGCTGTTCACTGCCATTGAACATTGAGAATCAGAGTGAAATTCAATAAAAAATAGCAACTAAAAATCAAAGAGGAAACAGAATGCTAATCAAATTTAATAATAATAATGTTGAGGTGTTATTCAAAAAATTAATCAGATACATGCCAAGTTTTGATTAACATCTTATCATTGGATTAGGCAGAAATTGATTGTATTAAAATGAAAAAAGAAAAAACAAGCAAGCAGATTTCTGTTTCTTAAATTAAACATTGTCAAACATTATTATTATTATTATAATCTTTACTAGCATTTTTTCTTCAGCTTTTAATTTCATTATACTTAAAAATTCAAATTGTATTTTTATAACAGTGATGCATAGCATATATTTGTTAATAATAACAGATAATAACAAACAAGTATAATTTCCATGTCTCTCTCTCTCTCTCTCTCTCTATATATATATATATATATATATATATATATATATATATAGGTGTGAGATTTTTGTACTTTTTCACACACCTTGTATTCTGAAAGAAAATAATGTTCCATTCATTAATTCTTTTCAAAATACATGGTGTGTCAAAAAAGCACCAAGTTTAAAGCTGTATTTACCAAGATAGAAATGAAGAATGAATGGAACATAATATTTTTTTTCAGAATACAAGGTGTGCCAAAAAGCACAATATACATATATATATATATATATATATATATATATATATATATATACAAGGTATGTAAAAAGTATCAAGTTTTTTTGTACTTTGTATATATGTATGAAAGATTGTGTATATCTGTTTGTACAATGACTGAGTGCATGTCCTTTTATAAAGGAAAGTTGGTGGTGGAGGCCAGCAAAGACCAAAGTTCAATAAAATCCATGCCTTATTTTTTTATATATCTCAGTCGGTAGAGTGTTCAGCTAGGAATCACAAGGTTCCTGGTTCGATACCGGTCCTCGCCAACTCAGCGTATGAGTAGCACAGGGATTTGTGTGGTAAAGTGAGGAGCTGATGGTAGGTGTTGCCCCCACCTCAGACGCTAAAATAATCTCCTTGATCTAGCACTATTGAAAAGGGGATAGACTCCCTCGCTGTCTGGCTGATACTGACATTAGGCCACCCCCACAACTTATATATACATACATATATATAATATATATATATATATATATATATATATATATAATATATATAGAGAGATATATAGAGAGAGAGAGAGAGAGAGAGAGAGATAGATAGATAGAAAGAACAGAAGATAATAAAACAAATATATCAAAAAAGAATTTTTATTAATCTATATATAAATAAAGATAGATTTATTTTTTTAACTTTTTAAATCCAGCCGATGCTGGGTAGCTCTGCTAGTTATTAATAAAGCTATATATATATATATATATATATATATATATATATATATATATATATAGATAGATAGATAGATAGATAGATAGATATAACGAACAGAAGATAATAAAACAAATATATCAAAAAAGAATTTTTATTAATCTTTATATAAATAAAGATAGATTTATTTTTAACTTTTTAAATCCCAGCCAATGCTGGGTAGCTCTGCTAGTTATTAATAAAGCAAGCCAAAAAATATTTGCTTTGGTTCAGAAACTAAAACCACAAACATCAGATTTAAATCTTGGCCAAGAAGACATCTAATTTGCATATTCTTATGCGGAATATATCAGTTCAAACAATTCAGAAGATTATTGTAGCAAAAGGTGACAAAAAATATCCAATACTTTAACAAACACACTTTCAAAAATCTATTTACATTAGCTTTTCATTAAAAGCAAACAAATTAGAATATTATAATATCATATTAATATGCATAATTAATCAGACTGCTTTTACTGTCATTGTGTTTGAAAACTATATCCCTAAAAGGAAGACCTAAATATGTCAGTGTATTATGTTGGCTGGTCGCCAATAGTGATTGGGCGACTATTTGCCGATATGACAGTCTCCATTGGCAACTGAGAACAACATCACTTGGAGGCTGGCACTGTTCAGACCAATCAATATGTAGCCTACATAGAAAAAACTTGTGAAATATTAAATCTGTTCTTGTAACTACAGAACAGAGAGAGAGAAAAGGAACAGAATGCGGGAAAGAAAAAAACAAAAAGAAAGGAAAGCACCCCCCAACCTGCAAAAAAAAAAAAAAAAAATCGAAAAGATAATGATTAAAAAAAGGTACCGATAATCTAAGTCTATAAAGAAGATCAATTTTATCAAAATGTTATATTTAAAAAAATAGGTTGATATATATTAAGGTTTATATATATATATATATATATATATATATATATATATATATATATATATATATATAATAATTTTTGTTATCAGTATTGGAGAAATGATTATAAAGTGCTCAATTATTTCTTATATATATATAAGGGCAGGGTTAGCTCAGTCGATAGAGCATTCAGCTAGAAACCACAAGGTTCCTAGTTCGATACCGGCCCTTGCCAACTCAGCATATGAGTAGCACAGGGATCTGTGCAGTAAAGTAAGGAGCTGATGCTAGGTGTGGCCCTCACCTCAGACAGAAAAAATAATCTCCTTGGTCTAGCGCTAGTGAAAAAGGGATAGACTCCCTCACTGTATGGCTCATATATGCATGTGTATAAGCAGGGACAATTTCTCTACCTTCTAGATCACGATGTATGTAAAATAACAAACAGACTTGAATGTCTACACCTGAAAATCATAAAGAAGAAATATTCTGTAGTCTTTAACAAAACCTGCTTAAATAATAACTTGTTGCCCAAATACACAACATATATTTATTTATGTATATATATATATATATATATATATATATATATATATTATATATATTAAGAAAAACGAAAAAACACAGGTTTAAATGGGTTAAGTGGTGAGTTTATTGGCCGACACTGCAGTGTTTCGATCTATTAATTAGATCATCTTCAGGGCATAAGATAAGAAATTATTTATCACAGATTTTTCTTAATATACTACATACCGTCGGATTCACTTCCTCTCTTCACATATATATATATGTGTGTGTGTGTGTGTGTGTGTGTGTGTGTGTGTGTGTGTATGTAGTTTACAATATGTATAAGTAAAGAGTGATCAATATCATTGATAGAGCATGTATATCTAACTTAGGGTAGCAAAGACATGAAGTCAATGGTGCTTGGTAACTGATAGTTGCTCGCCTATACAATTTTCAAACTAAGCACCTGATTTGAAAATTGCATATTAATAGCAGGTATAATAAACAATCTGAGCACTGTGTGCAAGTCTAAACAAAGCTTAGTAAATAACAAGAAAAATGAAGAAAGGTAAGCAACAATGAACCAGTTCAGTACATGGATGGGTAACCACTTTGTAACAGCAGCTACTGTAAACAACCCATGTCCTGCATGCCAGACTAAACAAAACTTAGTAAATAACAAGATATTTCTTTTTTGTAGTTAAATGACCAATGTTATTATCAGCAAAATTTTGTAAACAAGGAACAAGTTTTATGCCTCAATTTCAATAAAAAGTTTCTTTCTTTTAAAAGCATATCAACCTTTGTGGGCTATTTAATGCCAAGGCCATCCTTGTAAAAGAACAGTAATGTTACTATTTAACCTATAGCTGGGGACTTCAATTCAATTTCTACATGAAAATCATCATCTATACATATATAAAGGGCAGTTTGTGTGTACATACAGGAAATTACAAAAATAAAACAATTAATAACTAAGTAAATATATATACACATTCACTATTCACCAGATCTTGCTTTTTGAACACAAATTATTAAAATTTGATTAATATTTATTAAGATGATTAAAAAATAAAAGTTAAATGATAACAGCATGGATTTTTTTTATTTATTTGCATTTAGTATTTTAAATAGGAGACATTAATTTTTCTTTACAGAGTGTCTGGATCAACACAAGGTCTTTTTTTACACAGGGATTTTATGGGACATCCTGCGAGGATCCACCTTGCGATTCAACAATTATGGATCTGCGAGACTATTTTTTACCAGAAAAACCTCCCAGCTACCCAGATGACGCTGGGTAGCTGCTTCTAGTTCTTCATAAGTAGCAGTTGGAAAATTCGCTTTCAGCTTAAAGATCTAAATTTTGTTGAACATGAATAAGATTAATTTTTGATTGAAGGGGACGGGTATTTTCAAATTGTGTCCTAGATAACAAAGCCGATCAACATATATTACGATGTAACCCTTGAGAAGATGTAATTGGACTAAGCACTTGGATTGGCAGGATGCCATTGATCTATATGAATTATAGATAAAATAGGTCAGAGCTTTGGTATAATTTTCGGCATTGATTTGTAAAGCAGTCTCCGAAAGAAATCTATCAAGATTAAAGGTATTTTAAAGGGAATGAACAAAAAAAAAAAATTGATATGATGTAGGTATTTACCCAACCTGTTAGCCACGGGTAGGATGTGACACCGAGGTTGCAAGTATGAGGCATCCAGCAAGAATTGGACTTGATTTTCAGTAGTAATGATCTGTGGGACTAGCTTGCTAACCATTACAACATGATGGGACACGTTTTATAAATTGATGTGATGTATACAAGGTGTGTCAAAAAAAGTATCCAGATTTTTTGTACTTTTTGACACAGCTTGTATTCTGAAAAAATTAACATTCCATTCATTCTTCATTTCTATCTTGGTAAATACAGCTTCAATCTCAGTATTTTTGATGAAACAATTTGTATAATTTATAGTATAAATAGATCAGTGCCATGTAATATTCTACATAATATTTTAAAGTTAGAAAAATGACTTGGTAAACAAAAAAAAAAAAAATGAGCAACAGGTTGGACTAAACATGGCTACAAGATAGATCTAGCTCATATGTTTGATTTGCTTGTAAAGGCATGTCAACCCGTTTTGGGTTATTTTATATCTAGAGGTTATAGAATTGCATTCATTGTATTTTCATATTTGTGTAGTTGTTTCATGAGATTTTTTGCCCAAATACAAATAATTTTTAACATTTATGTAATCTATAAATGTGACCCTACTACTTCATGTCAGAGTGGACCTGGAAGTAATGGCAATGATGAAACACTCTTCACTCCCTTGATTTTCAGAACTGGAGCCTTACTATAAGATGCAGTTTAGTGTCATACCGAGGACACTCCTTTTAGTAGGGGGTCTTACCCCTCTGCAGGGGCATTCATTTTTAAGTAAATGAATTATCTGTCAGTATTTGTGGAGGTGCGTGGTGTAATGGTTACCATCATAGGAAATGGACACAGTGAGACAAGTTCAAATCCTGGACAAGGCTGTTTGCATTTCACATTGGGATAATCCAACTATTCTCCCTCCTGCTATGGTTAAATAATAAGGCAAACTGGGCTCTTTGTTGACTAAGTTGACTTACCTCCAGCAAAACACATCTGTTTGGCTTGTCAGGTTTTGCCTATACCAAACTAATGAAAAATAGCTGCAACTGACAGGCGACTTTATAGGGTGCTGTCTTGTTCTGTCTCGTTTGTGGCATGAGTGTGGGAGCACCTTTGCAAATAATGCCCATGAGAACCATAGTATAAAAGGAGCTTGTTGGGTCAGTTGAGCAGTGGCAATTTCAGTACAAAGGAAGACTGCTGTAAAATTGTTGCAGGCAGAAAGACTGTTGCAGGGAAGGGATTACTGTGGTTGATTACAAAGACTCAAGTCCAAAAATGTTTACACTCTTTAACTTTAGAATGGCAACTAGTCTAGGAGAAGGAAAACTCTGAATTCAAAACTAAAGGAGCTCTCTTCTTGTTAGTCAAAACTAAAAAGTTGTAAACATCATACACATTATTATTCATTTATTGATTTAGTTACTGACAATCAAATGATTATAAAGAAATTTATTTCTGATGAGTATGTATCTTTTCCATGAAAATCAGCTTAAAAAATATATATCGTTGTCTGGATAGAGGGGGTGGGGTAAATAGATTTTCTCGCAGATCCATTATTATTGAATCACAAGTTGGATCCTCACAGGATGCCCCATTAAAATCCCTGTGTAAAAAAAAACCTTGTTGATCCAGACACTCTGAAAAGAAAAATTGATGTCTCCTATTTAAAATACTAAATGTCAAAAAAAAAAAAAAAGAAGAAAATTCCATGCTGTTGTAATTATGTATTTACCAACCCCTCTGCATGAGCAGGATGTGACACAAGGTCAATTTCTTAAACGGAGTTCAACAGGTTTGAATTCAGAGTTTTCCTTCTCCAAGATCGGTTGCCTAATCAAGGTTAAAGAGCCCGGTCTGCCCTACTATTTACCCATAGCTGGAGGGAGAGTAGGATTCATACCTTTCCAAGGGTATTAGCACTAAGTGAAATGCAATTAGCACATCCAGGATATATATATAATATATATATATATATAATATATATATATATTTAACAACCCCTCTGCACAAAGTTAAAGGATTAATTTCCGGAAATGCAGAAATAAAGAATTCATATCCGGACATGCGCACACATACATACACCGACAGGCGCCAAATCTTTGAAATAAAATTCAGTTCTTATCCTGTTATCAGAGTGTGTTGACTTGTTTTTATTCTTGCTTAAAGAACTCACAGTTACCCTTTTTATAAACTGGGATATAAAAAGGCAAATTATAATACATGCTGTTATCATTTAAATTTTATTTTCTAATCTTCACGGATATAAATCAAATCTTCATTATTTTTATTCAAAAAATAAGATCTGGTGATAGTGAATGTGTATATATATATTTACTTTTTCGTTAATTGTTTTATTTTCATAGTTTCCTCTGGACATACATACACACAACTGCCCTTTATATATGTAGATGTTCATTTGAAAATTTAATGGTTTTATTTATAAACAATGTTCATTTGAAAATTGCATGCTTTTAAATAATAAACTTATCACTCAGAGACTGGAGCAAATTTTATATACTTATTCATAGTTTACTCTGGACATACATACACACAACTGCCCTGGCTGGGTTAGCTCAGTCGGTAGAGCGTTCGGCTAGAAACCACATGGTTCCTAGTTCGATACCGGTCCTCGCCAACTCAGCGTATGAGTAGCACAGGGATCTGTGCGGTAAAGTAAGGAGCTGATGGTAGGTATGGTGCTCCACCTCAGATGCTAAAAACAATCTCCTTGGTCTAGCGCTATTGAAAAGGGGATAGACTCCCTCGCTGACTGGCTGATACCGACTTTAGGCCACCCCGACGACGTTTTTTACTTTATTTATAAACAATGTTCATTTGAAAATTGCATGCTTTTAAATAATAAACTTATCACTCAGAGACTGGAGCAAATTTTATATACTTATTTGCAAGAGAAAATGTTAGTTACGAACTTGCTTTATCAAACACACACACATCTTTGATTTTTGTTTTTGTAGCTTTTTCATCTCACAGGGCCAAAAAAGATAAGTGAAGGGCGATTCTTATCAGATTGTTTCCCTTCCAAACATGGCTGACAGCAATGTACAGCTGTTTGTGAATTATGTTTTGGGCTTGGGATTTGACCTTTTTAAGAATATGTCCAAAGGAGTTTCAAGCAAGAAAAGGACTGTATATGTCTGCTCTGAGCATCCACAAGAGAGAGAGAGAGAGAGATAGAAAGACAGAGAGAGAGAGAGAGAGAGAGGGAAAGAGAAAGGCAAATTGAAAAATTAAATTTCCTTTGAACATATTCTTTTAAAGTCTAAGAGGAATGAGAAGATACATTTTCCTCAAGATATGTAATAATCTCCTTATCTTCTATTGTGTTATATGCACGCTCAAAGGACGTAACCTGCTTCCAATTCATAGATAAGAAACTTTGATATATGCATTCACTATTCTTTACTTTGGATTGTGCAGTAGGTTTCCATCTATACATATATATATTTACCAACCCCTCCGCACGAGCAGGATGCGACACAAGGTCAATTTCTTAAGCGAGTTCAACAGGTTTGAATTCAGAGTTTTCCTTCTCCTAGACCGGTTGCCTAATGAAGATTAAAGAGCCCAGTCTGCCCTACTATTTATCCATAGCTGGAGGGAGAGTAGGATTCATACCTTTCCCAAGGGTATTAGCGCTAAGTGAAATGCAGTTATCACATCCAGGATTTGAACTCGGGGCGACGTGTCCATTTCCCATGACTTTAACCATTACCCCATGCGCTTCCATCTATACATATAAAGCTGGATAATATGGTTTCTCTGATTTTTTGAGATGAGGCTTGATAATTAGAATTATTTGGATTATTCGGACTATTGTCCTCATCTTTATTGTTTATATACATATAAAGCTGGATAATATGGTTTCTCTGAATTTTTTGAGATGAGGCTTGATAATTAGAATTATTTGGATTATTCGGACTATTGTCCTCATCTTTATTGTTATCTGTACAATGTTTTGGCTGATGTACCCTCCGGCCTTCTTCAGGTATTTCTTTTTGAACTCAAGAACCTTCTTAACACCTGTACTCCAACTATGGTTAGCAGAATGAGAACAGGGTACTCATGTGGATTGAATAAAGGGTTGGTTTCAAAGTTCTGTGATGACTCCTGATTACAAATAGAAGGTTCTCAAGTTCAACAAAAAGGTTTCCGAGTTCGAAAAGGATCCCAAGTCGGAGAAGAAATACCATAAGAAGGCTGGAAGGCATATCGGCTGAAAACCATGTATATATCAAGCTCTCACTATGGTTAACCTGTTACATTAGATTTTAACTCCACATATCATGAGCTTCATAATGTGTACACACACACACAGTAACAACCGGGTGTTGAAAAGTTCTAGGCACAACCAAGAATTTTTTTTTTTTTTGATAATTGTGAATTTTTCAGGACTTGAGAAATACTGAGCAAAATGAATTGAATAGCTTGTATGTTTTATGGCTCCAGATCATTCATTTCTTAGTTAGGCTAAGAACTTTTCAGCACCCCCTTTATATATACTAGCAAATATATGCACCCTCCGGGTGCAAGTATTTAAGTTTTAATGTAATAGAATATATTAAATTAGAAAGGCTAATGAAACTAAATAAGAATGCAGATAAAATGATTTGAAACAGAGGGTGTATAATCGAAAAATAGAACAACTGAAACTTACACTTCTATCACTCTCGTCTTTCATTACTAAATTTTCCTAATTTAATAACTTAGTTAAAATAGGAAGTAAAGAATAAAATCAGAATTATTTCTTCTCGTTAATCGATTTATTTTAAGATTTATTGAAGAGATTTTTGATCATATTCATTAAGATAAAACCATAGATTAAAAATCAATAATACTAAGCACATATTTATTAAAATCAAATTTTTAATTTCAATATGCAAATAAGCCTTCCTGTTCACACTGTAAACTGCTATTTTAGTGTATATATAAATACAATTGCATATCATTCATTTGTAGATATGATTAACAGTATTAATAATGTAAAACAATTTTATTAGAAAATTGAGGTTTAGATAGAAATAAAATCATGGAGAATGTGATGTAAATAACTAAGGGAATTGTGGCTTGAGTAGTAATATAGTTTCGGTTACAGACAGAAAAGCAAACAATCTCCATTATAATAAGATTAGCTGGTAATACCTAGTGTTGCCTAGGGGAAAACAGTAACCAACACTGAATTTTATTGAGTAAAATCTAACATGTCATTAGAATAAAAAGATAACATAGTAAATAGAATTGTGATAAAATGCAAAAAGCGTTTTTATATTGAGAATGCTTCTGGCTAAACAACATTAATGGTCTTTTATTTTTTGAGGCAAGTATAAACAGGTTTTTTGTACTCTTGAATAACCCATTCTATAGTCAAGCCATTATCTCTTCCCACTTGGCCAAAAATAGCAGCTTTGATCCTAAGTTGACCTGAGGTCACATCATGTATTAGATGTTCATCTTCAAGTCAAGTTATCGTTATAGACTAATTTTCAGCCCTCAGGGTTCGACCATTTGGCGGCCCATAAGATGCATACAACTCAGCAAGCAATTACTAGTTTTATGATTATAGATGTATTTTTTTGTGTGGGTAATATTTTGCCACAAGAGTCTCACTAAATAGAAATAGGAAAATTGCCCATTTCTATATTGTAGACATTTCTAGTGATGTAGAAATATAGGAACATTATTTTCAATATTCATTAAAGAAAAAAAACAAGAAAAAAAGCAGTAATAATTGGCAATTCCCTCATTTTTATCAAGTGAACTTGTTTGATTTGGTTTCTTTTAATGGAACTAGCAAATTATTTAAGTTTTGATGTAATAAAATATTATATTAAATTAGAAACATTAATGAAACTAAATAAGAATGCAGATAAAATGATTTGAAACAGAGGTGGGTATAATAAAAAAAATAGAATAACTTTGAAATTAAGTCTTCCATCATTTTCTATCATTCCGGTCTTTCATTGCTAATTTTTCCTAATTTAGTTAAATTCAGAAGTAAAGAATAAAATTACAGTTATTTCTTCTTGTTAATGGATTTCTTTTAAGATTTATCCCCCAGATCTTTGCTCATATTCATTAAGATAAAAAAATTTGAAATCAATAATACTAAGAAATATTCCTTAAAAATTTAATTTTTAATATTGATATGTAAATTAGCCTTCCAGTTCACACTGTAAAGCATTATTTTGTTGTATATATTAATACAATTGTATGCTATTAGTATGTAGATAAGGCCAACGGTGTTAATAATGTTAAACAATTTTATTATTAATTGAGGTTTAAATAGAAATAAAATCATGGAGAATGTGACTTAAATAACTAAGGGAATTGTGACTATTAGTTCAAAAGTGAATGTAATAGTGTGATTGGAGTTTGAACTCACATATTATGATGTCAGAGTCCAGCACATTAGCCTCTATAACATGGCGACTCCCTCTTGAATTCTTTAGATAACATTATAAAAATATTTAAATCATTTCTGTCTTAAGTTATATTAAGCTTCCAGATATAAACAAGTAAAGCAATAATAACCAAATATTCAAAATCCTTTTTATAAAAAAGATATTTATACAATTTTAATGATTTTGTTATTAAAAAGTCATCATAAAAATTAAATCAAAAGTTAAGGCTTATAGGAAATGCACAAACATTATAGGAAATGCACAGGGCAAACTGGGCTCTTTAACCATGGCTAGGTAACCAATCTAGGAGAAGGAAAACTCTGAATTCAAACCTGTTAAACTCTGCTTAAAAAATTGACCTTGTGTCGCATCCTGCTCATGCAGAGGGGTTGGTAAATATATATAGGAAATGCACAAACATTAGACGTTTGCTCTTATTTTCTTTTGTGATTGGCAGAATGTGCGGAGGAAGAGGATACTTCGAATTTTGCTTAAATGGATTTGGTAGAATGGTGCCAAGAGTCTGGAATATGGTTGACATCTAACAGAAGAGCATGGAGATAACATATCATAGAAAGTAGAAGAAGGAAGTAAAACAAAAATTGTTATCGTCAACAAAGATTTCTTTCTTTTCAATAGATATCACAGGAACTTTGATGAACTTTCTTCCTTTTTAGTCGGAAACTCCCTAAATGTTGAGTCTGGGAAAACTTTATGCAAATTTGAAGCAATACTAAACTAATTTTTATAACTAGCATAGTGCCCATAAAAAATGATAGAAATATTTATGTATGGATCAGTAAGTTTTCCTAGGATCCAGTGGCTGTTTGTGACACTGGAATTGTGAAATAGACAATTCTGCATGAGGCATTTTTTTGTTTTTTTTCTAGGAATCAGAGGTTGACCATTGATATTAAGTTTAAGGATTACATATTTCCCCCCCCCCCTCCACATGAGCAGGATGTGACATAAGGTCAATTTTTTAAGTGGTGTTTAACAAGTTTTTATTCAGATTTTTCCTTCTTCCAAGCTGGTTGCAATGATGATAACCATTACACCACAAATACCTACATATCTATTAATAATGGAGATTCGCTTCCGGTTTTTGTCTGTAACAAAAACTACGTCACTGCTTACTTCACACTGCCTAAAATCGTCATAAATAGAATACACTCAAAATTTGAGCATGCAATTTTAGACAGTCCTCATTGTTTTTTTAAACAAGTTTTAATAAATACATATCTGGTATTATCTATCTATATATATATATTTTTTTTTTAATATATATCTAAAGTTATCAGAACTAAGTTTCCATTTCAATTTTTTATATTTTTTCCTACTTTAATAAATTTATTTTATTTTTTACTCCTTTAATAAATTTGATGATTTTACTTTACTTGTGATACAAACTCTCTGATATTAAATTTTCAACTCCCATCCCCTCAGGCTATATTTATTTTACGTCACCCAGAGGGCGTTTTTTATTTTGCTAGTAATTATAATGGAGTTTATGTGTTTGTCTGTAACTGAAACTATATTACTATTCAAATCACAATTCCCTTAATCATTTATGTCACATTCTGCATGATTTCATTTTTATAGAACTCAATTACTAATAAAATGGTTTTACATTACTAATACTGTTGGCCTTATCTACATTTATTTACCTCATACCCCACTTGAATAAGTTGGACACAAGGTCTCGTTTTTATGTGGGACCAACCACAAGCCGAGACTCATGGGTGGCAGGTGGAAAAAATTGCGTTGATCCTGTCGGCATTACCCCTCAAGGGGGGCATCTCAGGCGCTGGGCAATAAACCCAGTCCTACCCCTTTAAATCAAGGGTGCAGGTATTGCCTGGGGGGATAGCCCCCTGGGATCGATGCTATTAACTTGTAAAGATCCAGGGCTGAAGCCACTGGACCCCCACCATGAGAGGCGGGCTTATCGACATACTAATAATATGCAATTGTATTTATGTATACAACAAAATAGCAGTTTACAGTGTGAATGGGAAGGTTAATTTGCATATTGATATTGAAACTTGATTTTAATAAATATGTGCTTGGTATTATTGATTTCTAATTGTTTTTTTTTATCTTGATGAATATGAGCAAAAATCTCTTAAAAGAAATCCATTAACAAGAAAAAATAAGTGTCATTTTATTCCATACTTCCTATTTTAACTAAATAATTAAATTAGGAAAATTTAGCAATGAAAGACAGGAGTGATGTAAGAGCAAGTTTCATTTGTTCTATTTTTTGATTATACCACCTCAAATGCCAAAATCAATCTCCTTGGTCTACCACAAGTGAAAAGGGGATAGACTCCCCAGCTGTCCGGCTGATATCAACTTTAGGCCACCCCAACGACTTTTTATTATTAAATAGTAATATTTATTTGAGACCATATTACCAATTCAAAAAAAAAAAAAAAAAAAAAAAAATCCTGACTCCATTTTTGTGTTGGAAGTCAGAATGGATTTCTTTTTTCTTAGATCTGGATTATGACTCAACATGTTTAGCTGAAGCTTGTTCTTTGTTTTCTTTTTTAATCTTTAAAATTCCTGTTTTATTTCTTGTCCGAACATAAACAAGATGAAAAGATATCATATCAAGCATAGAGGTCACTGAGTAACTTTAGGAAACATATTTTATATCTTGTTTAAGAATTCCTCTCTACCACACCCAAATAACTGAGTTCAAAAAGATTATTTTATACTAGCGAGGCCCGTAGAAAATGAAACAATATTCAAGAGGTTCTATTTAAGCTAAAAACAATGATTTATAATTTCATTACATATAAATCTTACTGTTTTTTGCAATAAATAATACAAAATATACAATAACAATCGATATGATACTTAATACACATATTATATGTAAGTATTTAATTCTACAGAAACTTCAAGATCAATATAGTTGCATATTAGTGCAATATTGAATTTTGTAATATGATAATTTAATTATTACATTTAATATGTTTACTTAAGAGCTAGTGCAATAGTTCAATATGTAAAAAGTATAAAAATCTTGATTTAACTCTCTCCTTTTTTTTTCTTCTTACCTTCTTTTCATCTTTTCAATATGTTTGATTGAAACAGATTAGAGTTATCACTTCTGCGCACTCATCCCCTCTCTCTATCTTTCCCCATCTTTCTTTCCTATTATATTTTTTCTGCGTAGCATGTCCTTTTTCTTTGCTTTCTTTCTTTATGATAAAAACAGAATTTGCTATGTAAACTCAATTCACTGAGTCAAAAGAAGTTGTGATGTGTTGTATCCCAAGTCAAAAAATTTTTTTTTTAATTAATTAATTTTAGCCTTAAGCAACTAATTTGTCAAATACAAAATTAGAAATCAAATTATAACTAAATCCGATTAAATCGGCTGATTTGTAAAATACCATCCGATTATAAAAAGAAATAAATTAAGAAATATTAAAAAAAAAAATATGGATGAATGTGTAAAAATACAATTAACCTGTTAAAAAAAAAGAACAGAAAGTTCCTATTTCGATGAGTAAAATCAATAATCTCCTTGAAATTAAGCCAGACCAGAGATCTGTGCAGTAAAGTGAGGAGCTGATGGTAGGTGTGGCGCTCCACCTCAAATGCCAAAATAATCTCCTTGGTCTAGCACAAGTAAAAAGGGGATAGACTCCCTCGCTGTCTGGCTGATACTGACATTAGGCCACCCTGCCGACTTTACTTTTACTTATTTGATATTAGTAATAAAAGTAAAGTTGGCAAAGTGGCCTATAGTCGGTATCAGCCAAACAGCAAGGGAGTCTATCCCCTTTTTTGCTTGTGCTAGAATAGGGAGATTATTTTTGCTGAGATGGAGTGCAAGAACTACCATCAGCTCCCAGATGCTTTACTGCGCAGATCAGATTAACCAAGCTGTACTACTCCCTCTGGCTGATACTGACTTTAGGCCACCCCGACGACTTTACATTTTTACTAAAAATAAGAAGAGAATTCAGCGCCTAAGAAAAGAACAATTATCTTAGACATAAATAGCTCTAACAGCTTTAGTGATTTCTCTTTACTCGGCTGCATTTGCTATTAATTTCAAGTTTGCATAAGGTCAAGGGCAGCATCTCCACCACCCCCACCCCAACCCCACCTACAAATCAATCAATCAATCATGTAATACTAGCCAATAGCTCAAGAAATACTGAAATTTTATAATCCATAAAAAAACTAATTTGGAACTATAAATTCGATACACTAATAATGTCTACTTTATCCAGTGCACAATAGGATTATTATCAATAAAGTCGGTATCAACCAGATAGCGAGGAAGTCTATCCCTTTTACACTAGTTTTTGCTGACATATCACGTCTCCTCAGTGTGGCTAGACTTAACAGGCTACCTCCAGCTGGGATAGAAACCTGACTGATTTTTCATCAGCACTGGCATCTTAACCACTTTTCCATCAACCACCTGCAGGGAAGGGGTAGATTTTAACTAATAAATACATACATAGGTATAAATGTGGTGCACCTGCAGGGAAGGGGTAGATTTTAACTAATAAATACATACATAGGTATAAATGTTACAGCCACTAGAGCACTCACATCCTGTTTATAGGAGAGACTTGCCATTTAAGCTTAATTTGTGCTTTCTATATATGTTTGACATATATGTAGATATATCAAACATATATAAAAAGCGATCAAACATATATATATATATATGTGTGTATGTGTGTATGTGTGTGTGTGTGAGAGAGAGAGAGAGAGAGAGAGAGATGGAGAGAGAGAAGAGAGGGAGAGAGAGAGAGAGAGGAGAAGGGAGAGTGTGTGTGTGGTTTAATTTTCAATATATATGTGTGTGTGTGTGTGTGTAGTTCTGTAGTGGAGGCACTACCGACTGAGCTAAAATTGCAATAAATGATACAAAAATCTACAATAACAAATGCAACAATTGGATTTATATCTAATAAAATTACAAATCATCCTTTATTTTATTATCTAAATTTTATTTTTTAATTATCTTCACGAATATAAATCAAATCTCTATTATTTTTGCTCAAAAACCAAGCCCTGGTGATATTTAATGTGTATATATATATTTACTTTGTCGTTAATTGTTTTATTTTTGAAGTTTCCTTCGGTCATACAGATTCACACAACTGCCCTTTATATATCTATAGATAAAATTACAAATCACCCTCTCTTGCTTAAAGAGCTCCTTATTTTTTTGTTCTATGGATTTTTCCAAGAGTTCTGTTTTGGAAAATAAAACTAAGTCTAACAATAGTATTTTTTAGAATCTAAATGGTAAATTCGCATTATTTGGATTATTTGGACTATTCTCCTCATATTCATTGTTATCTGTACAATAATTGGACACATAGAATAGTGGATATAAGCGTTGAGTTAAGACAGTTCTAAGTGAATGTAATGACTTCTGATTATGACAAGAAGGTTCCTGAGTTTGAAAAGAAGCTTCCCCGAGAAAGCTCCCGAATTCAAGAAGAAATACCTGAAGAAGGTCAGAAGGCACATTGGCCGAAACATTGTACAGATAACAATGAATGAAATAACAATGAACAATAGTCAGAATAATCCAAATACTACAAATTATTAAGCCTCAACTAAAAAATTCAGAGAAATACTAATGGTAAATATTCCCTTGGGCTATCTCTAGCAAGCTTAAAGCAATCATATGGAAATCGATAATGAATAAAACTAAATCTAACAAAAGTATTTCTTGAAATTCAGTGATAAATATTCCCTTGGACCATTTCCAGCATGTTTAAATCTATCTGACATAATTTTAATATCTGATAGAATAACAATAATGGACCTTTCAAATGTCTGTCAGTTTTATGATTTCAACTTGACAGGACTTTTCAGATATACTCTTTAATCAATCAATCAAACGATAACACCGATAGACTTTGGAAAGCTTTATTCTACTTAGAATAATTGGTACACTTACTGAGAGCTTATATACTCTAGTAATCACTAGAGAGTTCTCCAAAGGGGAGGTAATCATGAAATAGGTGGTGTAACTATCAATTACTTATTACAGAGACTCTCAACCAAAATATTTTTTCTCTTAATAACAAATGGGTCATATTTGAGGAGCATCAACTGAACAATGTATTTTTGATGCATGAGGGTTCATCCAATGAAAAAATCCAACAAAAATCCGCTAATAGTGCCATATTATCAAAATATTTTTAATGCCAAATGATAACACTGATAGACTTTAGAAAGCTTTATTCTACTTAGAATAATTGGTACACTTACTGAGAGCTTATATAGTCTAGTATTCACTAGAGAGTTCTCCAAAAGGAGAGTAATCATAGAATAGGGGAGGTAACTCTCAATTACTTATTACCAATGTTACTCTTATGCTTTTCATTTTAGAGTGAAGAATGATTAATATTCATTTGTGTAAGTGTGCAAATAAACACTATTATGAAAATTCACTGGAAATCAAATACAACAGATTGAATTTTGGTTTAAGTGGTTCAGTTTAGTTTCTTTCTTTAATGCTATGTCAACCTTCATGGGTTATTTAATGGCAAATCCATCATTGTAGAAGAACAGTACTATTTAACCCATAGCTGGGGGATGAGGGGTTGATACCTTTAGTCCAAAAGGGAACATAAAATTGTGATTGAGGTTTGAACTTGCTGAATATGATGTCGCAGTCCAGTACATTAATCACAATGCCACAGGACCCCCCCCCTAAAAAAAAAAACATTGGAGAAATCCTATTTTTTTTCTTGGAAAAGACTAGTGACTTACACTATATATTTTAATGTTTAAAATGAATTGACTATTCATTCTTCATTATTAACTTCAAAACAAAGTAAAATTGAAAATATATAAGGGGAAATATTTTTTTTACTAGATCGACCTCCCATTATTTAATTTTATGAAATCTGAAGAAAATATATTTTACTTGTATGATTTTTAACTGTTTTTTTTTTAAAGATAAGAGTCTGAATAGTTAAATCAGAACTTTTAGAAATGATTCAGAGGAAATATTTTTTAAAAGTCAATCACCCCAATGCTTTATTAAATTTAAAAAAAATTCCTATAAAATCTTGTTTGCCTGCTAAAAATATTTACTTTTAATAATAATAATGAAATTTATTGTGTACAGTGCTCAGGTGCACCACAACTCATCAAAGTCTCATGTCAAGTACACAGAATAATGTAGTGTCAGGAACATGAACAGTTTACAGTAGTAATATGTGTGCATGTGTGCATATGTATGTGGAGAGTGGCATCAGGTATAGTGTCGGCGGACCACAGGAAGCATGGAGGCTTTGAAAGACTCCGTGCTTCGGCAGCCAACAACAGACGCGGGCAGTTTATTCCATGTCTCTACAACTCTGAGCGTGAAAAAATGTTTCAGAAAGTCATGTGAGCAGTGCTGTTTTCTGACTTTGTAGGCATGCCCACGTGTGTTGGAAAGATGGAAATCATCAAGGTTGCTGTTGTTAAGACGATTAATGACCTTCTATAAAGTTTCTGAATAGGTTTTTGAGCAATATTAGGATTAACTATTTTACTAGAAAGAAGAATGAGAAATGATCTAATTGAAACTTTCAAAATAATTATTGGAATTTCTAATTATGGTAGACATTATTTAATATTTCTTCTTGATATAATGAATATGAAAATACCTTTGTACCCCCTTACTATAATCTGATTGGACAGTGTCATGTTTAAATAGTCGACACTGTGTTGGTCCTCTACCTAATGCCTACAAGCTAACTTACTCACTAGACAACACCACGACTGCTCGGAGACGGATTGCTATTCGATGTATCAATTACTACTGCAATAATATACCCAATACAACTTCAGAATATATCCCTTAACCCGGATATATCACTTCTTGAACTGAAAATTTACTGTAAAAAAAAAACTAAGTCTATTAACCAATTGGATTGGTTTGCTAATAGAGTAAAATGTTTTTGGAACAAATTGCTTAAACAAATAAAAAACAGAAATAGTGTAAAGAATTTCAAAATAGAATTGATTGATTTAAAAAAATAATGTTAAGAAAAAGAATTTAAGAAGGCATTTTAAAAGAATTGGATAAATTACTTCACAGAATTTTATCTGTATATAGATATTGTATTAATATTGTATAATTTCTGTGCAAAGATTTTCTTTTTCTTTTTCTTTTTCTCTCTTTTTCTTTTTCTTTCTTTTTCTTTTTCTTTCTTTTTCTTTTTCTCTCTTTTTCTTTTCTTTTTCTTTCTTTTTCTTTTTCTCTCTTTTTCTTTTTCTTTTTTCTTTTTTTCTTTTTCTTTTTCTCTCTTTTTCTTTTCTTCTTTCTTTTTCTTTTTTTCTTTTTCTTTCTTTTTCTCTCTTTTTTTTCTTTTTCTTTTTCTTTCTCTTTTCTTTCTTTTTCTCTCTTTTTCTCTCTTTTTCTTTCTCCCTCTCTCTCTTTTTCTCTCTCTCTCTCTTTCTTTTTTTCTCTCTCTCTCTCTTTCTTTTTCTTTCTCTTCTCTCTTTCTTTCTCTCTCTCTCTCTCTCTCTCTCTCTCTCTCTCTCTCTCTCAAAAGGTTAATATGAGAAAACAGTAAAGAGTTATATTAAGATTGGAAATGAAATGGAATCTTTATAATATTAACAGAATACAGTGCTTACCATTGGCGTGAAGGAAGGTAAACCATTGTTAGTGGTATAAGACTACTCAATCAGTATAATACTTCCGTATTTATGAGGACTGGGACATACCCGTTATTGTTCATAGGTAGGGTATGTAACAACTCTCTCACCATAGTGGTGAGTAACCAGTATAGAAAGCCTATTCTGAATTCAAACCATGAAAACAGCAATGGTTAACCACTCCTCATAATGCAAAGTTTATTGATAAAGGGAAGTTGTGAAGAGCCATGATCACCGAAGAATTTCTGAAAGTACTTTGTTAAATAATTGATAAAAATGCTTTAAAAAAAATCAAAGACTTAATCAATAATCAACTAATGTTTTATTGATTTGTAACTGTCATTTTAAACACAAAGTCCTGACTCAGCTATTATAACTGTAAATGCTCTCAGATAAATACTCTGAAGCACTTTAGTAAATTGTAGAAATGTTATCTCTTTGTAAATAAGACATTACTCTTCTCTATTATTGAATTAAAAGCAGCTACCCGCATCACCTGGGTAAAGGAGAGAAAAGAAAAAAGTGGTGTAATTGTTAGGAAGCTAGTCGTGCAGATCCGTAACTACTGAATAGCGAGTTTAATACCCGCTGGATGCTCCATAAAAATCCACACGTAGAAAGACCTTATGTTAATCTGGACTGAAAAAATAAATAAAAAGAAGAAATTCATTGTTTAACTTTGAGATTCACAGACATTTTTAAGTAGAATTTTAATGCTATTTTAATTTTCAAATATATTCACAAATATAAATGAAATCTTTATCATTTCTGCTCAAAAACCAAGCCCTGGTGATATTTAATGTGCATATATATTTACTTTGTCGTTAACTGTTTTATTTTTGTAGTTGCAGTCGGACATAGATACATACACACAACTGCCCTTTATATGTGTATAGATTATTCCCAGGTTCACTCTGACTTGGAATGGTAGTACCTTCTAAGGTCCCATCTATGGATTAAATAGATCTATTTAAGATTATTATGATTATATAGGAATACTTCATACCATATAACAAAACAAATGATTATTATTATTAAATAGGAATAATTACTTGGAACAATATAAATGTGCATAAATCAAATATTATCATTAATCACTTGAAACATATAATATAAATTAAGACAACTTGATTTTTCTTTTTTTAGAAGTAACTTTACAAGTCTGGCTCTAGTATCTTCATTAGTCCAGGTTAAAAGTGCAATAAGGGTAACCCAAATCCGGAACATTTTAGATGTTATTTTTCTGATGCAGGTATCATTGGGGAATGAGAAAAGTATTGTTAAATGGTCCAAAGCATGGCTTGTTTACCAAAACATTTCATTCCCCAATGATACTTGCATTGGAAAAATAAGATCTAAAAAAAGTCTGCCTTTGGATTTACCATAAGTAAAGTAAAAAGTAAAGTCGTTGGGGTGGCCTAAAGTCAGTATCAGTCAGCCGGCAAAGGAGTCTCTCCTTTTCACTGGCACTAGACCAGGAGACACCAAACATCAACTCCTCACTTTACCGCACAGATCCTTGTGCTACTCAAAGCTGAGTTAGTGAGAGCCTGTATCGAACCTGGAACTTGTGGTTCCTAGGCGGATGCTCTACTGACTGAGCTAAACCAACCCAACTGTGCCTTTATCCTGAACTACTTGAAGAATTTATAACATTTCCAATTTAATATCTAACTCTGTGAATAAATTGGCATCGAGAAAGAGAAAAAAAAACATTTTCAAGGAAATCATTTCAAAACAATATTTTCAAAAAAAGCATTTCAAAATAATATTAGTATCTTAGCGAGGGGAGAAAAAGAAAAGAAAATTGGTATAACTGGAGGTAAGTTTTAATTGAATATAATTTGAAAGAGATCAAACTATGAAAACTGCAAAGTGAATTAAAGAAAACAAAAATTGAAAGTTATGCAGAGGATGAAAGATGTGTTTTGATGGAGGCTTTAAATGTAAAAATCAAATATTGGTGCTTGCCAGTAAAAACAGCCCTGCTGAGAAAAAAGAAGATAAAAAAGAAAAAAGAAAGAAAAAATGGAAAAAGAAAGGAAATGTTTTGAAATCAGTTGCTTTGAGTTTTAGGAAAGGAAGAAAAGAAAAATGTTTTATGAAAAATTTGTTTGCTTATTCTATTTTTAATTCTATTTGAAATGGCAAAGAAAAAAATATGGTGGAAGGATTATCAGTGAGTTTGGATTCTTTATAACAGAAAAACAAAGGATAAAAATAGACAGATCAGATATTGAACTTGGAATGGAATTTTGAAATATTGAAAGTGAAAGATTATATAATATATATATATATATATATATATATATAGAGAGAGAGAGATAGATAGATATATATATATAGATATATAGGTAAATTTTTCCAAGATGAAATAAGGAAATCACAGTGCTCAACTACAAATTGTAAAAGATTTATTTATTTATTTAATTATTAAATATAACTGTTTTTTTGTAGGCATCTACCCAAGGTTTCAAGCTTTTTGCTCTTGTCAGGATACGTTTAATTCCTCTGGTGTTTCTGCAAAATCATTTTTTGCGGTTATGCAAACTTGGAATGATGTACCATTTTTGCTTGATTACACTGGTTTACAAAAAAATATTTTTTGGCTGAGACAAGAATGCGAATAGGTGTTTTTTACTAATTTGGGTGTACTGAATTCAAATTTATAAACAGTTTTGCTATATCACCTCTAGTTTTCTGTCTTTTAAATAATCTCATTTTAGTATATACAGAGTATATACGTGCTTATTTCAACAGTTGCAGCAGCTTATTACAGATGAAACAGGATAGATAAAGAACATTGACGGAATAAATATACTTGGATGACACAATGCACACAATTCATAGTAACGCAGAGAGTTAGAAGTAAAAAAGAAGACATAAGTCACAAAATATCAGAAATTAACCCTGAATGCATATACGCTTTTATGTACAGTATGTGTACAAAATGTACAGTATGCATATCTAAAAAACTAGAGGTGATGAGTAAACACCCAAATTAGGTTAAAACAGTTATTTTTGTGCTTGCCTCAATTTCTTTGTAAACCAGTATTATGGTTGTTTATATATATAGTGTTTATAAAGTCCTACAGCAATTTTAAGATTGAAGAATTCATGTTGTACAAATGATAAAATCTTTTAGTAAAATGCATGTAAAAGTTTTTATTCATAATGTACTTTTTGATGACCCCCATTTTTGTTGACATATCTTAAAACTGATGCAGGCCTTTATGTATGTGTATATATACATAGTGTTCATAAACATAGTGTCCTGAGTATGACCAAGGAGATTGAATTTGGTGTCTAAGGTGGAGCACCCCACCTACCATCAGCTCCTCACTTTACTGTACAGATCTCCGTGCTACTCATATGCTGAGTGAACATGGTCTGGTATCAAACCAGGAACCTTGTGGTTCCTAGGCAGACGCTCTGCCAACTGAGCCAACCTGGAACGTTGTGGTTCCTAGGGACTTAGGACTAGGCTTTTTCTATTTGATGATTTATTGGAAAAATAACCTTGTCATTATTACTGGTTTCACTATTGTCATCACCCTCAGTTGTCTTGAATTGTCTTGCATTGTTATCTGATTCCTAGATGGAGTAAGAACGCCTGTAATAAAGTATTTTCCCAAGAGAGATCTTGTTATTCACTTAAGAACAAAGAAGTTTCTCACCTGTTATCTCAATTAGCCAATCCCAACTAGTGAAAATTAATTAAATTTTTGCTTCCAGTATTCAGTAGGTCTCTCTCTCTGTCTCTCTCTCTCTCTGTCTCTCTCTCTCTCTCTCTCTCTCTTGTGGATGCTCAGAGCAGACATATACAGTCCTTTTCTTGCTTGAAACTCCTTTGGACAAGGCACTCCCAAACCGTCCTTCGGGGTGGGGTCCAGAGAGCTTCGGCCTCTGGACCGGTGAGGTGTTAAATTAATAGTGTCGATCCCAGAGGGCCATCCCTCCAGGCAATACCTGCGCCTTTGGGGGCAGGGCTGGGTTTATTGCCCAGTGCCTGAGGCGCCCCCTTGAGGGGAATGCTGATGGGATCGACGCAATTTTTGTTCTCTCCCACCCATTAGCTTCGTTAAAATGGAGCCTTGTGCCCAGTCCATACAGGTGGGGTATGAGACAAATAAACTCTCTCTCTCTCTCTCTCTCTCTCTCTCTCTCTCTCTCTCTCTCTCTCACTCAGTAAATAAAATTCAAATTAGTGAAATTGCCTTTTTATTGACTGTATCCCCTGCAGAGGAGTAAGCTCTCCCCCCTCCAAAAAAAAAAGGGATGTCCTGGGTATGATACTAAACTGCATCTTGTGGTGGGGATTCAGTTCAAGAGCTCTGGGGAGTGTAGAGTACACCTTCATTGCCAGTACTCCCAGGCCCACTCTGACCCGAAATGGTAGTGCCTGTTAAGGTCCTATCTCTATGGATCAAATAGATCTGTTTGCAAATTATTCATAATAGATAGGAATACTTGATATCATATAACTGTGTGCAAAAAACTAGATAAACTACACAATAAATATAAATGTACAATGTATGCAATTCCCTAACCTCTGGGTATAGAATAACCCCGATAATCAATCAATAATTTCTGTACTGGTAAAATATTTTCTATTGTTCAAAAAGAAAAAAAGTTTAAAAATCACATCATCAACAATTGATGAGAAAAATTCAGTCAGATTATTTTTTAAAATCTTTTTGAAAGTGACACATTTGTAAGGTATTTGAGATTTTCTACGCCATTAATTTTGAAGATAAATTTTATGCACATTAAGGAAGTTGATTTCATGCCTTCACACACGGCAGACAACTTAATTTAGCAGAAGACCTGTTTCTTTGAATCGGTTCAGTAACTTTGCCGCCGCAGCATGTAACATGATACTCTTTAATTCTTCAAATGACAACTAACAATCCGAACGTGACTATTCTATCAAATCTCCTACTTAATTTGAGGTGGAAAATTATTCTAAATTGTGCAATTCACAGTTAATTTCTGGCAAACAGGATTAAAATTGGAATTTTAGATTTAATCTAAAATTCTATGATGCCATAAAGTAAAAAATAAAGTCATTGGAGTGGCCTGAAGTCGGTATCAGCCAGACAGCAAGGAGTCTATCCCCTTTTCACTAGTGCTAGACCAAGGAGATTGTTTAGACATCTGAGGTGGAGCTCCACACCTACCATCAGATCCTCACTTTACCACACATATCCTTTAAATCTTTGATGTTGCAAAAGGAAAAAGTAGATTTACATTTGGAATTCATATTACAGGACTACAAAATTCTAAAAAATTTTAAAAATATATAAATAAAAATCTGTTTTCAAATGCCTTTAAAGTAATAAAAAATTTCATCATTCGCATCTGATGAGTCGGGAGGTTTAGACTATTTGTCTAAGCTCCCTGAAATAGACTATAATGCTAAATCTCTAAGTCTTTTGTTATTTCTTTATTCATATATTTGCTCTGTGACTCTAACATTAAGAGCACACATTGAGCTCTCAAACTGCGACTTGGTTTTGTTTAAATAAAACTCTTGTGTTGTAAGGAAGATTTCTTCTTTGGACTTTTGGATTATATATATATATATAATATATATATATATATATATATATATATTTGGCTTCCTCCTTTATATATTCACTACATTTAGCTCTTCATCTCAATTCTTTTCGCAATTCAGATTTGGCAAACTTGCATCTTTAGTTTGTTTTCAATAAATCAGTTTCCTAATTTCATATAAACGAATGATATAATTCAATAGTTGATAGTAGAAATCATGTTTTCTTTTTCTCCTTTCAAATAAATACTTAATACAATAGTTCAGTTGGCTGTAGACAATTTTGTAGATAAGTAAGAATTGCTTATGAATAATTCCATTCTATAAGGAAATAACTAAAAACAATAGTAAAAAATATTATATTTATTCTATGTGAAAATTTTCAGCCTTTTTGAAAAATAAATTTAATTCCTAAAATATCTAAATAATGAAATTAACTTCAAAATCATATTGGAAAAATTATTTGTATTTACTAGATATAGTAATAGCACAACAGGAGTTCAAATTCACTTACTACAATATTGCAAGTCCAGTGCTTTAGCCAATATGCCATGGGGCTCCTTTCGCTACCCGCCCCAATATTCTGGCTGTATGGTAGTGTACACAGACTTATCATCTGTGACAGCTATGGGTGTGGATGTGTCTCATAATCTATTATAATGTTAGTCACCATGGTGAGTAATTCCTTCTCTCAGAATAATCAGGGTTACTTAGAAGTGCCTGTCCCCCCCCCCCACCAAGTAACATTCAATAGATTATGCTGGGTTAAATGGTGTCAGCAGCACAAGGAACCTATTCCTGACCAGACCTCTCAAACACCCGAGATGAATTGTCTTTTAAAAAGTCTAAAGGATTTCAAGCTGTCCATAGCTGGCAAGGGTGAAGTAATGAGTTCATGTTTTTCCCAAGAACATTTGTATAAAGGGAATATAAACTGTCCCAGCAAGGGAGTTTACTCAAGTTGTTCTACACATGTAGTGAGTTGGCAAGGGCCAGTATCGAACCAAGAACCTTGCGATTCCTATTTGAATGCTCTACTGACTGAGCTAATTGAAAAAAAATTTATAGGCAGAATTCATTGAACTAGCAGTAGTGAAAAGGGAACAGACTCCCTTGATGTCTGGATGATACCGACAATAGGCCACTCTGACTATTTTATTTACTGTGTTTTTTCAAATTTTTTCTATATTACATATCGTCTGATTCACTTCCATTTTTCTCTTCACACACATATATATATATATACATAATATAATATAATATAATATGATGGAAAATGAATGTGAAAAGTATTAGCATATGAAGGTGCTCAATGCTAAAATCGCAGAGCAGGTTTAAAATCAAAGTTTAAATATTATGGATATAATATCCCATAACTACAGTTTTATGATTGCAAGTATACATGAAACTGTATTTATGGGATATTATATCTATAATATTTAAACTTTTATTTTATATATATATAAATATATATATATATATATATATATTTAAAAGAAAGATTCTTTCTGTATGTTTATTTGTACAAATTGTTTATACAATATGTTTATAAAGGAAAATCAGTGGAGACCAGCAAAGATTAGCCTTCAATAAAATCCACACTCCATTTTATATCCGAAGGAGTTAAAAAAACTTTTTATCCCTTATTTTCCATAAGAAAAGCTAAAGAAAAATGTAATAAGGGTATAAATCAATGATATATTAAAAAAAAAATTCCAAAAAGTATATATTAGATAAATAATTTGAAAATTGCATATATTTAAGAGAAAAATTTGAGACATCTTTTTCTAGTAGTTTATACAAGGTGTGTCATAAAATATGTATTTATTAAGATAGAAATGAACAATGAATGGAATGTCAATTTTTTTTTCAGTCATAAAAGTGACCAGTTAGAAGCTGGAACATTATTTTTTTTCAGAATACAAGGTGTGTCAAAAAGTACAAAAATTCTCAATATTTTTTGACACACCTTGTATTCTAAAGTTAACTATGCTAAGATAAAAATCAATCATAAACAGAGGCTGAATTTCTTTTATAGAAAACATAAATCATCAGTTTAAGTAAAAAAGACTTTTCCCACCCTACATTTATAGAAGGGTTTTCATTATATTGACATAAAACATTTTTTAGATATCAATATAAAAATAAATTCCAGATAAACAGAAATATGCCTCTAAATAAACATTTTTTTTTAAAATCATGACTACTAATAATTCAAGGAGAAAATTGAATTTGATTTATATTTTGGCTGTGCAAATAAAAATGGCCAAAAAGAAAGAACAACAAATAATCTGAATATCATATAACAATTTTGGTTCATATGATGATTATAACTATGCAGCCATTTTTTGAATATTTATATAAACTTAGTTCACTCATATGAAAAAAGGCAAGAAAGTTTAACAAAATAGATTGCCAGCCACGAGAGAGTTGCCAATAAATTGCAAATTACTAACAATCTTTAAGCTCACTTGGACAATGGGATGCTGAAAAGTTCTTAACCTAACCAGGAAAGGAATGACCAAGAACCATGAAATATAAGAAGGTCAGCTGAAAAGTTAATAGGTTGACCAAGATAGTTTCAAAGAATGTGAAATGTTAATTTTTCAACATGGTTCCCTTTGAGGTTCACATACTCCTCCATTGGTGTTGCAGTGCTTAGATCCCATTGATAAAAAGTCATCAACAACAAATATGATGTCACTACATGAAATTTTCAGCCTACGCTCATATATATATATATATATATATATAATACATATATATATCATGGATACGATCATAACATCACAGTCTTCACGCATTTTTATGTGCATGCGCATGACAACATAGCCACATGCACAAACAAAAATATGCCCATGTGTAAACAAAAAGCGCATTCGACATCACGTAAACATGCAACACGTGAATACAGTTAAAAAACGCAAACATTTAACCATTTACACCATTTCTATAATTTTTAAAAACCTATTTCATTTACCTGATGAATGCGTTAGCAGAAGACATTGGTTGTAAATATTGTTTCCATATAAATAAATAAAAGCTAAACCTTTTATTTGTTCATTCATTCATCTATCTATAATATATATAATTTAATATACCAAGCGTGTTGGTAAATCCTTGCAGTGAGAAAAAAACCAGCAAATAGTTTGATTGTAAAAATATACTACCAAACATCAACCGGGAGAAAAAAAATTTTTGAAAAAAAGAAAAGACCAAGATAGTCGTACCAACAAAAAATAATCTATTGGTACAGTATTTGGCCAAAAGAAAAAACAATTTATATGTATATATATGTATATAAGATATATATATATTCATATAACCGCTAGGAGAATAGCTAATAAGTAAAAAGTGCTCAATACCTAAGTAGAGCAAATAATAAAGATAAATCTAATGAGTCAGACGAACCTACTATTAGTTTTGCTTAATGCTCTTCAGGGCTAAGATCTTAGCCCTGAAGAGCATTAAGCGAAACTAATAGTAGGTTCGTCTGACTCATTAGATTTATCTATATATATATATATATATTTGTGTGTGGGGGGAATAATATTTTTAAGCTACATATTTGTAATTAGCACAAAAAACATCCATTGATCCCTAGAGAACTCTTCATACTGTTGGGATATGTAAGGTCCCAAGGGAAGTACTTCTAAGGTGACTAAGATCCAAATGATGTAGATAGCTCTTTTAAAATGAACAGAAAAGTAGCCTAAATCACTTTTCGACATTCCTTATATTTTTTGGAACGGATTTAACATGGGATCAGCCAAAGTTACAACTCTTAAAAAACAAACTGCCATCGCCTCTTTATTTCTCAGTTGCCAAAGTAAACAAAGCCGATCTTTTGTAACAATTGGTAGAAAATAACAATGCTGTAAAATTGATCAGCATGGGAAACCGATTCCTTTATAATTCTTTAACACCTGGGATTGTATCAAATAAATCAGGTTAGTAGAAATACCAGCAGCTCTCTCTCTTTTTTTCTTTTTTTTTTTTTTTTTTTTTTTTGTAGCAGGCTATTTACTACTTCAATGTCAATATAAATCAATAAAAAAAATAAAAAAAATCTAATCAAATATAAAGAATTTGTAACCTTATAAAACAAAGAAAAAACATGCTTAAATAAAATGTTATCTCTAATCTCTCATGATTCTTTTCAACAATCTACCGCCCTGTCGGCTGCGGCGTTAGAATGCACCGACTGCACCTCTGAAGAGGGGTAAGACTCCCCCAATGGGGCCACCTGTTGGCCATGGGTGGCGACCCATGATGCTTAAGGATAGAGCCCAGGTGGATGAGCAGTTCATGACATGCAATACTCCACTTTGTCCACCAAACCAAACTAATCTAGTATATCTATGAGGGTGAGTCAAAAAGGTAATGCCATTTTGTTTATTTGTTTGTTTGTTTTGTTTTACGGCATATCAACCTCAGTGGGTCATTTAATGCCGATAAAGTTTTGAAATAAATCAATTCTTAATGGATAATACAATTTTTTTATAAATCCATTTTTCTATTTAACCCATAGATGGGACCCTAACAAGTACTACCACTCCGGGTCAGAGTGGACCAGGGAGCAATGGTGATGAATGGGGTGCTCCACATTCCCCAAACCTCCAAAACTGGAACCTCACCATCAGATAGAGTTTAACGTCATTCCCAGGACATATAGACCCTCAGCCACTGCCTTCTAGCACCCATATGATAAAAAGGGCAATAGGGTTGGGAAAATCATATAGGTGCTAGGGCTTGACGTGACTAGCCGATTGATCGGAGGGGGCCTCTCCGACCGCCCGTCTAGCCCAAGATAGGGCCAAAGTGGAGTATTGCATGTCATGAACTGCTCATCCACCTGGGCTCTATCCTTAAGCATCACAGGTCGCCACCCACGACCAACAGGTGGCCCCATTGGGGGAGTCTTACCCCTCTGCAGAGGTGCAGTCGGTGCATTCTAACGCCCCAGCCGACAGGGCGGCATTTTGTTTAGGACATGTATAATTACCAACACAGGAACATGTATCATACATCAAAATGAAGCTGGTCCTTTGTGTATCATATCCCTACTTCTCTACATAGTCACCATTTCTCTCAATAGCAATGTTCCACCTTCGAATAAAAGCATATATCCCTGCCCTGTAAAATTCTGTTGACTGTTCTTTGAGCCACTTCTTTACTACAGATTTCACTTCCTCGTCACTGGAATAATATTTGCCTATCAAACCCTCTTTCACTATCATCTCTTTGGCCCCATGAAAGATGGTTTGAAAGGCAAACATTATTCCAGTGACAAGGAAGTGAAATCTGTAGTGAAGAAATGGCTCAAAGAACAGTCAACAGAATTTTACGGGGCAGGGATACATGCTCTCATTTGAAGGTGGAACATTACTATTCAAAGAAATGGTGACTATGTGGAGAAGTAGGGATGTAATCCACAGAGGACCAGCTTCATTTTGATATATGGTACATGTTCCTGTCTTGGTAATTATACCTGTTCTAAACAAAATGGCATTACTTTTTGATTCACGCTCGTATTTAAAGATAGGTGTGTGTGGAGTAATAGGTGTGCGTGGAGTAATAGATGTGGATTAGGTGATAGTTATTGGTGCAGAAAATAGAATCAACTATCAAAGTTCAAATTCCGGCTGAAGCTGTTTGTATTTACTTTGCCCTAATGCCTTTGTTAAAGGCATGAAATTACTTCTCCCTTAAGTTTTGGAAACTCCAGTCCTGATATTAAGAGCAGAGAAACCCAAGATATTAGATTGGTTTGGTTTTGGTTTGTTTTGTTTTACGGCATATCAACCTTGGTGGGTCATTTAATGCCAACTAAGTTTTGGATTAATAGTGATAGTGTGACGGAGAACGAGAAAGGAAAAAGAGCAAGACATTGTCTTGCCTGCCAGGATTGATCTTGCGTCCTCCCGCATGCAAAAACAAATACGATTTAGGCACTGGACGGACGCGAGTTTCGACTGATGTGTCCGGATGTTTGGGTAATATGCCCATAAAATAACCAAAGTGAGTTTAGCATGGGGTGACAAGCAGAGAAGCATTCGGCTTACATGAGACGGCAGTCAGAAAAGATCATTTTGACGACAACGGATTTTTAGCTGCTGGTCGAAGATGAAGACTGTGTTGACCAAAAGAAAGTTTGGCCTGCGAGAAGACAGTGAACTCGCTTCTTTTTTACCCCACCCTCAGCAGGAACTTGTTGACTCAGATATCCATTTCTCCCCCTCTATTTTGGTAGAAAATAAACGTATATATGTATAGATTTTTACTATTGTTCAATTACTCATATTTTTTAGTATGATTCCACTTCTTTTAGGAAATGTAAAATCCTGGATGGTCTTATTTTTGTGAAAAGTTTTTTCAAATTACTTGTTTGGTAGAATTTTGTTTGCACTAGATCAAGTCTACACTGTGGAGATATTAAAAGAATTTAAGAAGAGTGTTGCACAACAGTATTTCATCAAAATCTATTCAAAATGTATTGAGCCAATCTTTTTTAAAAAATGAACACTTTATTATAAAAATTATTCAGCTGTATACATCTTCATTTAAATCTTAGAATCTTAAGTCAATGCCTTTTGATCCCAACTTGTATAAATAGATAATCTATAATTATACTAAGTCAAATGATATCATTCTAAAAATTGAAATGGAAATGATAAATTGAATTATAAAATTTGCAAAGAAAAAAATTAGCTTCATTTGATTTCTAATTCTAAGGCTAATAGTTGAAAAATAATCAATAAGTTCTTTTATTGTTAGAGTTAGAATAAAAAGTGAAATGGGGGAAGGAAAAAAAGAAGAGAAACCCCTTTAAAATTCCTGTCCTGTCTGTTAAAAGAAATATTAACACAGTTCATTGAATCAATGATATTGGCAATGTTATAATCAGAGTCAGACATGTGCAAACATTAGTCAATACCCTACGAACATTTTTTTCCTTTAAAATCTTTACAATGTCTTTTCAGATTAAATAACATGTTTTTAGGCAAATAAAAAAAGCAAAGAAAACAAAAAAAAAGTCAGCTTAATCTCAAATTCAATGTTAATTATCTGATCACTTTTGATTTGGGACAAAAAGCGAAAAAAAAAAAAAAATAAAAAAAAAAAGAAAACGATAGCATTTCTTTTGTTTTGTTTTCGTGTACTTCCAATAACTGGCCTTGTGCGTATTGTTTCCTTAATTAAACAAAAAAATGATTAACCAATTGTAATTTCAATCTGGATGTCTCATTTTATTCAATTGATTCTACGTCATTAACTATTAGTCAATTCATACAAAGAAAGAAAGGATGCATTAAGAAATTGATATTTTGTTAAGTCATTACTACAAGGTTTTTAACATGTGAGTCTTTAAGTCTCTGATTATAACTGGCATGAAAACTAAATCTATTCATAATAGAGAGGGAGTCTATCCCCATTTCCCTAGCACTAGACCAAGGAGATTGTTTTGGCACCTGATACAGAGCATCACACCTACCATCAGCTCCTCACTTTACCACACAGATCCCTGTGCTATTCATATGCTGAGTTGGAGATGGCCGGTATCGAACCTGGAATATTGTGGTTCCTGGTCGGATGGTCTACTGACTCAGCTTAGCCAGGCCTTATACACTGAAAATTAGACTCATCATATATATATATATATATATATATATATATATATATATATATATATATATATATACATATATATATATATAAGGCGTGTCAAAAAAGTATTGAGATTTTTTAAAACTTTTTGACACACTTTGTATTCTGAAAAAAAATAACCTTCCATATATCATTTTTTTTTTAGAATACAAGGTATGTCAAAGAAGTACCAAGTTTAAAGATGTATTTACCGAGATAGAAATGAAGAATGAATAGAACATTATTTTTTTCAGAATTACTATGATGTGTCAAAAAGTACAAAAATTCTCAATACTTTTTTGACACACCTTGTGTATGTATATATATATATATATATTATATATATATATATATATATTATCTAATTTTTTGTTCAGATTCATTCAATAGTTTAATTCATAGTTTAATTTTGTCTGACTACCATCCCCTAAGAAACCAGAACTTGAAAAGTATCCTTTTTTCTCATTTGACTTCCTGTCACCATGGTGACAGTCTTACAATGTAAAAAAATTTTTTAATTTTTTTATTTTATTTTTTTTTGAGAAGTAAAATTTTTCAGTTATGCAATTCAAATTACCTTGATCTTCCATCTGATGAGACTGAATTTTGGGGAGCTATATTATATCAACTTAGATTTATATAGGCCCCAATTTTGGTTGAAATAAATTTATTATGGAATTACGGTGTTGAGTTTTCCTTCCTTTCTAAGATAAATATTGCTCTGTATATAATCTAAAAAGTTTATTATACATTGAGCTCTTTTTAGTGATTTAAAGATTCACTGTATTTATACATACTGGATCATACAATGATAATACAGTGTATCTTAGAAATCACATATAGAATCATCCCTTACTACCAGTTTTGGATACCTCTCATCTATCTTCTCTCTCTATATATATAATTATATTTATATATACATATATTCTTTTTACTTCAAGTAACCTACTTGTGCTTAATATGTGCTTTTTATTTAATCTTCTCGTTCAGTTATACAGGAAATTGAAATTAGTCTTTGCAAAAGAAGAGCAAGATAAAAGGCATTCAGTTGATATAGCAATAATTGTATGGATTCCAACAAATGAGAACATATTGTTGATAACTTATGAAGAGTCATTAACATACCAGAAATTGTTTTGATAAATGAACCACTTCTTCTGATATGACAGAACATATTAGGGAGGCAGAGGGGTATAGACTATCCTCCCCCCCCCCGGCCCATCTGGGATGAGGTCCAGTTCATTGACAAGAAGCAATGACTGGGAGGAATGAGGAAGTTCAAAGAGCCAATATACAATGGCTCATCAACCAAGCACTGATTTAAACACTTTACTGTTTTCTATGTTGAGCAAAGTGAGTGGGGAACTCCCCTGGGTTTATTTTGGAATTGCCCAGATACTTGGAATACCTACCACTACTGGAATGGATTGGTCCCATTGTTGTATCCTCTGCATAGGGGTAAGACAACACTCCTCTCACCAAAAAAAGGAGGTGTCCCGGGTATGAGACTAAACTGCATCTGATGGTTCCAATCCTGGAGATCTTGGGCAATATGGAGTACCCCTTCATTGCCATTATTCCCAGTGTCTGCACTCAGATGGTTCATGTCTTTTTTTTTCAATTTCTTTCTCCTTCCAACTTTTTCTGTTTATTTGAGTGTGGAGATGCATGATGCAATGGTTATTGTTGTAGGTGACTCACCTATGACACGAACATGGACTTTACCAAAGGGTATTTATTTAACAGAGTAAAGCTACTCAAACGAGTAGTATCAGAAACAGTTCTTCGTGTAAGCTGAACAAGGAAACCCTTCCATTGTAAGTTGATATATATTGATGAATACAATCTGTTCCCTACATTTTTATACCCATGTTGAGTTATTATTTATTGACCCTTAAACAGGTCCATAACAGTTATTAACAAAGGAAATGGACTTTGGCGACATGAGTTCAAATCCTAGATGAGGCTGTCTGCATTTCATATAGCATTAACACCCTTCCAGCTATGGGGAAATAGTAGGACAAACTGAGCTCTCTAACCTTGATTGGGTAACCAGTCAAGGACAAGGAAAACTCTGATTTCAAACCTGTTAAACTCTGCTTAAAAATTGACCTTCTGTTGCAACCTGTTCGTGGAGAAGTTTGTAAAAACATACAAGATGTATCATAAAAGTATCGAGATTGAAGCTGTATTTACAAGATAGAAATGAACAATGAATGGAACATTAATTTTTCAGAATACAGTGAGTCAAAAAGTACAAAAAAATCTTGATACTGTTTTTGACACACCTTGTACTTGAGTAATTTGGAAGTATCTCTCTCTATGAATATACTGCATTCTCAATATGTATTCTAAAAATTTACTGTCACAAGAAAGCTGTAACTGTTTATACAAAATTATAATTTTGAACCAATTTTGTCCAGTATTATACACTCGACTACCATAAAAGAAAATTACTATGGCACACCTACTAATGGAATTATGTGTACAAACATATTACTTTGAAATTGCAATCAGAATGCTAAAATGAAATTAAGTAAAAATCAATGATAATTTAAATTTTAATTATCTCCCCATCATAAATTCCTTTGATATGTGCACGCCGTCAATGTAGAAAAAGAAGTTAAAGATCAAAGAATTTAGGAAATTATTAGAATTGTTTATAACAGTCAAGTGACCATATTATTTATCTGGGTGTTGCTTTTCAGTAATAGTTCTATCTATATGTTATATTGCTTGTTCCTTAAATCTTCCAACTTTTATCATCCTGCAACACCCTCTGGTTAAAATGAGGACTGACTGCATGTCCAGATTCAGTCCAGAATTTTTTTTAATTTGCTCACAGAGTTGGCCAAATTCAAAATTGGCATGAGATATTGAGCTATGCCTCTAGGAGTAAAGTTGAAAATGTGACACACTGACATATTGACATTTGCAATTATGTATTTCAAGATTATATGCAAGTGCGGACCAATTATTATAAATAAGGTTGTAAAAAAAGAACAAGTTTTATTAAAGAAAGATTACATTTTTTTATTCTACAACATTTAAAAAAAAAATGATGCCAGAGATTCCAGACAGGAAATTAAAACTATTAAATAAAAAAAAAATTGATAAAAATAAATAATGAATAATAAAAAAAAATAATAAAATAATAAATGATAATAATTAAAGATATAATAATAATAATAATAATAATAATAATCAATTAATAATAATAATAATAATAATAAATAATAATAAAAAAAATAATATGATTAATAAATAATAATAATAAAAATAATAATAATAAAATAATAATAAAGAAAAATTATTAGGAAATAATAAAATTAATAAAAACATGATTATAAAAAATAAAATAATAATTAATGATAAAAAATAATTTGAAAAATAAAAAAATAATATAATAAAAATTAAAAATTAATGAAAAATAATCATCATATAAATGATAGAAATGAAATAATTCAATGCTTAATTTATTCAATTAACATTCGTGTTGCTCTAAATTGAAATATCTAATACAGAATCTCATTGAAGCTGCAGTTGTTTAGTCTCCACCTGAAATCCTCTAACATGTAGGGAGCGTACATTGGTTGTAATGGTTAGTAGCGTCAGGGAAATGGACTGTGCCTAAACCACGTTTCAATTCCTGCGACGAAACTATTTGCATTTCACATTCTAATACCCTTGGATAAAGTATGAAATCCATTCTCCCTTCCAGCCAGGGTAAATAGCAGGGCAAAGACTGGGCCCTTTAACCATGGCTTAAGTAACCAGTCTAGGAGAAGAAAAAACTGCTGAATTCAAACCTGTTAAAATTCCACCTTAAGAAATTCACGTACACATGTCGCATCCTGCTCGTGTGGAGCAGTCGATAAAATATATACAAGGTGCTGTTAAAAAAGTATCGAGATTTTTTGTAACTTTTACACACCTTGTATTTCTGAAAAAATTTAATGTTCCTTATATCTTGGTAAATAACAGCGTCAATCTTGATACTTTTATGACACATCTTGTATTTTATCAGGGAGTTTGATTGTCACTATGTTTTCTATAAATGTAGCCTTGGAGCCTAGACATGGGTTTATATCAGATAAATAAGGACAGAAATAATTGTTTCCGTTCATTGAATTATACAGGATAGTCACTTGTTTTTTCTTTGAGTAATATGTCAAGTCAATAACATGCAATATAAATAAATCATTTTTGCAAGTTATAATACGAGTTTGTATTTTTAGGCAGTCATATAATATCAGGCTGAAGATATCAATTTCTCTACATTGAACTCACAATAATGTGAATATTGATCTCTGCCAATTCAAAAGACAGAGTGAGGGGGAGAGAGAGAGAATAGAGAGAGAGGGGCGAGAGAGAGAGAGAGAGAGAGATGTATTGTCATAGAAGAGACAGATATGACAGAGAGAAGAGACAGTAGAGAGAGAGATGAGGGAGTAAGAGGGTGGGAGGGGATTTGTACGATTCAATATAAAATTAGAGATTCTATTATATTTGTTAATACAATATATCCTTGAAAAGTTTTGCACGTGTATGGTGATACTACCACAAGGATTTTTCATCTTTTTTTAGATAAAAAAAAAATAAAAAAAATCGCATTGTATCCCACCTGCTGCGATAATGTAGATTGCATTGAATTATTTAGTATACAGTCTAATAGTATTCATGAGTATATGATGTGTTATTGCTCAGTGACAATTCAATCATTTTGAGATTCAGTAAAAATAAATGTTATTAATTGCTTATACTCGATGAAAAAAGATGAATGTCTACTATCAAAAATAAAAAACGTTGGTGTAGGTTTGTTCCTAATGTCGGGTATCAGCCGCCGAGAGCGTGAGATGTCTATCTCTGTTTCAGGCTAGCGCATGTGTGTATAGACGGTAGTAATGTTTGATCTATCTGAGTGGAACCCGGAAATGCCTGGTTATGGTTCTTAGGCAGTGATGCTTTCTCAATGTTCCGACATCTAACATCCCAGTGCTGCCTTATCCTGAAACTATTTTGAAGATTCATAACATGTTCCAATTTAATATTCTAATCTCTGCAAACATGATATCTGCATCAAGAAGAAGTGTAAAAGAAAACATTTTCAACTACTGACGATTACAAAATAATACTGCTTTGCTGCTGTCGGCTGCAGAATGCACTCTTGCAGGGGGTAAGCATCCTGTCCAATGTGGGACCCAGCCTGATTTGGTCCTGGTTATGTGGGTGGACGACCCGCTGACGCTTAAGTATATTATCTCAGGTGTGATGTAGCAGAATTCATGACATGCAATACTCCCACTTTGGCCCCCGCTACGAGTGAGTGGGGCTATGTTTGGTAGATGACGTAGGTCTGTCTGTGTAGGTGGATTTAATGGTATAGTCTCTATGAGATGTCCCCTATGCCGAGGTCGAGATCGGCTCTTGGTCATCGTCAAGCCTAGCAGCCTATTATGATTTTCAACCCGTATTATCCTATTTAGTGGTCTAAGCCCCGAACCCTTTTTATATATGGTGATGCTATCTAGAAGGGTCTTCGTGGTCTAACGCGGGTCTACAGTCTGGGAATGACATTAAACTCTAAATCTTTAAGCCCGGTGGTGAGGTGTGGGTTCTCAGTTTTGGAGTTTGGTGTAGAAGATGTGAAGCACCCTAGTCTAATGCACCTATTAGTTCGCGCTGTCTACTACTGACGGTGAGTGTTTTTTGAGGTGTATCTGTTTTAGGGTGCGCATCTGTATAGGTTAAAGTAGAATGTAATATTTAGTAAAAAATTGTTTATTATCCATATAAGAATGACTGTATTATGTCGAGAAAGTTTATCTAATTAAAGTGACCCTGTACTGTGAGTTATTGATGTATGAGCCGTAAATACAAAACACCGAAACCAAAACCAAACAAAATAATATTAGGTTATTACTCAGCGAGGCCGATAGACAGCACCAGAACTCTTGTAAGGCCCTAGTTGGACGCGTCTACTTACTGAGCGAACCGGCCTGCTTGAAAAACAGGTCAAAATTACCAGTTGTGGTACTTGTCATTATTAATGTTGTGGAACAGAGTATATAGTATGATGCGTCGTGTTGTGTATGATCTTACCTATCTCTCTCGTGGGATGGTGCTCAAATCCACTACTGACGACACATACACACAACACATCATCATCTATGGTAGTATATTGAGTATATATTATATTAAGTCTGTATATAATATCTGTATGAATTGCTTTATATGCTATACCGCTTGCAGTTAATGGAAATTAGCCTACTTATGTGTATATGTATTCCCCTTATTTTTTCATTGCTTTGTGCATACATATATATATATTTAGAATCAACTGGTATGCATTTGTTTTCCAAGCCACTGCTGAGAAGATGAATAATTGTTTATAGATGATATTTAATGATTTAGTCGTAATTCTATTAAGAATAATGTCTATATATCTCTAAGACTGTTTCAGTAATTAAAGATAAAAAAATAATTGTTTGTATTGTCTAGTATGTCTGTGTATGAGGTTTATTTACTGCGTAAATAAAACATATAATATCCTGCCGCGAAGTTACTGGATTAATTGCATAAGTGTTGCTGGCGCAGGTAGTGTGGATGTAATAAGTATCAGAATTTTTGTAGTGTAAGTTTGATTTTCAAGAACCTTTCCTCTTCCTCCCTAAAGAAATATATAGTGATAAAAAACCAAATGAAGACTGATGATCATGATAGCAGTCATTTAATCTATAATTAGTTGGATAATATAATTAAGTTGCTCAATATCGCTCATATATGATAGTGAATACTCGTAATATGCTAATGATAGAGTTAAATTGTATTTTAATTAAAAGAAGCGTGCGTGAGCTGCTAGCTACTACTACTGTTACTCTTACTATAATAATAATAGATCGATATATATGAATAGATGATAGATCTCTGGGATTTGAAAGATAAAAGATATCTAATCCCTGTATCCCAGCAAGAAAACCGGAGACTATGTTGATAAAACAAAAAAGAAAGAACTTGTCAACTGGTGGATTTGCCAGTGTCAGCGAGAATCATATATCTGTATAAAATAATATATGACAAAGTAGTGCTAGACCTTTGCCGAGGAACTGAAAAATTATGGAATATAAAGGGTGAAAGTGATACCAATTGTAAGTTGGTGGCACGTTGAGACAGATCCAAGAAGGATGAGAAAGGTTTGTAGTGATTTGGAAATCAGAGGAAGGATTGAAACCATTAGTATATACTGCCACTTTTGTCAATCTGCGCCATAGAATCTACCAGATATTCCTATATGCCGTGAAACTGCTGTCACTCTAGTACTCTCTATTAAAGTACCTGATTAAGTAATGGTCTAAATGTAGCTGATGTGAAAACTCAAAAGAGCAAATAATGATGATAGAACTGAAACTGAATCACTAATTAATTGCTGCACAAAATAATGTCCATTAAAACAAATTATATTCGTATGCAAGAAATTCATAAGACACAAACGAATATAGCCGTGTATATTATGACTGTGTGGGGTGATCGCAGAGACGAGACTGGTGTAAAGACCGAGTGTAGTGTGTTAAAGAGCGAAATTAGCGAGAATAACTTAGCACCAATTGGAATAACGAAACTTTAGGTCGATGACTGGTTGGATGGTGAGCCTCCTGGGTTTATTTGCAGAAATTCCAAAGTTTGAACATACAACGAAAGATGTGACGAATAATCTACATCTGTTCTGAAGAATGTAGAGATGTGCATAAATATGCTCTGTATATATCTCTATATATAGACGTAACCATCTCCTATCTCTATTGAGATCCAGATCTTAGAGTGGTTGAGTTCACGAAAAAAATATGGACTTGTAATTACTACTGGCTTTGTGTTCCGAGATCACGAGGGTGAAGATGAACGGAAAACGAAATAAAATATCGCCATTAATTTGGTGAAAATTGCCTTAAGGCGCGTGCTGTGTTGTTGTAGCGAGCAGCCGCGCTCAGTCTAGGTGACTTATTTCTTGATAATATGGCACCGATTTGTAGCGTTTTGTTTAGCAGGATGCATGAGGCCAGGATGCAATTCTGCGAATGAGTCTCTCCTGATTTATGTGAGAGATGAAAGGTATTAAACCCGTGACTGGGATTAGTGGACTGAAGAGTATGTTGTGAGAATCTGAGGTAATGCTGAGCTCATATGTGTATTCTATTTGTGAGATGTAATGTATATATTACCATACTCCTCCGCACTGATCAGAGTATGTGCTACAGAGTCGAATTTCTGTAACGCGGTGAGTTTTCAACAGTTTGAATCTTCAGAGTATTTTCGCTTCTCCTGGACGGTTGCGTAACCAAGGTTGAAAGAGCCCAGTCTGCCCTACGTATATATCCCATAGCTGGGAGGGATGAGTAGTGTATCTATACCTTGCTTAAGTGGGTATTGCGCTAAGTGAAATGCAATTAACCACATTCCAGGATTTTGAACTCGGGCAGACGACGTCATTTCCCATGTCTTTCATCCATGTATAACACACGCGACTTTCTCTTATCTATTCTTAATATATCCACTGATCAATGGCATGAATCAATTAAGTACCGAGTTGTGTGCTGGTGTTCGTGAGCGCGTTGTGTTTTGAATTCAATGAACAAAAAAAATTTTCTGGTATTCTCTGCTTTAGAGCGTGAATCTGAGTGTGAGAAGATAGCGATGCTGCGATAGATTATTCCTGATGCTGATGTGTGCCGTAAAGCACAGGTGCTAGAATCGTGATTACGTTCATAAAGCCGCTGCACATATATATCTATAAGATCGTTCCGGGTGGGTATTATCGGATTATATCTAAGAGTCGGGATTAAATGAGAGTAGAGTTTATTTCTCCACAGCTTTTTTAAATATTCCTATGTCCATGTAGTCAGTTTTATTCTTAACTTGGTCTTGACAAGTTTTGTGAGTAATCATATCATATATATTCTAGTGTAGTGTGGTGGTGTGTGTGTAATGGTGGGAAATAAGTCAATTATGTGAAACCATTTATACCTGTCTGCGCGGCTGTCGAGCATCGTCGTTAGAAGTTGCCACCGGACTGTGACGCCTCAGGGTAAGAGCTCGCCGCCAAATGATTCACCTGTGCAGGGGTTGCGCGACCCGTGCATGCTATATGGCATAGAGCCCAGAGAGTGTATGATCAACTTCATGACAGTTAGTACGTGCAGTATTTCGCGGGTATCTTGGCTATATTGCGGTCGTAGTGAGGCCCCCTCCAAATCAATCGGCTGGTCACGTCAAGCCCTAGCACCTATATATTTTCCCAACCCTATTGCCTTTATGGCATATCCCTCAACCTCTTTATGCATATGTGGTGCTTTAGATGCGCGTTGCTGTATGAGGTCTACTATGTCCTATAATACTTAAGATGCTATGGGTGGTGTAGCGTTCCAGTTTGGAGGTTTGGGAATTTGAATGTGAGCACCCGTTCCAATCACCATTGCTCCTGTCTTGGTCTCTACTCGTATCTCCGGTGAGTGGAGTTAGTAAGTACCTGTTAGGGGTCCCATCAATGGTTAAATAGAAAAATGATTATAAAAAAAATGTATTATCCATTAGCAGAATGATTTATTGTCAAAACTTATATCCGCATAAATGACCACTGTGCGTTGAGTGATTCCGATAAGAGAGCAAAATATAAACAGTAGATCTGATAAGACAGTATCCATATTGCTTATGTAAACTAAGTGTAATGACAAAGATAAGACTATGATAGACTTTGGAAAGGTTTTTACTCTGTTGTAGAATAATGGATGTTACAACTTTATGAAGTTTATTATATGTCTAATAATCACTAGAGAGTCTCCAACAGGAGGTAATCGAAATGGAAGGGTAGACTCTAAGGTAGACTGAAATTTAACTTGGGTAAGGCAACTATATTCTGATGGAGAGGAAACTCTTGTATTTCAAAACCGCGTTGTATATATCTCTCTCACTTAATAAAATGACCTGCGTGATTCGCGTGTTTGGTGGATGAGTTATGATAAATGATTATTTTTTATATATACATCTAGGTTTAGTTTAATATAGTTGTGTAGTTGATTCATTATATATATACTATATATGTTATTGTGTATGTGATATAATTTATAAATAGCCATAAGTTTGAGAGACTTTTATTGCAAAGAATGAGTAATTCAATATCTACTACATCTACATCTATCAGCGACACACAACAGCAGCATTTACATCAACTATATGATATTAATATCTTATTTAATAGCTTTCTTACAGTATAGTATATGATGTTCGTGCAGAAGAGTTCGTTGGTTCTTGACCTTAGAATTAGAATATTGACCTTGCCGCATTAGGAGTGGTTCCTGCTATTTCACACATATGTTCATCCTCCACGACTTGGTTCTTGTAACTTTTATATATATATATAAAAAGCTAGATGTTACTTTTGTGGCTATATAGAGCTTTTCTACTATCTCCTTCGTAGATGGTTAGAGTATTAACTATCTTTCCTATGTTGTGTGGTGTTGATCATATCATGTTTTGATCTTCTCTAGCAATAGCATGCTAACTGCAAGTATATGGTTATTATGTGATTCTCTGTACTGTTGCTTAATTCGCTCTAGCTGGGAGTAAATTATTACAATTTCTTAGATTCTTTTATTTTTCCTTTTACAAGCCCATATAGTAGAAAAAAAAATATATAATCTATCATTACTGAGATAGAAGCGTGAGTGTGTATGGTTCATGTTTGCATGTGTCAGATCATAATTAATTCTATCACTAATTGATGTGTTGTTTCTAGGAGATGAATTGCCATCTATATAGATGTTGTTCATTACTGTGCAAGGCTGAATAATAAGTAAATAAGTCTCCTGTACATTGGAAGAATTAATATTAGTAATTTAACATTAATTTACCTGGTGAGAAGAGCCACGTAGAGTTCGTATATCATGATAGTGAGAGCGAGTTGTGTGCTGTATGTAGTGTAATTGATTCAGGGGATAAATTAGAGTGAAATACAGAGGTGGGAAGAGCTTAGTGAGAGTATAAACATCAATAGTAATATCACTGGTTCTCTTCTTTTTTGGCCAAGATATGCTTAAAAATTAATATTATAACATAACAGGATTAAATGGATCTGCGAGACTAACTTTGCTAACACGTTCTTTTGGTTCGCCCGTCGCGAGACGGCCTACCGCAGTGTGGATGCTGTTGGTAGCGCTTCTAGTTTTTTTTTATAAGAAGAGAAGCCTGAGTTTATTTCAATTCGACTCTATTATTTTGATTTTAAAGACAAAGGATTTAAAAGGTCTAAAATAGTTTAACCGAGCAAAGAAAAAAGAAGAGGAATTAAAATAACTATTTCTTCTGAATTTTCTTAATGAGCTTGAAATTTTGTATATGTATGTATATGCGCGACTATATGTCCTCTCTCAGTTGTAGTCAGATTAGTGTGTGATGTGTATTATTCGGGACTATTGTCCTCATCTCATTGTGTTCAATTAGTAGTATTTTGAGTTATGTTTGAGCTGATTTGCCATTATTTTTCATTGTTTAGTATACATTAAAGAAATAAAAAGAGAGAAACTAAATTTTGCAAGTAAGATTAATTTTATAACATTACAAAATATTTGTCATTGAACCAATATAAATTTTGCACACATACTTCCAATTTTACAATTATATCTTGTTTGTTCTATTGGTTGGGTTTTTAAAAAAGAATTCTTCTTTGTAAAACAAAACTATATGCATCTTTACTGCTCTGTCCAGCGGGAAGTAATCTCGTATAATGGAGATCTAGTTTAATAGTTCAGTATAACAATATAAAGAAAAGAAATTTGTTCTGGTGGGTGCTGATTTGGGATTATTGCAGGACTAAAAACCAGAAATCGGTTCTGTTGGGTAAGAGTCTTTCCATATTTCTCTTATGGAATGCTCAATATATAAATTATTTCCTCTGATATAAGAATAAAAACCAGAATTAAAAACATTAAGATTTTATGAACTACTATTATTATGAATATTAAATTCAATATATATCACCTTTATTTTAAATATACAAGTGACCCAGTTGCTATCACCCCTTTGGAAAAGAAAAGATATCACAATCTGAGTGATTAGAATAATCATTAAATTTTCATGTGAACTGTTGTTTGTGGGTTGGTATATGTGCTGTCATTTGTTGAGAACTTAAAATTTAAAACAAATATAGATTATTATATGCAATGTAAAAAAAAAAGAAAAAAGGATGCATGACAAGATGGATATTGGATGTAACTATAAAATATTCTTTTATTATATATTGATGATTTTCCTTCTTACCATTTCCTCTATTTTTAGTCCATCTATCTTTCTTATTTTTATTTCCTTCTTGTCTGTGTCTCTAAGAATTACATCTTTGCTTTTCATTCCATCATCCTTCTGTCTGTGTCTCTAAATTCATCTTTTCTTTCATTCCATCTTCCTTGTCTGTGTCTCTACACATTCGATGTGTTTTCTTTCGATCCCATTCTTCTTGTGCTTGTCTGTGTCTCTAAATTCATTGCTCGTTCATCTTATCTTCCTTTCTGTCTGTGTCTCTAAATTCATCTTTTCTTCATTTCCATCCTCCGTTCTGTCTGTGTCCTCTAAATTCATCTTTTCTTTCATCCACTCTTCCTTTCTGTCTTGTCTCTAAAATTCATCTTTTCTTTCATTCCATCCTCCTTTCGTCTGTGTCTCTTAAATTCATCTTTCTTTCATTCCCATCCTTCCTTTCTGTCTGTGTCTCTAAATTCATCTTTTCTTTCATTCCATCGTTCCTTTCTCTTCTGCAGTTCATCCTTTCTGTCTCCATTTTCTCCATATTAATTGTTAGCCTCTTTTTCATTTTTGTTCCCGTATATTCTATCTTCGTTTCACTTTATTCTCATTATGTCAAGCTTATATTTTTATATACAAAATATTGTACCTTAATATAAGTATTTAAAATTAATCCAGTAGCATTTTTTTTCAAAGAAATTCCAGGATTGCACCTATCAGGAAATGACCATAGTTTTTCTTTCTTCCTAGTTTTTCCTTTCTCTCTAGATCAGTTCGCTACTTACAAAACTAAGCACAGTGAGTAGATATTATGTGGAAAACTTTTAAGCGCTCACATCGTATTATATTACATAAACTCAGTTATGTCTGCCATTTTCAGCATTAGTAGTTTGCTGTTATCGAATTGGAGCTCCTCACTTTACCACACATATTCCTGGTGTGTCTACCTCGTGTGCTGAAGATTGGCGAGGGCTGTGGTATATTGAACCCAGGTAACCTTGTGGTTACTAGGCAAACACTCTAACCAACTGACATGCTAAACTGGCCCTATAAGTATTAGTAATCGACTACAATATGAATATGTTAAAAGTCCATTAAATGCATTTTGTTTCATTGCATTTATTTCCTGATACAGTTAGGATTGAATTCTATACTCTATTGTTGTAGGATGTGTATTTGAGATTATATTCTTCAGAAATTCACCCATTTATAATAGCAGTTTTTAAATCTCTAAGGTTGCCATAATAAATAGGAGTCTACTGTACTTATATTTGCTGTCAAGTTTGAAAGCCAAATGATCCTTCTAGCTTAAATACTGCCAAAGAAAAAAAACAGGAAACTATCTACTGGAATCTCTTGATTGCATTCTGGGAGAATATGAAACACTATCGCAAGTAGGAACCTTAATTTGGTTTTTAGATGCCAACAATAAAAGAAACAGATTGCAATTTTATGTCTTTTATATCATTATTCTGAAATATCGAATAGATGCATTTTTAAGGTTGTTAAATAGTATATTATTATTATTATTATATATTATTATTATTTTAGTAGTATAGTTAGTAGTAGTAGTAGTAGTAGTAAAAGATGCTGGTAAATTTTGCCTTCAAAAAGAATAAATTCCTCTTTGAAGCATGCAATAAGAAACAAACAAAATAGTACGTCTAAAAAAAAGAAAAAAGACAAAAAAGAACAAACCCTATTCGGGAAGCAACAACGCGCGAGATATCGATATCGCAATCATTTCGCGGTTGTGGAGAATATATATTTCTTTATGGTTAACCAACATCATATGTGCGCAAATGTCTTGAGTCATTCGATACTATATTTTTCTCTTCTAATTTATCAAGAATGAACAGAAGAAACCTCTTAGCAGGCATTGCTTTAATTTCTAAGCACTGAAAAATTCATTTTCTTTTCTCATTTTCAAAAACAACTCATGGATAGAGAGAGCTAGAACTTGCTCAAAAAAATTTTAGATAAAAAAAATTAAAGAAAGAAAAATGAAAAAGAAAAAATGGAAAATTTGATGTTTAAATCATCAAAAAATTATACTTTTTAAGCCACTAATGTGACCCATGGTGATTTTCAATTCATCATAGCCCCAAAGTGAAACAAAACAGACACCTGCTGCAACCAAGAAAAATGCCATTACAGAATGTTCTGTACAAATTCACTCAAAACAACCCCAATCCAACCAGCCCCTCTACCATGGCTCATTAGGATGTTGAACAAGTTAATTTTTAAGTGAGTACTAGCTGGTTGGAATCCAGCAGTTTCTTGGTTGTCTTACCTAGGCTAAAGAACCCAGTCGCGCCTGTTATTTACCATTAGCTGGGCGGAGAACATGATAGGTCCGGCCTTTTCCCAAGGGCATTAACCAACAAAAGTGAACAATAAGTAGCTATCCATGATTTTAACTTCAACCTGCTGATTCCATTATCCAGGACAATAACGTTATGCTAAGCACACCACCACAGATTGTTCGGTTCAGAGGCTGGTAGAGGGCTCAAAAGGTAACCTTTCTAACCTCTAGGAATATCTGTAAGTTAATATATTGACTTAGTTTTGCAAAGCAGAAACAGAGATACAATATTATCATATTTGATGGCATAGAACAGGAATTATCAAAATTTTTTCCATGGCTGGACCAGATAATTGAAGAAATATAACGTGTGAGGCCGGAATAATTGAAAAAAATAACGAGCGCAGCCACATTATTATTGTGTTCAATACTTTGCTAGCCAGAACGAAAGCTCTGAGAAAAAGATGTAAAACAAAACTTTATTATTTCCCATGTTATATTCATGCATGAGTGGTGTAAGATGCACAAAATAACAAAATTTAACCAAACAAATCTATTCAAAACATTATCAAGAATGCAACATTAGGAAAGAATGGTTTAGGAGATTTGTGGAAACTGAAGTTTGCCTTTCAAGATATTGTCAATGTTTGGTTTGGAATGGCTCATCCAATCAAGAGGAATTGCTTTCAAAATGTTTTATCAGTCAATTTTGTTCAATCGGTGTTGGATTTCGTAGTCAAGTCCATCGAAGGATTTAATGAAATTAGACGCATGAACTTAAATTCAAATGGTATCGGAACATCTTGTATTCCGTATGTTTTAACAAACAAATCAAGTACCCTTGGTGCGGCTCGATAAAAAACTATGCCATAGTTTGAGTTACCCTTGGCATAGAAGACTTCACTTTTCAAACATAAATATTAGATGTTCATAATTTGTTATAATCAATTTATGAACAAAAGAAGCTTGTTTTGAACTGGGAGAAAAATAGGGAATATGGATTTAAAGCTCTAGCCAATATTCAAGGTTTTATTTAATATTTCCCTTGATAAAATGGTGCGGGTTGTCTCATATAAAATGGTGTGTAGTTGTTTTTTAGTCTTATCGGCATATCAAACCTCATGCGGTCAATTTAATGCCAAATAAAACTGTTGTGTTACGTTTTTAGAATAAATCATATTCTAATGGATAATACAATTTTTTTATAAAATACATTTTCTATTTTAACCCAGTAGATGGGAGAACCCTACACAGGTACTACCCACTCCGGTCAGAGCTGGTAGCCATGGGATCAGCAAATGGTGTCTATGAACGGGCGTGCTGCCACGATTCCCCAACCTCCAAAACTGGAAACCTCACCATCAACTAGAGTTAACGTCATTTCCCAGGACATTGTGTAGACCCGCCAGCCACCACCTTCTAGCACCCATATGATAAAAAGGGTGTGGGGGCTGCCATAAGGGCAATAGGTTGGCGAAAATCATATAGATGCCATAAAAATGGATCTTATTTGTATTAATGATATGAAGGCAGTGTAGTGTAATGGTTATTCATAATAGGAAAGGACAGGTGACCTGAATTCAAATCTTGACATCTGTTTGCATTTTCATATCTCACTTAATTTACCCTAGGAATAGTGCTGCATCCAAACTATTCTCCCTCCAGCTAAGGGTAAATAGTAGGGCAGAGTGGCTTTAATAACCTTTGTATGGTTAAACAGAAGGAAAAACTCTTCAAACTTCTTGAAAATTCCGAGTTTAGTGTTGGTTAGAGTTTGAAAATAAATAATGACAACATTTATGCATATCTGTTTTGACTGTAGAATGTCCACCAAAAAAATAATGGGGATTTCCATTATTATTATCGGCTAAGCTGCTTGGACTGAGACATCGTCGGAAGCAACTGTCTCGATAACTCCAGTCATGCTATTTATTTTACCTTTCAGACTAATACCTGGGAGAAAGGTATGATTGTTTTCATTCCTCCCACCTATGGGTTAAATAAGTACCCAATTACTGTCTTGTACCAAAGAATTGGCTTTCCGCATTGAAGACTAACCCATGAAGGTTATATACCATTTAACAAAAAAACCAAAACCGACCTCTTGGGCATGGCAGGTAAGATATAAGGTCAATTTTTTACAGAGCAGACTGGTTTGAATTCACACACACACACACACATACATATAAGCTGACCTGATGTCATATTTGTGAGAAGATAACAGATAAATAAAACTGCCATTTGAATTATTTAACCCTGATTCTTTAATACAAAAGTGACTTTATATTTTTCAAAAATTGGTGATGTATTAATTTTTCATCCTGTATCCAAAAAGGGATTATTGTGTTTCATTTCTGATAAAATAATTTCACATTTGACCTTTAGATCTGTTTGACAAGTTATAATGTTATAAAACAGTTTTATTTTCATGTTTTTTTTTTCGTTCTCTTTTCCATCAAAGTATAAAGACATTTTCCCATCAAAAGCGAATTTGATTGAAGTCTGTTGATATTTTCTCACTCTATTGAGTTCATTCAGTCTTAATGCTGATAATTCTTTAAGGATCACCTATATTCCTGTTCCATTTGTTTTCTTTGCCTATCAGACATTTCTCACGGAAAATAAATTCATAAAATTCCTTTCACGATATCTCTAATATTTATATTCAAACAACAATAATATTTCAAATATCCTAACTTTTATGTCTGTAAAAATCTTTAAATATATTCAGTGTGGTATATAAAGTGATATCACACACTACAAGATAGATATATATATATATATATATATATATATATATATATGTGAATAGATTGTGTATGAGTAAAAATTTGAAAATGGTTTTAATGTGAGATGTTATAATAAATATTAATTTCACAAATTTTTTTTTCTTCTGAAAAGGATATGTATATATTATATATATATACATAATATATATTTATCATTATATATATATATATCATTGTCAGGGGCGGACTAAGTCGGTATCCGCCATGCGCGAGGGAGTTCTATCCTCTTTTCACTAGCGCTAGGACCATTGGAGATTATTTAGCAAATCTGCAGGTGGGAGCGCCGTCAACTCCTCACTTTACGCTCAGATTCCCTGTGCTACTTTCATACGCTGAGTTGGCAAGACGGGTATCGAACTAGGAACCTTGTGTTCTAGCCAAACGCTCTACCGGACTAAAGTTAAACACAGCCCTTATATAGGACCGTGCCATATCACCCGGTAAGCCACCCTTTATCTATATAAATATATAACAATATATATAATAATATAATATATATATATAAAGGATATGTATGAGGTAAATTATGTTCTAAATCATACAAAGATCAAAATTAATTTTCTGACATTTTAATTTAACCAATATACTTATCAAAATGAATATAAAAATATCTTGAAATTATATTAAGTTTATTCAAATAAATCACCATTGTTCTTCAATGCGCTACAGAGGACTTTCAGTATCTCTGCAAAAACATTTAGAACATTCTCATTAATGTTATTATACGCCTTTTTTATGGTTGATAAAAATGGCGAGAGGAGAGAGGATGGAGTCTTATGTATGGGTCTATTTTTGGCGCCATCTTTTTCCCAAGCTGATTTCTTCCTTTCTGCTGGCTGGGTTGTCTTTGCTCATTTCTTGGTTTGCTAATAAAAAGCAAGGACTTCATTATTTTACAAGATGTCTTTATTAAAGGTTTATAACCGCACAGTGAGAAATGCTAACTAAGTTCTCTTTCACACGCCTTTCCTTCAAGCAATCAAGAAATCGGCATAGGTCAGAAAAGGTGAACTACCTGCTCAATCACTTTTCAACGGTTAATAATGACTTTCCACTTACCATACCATTATTTAAATTATACTACACTTTACAGACATAATGCATTAGCGCTACCACGACATTATGTAAACAATTAAATGTGTTCTAATACGGTTTATTCTCCTATAAAACTTAAGTGTAAACAGTGCTTTTCCCGGGGATAAAAAGGAAATCTCCAATGCTAAGTACACAGAGTGGATCAAGAAGATCTATTCTGAGAGGAACTTGAATTTTGATCTTTTCTTTGAAATTTTAAAGGTATAATGGTTCAGTTAATTTTTCTATGGAGAGAAGTATTGGGTTAAGTGCATTGACAAGGAGAGATTCTGTTGAAAAATATTTGTGTAAACATAAATCCATTGTTATTATTAGGGTCATTCAATATATGGCAGGTGTGAAACAACTGAAAACAAGTGTTTGCACAAAAGTGAAAAGTACAGTTGATCATAGTACAGTAACCAGATCATTCAAGAATTATTGGGAGGTGTAGCAAGGATGGGATATTATCCTGACTTTTGTGAGCTAGAAAACTTATGTATTATTAGAAAAGAGGAAGAAGGAAATAAGTGAGAGAGTAAAGGTTTTAAAAAGAGTTATGAAACACAAAACAGATGAACGCATGGTTTGACCTTAGCGTGACCCCCGAATGGAGAATGAGTGGTCAACCGAAGTTTCAGGCGTGACTTGAAGTCACGTGGTTACGTGGAACAACGAAAAAAGGAAACCGGCCTTTTTTTGCTATTCGGAATGCGTAGGGGAACAAACGCGCCCTTTGGTGCACTAGGATGGTCACAAGTGATCAAGTAGTGTTCTCTCTCGTCTTTCTCTCTGTCTTTCCTCCTCTCCGATAAAGCACACGAGGCGAGCACGATGATAAAGCGCTTAGCCAGTTGTGACTACATAATTTCTCACGTTGTAATTTTTATCAACAAGAATACATTTTAGTACCTGTGAATATTATGCCGCCACCACCACCACCCTTATTAGTAAGTCGCTTCTGTATCTACCGATATTACAACAATGTTACAAATATCGTTTCAGATGCTCGCGAAAAAAGGTGACAACGGTATACAAGGTTTTAAAGTATCCTTCAGTACTATTACAGAGTCATTTACAAGGAATTCGAAGGAGCTTCTTATTTCTCCATCAGGTTGTGAGGCAAAATATGTCGGACAAAGAAGACAAACACACAATGGAAATTTAATACATGTATTAACAAATAATAAAGAAACTTGTTGCAGAATTTTATTGTATTTGCTACCAGACTTATCTGAGTTAAGTAATGTTCTTTGCGAGTAGTCGGTGATAACAGGGATATTCTGTTTAGTTGCGTGAAGGAAATGTGATAGGACACTTCATCGGCATGTTTCCTCTTTCTTCCTAGGTAACCGATTTGCTGTGATACCAAGTGAATGGGGATTCTATTTTAGTAGCAAGCTTCTTGCCTGGGTTACAGTTCTTTAAAATAACGGTGGAGAATGGGCGCTTTTCAAGTAGGACTATTTGGTCTTCTGCCTTCTGAGTGTCTATTGTGACAGCCTTGTAGTATGCGGACACAATGCCTTTGAAAGTGCTGCTGTTGAAAAAATGCCCTCGTCCAGGTTCAAACGCGTCCGCTGAGATAAGTTGAGCCCTGTTTTGCGGCTAAGTGATGAGTGAAAGCTTTAGGACCGCTATTTACGCGACTACCCTCAGTAGTACTCCATGATAAGTAAAGTTTTTGCTGTTTTGGGAGATAATACTATTGGAAATTTTCAATATTAATTACTCTCATAGAAGTTTTTAAAAAAACAATTTTGTCCAATTTGAATGGAAAAAATTTTTTATAAAATAAATCACTTTTTAAAGTTTTGTTTTTATTTGATAATCCTTTGAAAAATCTTCTTAAAATTCAAACAATTTGTTGATTTTTTGTAATTTTCGCATTTTTTACACATAAATACTTTCATGGTCCTCTGGCCAGTATAAATGACTCAAAACATCACCACTGTTTAGGTCATAGGAGACGACTCGTCCAGTCTGGATGTGATTTCCAGGATGAAACGCTTTACATTTTACATAGCGCAATTACCCTAGGGAAATGTATGCATCTAACTATTCTCCTCAACTATGGCGTTAAATAGTAGTGAAGATTGGGGCTCTTTAACCTTGTCTAGGTAACCAGTCTAGGAAAGGCAAAACTCTGAATTCAAACCTGTTAAACTGACTTTAAAGAAATTGACCTTGTGTTAGATCCTGCTCGTTTGTGGAGGGGTTGGCGGAAATATAATATACCTATAGATAATATACGTATGTGTTAAATAGATTCAAAATATGAGTGTAGAAGTACATTTTAAAATCGGTTGAAAAATTGAATCCTAGAATGAATAAAGCCAAAACGATAATCTTATTATCGTCAAGGTTAGCAGGGAGTATAGAATCAACAGACCCAATAATCTAATCGCTCGTGAAGGACAATGTCTAAGGATTAGAGTGTGAGTGAAATTAAAATATAATGTAACAGCAAGAGTGTGGTTTGAAGACAACGCAGCAGACAGCACCACGCGTGCAGTGCACAATGAGCATTTTCTAATGGCTAACATATGAATTTATATTCTCACATGAAACAATTCGTAATGCAACCAATTGTTTTCATTAAATTAATTTCATACAAGTGTTGGGTATTTTTTTAATGTGTTGACGATATGTTGTTGAGAAAGAAAAAACTCAATGAGTTAAGCAGCCGTCAGTTAAGTCCTAAAAAACCGTAATCTCTCTTCTTTCCTTTTATTGG
>CM042137.1:66958158-67052916 GCA_023376005.1 Doryteuthis pealeii | reverse complement strand
AATTTAAAAAAAATTTTTGCATATTTATAATATACCACCCACCTAACCCCTGGGGGGCAGGAAAAATTATGCCAATTTAGTTTACACTTTGGAGGAATTTCACCTTGTTTTTTTTTATTTAGCAGTAAAATTAAATTAATTAACAGATAAGACACCAAAAAAAACATTTTTTTTTTTTACTTAATTTACTTGAAACCAATTTTTCTGGCTTTCATTGGAATTATTTTCCGTTAAAATAAAGATTAAGACTTTTAAAATTCATTATTCCATTATATTTTCCTTCAAAAAGGCATGGCTTGGAAAAAAAAATTGGCCATACCATTAATTTTGGGATTTAAATTTAAATCTTAAATTGTTTTACCAAGCTGGGAAAAAAATAAAGGGGAAAAATATTTCTTAAGGTCTAATTCCCATAACTTTTGGGCCCAGGTTGCCATAAAAGAAAATTTCAATCAGGTTTATAAAGGGTGATTAATTAATATATTATTACATATTATAGTGTGTGTTGTGGTGTTGTGTGTTGGGTTTGGAGAAATAGAGGGAAAGGTAGGATATAACAACACAGGGGGGGACAAGCTATATCCCACACTTTCCCTTTTCTGTTTTCTCAAAACCCCACCCATTTTTGAAAAAACAAAAAACTGTAATTTTGACCTTGTTAGGGGGCTTGGTTTAAAGGGCTCAAGTTCAGTAAAGAGCGTTCCAGCTAGGGGCCCACAAATGTTCTGGGTCCTGTATATCGGGCCCTCCACTGAGATTACTAATAAATTATTTTGTTGGGTTTGGTTGTTTGTTTGTTTTACGCCATTATCAACCCTCAGTGGGTCATTTAATGCTGAATAAGTTTTGAAATAAAAATTTTCCAAGGTCTTAATGGGAATAATTAACAAATTTTTTATTAAATACATTATTTTCTATTTTAAAACCTATAGATGGGAACCCTAACAGGTACTACCCACTTGCCGGGGTTCAGGAGAGTGGACCAGAGAGCAATGATGATGAAAGGGGTTGCTCCACATTTCCCCCAAACCTCCAAAAACTGGAAAAACCTCCCCACCATCAAGAAGGGAGTTAAAACGTTAAATTCCAGACATGTAGGACCCCGCAGCCACCGGGCCTTCTTAGTTACCCATATGTAAAAGGGTTGGGGCTTTTGCCATTTAGGGGGCAAAATGAGGGTGGGAAAAAAAAAATTATTATTAGGTTGCTAGGGGGCTTGGACGTGGGGACCAGCGAATTTGATCGGGAGGGTGGGGCCTCTCCGGACCCACCCGTTTCTAGCCCCAAGATTGGAGCCAAAGTGGGGAGTATTGCAATAATTCATTTTTGGGGGGGGAAAACTGGCTTTTCAATTTCCACCTGGGCTCTATCCTTAAGCCACCCCCGCAAAAACAGGTGGCCCCCATTGAGGGAGGGTTCCTTTAACCCCCTGCCCAGAGTGCATTCTAACGGCCTTTCAGCCGGACCCAGGGCAGTATTATTTGGTTTAATTGCTGTTCCTTTTTGAAAAATGTCTTTTCCCCACTTCTTCTTTTGGATTGCCAAATTGGTTTGCCAGAGTTAGTAATATTTAAAAATTGGGAAATGTTATGGAATGCTTCAAATAGTTTTCAGGGGATAAAAGGGGCACAAGTAGCGGCCTGTTTAAGCTCCAAGGGGTCGAGTAGGACCATTTTTTCTGCCTAGGAAAAACCCATTTAAGGTTTCGGATTCCAACCTCAGACGGCAAAAAAACAAAATGTTCTCCCTTGGGTCTAGCACTAAGTGAAAAAGGGATTTAAGGGGGACTCTCTCGCTTCTCTGGCTGATTACCCGGACATTTAGGGCCCCACCCGAACGACTTTACTTTAATTTATTTAGGGGAGTTAGGACATTTTCCAATTTCTTTATTTTTTTTTTTTTGGAAGTTATGAACCAATTATTTTAAAATTTATTTTAACTGAATCTCAAAAAAATATGGAATGTTTCACTGAGGCAAATTAAATTCCCAACTAACTAAAATTACTTCTGCAAATCAACCAACTTTTAGAAAAAAACTTTTGATTTTATGTCTAAAATTTTAATTTTCTATTGGCCAATTTCTCGTTTTTTTAATGCCAGCAGGTGGGAAACTCAATGGGATTTTTTTTTTATTTTTTTTATTCTAAAAAAAAAAGGATGAAATCCTTTGTACGTTATCCCCAATAAAAAGTGCAAAATTCAAAAAAGTATTTTGTATATTTAAACAAATCCTTGGAATCTCTTAAATTTTATTGATTATGTAAAAAATCCCCTCCCCCCCCTTCTCCTCTCTCTATATCCCCTCTCTCTCCTTCTCTCGTCTCTGTCTCTCTGGGTCTCCTGCCTCTCCTCCCCAAACTCCAACTCTCTCTCTCTCCTCTCCCCTCTTCTCCTCTTTCTCAATCCTCTCTTCTCCCCCATCTCTGTTCTTTGGAAATTGAATGCAATTATTTTTGAGTTCAAGTGTAGAGAAAATTGATATCTTTCAGGGCCTTGGATATATGGAACTGCCTAAAAAAAACAAAATAGTATTTTACTTTGCCAAAAAAAAAAAAAATGAATTATTATTTTATATTTTTTTGGCCAATGTTTATTTGATTGACATTTACTCAAAAGGAAAAAAAAACAAAGTGGGACTTATTTCCTTGCATTTTAATTTCCAATGAAAAAACGGAAAAAAACAATATTCTGTCCTTATTATTTTTTGATATAAAAAAACCCATGTTCAGGGCTCAAGGGCTAACAAATTATAAGAAAAACATAGTGGGACAATTCAAACCCCTGTATATAAACAAAGATTTGCGTTTCATTAAAGTAATTCCAAGATTTGAAGCTGTATTTTACAAAGGATATTTAAAAGGAAACCCCAAATTTGGAATTTAGAACATTCCAGGAATTTTTAAACAAGGTGTGTCAAAAAGTTACAAAAAAAATCTCGATACTTTTTTTAACACACCCTTGTATTATATTTAATCGGGACTGCCTCCCACACGGAAACAGGATGCGGACAAAACAAAAAAGTGAATTTTCTTAAGTGGAATTTAAACAGGTTTGAATCAGGGGGAGTTTTTCTTCTTCTAGACTGGTTTACCTAGCCATGGTTTAAAGGGCCCCAGGGCTGCCCTGCTTATTTTAACCCCCCCTGGTGGAAGGGGGAGAAATTTGGATACATACCTTTTCCCAAGGGTTTAGGCCACCATTGGTGGGAATGGGCAAATAGTTTGTCCAGGAATTTTGAAAAAACTTCGGTTTACAAGTCCATTTCCCATTGGACTTCTAAAAAACATTTTACCACCCATGGTTACCTTTTCCCTTTTTTACATTGTTTTAAGGGAAATTTCAGGGTGAGACAAAACAAACTGCAACTTCAAATTGAGAATCTGTATAAGGATTATTTTTCATTTAGGGGAGCCAAAACGGAAAAAAAATGTATGAATTAAAAATTAAAGCATTGGGAATTGATTTATTTTCTATTATTTTATATTATTTTTATTTATTTTAATTTATATTTATTTATTTTTTTATTTTAAAAATTTAATTTTATCAATATGAATTTTTATTTTTTAATATGTTTTTTATTATTTTATTCATTTCTATTATTTTCTATTTTTATTTATAATCTATATTATTTTTTTTTAAAATATTTAATTATTATTATTTATTTATATTATTATTAATTAATTATTATTATTAATTTATATCTTAATTATTTATCAATTTATATTTTATATTTTTTTTTATATTTCATTATTTATTTTTATTTCATTTTTGTTTTTAAATTTAATAGGGTTTAATTTTCCTGTCGGAAATCTTCTGGGACCATCATTTTTTTTAAAAATTGTTGTTAGGAATAAAAAAAAAGTAATCTTTCCTTTAATAAAACTTGTTCTTTTTTTTAACCAAACCCTTTATTCATTAATAATTGTTGCCCACTTGCATATTAATCTTGAAAATAATATGCCAAATGTCAATATGTTTCGTGGTAGTCAACATTTTTCAAACTTTTTTACTCTAAGAGCCCCAATAAAGCTTCAATATATTCATTTGGCCATTTTAAAAATTGGGCCAACCTCCGTTGAAAGCAAATTTAAAAACATGTCTGGGGGGGGACTGAATCTGGACATTGCAGGTCAGTTCTTCATTTTTAACCAGGAGGGTTGTTGGGCAGGGTGATTAAAAGGGTTTGGGAAGGAATTAACAGGAACAAGCCATAAATTAACATTATAGATAAAAGAAACTATTTACCTGGAAAAAAGCGCCAACACCCAGATAAAATAAATGGTTCACTTGGGGGACTTGTATTAAAACCAATTTCTAATTAATTTTCCTAAAATTTCTTTGATTCTTGAAAACTCCTTTTTTCTACAAATTGAACGGGTGCCCCAACATTATCAAAGGGGAATTTATGATGGGAAGATTTAATAAAATTTAAAAATTATTCATTTTGATTTTTACTTTAATTTCCTTAGGCATTTCTGATTTGCCAATTCCAAAGTAAATGTTCTTGTTACAACATTAATTTTCCATTTTAGGTAGGTTGTGGCCCATAAGTTTAATTTTTCTTTTATGGTTAGTCTGGTGTATATATGGGAACAAAATTGGTTCAAAAAATTTATAATCTGGTATTAAAAAAAAACAGTTTTTACAGCTTTCTTGTAACAGTAAAAATTTTAAGGAATTACATATTGCAGAATTTTGCAGGGGCAAATTTCATGGGGAAGGAAAGATACTTCCAAATACTCAAAAGTTACCAAGGGATGTGTCAAAAAAAAAAAAAAGTATCCCAAAGATTTTTTTTTGTAACCTTTTTTGACTCACCTTGTATTTCTGAAAAAAATTTAATGCTCCATTCATTTGATTCTTTCTTAATTTGGTTTAAATTTTTAACAGCTTCAATATCGGATTACTTTTTATGGATTTAACATTTCGTTGTATTACAAAAAACCTTCTTCCACGGGAAACAGGGCTGCAACCCACAAGGTTCAATTTTAAGGCAGAGGTTTTAAAACAGGTTTAAAAAAAAATCAAAGGAGTTTTCCCTTGTTTCCTTGGGGACTGGGTTAAAATTAATTAAGTTAGAATTTAAGGCCTCAGTTTTGGCCTTTTTAACTATTTCCCCAATTAGGCTGGAAAGGGGTGTTTAATGTATATAGGGAAATTGGGGCAGACAAGGCCCTCATCTAGGATTTGAACTCATGTCACCAAAGGTACATTTTCCTTTGTTTAATAAAAACTGTTATGGACCTGTTTAAAGGCGGTCCATAAAAATTTATAACTTCAAAACCATGGGGTATTTAAAATGTAGGGGGAAACAGATTATTTTTCATCAATATATTTAATTTGCAAACTTTACAATGGGAAGGGGTTTTCCTTGTTCAGCTTACACGAAGAAACTGTTCTGATTAAACTTTACCTCGTTTTTGAGTAAAGCTTACTCTGTTAAAATTAAAATACCCCTTTGGGTAAAGTCCCATTGTTTTCGTTGTCCATAGGTTGAGTCACCTTAACAAACCCCAATAAAAAACCCATTGGCACCATTGCAATTCTCCACCCACTCAATTTTAAAAACAGAAAAGGTTGGAGGGAAAGAAAGAAAAAAATTGAAAAAAAAAGGACATGGGAAACCATCTTTGAGTTGGCAAGATACTGGGAATAATGGGCAATGAAGGGGTAACTCATATTGCCCCAAGATTTGCCAGGATTGGAAACCATCAGAATTGCAGTTTAGTTTCATTTACCCCCCGGACCACCCATTTTTTTGGTGGGAGGAAGTGTTGTCTACTCCTAGGCCAAGAGGGATACAACAATGGGGGGGGGGACCCAAAATCCATTCCAGTTAGGTTTGGTAGGTAATTTCAAAAGTTATTTCTGGGCCAATTCAAAATAAAACCCAGGGGAGTTTCCCCACCTCCCACTTTTGGGTCAACATAGAAAGCCAGTTTAAAAGTGGGTTTAAAATCAGTGCTTGGTTTGATGGGAAAAGCCATTGATATTGGTTCTTGAACTTCCTTTTCATCTCCCCCAAGATTCATTGGGCTTCTTTGCAATGGAAAAACTGGAACTCATTCCCAGATGGGGGGTTGGGGTAGGGTCTGTCCCCCCCTCTTACCTCCCTAAATTATGTCTGTTTCATATCAGAAGGAAGTGGTTCATTTTATCAACAATTTCTGGGTATGTTTAATGGACTTCTTCCATAAAAAGTTAATCAAACAAATATTGGTTTCTCATTTGGTTTGGAATCCCATACAATATTGCTATATCACTGAATTGGGCCTTTTATTTTTCTGCTTTTTCTTTTTGCAAAAGGAAACTAATTTCAAATTTTCCTGTATAACTTGAACCGAGAAAAGATTTTAAATTTTAAAAAAAGCAAAACATATTACACAACAAAAAAGTAGGGTACCTTTGAAGTGAAAAAGAATATATGTATATATAAAATATTTATTTATTATATATAGAGAAGAGAGATAGATTGGAGGAGGTTATCCAAAAAAAATTTGGTTAGGTAAAGGAGATTTGATCTATTATGTTGATTTCTTAAGATAAACACGGTATTATTATTGTATTGATCCAGTATGTATAAATACAGTGAATTCTTTTAAAATTTCCCACTTAAAAAAAGAGCTTCAATTTTGTATAATTTAAAAAACTTTTTTAAGATTATAATTTACAGAAGCAATATTTATCTTAAGAAAGGAAGGGGGGAAAAAAACCTTCAAAAAAAAACACGAAATTCCATTTAATTTTTTTTAAAATTTATTTTCAACCAAAAAAATTGGGGGGGGCCTATTAAAAAAAAATTCTAAAGTTGATATTTAATATAGCTCCCCAAAAAATTTTCAGTCTCATTTTCAGATGGGAAAGAATCAAAAGGGTAAAATTTTAAATTTGGGCATAAAACTTGGAAAAATTTTAACTTTCTCAAAAAAAAATTTAAAAAATTTAAAAAAAATAAAAAAAAAAAATTTTTTTAACATTGGTAAGGGACTGGTCACCATTGGTGAACAGGGGAATTCAAATGAGAAAAAAAAAAGATACTTTTTTCAAAGTTCTGGTTTTCTTAGGGGGAATGGGTTAGTTCAGACAAAAAAATAAACTATGAAATTAAAACTATGAATGAAATCTTGAAAACAAAAAAAAATTAGATTAATATAGATATATATTTTATAATATTATTATATAATATATATATATTACATTTACACAAAGGTGTGTCAAAAAAAAAAGGTATGAGAAAAATTTTTTTTGTTTAACTTTTTTGGACCAACATTCATTAAGTTAATTCCTGGAAAAAAAATTAAATGTTTCCTATTTCATTCTTCAATTTTCTATCTCGGTAAAACATCTTTAAAAACTTGGTTACTTTTTTACATTACCTTGTATTCTAAAAAAAAAAAAAATAATGAAAGGAAACGTTATTTTTTTTCAAGAAATAACAAGGTTTGTGATAATCAAAAAAAAAAAGTTTTAAAAATTCTCAAAAATACTTTTTGACAACACCCTTATAATATATATATATATATATATTAATATAATTATTATTTAATATGTAAGTCTAATTTTCCAAGTGTTATTAAAGAGGCCGATTAAAAGGCTATTAGTAGACCATCCAACTAGGAAAAAACCACGAGATTCCCAGGTTTTCGATACCGGCCGATCTCCAAAACTCAGGCATAGGAATTAGCACCAGGGAAATCTGTTGCTTTGGTAAAAAAAGCCAAAAAAGGAAGCTGATTGGTAGGTTGTGATGGCTCTTGTACAGCACCAAAAAAAAAAAAACAATCTCCTTTGGTCCTTTAAAGTGCTAGGGAAAAGGGGGAATAGGGGGCAACCTCGCCTTCTCTATTATTTAACAAGATTTAGTTTTCATGCCAGTTTAATTAATCAGTGGGAACTTAAAGGACTCCACATGTTAAAACCCTTTGTAGTAATGGACTTAAAACAAAATATCCCAAATTTCTTAATCCAATCCTTTTCTTTCTTGTATTGAATTGGGGGACTAATAGTTAATTGACCGTAGGAATTTTCCAATTGAATTAAAAAAATTGGGGGAAGGGGACATTTCCAGATTTGAATTTACAAATTTGTTAATCATTTTTTTGTTTTAATTTAAGGGGAAAAAAATACGCCAACAAGGCCCAGTTATTGGAAGTTTAACCCACGGGAAACAAAAACAAAAAAGGAAAATGCCTATCGTTTTTCTTTTTCTTTTTTTTTTCTTTTTTTTTTTCGCTTTTGGTTTCCCCCCAAAATCAAAAAGTGATTCCAGGATTTTAATTAAACAATTGGAAATTTTTGAGGATTAAGCTGGACTTTTTTTTGTTTTTTCCTTTTTATTTGCCTAAAAAAAAAACATGTTATTTTAATCTGAAAAAGACATTGTAAAGATTTTAAAGGGAAAAAAAAAATGTTCGAGGGTATTGGGACTTAATGTTTGCACATGTTGACTCTGATTATAAAAACCCAATGCCAATTAATCCATTGATTTCAATGAAAACTGTTGTTTTAATAATTTCTTAACAAGGGACAAGGACAGGGGGAATTTTTAAAGGGGGTTTCTCTTTCCTTTTTTCCTTTCCCCCCATTTCACTTTTTATTGGTAAAACTAACAATTAAAAAGAATTTATTTGATTTGATTTTTTTAAACTTATTTTAGCCTTAAGAATTTAGAAAATCCCAAATTGAAAGCTAATTTTTTTTTTCTTTGCAAATTTTATAATTCAATTATTTCATTTCCCATTTCAAAATTGTTAGAAAATTGATATTCATTTTGGACTTAGTTTTAATTATAAGTATTAATTCTATTTATTTAACAATTTGGGATTCAAAAGGCATTGACTTTTTAAAGATTCTAAGATTTAAATGAAAGATGTTTTTACCCAAGGCTGATTTAAATTTTTATAATAAAAAAAGCGCTTAATTTAAAAAAAAAAGATTGGCCTCAATACATTTTTTGAATAGATTTTTTTGAGAAAATTTTACTGGTTGTGCAATGCTCTTTTTTCTTTTAAAATTTCTTTTAATATCTCACAGGGAGTTAGAACTTTTGAAATCTAGTGCAAAACAAAAAAATACTTACCAAAGCAAAGTAATTTGGAAAAAAACCTTTTTTGCAAAAATAAAAAAGGGGGACCATGCCAGGGATTTTACATTTCCTAAAAAAAAAGTAAATGGGGAGGTTACTCAAAAAATATTGAGTAATGGAACAATTAAAGCTTAAAAAAAATTCTTAACCATATTTATTTTTTAACCATTTTATTTTCTATCAAAATAAAGGGGAGAAAGGATATTCTGAGTCAAACAAGTTTCCTGCTTTGAGGGGGGAGGGGGATAAAAAAAAAGAAAAGCGAGTTCCCACCCGTCTTCTTTGGCAGGCCAAACTTTCTTTTTGGGTTCAACCAACCCAGTCTTTGTCTTCGGAACCCATTTCAGCTAAAAAAAAATCCGTTCATCGTCGTCGGTCCAAAAAATGCATCTTTTCTGGGGACTTTTTGCCGGGTTTCATGTTTTTGAAGCCGAAATGGTCTTTCTCTGGCTTGTTTCCACTCCCATTTTGCTTTTCACCTCACTTGGTTTTCAATGGGCAATATTTACCCAAAACATTCGGGCACAATCCAGGAAAAAAACCTCAACGTCCGTCAGTGGCCTAAAATTCGCATTTTGTTTTTTTGCATTTGGCGGGAAGGACGCGAGTTCGAATTCCGGCAGGGGCCAAGAACCAATGTCTTACTTCTTTTTTTCCTTTTCTCGTTCTCCGTTCAACCCACTATCACTTTTTTACTTAATTCCAAAAAACTTAGGTTGGCCATTAAAAAATGGGGGGGGAACCCACCAAGGGGTTTTGATAATTGCCATTTTAACCATTAAAACCACAAAACAAAAAACCAAAAATTCAAAAAACCCCAACTGATAATCTCGCTTCTTAAATAATTCAAGGGGACTGGGAAGTCCCCCAAAAAAACTTAAAGGGAGGAAAAAAGTATTTTAATTTTGCTTTTAAAACAAAGGGGCCATTTAGGGCAAGTTAAATGCAAAACAGCCTTTCAGCCGGAATTTTTTGGAAATTTTGATAAGTTGATTCTATTTTGCACCAAAATTAAAAAACTATCCACCCAACCCAACAACCTTATTACTCCACCACCAACCAACCTATTTCTTTTAAAATTTACGATCGTTGAATCCCAAAAAGGTAAATTTTTGGCCAATTTTTTGTTTTAGAAAAACAAGGTTATGTAATTCCCAACCCAACAGGAAAACATTGTATCATTTAATCAAAAATGAAAGCGGTCCTCTTGTGGGATAAACATTCCCTAACTTTCTCCCCACATAGGTCCACTATTTCTTTGAATAGTAAATGATTCCAACTTTTCCAAGAGAGGCATGTTATCCTTGCCCCGTTAAAAAAAATTCTGGGTTGGGGACTGTCTTGAAAGCCATTTCTTTCACTACCAGGATTTTCCAACTTCCTGGTTCACTGGAAAATTTAATGTTAGGCTTCTTCAAAAACCATCTTTTCATGGGGGCCAAAGGAGATGGATAAGCGAAAGGGGGTTTGATAGCCCAAAAATTATGATTCCAGATGACGTGGGAAGTGGAAAATCTGTAGTAAAAAAAGAAGGAGGCTTCAAAAAAGGGGGAAACCCAGTCAAAAAAACAGAAATTTTACAAAGGGGGGCAGGGGTATTTATTGTTCTATTCAGGTTGGAAACATTTTTGCTATTTGAGAGAAAATGGTAAACTATGTAGAGGAAAAGTAGGGATATTGATTTTACCAAACCAAAAAAGGGGGGAACCGGCCCATTTTTGATTGTATTGATACATTTGTTCCTTTGTGTGGTTATTATACATGGTCCTAAAAACAAAAATGGGCATTTTACCCTTTGAATTTTGTTAATTTTGGTTGTTTGTTGTTTTAACGGGCATTAATTTTTCAAACCTCAAGTTGGGGGTTCATTTAATTTTTTTTTGCCCGATAAAGTTTTTGAAAAATAAATCCAAATTTCTTAATGGGGATAATACAATTTTATAATTACCATTTTCAATTTAAAATCCCATTAAAGGATGGAACCCTAAAAAACAGGTTAAAACTTAACCAATTTCTGGGTTCAGAGTGGGAACCCAGGGGAGCAATGGGTTCATGAAAGGGGTGCTCCACCATTTCCCCAAAAACCTTCCAAAAAAAAAACTGGGGAACCTCACCAATCCAGAGGTTAAAAAAACGGTCATTCCCCAGAACCATTTGTAGACCCTCAGGCCCCAACCGCCTTCTAGCCACCAAACCATATTTGATTAAAAAAGGGGGTTGGGGGCTTTGGCCATTTAAAGGAGCAATAGGTTGGGAAAAAATCATATAGGTGGCAGGGCTTTGGACCGTTGGAACCCCAAGCCGATTGGATCGGAGGGGCCTTCTCCGGACCCGCCGGCTTAGCCCCAAGATAGGGGCCCCAAAGTGGAGTATGGATGTTTCATTGAACTGCTCATTCCCTGGGGCTCTATTCCTTAAGCATTTCCACGGGTCGCCCAACCCACGGCGGGCCAAAAAACCAGGTTGGCCCCCATTGGGGGAGTACTTACCACCCACTGCAAGAGGTTTGCAAGTCGGTGGGCAATTCTAACGCCCCCGCCGACAGGGGGCGGGTTAAGATTTGTTGAAAAAGGAATTCATGAAGAGGATTTTTAAAGAAGAATACATTTTATTTTAAGGCATGTGTTTTCTTTGTTTTATTTTAAGGTTACAAATTTTTCTTATATTTGATTAGGATTTTTTTTAATTTTTTTTATTGATTTTATATTTGAAAACATTGGAAGTAAGTTAAAAATAGTCCTGCTACAAAAAAAAAAAAAAAAAAAAAAAAAAACAAAAAGGGAAAAAAGGGAGGGAGAAAGGGCTGCTTAGGGTATTTCTACTTTTAAACCTTGAAATTTATTTGATTACAATTCCCAGGTGTTAAAAGGAAATTATTAAAAGGGGGAAAATCGGTTTTCCCATGCTTGATTCCAATTTTTACCAAGCATTGTTATTTTCTTTAACCCAAAATTGTTACCAAAGAAAATCGGGGGGGGCGCTTTGGTTACTTTTGGCAACTTGGAGAAATAAAAGAGGCGATGGGCCAGTTTTTGTTTTAAAGGAGTTGAAAACTTTTGGCTTGATCCCTGTAAAAAATCCGTTCCAAAAAATATTTAAGGGGGGAAATTGTCGGAAAAGTGAATTAGGGGGCTTTTTTACTTTTTTCTGTTCAATTTTTTAAAAGGCTATGTTCTACCATCATTTTGGTTCTTTAGTCACCTTAAGAATGTACTTTCCCCTTGGGACCTTTTTACATATCCCAACCAGCTATGAAGAGTTTCTAGGGATTTCAAATGGATGTTTTTGTTGCTAAAATTACCAAAAATTTATGGTTAGGCTAAAATATATATTTCCCCCCACACACAAAATATTATATATAAATTATATATTAGATAAAAAATCTTTTAATGAGTTTCAGACGAAAAAACCTTACTATTAGTTTCGGGGCTTAAGGCTTTCTTTCAGGGGCTAAGGATCTTAAGCCCTGAAAGAGCATTTAAGCAAAAAAACTAAAAGGTAGGTTCGTCTGACTTCATTTAAATTTAATCTTTATTTATTTTGCTCTACTTTAGGGTATTGAGGCCACTTTTTTACTTATTAAGGCTATTTTCTCCTAAGGCGGGTTATATGAATATATATATATTTCTTTATTATTTACATATATTATACATATTAAAATTGTTTTTCTTTGGCCAAAATTTTACGTACCAATAGGATATTTTTTGTTGGTACGGGGGGACTATCTTGGTTCTTTTTTTCTTTTTCAAAAATTTTTTTTTTTTTTTTTTTTTTCCTTCCCCCCGGTTGGATTTTGTTGTATTATTTTTAACAAAATCAACTATTTGCTGGTTTTTTTCTCACTTGCAAGGGGATTGTAACCAAAAACCCCACGCTGTATATTAAAAATATAATATATATATAAAGGATAAAGATGGAATGAATGAAAACAATAAAAAGTTTAGGCTTTTATTTATTTATTATGGAAACATATTTACAACCCCCAATTGGGTCTTCTTGCAAAACGGGGGCATTCATTCAGGGTAAATTTTTTGGGAAAAATAGGGGTTTTTAAAAAATTTAAGGAAAAAAAATGGTGTAAAATGTTTAAATTGTTTGCGTTTTTTTAACTGTATTTTTCAAACGTGTTGCATGTTTACGTGATGTCGAAAATGCGCTTTTTTGGTTTTACCAACCATGGGCATAATTTTTGTTTGTTTGGGCATGTGGCTATGTTGTTCAATGGCATTGCACATAAAAAAATGCGTTGAAGACTGTTTGATGTTATTAGGATCGTATCCTGGGATTTATATATATTGTATATATATTATAGATATATTATTATATATTGAGCTTAGGGCTGAAAAAAATCTTCATGTAGTTGGACCATTTCATATTGTTGGTGATGACTTTTTTATCAAATGGATTCCTTAAAGCACTGCCAAAAACCCACCAAATGGAGGAGTATTTGTGAACCTCCAAGGGGGAAAAAACCATAGTTGAAAAATTAACATTTCACCATTCTTGAAAAAAAACCTATTCTTGGTCAAACTATTTAAACTTTTTCAGCTGCCCTCTTATGTTTTCAATCGTTTTCTTGGTTTCATTCCTTTCCTGGTAGGTTTTAAGAACTTATTTCAGCATCCCATTGTCCAAGTGAAGCTTAAAAAAGATTGTTTAAGTAATTTGCAATTATTTTGGGCAAAACTCTTCTCATTTGGCTGGCAAATTCTATTTTGTTAAAACTTTCTGCTTTTTCATATGAAGTGAACTAAAGTTTATTAAAATATCAAAAAAAAAAAATTGGCTTGCCTAGTTATAAATTCATCCATTATGAACCAAAATTGTTATATGATAATTTTCAGATTATTGTTGTTCTTTCTTTTTTGGCCCAATTTTTTTTTATTTTTGCCCAAAAAAACAAGCCAAAAAAAAAATCATTTAAATCAAAATTTTCAAATTTTTTCTTTCCTTGGAAATTATTAGGTAAAGTCATGATTTTTAAAAAAAAAAATGTTTTATTTTTTAAGTGGCATTAATTTCTGTTTATTTCTGAAATTTATTTTTTATATTGGATTATTCTAAAAAAAAAAATGGTTTTATGGTCAAATATTTAAATTGGGAAAAACCCTCTATAAATGTAGGGGGTGGGGAAAAAAGGTTCTAAACTTTTTACTAAAAAACTGATGATTTGTTTTCATTTAAAAGAAAATTCAGCCTCTGTTTATGGGATTTGATTTTAATTCTTAGCATAGTTAACTTTTTAAGGCAATAACCAAGTGTGTCAAAAAAAAATATTAAGAATTTTTGTTAACCTTTTGACCACCCACCTTGTTATTCTGAAAAAAATATAATGCTCCCAATTCATTTGTTCCTTTTCTAATTCTTTCGTAAAATAAACAGGCTTTCTAAACTGGCAAACTTTTTATGACTGGGAAAAAAAAAATGGGAAACATTTCCATTTCATTGTCATTTCTATCTTGGATAAAAATACACCAATTTATGGAGGGACCCACACCTTGTTATTAAAAACTACTAGAAAAAAAAACGGTCTTTCAAAAATTTTTTCTCATTAAAAATTATAATGCAAATTTTTCAAATATTTATCTTTAATAAACCTTTTTGGAATTTTTTAATATATCATGATTTATACACTTATTACATTTTTATTTTAGCTTTTTCTCATGGTGAAAAATAAGGGTTAAAAAGGTTTTTTTTAAAACTCCTTCGGAATATTAAAAATGGGGAAGTGTGATTTTAATTGAAGGGCTGATCTTGCTGGTCTCCCACTGATTTCCTTTAATAAAAAACATAAATTGTATAAAACCAATAATCATAAAAAACTTTACAGAAAAATGAAACTCTAATATAATAATATATATATATATATAATATATAATTGATGTATATATATATATATTTATTTGTATGTATGATGAAAATCCAAAAGTTTAAAATTTTTTATAAGTATAATGTCCCATAAAACTACAGTTTTCATGTTACTTGCAATCATTGAAAACTGTTTTAGTTTATGGATATATATCTTATAATAATTTTAAAACCTTCTTGAATTTTAAAAAACCTGCTCTGCGATTTTTAGGGAAATTTGAAGCAACCTTTTCATATGCTAATTACTTTTTTCCCATTCATTTTTTCCCATTATATTATATAATTATAATATAATATTATAATTTATTATATATTTATATATGGTGTGTGTTGTGTGTGTAAGAGAAAAAAAAATGGAAGTTGAATCAGGGAACGGTACGTTAATATAGAAAAAAAAATTTGAAAAAACACAGTAAATAAAAAAAAATTAGTCGGATGCCTTATTGTCGGGTATTTTTTCATTACCCCAGGGAACAATCAAGGGAGGGTCTGTTCCCTTTTCACTATGCTGAGCCCATTTAAAATTTTCAATGGAAATTTCTGCCCAATTTTTTTTTCAATTAAAGGGCCTGCAGTCAGTTTAGAGCAATTGGAAATTAGGGGAATCGGCAAAGGTTTCCTGGGTTCGATAAACTGGCCTTGCAACTTACTACAATGAAGTAGGAAACCAACTTGGAAAGTTTAATTCTGAATCTGTGAAGGGGACCCAAGTGGGGAACAAGCAAAAAAAGGGGATTTTAAAAAAACCTCCCCTCGGGGCTGGGACCAGGGTTATTATTTCCTTATTAAAAACAAAATATTTCTGGGAAAAAACATGAACTTCATTACTTCACCCCCCTTGCCAAAGCTTAGGGGACAAGCTTGAAAAATTCCTTTTAGGAACTTTTAAAAAGACAATTTTCATCTCGGGTGTTGGAGAGGGTCTGGGGTTTCAGGAAATAGGTTCCCTTGTTAGTTGCTGGGACACCAATTAACCCAGGGCCATAAATCTATTGGGGAATGTTTAAACTTGGTGGGTGGGGGAAAAAAGACGGGCACTTCCAAGGTAAACCCTGAATTTATTCTTGAAGAGGAAAGGAAAAAAATTTACTTCACCCCCATGGTGGACTAAACATTATTTAAAATTTGGATTATTGAGGACCATTCCCACCCCAACCCATTAAAGCCTGTCACAGATGATAAGGTCTGTGTTTTACCCACTAACCATTACAGCCTCAGAAAATAATTGGGGCGGGTAAGCGGAAAGGGGGAAAAGGCCCCATGGCAATATTGCTTTAAAAGCCCACTTGGAACTTGCAATATTGCTGTTAAGTGGATTTTTGAAAACTCCGTGTGCTAATTACTAATAATCTAGGTAAATACAAAATTAAAAATTTTTCCAAATAATTTGATTTTGGGAAGTTAAATTTCATTAATTTAAGGCATTTTAGGGGAATTTTAAATTTATTTTCCAAAAAAGGGCTGAAAAAAAAAATTTCAACATTAGAATAAAATATAATATTTTTTACTTATTGTTTTTTAGTTATTCCTTATAGAATGGGGAAATTTATTTCATTAAAGCAATTTCTTACTTATCTTACCCCAATTTTCTTTACAAAGCCAAAACTGAAAAAAACTATTGTTATTTTAAGGATTTTATTTGAAAGGAGAAAAAAAAAGAAAAAAAAAACATTAATTTCTTACATTTCAACTTTAATTGAATTTATATCATTCCGTTTTTATATGAAATTTAGGAAAAACTGATTTATTTGGGAAAAAACAAAACTAAAGATGGGCAAGTTTTGCCAAATTCTGAAATTGCGAAAAAAAAGAATTGGGAGCTGAAGAAAAGGGGCTTTAATGTAAGTGGAATATATAAAGGAAGGGGGAAAAGCCAAAATAATTTATATATATATATATCATATATTATATATATAAATATATATTAATCCCAAAAAAGGTCCAGAGGAAAGGGGAAAATTCTTCCCTTAACGACCCAACCAAGGAGTTTTATTTTTAACAAAAACCCCAAGTCGCCCCCAGTTTGAAGAAGGCTTCAATGTTTGTGGCTCTTAAATGTTTTAGAGTTTCCCAACAGAAGCAAAAATATTATGAGTAAAAGGAATAAAAAGGGACTTTAAGAGATTAGCATTTATAGGGTCTATTTTCCAGGGAGGGCTTAGGGACAAAAAATAGTTCTTTAAAAACCCTTTTCCCCGAACTCATTTCCAGGATGCGGGAATGATGGAAATTTTTTTATTACTTTAAAAGGCATTTGGGAAAACAAGATTTTTTATTTTATTTATATTTTTTTTAATTTTTAGGAAATTTTTGTAGTTCCTGTTGATTATGGAAATTCCAATGTAAACTACTTTTTTCCTTTTGCAAACAATTCAAAAAGATTTTAAAGGGGATATTGTGTGGTTAAGTTGAGGGAATTCTGATTGGTAGCGTTTGGGGGAGCTTCCACCTTCAGAATGTTAAACAAATCTCCTTGGTCTAAAAGCACTAGTGGGGGAAAACAGGGATTAAGACTCCTTTGGCTTGTCTGGGCGGATACTGGGACTTTCAGGGGCCCCACTCCAAATGGGAACTTTTACCTTTTTTTACTTTATGGGGCATTTCATTGGAATTTTATGATTAAAAAATCTAAAAATTCCCAATTTAAATTCCTGTTTTTGGCCAGGAAATTAACAATGAATTTGCCACAATTTAGGGAATAATTTTTTCCAACCTCAAATTAAGTAGGGAGAAATTTTGATAGGAATAGGGTCACGGTTCGGATTTGTTATGTTTGTCATTTGAAAGAAAATTAAAGAAAGTATTTTTTTTTTCATGTTAACATGCTGCCGGCGGCAAAAAGTTTACTGAAAAACCGATTCAAAAGAAAAAAAACAAGGTTTTTCTTCTTTGCTAAAAAATTAAGGTTTGTCTTGCCGTGTGTGGGGAAGGCATGGAAATTCAACTTCCTTTTAATGGGGCATTAAATTTATTCTTTTCAAAAATTTTAAATGGCGGGCAGAAAAAATCTCAATTACCTTACCAAAATGTTGTCCACTTTTCCAAAAAAAAGATAAAAAAAATTTATTAAATTGGACTGGAGAATTTTTTTCTTCATCAATTGGGTTGGATGATGATGTTCATTTTAACATTTTTTTTTTCTTGTGAAACCAATAGAAAAAATTATTTTAACAGTACAGAAATTAATTGATTGGATTATCGGGCTGTATTCAATACCCAGAGGTTAGGGAATTGCATTGAAACATTGTACAATTTTATATTATTTGTTGTAGTTCTTTAGGTTTTTGCCACCCACCCATAATGATACAAAAGTATTTTTCTAATCTTATTTATTGGGGGGAATAATTGCAAAACAAGATCTATTGAATCCCATTAGGGAATAAGGGATCTTAAAACTGGGCACTTACCATTTCGGGTCAGAGTGGGGGCCTGGGGAAGTAACTGAAATTTTTGAAGGTGTTTTACTCTACAAACTTCCAGAGCTCTTTTGGAACTGAAATCCCCCCACCAAACAAGATGGCAAGGTTAGTTTCGTTAACCCCTGGGGGACATCCCCTTTTTTTTGGGGAGGGGGATCTTACTTCCTCTTTGCAGGGGATACAGGTCAATAAAAAGGGCAAATTTCAACTTTTAAATTTGGAATTTTATTTTTACGAGTGAGAGAGAAAAAGAGGAGAAGGAGGAGAGAGAGAAGAAGGAGAGAAGAGGAGAGAGAGAGGGAAGGGAAGGGTTTAATTTGTTTCTTCATTTACACCCACCTGTTATGGGACTGGGGCATAAGGCTCCATTTTAACGAAAGCTTAAATGGTTTGGAGAGAACAAAAAAAAAATTTGCGTCGATCCCATTCGGCATTCCCCTCAAAAGGGGGGGGGCACCTTCAAGGCGGCTGGGGGCAATAAAACCCAGGCCCCAGGGGCCCACAAAAAGGCGGGCAGGTATTGGCCTGGAGGGATGGCCCTCTGGGACGGGACCGCTATTTAATTAAAAAACAAACCTCCCCACCGTCCAGGAGGGCGAAAAGCTCCAACTGGACCCCCGCCCCGGAAGGACGGTATTGGGAGTGCCTTGTCCAAAGGAGTTTTCAAGCAAGGAAAAGGACTGTTATATGTCTGCTCTGAGCATTCCACAAGAGAGGAGAGAGAGAGAGAGAGAGAGAGCAGAGAGAGAGAGAGAGAGAGAGAGAGACCTACTGAATTACTGAGCAAAATTTAATTAATTTCACTAGTTGGGCATTGGCTAAATTGAGATAACAGGTGAGAAACTTCTTTGTTCTTAAGTGAATAACAAATTCCTCTCTTGGGAAAAATACTTGATTAAGGCGCTTCTTTACTCCATCTAGGAATCAATAACAATGCAAGACAATTCAAGACAACTGAGGGTGATGACAATAGTGAAACCAGTAATAATGACACGGTTATTTTGCCAATTAAATTTCATCAAAGGAGAAAAAGCCTAGTCCTAAGTCCCTAGGAACCACAACGTTCCAGGTTAGGTCAGTTGTAGAGCGTCTGCCTGGGAACCAAACAAGGTTCCTTGGTTTGCATACCAGACCATGTTCATTCAGCATAGAGTAGCACGGAGAACTGTGCAGTAAAGTGAGGAGCTGATGGTAGTGGGTGCTCCACCTTAGACACCAAATTCAATCTCTTGATCATACTCAGGACACTATGGTTATGAAACACTAATGTATATATACACATACATAAAGGCCTGCATCAGTTTTAGATATGTCAACAAAAATGCGGGGTCATCAAAAAGTACATTATAATAAAACTTTTTACATGTATTTTACTAAAGATTTTATCAATTTTGTACACATGAAATTCTTCAATCTTAAAAATTTCTGTAGACTTTAAAACCACAATATATATATAAACAACCATAATACTGCGTTTACAAAGAAATATGAGCAAGCACAAAAAATTAAGCTGCCTTTTAACCCTAATTTGTGGGGTTTACTCATCACCTCTAGCATTTAAGATGCATACTTGTTTACATTTTGTACACATACTGTACATAAAAAGCGTTGTATGCATTTCAGGGTTAATTTCTAATAGTGTCGGTGAACTTTTGTTTCTTTTTACTTCTATCTGTCTGCAGTACTTTATGAATTGTGTTACCATTTGTGTTCATCCAAGTATATTTATTCCGTCTGTTTCTTTATCTATCCTGTTTTTATCTGTTAAAGCTGCTGCAACTGTTGAAATAAGCCACGTATTCACTCTGTATATACTAAAAATGAGACTATTTAAAAGACAGAAAACAGAGGGATTAAAGCCAAAACTGTTTATAAATTTGAATTTCAGTACAAAACCCAAATTAGTAAAAAACACCTATCGCATTCTTGTCTCAGACACAAAATATTTTTTTGTAAACCAGTGTAATCAAGCAAAAATGCGTACATCATTCAAGTTTGCATAACCGCAAAAAATGATTTTGCAGAACACAAGAGGAATTAAACGTATTCCTGACAAAGAGCAAAAAGGCTTTGAAACCTTCGTAGATGCCTACAAAAACAGTTATATTAATAATTAAACAAATAAATAAAAGCTCTTACAATTTGTAGTTGAGCCACTGTGATTTCCTTATTTCATCGTGGAAAAATTTACCTATATATCTATATCTTATATCTATATATATATTATTATATATATTATATATATATATGAAATCTTTCACTTCAATATTTCAAATTCCATTCCAAGTTCAATATCTGATCTGTTATTTTTATCCTTTGTTTTTCTGTTATAAAGAATCCAAAACTCACTTGATAATCCTTCCACCATATTTTTTTTCTTTGCCATTTCAAAAGAATTAAAATAGAATAAAGCAAACAAATTTTTTCATAAAACATTTTTCTTTTCTTCCTTTCCTAAAACTCAAAGCAACTGATTCAAACATTTCCTTCTTTCCATTTTTTCTTTCTTTTTTTCTTTTTCTTTCTTTTTTTCTCAGCAGGGCTGTTTTACTGGCCAAGCACCCAATCTTTGATTTTTACATTTAAACAGCCTCCATTCAAAACAACATCTTCATCCTCTGCATAACTTTCAATTTTGTTTTCTTTAATTCACTTGCAGTTGTTTCATAGCTTTGATCTCTTCTTCAAATTATATTCAATTAAAACTTACCTCCAGTTATACCCAATTTTCTTTTTTTATCCCTCGCCAAGATACTAATATTATTTGAAAATGCTTTTTTTGGAAAATATTGTTTTGAACATTGATTTCGCTTGAAAATTTATTTTTTTTCTCTTTCTCGATGCCAATTATGTTCGCAGAGTTAGATATTAAATTGGAAATGTTATAAATTCTTCAAGTAGTTCAGGATAAAGGCACGTAGGGCCAGTTTAGCTCCCAGTTGGTAGAGCATCTTGCCTAGGAACCACAAGGCTCCAGGTTTCGATACAGGCTCCTTGCTAACTCAGCATATGAGTAGCACAAGGACTGTGCGTAAAGTGCAGGATTGATTTAGGGTCATCTTGGTCTTAGTGCTAGTGAAAAAGGAGAGGACTCCCTCGACCGTCTGACTGATACGGACTTTAGGGCCACCCCGACGACTACTTTTTTACTTTAACTTATGGTAAATCCAAAGGCCAGACTTTTTTAGATCTTATTTTTCCAATGCAATATCATGCGGGGAATGAATTGTTTTTGGTAAAAAGCCATTGCTTAGGCCCATTTAACAAACTTTTCTCATTCCCCAATGATACCTATATCAGAAAAATAACACTAAAATTTCTGTTATTTGGGTTTACCCTTATTGCACTTTTTAACCTGACTAATGAAGATAACTAAGCAGCCAGACTTGTAAAGTTACTTCTAAAAAAAGAAAAAATCAAGTTGTCTTAATTTATATTATGTTTTCAAGTGATTAATGATATATTTGATTTATGCACATTTATATTGTTTCAAAGTAATTTATTCAATTTATAATAATAATCAATTTGTTTGTTGATATCGTATGAAGTATTCCTATATAATTCCTAATAATCTAATAGATCTATTTTAATGCATAGATGGGACCTTAGAAGTACTTACCATTCCAAGTCAGAGTGAACCTGGGAATAATCTAATACACATATAAAGGGCAGTTGTGTGGTTTATCTATGTCCGACTGCAACTACAAAATAAAACAAGTTAACGACAAAGTAAAATATATATGCACATTAATATCACCAGGCTTGCTTTTTGAGCAGAAATTATAAAGATTTCATTTATATTTGTGATATATTTTGAAAATTAAAATAGCATTAAAATTCTACTTAAAAAATACTGTTGATCTCCAAGTTAAACAATCAGTTCTTCTTTCTATTTATTTTTTCAGTCTAGATTAAATAAGGTCTTTCTACTGTGGATTTTTATTGGGCATCCAAGTGGTAATTAAACTCACTATTCAGTAGTTACGGCATCTGCACGACTAGCTTCCTAACAATTACACCACTTTTTGTCTTTCTCTCCTTTACCCAGTGATGCTGGGTAGCCTGCCTTTTTAATTCAATAATAGCAGAAGAGTAATGTCTTATTTACAAAGAGATAACATTTCTACAATTTACTAAGTGCTTCAGAGTAGTTATCTGAGAGCATTTACAGTTTATAATAGCTGAGTCAGGACTTTTGTGTTTTTAAAATGACACGTTACAAATCAATAAAACATAGACTTGATATTATGATCTAAGATCTTTTGATTTTTTTTTTAAGCATTTTTATCAATTATTTAACAAATACTTTCAGAAATTCTTCGGTGATCATGGCTCTTCACAACTTCCCTTTATCAATAAACTTTGAATTATGAAGGAGTGGATTAAACCATTGCTGTTTTTCATGGTTTGAATTCAGAATAGGCTTTCTATAGGTTACTCACCACTATGCTGAGAGACTGTTACAACCCTTACCTATGAACAATAATGGGTATTGTCCCAGTCCTCATAATCAAAGTTTATTGATAAAGGAAGTTGTTGAAGAGCCATGATCACCGTAAGAATTCTGAAAGTACTTTGCTTAAATAAATTGCATAAAAATGCTTTAAAAAAAAATCAAAGACTTAATCAATAATCAAACTAAGTTTTATTGATTGTGTACTGTCATTTTTAAACACAAAGTCCTGACTTCAGCTATTATAACTAGTAAATGCTCTCAGATAAATACTCTAAGCCACTTTAGTAAATTGTAGAAAATGTTATCTTTTTTGTAAAATAAGACATTACTCTTCTCTATTATTGAATAAAAGCAGTACCCAGCATCACCTGCGGTAAAGGGAGAGAAAAGAAAAAAGTGGTGTAATTGTTAGTGAAGCTAGTCGTGCAGATCCGTAAACTACTGAATAGTGAGTTTAATACCACTGGATGCCCAATGAAAAATCCACATTGTAGAAAGACCTTATGTAATCTTAGACTGAAAAAATAATAGAAGAAGAAACCTGATTGTTTTAAACTTGAGATCACAGATAATTTTTAAGTAGAATTTTAATGCTATTTTAATTTTCAAATATATTCACAAATAAAATGGGAAATCTTTATAATTTTCTGCTCAAAAAACCAAAGCCCTGGTGATATTTAATGTGGCATATATATTTACTTTGTCAGTTAAACTGGTGTTTATTTTGTGTAGTTGCAGTCGACATAGATACATTACACTACAACTGCCCTTTATATGTGTTAGATTATTCCCAGTTCACCTCTGACTGGAATAGGTCAGTAACCTTCTACGGTCCCCATCTATGCATTAAAATAGATCTATTTAAGATATTAGGATTATATAGAATACTTCATACGCATATTCCAACAAAAACAAATGATTATTATTATTAAATTGGTAATAATTACTCTGAAACAATTATTAAATGTGCATAAATCAAATATTATCAATTTAATCACATGAAAAACATAATATAATTTAAACAACTTGATTTTTCTTTTTAGAGTAACTTTACAAGTCTGGCTCTAGTATCTTCATGTAGTCCAGGCCTTAAAAAGTGCAATAAGGGTAACCCAAATCCAGAAAATTTTAGATGTATTTTCTGATATAGGTATCATTGGGGAATGAAGAAAAGTTATTGTTTAAATGACAGCCTAAGCACTGGCCGTGTTTACCAAAACATTTCATCCCCAATGATACTTGCATATTGGAAAATAAGACATCTAAAAAAAAGTCTGCCTTTGAGAACAATTACCAATAATAAAGTAAAAGTAAAGTCGTCGGGGTGGCCTAAAGTCCGTATCAGTCAGACGGCGCAGGAGTCTCTCCTTTTCACTAGCACTAGACCAAGCACTGCACACCTTAAATCATCCAACTCCTCACTTTACCGCACAGATTCCTTGTGCTACTCACTATGCTGAGCTTAGCAAAGAGCCTGTATCGAAACCTGGAACCTTGTGGCTTCCTAAGCAGATAGCTCTACCAACCTGACGCTAAAACTGCGCCCTACTTGTGCCTTTTATCCTGAAACTACTGAAGAAATCTATAACATTTCCAAATTTAATATTCTAACTCTGCCGAACAACATTGGCATCGAGAAAGAGAAAAAAAAAAATTTTCAACGAAATCATTTTCAAAACAATATTTTCAAAAAAAAGCATTTCAAAAAAAATTAGTATCTTGCGAGGGGAGAAAAAAAAGAAAATTGGTATAACTGGAGGTAAGTTTTAATTGAATATAATTTGAAAGAGCATCAAAAACTATGAAAACTGCAAAGTGAATTAAAGAAACAAAAATTGAAAGTTATGCAGAGAGATGAAGATGTGTTTTGATGGAGGCTTTAAATGTAAAAATCAAAGATTGGTGCTTGCCAGTAAAAACAGCCCTGCTGAGAAAAAAAGAAAAAAGAAAAAAGAAAAAAGAAAGAAAAAATGGAAAAGAAAGGAAATGTTTTGAAATTCAGTTGCTTTGAGTTTTAGGAAAGGAAGAAAAGAAAAATGTTTTATGAAAAATTTGTTTGCTTATTCTATTTTTAATTCTATTTGAAATGGCAAAGAAAAAAATATGGTGGAAGGATTATCAGTGAGTTTGGATTCTTTATAACAGAAAAACAAGGATAAAAATAGACAGATCAGATATTGAACTTGGAATGGAATTTTGAAAATTGAAAGTGAAAGATCATATAATATATATATATATATTATTATATATATAGATATAGATATAGAATATATAGGTAAATTTTTCCAAGATGAAATAAGGAAATCACAGTGCTCAACTACAAATTGTAAGAGCTTTATTTATTTGTTTAATTATAAATATAACTGTTTTTGGTAGGCATCTACCCAAGGTTTCAGCTTTTTGCTCTTGTCAGGATACGTTTAATTCCTCTGGTGTTTCTGCAAAATCATTTTTTGCGGTTATGCAAACTTGGAATGATGTACCATTTTTGCTTGATTACACTGGTTTACAAAAAAATATTTTTTGTCTGAGACAAGAATGCGAATAGGTGTTTTTTACTAATTTGGGTGTACTGAATTCAAATTTATAAACAGTTTTGCTTTATCACCTCTAGTTTTCTGTCTTTTAAATAGTCTCATTTTTAGTATATACAGAGTATATACGTGCTTATTTCAACAGTTGCAGCAGCTTATTACAGATAAAACAGGATAGATAAAGAACATTGACGGAATAAATATACTTGGATGACACAATGTACACAATTCATAGTACTGCAGACAGATAGAAGTAAAAAAGAAGACAAAAGTCACACACTATTAGAAATTAACCCTGAATGCATACACGCTTTTATGTACAGTATGTGTACAAAATGTACAGTATGCATATCTAAAAATCTAGAGGTGATGAGTAAACACCCAAATTAGGTTAAAACAGCTATTTTTGTGCTTGCCTCAATTTCTTTGTAAACCAGTATTATGGTTGTTTATATATATAGTGTTTATAAAGTCTACAGAAATTTTAAGATTGAAGAATTCATGTTGTACAAATGATAAAATCTTTTAGTAAAATACATGTAAAAGTTTTATTTATAATGTACTTTTTGATGACCCCCATTTTTGTTGACATATCTTAAAACTGATGCAGGCCTTTATGTATGTGTATATATACATAGTGTTCATAAACATAGTGTCCTGAGTATGATCAAGGAGATTGAATTTGGTGTCTAAGGTGGAGCACCCCACCTACCATCAGCTCCTCACTTTACTGCACAGATCTCCGTGCTACTCATATGCTGAATGAACATGGTCTGGTATCAAACCAGGAACCTTGTGGTTCCCAGGCAGACGCTCTACCAACTGACCTAACCTGGAACGTTGTGGTTCCTAGGGACTTAGGACTAGGCTTTTTCTATTTGATGATTTATTGGCAAAATAACCGTGTCATTATTACTGGTTTCACTATTGTCATCACCCTCAGTTGTCTTGAATTGTCTTGCATTGTTATCTGATTCCTAGATGGAGTAAGAACGCCTGTAATAAAGTATTTTCCCAAGAGAGATCTTGTTATTCACTTAAGAACAAAGAAGTTTCTCACCTGTTATCTCAATTAGCCAATCCCAACTAGTGAAAATTAATTAAATTTTGCTTCCAGTATTCAGTAGGTCTCTCTCTCTCTCTCTCTCTTCTCTCTCTCTCTCTCTCTCTCTCTCTCTCTCTTGTGGATGCTCAGAGCAGACATATACAGTCCTTTTCTTGCTTGAAACTCCTTTGGACAAGGCACTCCCAAACCGTCCTTCGGGGCGGGGTCCAGTGAGCTTCGGCCTCTGGACCGGTGAGGTGTTAAATTAATAGCGTCGATCCCAGAGGGCCATCCCTCCAGGCAATACCTGCGCCTTTGGGGGCTGGGCTGGGTTTATTGCCCAGCGCCTGAGGTGCCCCCTTGAGGGGAATGCCGATGGGATCGACGCAATTTTTGTTCTCTCCCACCCATTAGCTTCGTTAAAATGGAGCCTTATGCCCAGTCCATACAGGTGGTGTATGAGACAAATAAACTCTCTCTCTCTCTCTCTCTCTCTCTCTCTCTCTCTCTCTCTCTTTCTCTCTCACTCAGTAAATAAAATTCAAATTAGTGAAATTGCCTTTTTATTGACTGTATCCCCTGCAGAGGAGTAAGATCCCCCCTCCAAAAAAAAGGGATGTCCAGGGTACGACACTAAACTGCATCTTGTGGTGGGGGATTCAGTTCAAGAGCTCTGGGAAGTGTAGAGTACACCTTCATTTCCAGTACTCCCAGGCCCACTCTGACCCGAAATGGTAGTGCCAGTTAAGATCCTATCCCTATGGATCAAATAGATCTGTTTGCAAATTATTCATAATAGATAGAAATACTTGATATCATATAACTGTGTGCAAAAAACTAAAGAAACTACACAATAAATATAAATGTACAATGTATGCAATTCCCTAACCTCTGGGTATAGAATAACCCCGATAATCAATCAATAATTTCTGTACTTGTAAAATATTTTCTATTGTTCAAAAAGAAAAAAAAATGTTAAAATGACATCATCATCAACAATTGATGAGAAAAATTCAGTCAGATTATAATTTTTTTATCTTTTTGAAAGTGACACATTTGTAAGGTATTTGAGATTTTCTGCGCCATTAATTTTGAAGATAAATTTTATGCACATTAAGGAAGTTGATTTCATGCCTTCACACACGGCAGACAACTTAATTTAGCAGAAGACCTGTTTCTTTGAATCGGTTCAGTAACTTTGCCGCCGCAGCATGTAACATGATACTCTTTAATTCTTCAAATGACAACTAACAATCCGAACGTGACTATTCTATCAAATCTCCTACTTAATTTGAGGTGGAAAATTATTCTAAATTGTGCAATTCACTGTTAATTTCTGGCAAACAGGATTAAAATTGGAATTTTAGATTTAATCTAAAATTCTATGATGCCATAAAGTAAAAAGTAAAGTCATTGGAGTGGCCTGAAGTCAGTATCAGCCAGACAGCAAGGAGTCTATCCTGTTTTCACTAGTGCTAGACCAAGGAGATTGTTTAAACATCTGAGGTGGAGCTCCACACCTACCATCAGATCCTCACTTTACCACACATATCCTTTAAATCTTTGATGTTGCAAAAGGAAAAAGTAGATTTACATTTGGAATTCATATCACAGGACTACAAAATTCTAAAAAATTAAAAAAATATATAAATAAAAATCTGTTTTCAAATGCCTTTAAAGTAATAAAAAATTTCATCATTCGCATCTGATGAGTCGGGAGGTTTAGACTATTTGTCTAAGCTCCCTGAAATAGACTATAATGCTAAATCTCTAAGTCTTTTGTTATTTCTTTACTCATATATTTGCTCTGTGACTCTAACATTAAGAGCACACATTGAGCTCTCAAACTGCGACTTGGTTTTGTTTAAATAAAACTCTTGTGTCGTAAGGAAGATTTCTTCTCTGGACTTTTGGATTATATATATATATATATATATATATATATATATATATATATATATTTTGGCTTCCTCCTTTATATATTCACTACATTTAGCTCTTCAGCTCAATTCTTTTCGCAATTCAGATTTGGCAAACTTGCATCTTTAGTTTGTTTTCAATAAATCAGTTTCCTAATTTCATATAAACGAATGATATAATTCAATAGTTGATAGTAGAAATCATGTTTTCTTTTTCTCCTTTCAAATAAATACTTAATACAATAGTTCAGTTGGCTGTAGACAATTTTGTAGATAAGTAAGAATTGCTTATGAATAATTCCATTCTATAAGGAAATAACTAAAAACAATAGTAAAAATATTATATTTATTCTATGTGAAAATTTTTCAGCCTTTTTGAAAAATAAATTTAATTCCTAAAATGTCTAATTAATGAAATTAACTTCAAAATCATATTGGAAAAATTATTTGTATTTACTAGATATAGTAATAGCACAACAGGAGTTCAAATTCACTTACCACAATATTGCAAGTCCAGTGCTTTAGCCAATATGCCATGGGGCTCCTTTCGCTACCCGCCCCAATATTCTGGCTGTATGGTAGTGTACACAGACTTATCATCTGTGACAGCTATGGGTGTGGATGTGTCTCATAATCTATTATAATGTTAGTCACCATGGTGAGTAATTCCTTCTCTCAGAATAATCAGGGTTACTTGGAAGTGCCCGTCTCCCCCCACCCCACCAAGTAACATTCAATAGATTATGCTGGGTTAAATGGTGTCAGCAGCACAAGGAACCTATTCCTGACCAGACCTCTCAAACACCCGAGATGAATTGTCTTTTAAAAAGTCTAAAGGATTTCAAGCTGTCCATAGCTGGCAAGGGTGAAGTAATGAGTTCATGTTTTTCCCAAGAATATTTGTATAAAGGGAATATAAACTGTCCCAGCGAGGGAGTTTATCCCCTTTTGCTTGCTCCCCACTTGGTCTCACAGATCAGATTACTCAAGTTGTTCTACTCATGTAGTAAGTTGGCAAGGGCCAGTATCGAACCAGGAACCTTGCGATTCCTATTCAAATGCTCTACTGACTGAGCTAATTGAAAAAAAATTGGCAGAATTCATTGAATTAATGCTAGCAGTAGTGAAAAGGGAACAGACTCCCTTGATGTCTGGATGATACCGACAATAGGCCACTCCGACTATTTTATTTACTGTGTTTTTTCAAATTTTTCTATATTACGTACCGTCTGATTCACTTCCATTTTTCTCTTCACACACACACACACACATATATATATATATATATATATATATATAATATAATATAATATAATATAATGGAAAATGAATGGGAAAAGTATTAGCATATGAAGGTGCTCAATTCTAAAATCGCAGAGCAGGTTTAAAATCAAAGGTTAAATATTATAGATATAATATCCCATAACTACAGTTTCATGATTGCAAGTATACATGAAACTGTAGTTATGGGACATTATATCTATAAAATTTAAACTTTGATTTCATACATACATACATATATATATATATATATATATATATATATTATATATATATATATATATATTTAAAAGAAAGATTCTTTCTGTATGTTTATTTGTACAAATTGTTTATACAATATGTTTATAAAGGAAAATCAGTGGAGACCAGCAAAGATCAGCCTTCAATAAAATCCACACTCCATTTTATATTCGAAGGAGTTAAAAAAAACCTTTTATCCCTTATTTTCCATGAGAAAAGCTAAATAAAAATGTAATAAGTGTATAAATCAATGATATATTAAAAAAAAATTCCAAAAAGTATATATTAGATAAATAATTTGAAAATTGCATATATTTAAGAGAAAAATTTGAGACGTTTTTTTCTAGTAGTTTATACAAGGTGTGTCATAAAATGTGTATTTATCAAGATAGAAATGAACAATGAATGGAATGTCAATTTTTTTTCAGTCATAAAAGTGACCAGTTAGAAGCTGTATTTACCAAGATAGAAAGGAACAATGATTGGAGCATTATATTTTTCAGAATACAAGGTGTGTCAAAAAGTACAAAAATTCTTAATATTTTTTGACACACCTTGTATTCTAAAGTTAACTATGCTAAGATAAAATCAATCATAAACAGAGGCTGAATTTCTTTTATAGAAAACAAATCATCAGTTTAAGTAAAAAAGATTTAGACTTTTCCCACCCTACATTTATAGAAGGGTTTTCATTATATTGACATAAAACATTTTTTAGATATCAATATAAAAATAAATTCCAGATAAACAGAAATATGCCACTAAATAAACATTTTTTTTTAAAATCATGACTACTAATAATTCAAGGAGAAAATTGAATTTGATTTATATTTTGGCTGTGCAAATAAAAATGGCCAAAAGAAAGAACAACAAATAATCTGAATATCATATAACAATTTTGGTTCATATGATGATTATAACTATGCAGCCATTTTTTGAATATTTTATATAACTTAGTTCACTCATATGAAAAAAGGCAAGAAAGTTTAACAAAATAGATTGCCAGCCATGAGAGAGTTGCCAATAAATTGCAAATTACTAACAATCTTTAAGCTCACTTGGACAATGGGATGCTGAAAAGTTCTTAACCTAACCAGGAAAGGAATGACCAAGAACGATGAAACATAAGAGGGGCAGCTGAAAAGTTAATAGGTTGACCAAGATAGTTTCAAAGAATGTGAAATGTTAATTTTTCAACATGGTTCCCTTTGAGGTTCACATACTCCTCCATTGGTGTTGCAGTGCTTAGATCCCATTGATAAAAAGTCATCAACAACAAATATGATGTCACTACATGAAATTTTCAGCCTACGCTCATATATATATATATATATATATATATATACATATATATATCATGGATACGATCATAACATCACAGTCTTCACGCATTTTTATGTGCATGCGCATGACAACATAGCCACATGCACAAACAAAAATATGCCCATGTGTAAACAAAAAGCGCATTCGACATCACGTAAACATGCAACACGTGAATACAGTTAAAAAACGCAAACAATTTAACCATTTACACCATTTCTATAATTTTTAAAAACCTATTTCATTTACCTGATGAATGCGTTAGCAGAAGACCATTGGTTGTAAATATTGTTTCCATATAAATAAATAAAAGCTAAACCTTTTATTTGTTCATTCATTCATCTATCTATATATATATATAATTTAATATACCAAGCGTGTTGGTAAATCCTTGCAGTGAGAAAAAAACCAGCAAATAGTTTGATTGTAAAAATATACTACCAAACATCAACCGGGGAGAAAAAAATTTTTGAAAAAAAGAAAAGACCAAGATAGTCGTACCAACAAAAATAATCTATTGGTACAGTATTTGGCCAAAAGAAAAAACAATTTATATGTATATATATGTATATAAGATATATATATATTCATATAACCGCTAGGAGAATAGCTAATAAGTAAAAAGTGCTCAATACCTAAGTAGAGCAAATAATAAAGATAAATCTAATGAGTCAGACGAACCTACTATTAGTTTTGCTTAATGCTCTTCAGGGCTAAGATCTTAGCCCTGAAGAGCATTAAGCGAAACTAATAGTAGGTTCGTCTGACTCATTAGATTTATCTATATATATATATATATTTTTGTGTGGGGGGAATAATATTTTTAAGCTACATATTTGTAATTAGCACAAAAAAACATCCATTGATCCCTAGAGAACTCTTCATACTGTTGGGATATGTAAGGTCCCAAGGGAAGTACTTCTAAGGTGACTAAGATCCAAATGATGTAGATAGCTCTTTTAAAATGAACAGAAAAGTAGCCTAAATCACTTTTCGACATTCCTTATATTTTTTGGAACGGATTTAACATGGGATCAGCCAAAGTTACAACTCTTAAAAAACAAACTGCCATCGCCTCTTTATTTCTCAGTTGCCAAAGTAAACAAAGCCGATCTTTTGTAACAATTGGTAGAAAATAACAATGCTGTAAAATTGATCAGCATGGGAAACCGATTCCTTTATAATTCTTTAACACCTGGGATTGTATCAAATAAATCAGGTTAGTAGAAATACCAGCAGCTCTCTCTTTTTTCTTTTTTTTTTTTTTTTTTTTTTTTGTAGCAGGCTATTTACTACTTCAATGTCAATATAAATCAATAAAAAAAATAAAAAAATCTAATCAAATATAAAGAATTTGTAACCTTATAAAACAAAGAAAAAAACATGCTTAAATAAAATGTTATCTCTAATCTCTCATGATTCTTTTCAACAATCTACCGCCCTGTCGGCGGGGGCGTTAGAATGCACCGACTGCACCTCTGCAGTGTGGTAAGACTCCCCCAATGGGGCCACCTGTTGGCCGTGGGTGGCGACCCGTGATGCTTAAGGATAGAGCCCAGGTGGATGAGCAGTTCATGACATCCAATACTCCACTTTGGCCCTATCTTGGGCTAGACGGGCGGTCGGAGAGGCCCCCTCCGATCAATCGGCTGGTCACGTCAAGCCCTAGCACCTATATGATTTTCCCAACCCTATTGCTCTTATGGCAAGCCCCAACCCCTTTTTATCATATGGGTGCTAGAAGGCGGTGGCTGAGGGTCTACATGTCCTGGGAATGACGTTAAACTCTGATGGTGAGGTTCCAGTTTTGGAGGTTTGGGGAATGTGGAGCACCCCTTCATGACCATTGCTCCCTGGTCCACTCTGACCCAGAGTGGTAGTACCTGTTAGGGTCCCATCTATGGATTAAATTGAAAAATGTATTTATAAAAAAATTGTATTATCCATTAAGAATTGATTTATTTCAAAACTTTATCGGCATTAAATGACCCACTGAGGTTGATATGCCGTAAAACAAAACAAACAAACAAATAAACAAAATCAAAAAGGTAATGCCATTTTGTTTAGGACATGTATAATTACCAACACAGGAACATGTATCATACATCAAAATGAAGCTGGTCCTTTGTGTATCATATCCCTACTTCTCTACATAGTTACCATTTCTCTCAATAGCAATGTTCCACCTACGAATAAGAACATATATCCCTGCCCTGTAAAATTCTGTTGACTGTTCTTTGAGCCTCTTCTTTACTACAGATTTCACTTCCACGTCACTGGAATAATATTTGCCTATCAAACCCTCTTTCGCTATCATCTCTTTGGCCCCATGAAAGATGGTTTGAGAGGCTAACATTATTCCAGTGACAAGGAAGTGAAATCTGTAGTGAAGAAATGGCTCAAAGAACAGTCAACAGAATTTTACGGGGCAGGGATACATGCTCTCATTTGAAGGTGGAACATTACTATTCAAAGAAATAGTGACTATGTGGAGAAGTAGGGATGTAATCCACAGAGGACCAGCTTCATTTTGATATATGATACATGTTCCTGTGTTGGTAATTATACCTGTTCTAAACAAAATGGCATTACTTTTTGATTCACGATCGTATTTAAAGATAGGTGTGTGTGGAGTAATAGGTGTGGGTGGGGTGATAGTTATTGGTGCAGAAAATAGAATCAACTATCAAAGTTCAAATTCCGGCTGAAGCTGTTTGCATTTACTTTGCCCTAATGCCTTTGTTAAAGGCATTAAATTACTTCTCCCTTAAGTTTTGGGAACTCCAGTCCTGATATTAAGAGCAGAGATATCAGATTGGTTTGATTTTGGTTTGTTTTGTTTTATGGTTATGGCATATCAACCTTGGTGGGTCATTTAATGCCAACTAAGTTTTGGATTAGTAGTGATAGTGTGACGGAGAACGAGAAAGGAAAAAGAGTAAGACATTGTCTTGCCTGCCGGAATCGAACTCGCGTCCTTCCGCATGCAAAAACAAATGCGATTTAGGCACTGGACGGACGTGAGGTTTTACTGATGTGCCCGGATGTTTGGGTAATATGCCCATGAAATAACCAAAGTGAGTGGAGCATGAGGTGACAAGCAGAGAAGCATTCGGCTTACATGAGACGGCAGTCAGAAAAGATCATTTTGACGACGACGATGACGGATTTTTAGCTGATGGTCGAAGACAAAGACTGTGTTGACCAAAAGAAAGTTTGGCCTGCAAGAAGACGGTGAACTCGCTTCTTTTTTATCCCCCTCCCCCCTCAGCAGGAACTTGTTGACTCAGATATCCATTTCTCCCTTCTATTTTGATAGAAAATAAATGTATATATGTATAGATTTTAGCTATTGTTCAATTACTCATATTTTTGAGTACCATCCCATTTCTTTTAGGAAATGTAAAATCCTGGATGGTCTTATTTTTGCAAAAAGTTTTTTCAAATTACTTGCTTGGTAGTATTTTGTTTGCACTAGATCAAAGTCTACTCTGTGGAGATATTAAAAGAATTTAAGAAGAGCATTGCACAACAGTATTTCATCAAAATCTATTCAAAATGTATTGAGCCAATCTTTTTTTTTTAAATTAGCGCTTTATTATAAAAATTATTCAGCTGTGTACATCTTCATTTAAATCTTAGAATCTTAAGTCAATGCCTTTTGATCCCAACTTGTATAAATAGATAATCTATAATTATACTAAGTCAAATGATATCATTCTAAAAATTGAAATGGAAATGATAAATTGAATTATAAAATTTGCAAAGAAAAAAATTAGCTTCATTTGATTTCTAATTCTAAGGCTAATAGTTGAAAAATAATCAATAAGTTCTTTTATTGTTAGTTAGAATAAAAAGTGAAATGGGGGAAGGAAAAAAAGAAGAGAAACCCCTTTAAAATTCCTGTCCTGTCTGTTAAAAGAAATATTAACACAGTTCATTGAATCAATGATATTGGCAATGTTATAATCAGAGTCAGACATGTGCAAACATTAGTCAATACCCTACGAACATTTTTTTCCTTTAAAATCTTTACAATGTCTTTTCAGATTAAATAACATGTTTTTAGGCAAATAAAAAAAGGAAGAAAACAAAAAAAAGTCAGCTTAATCTCAAATTCAATGTTAATTATCTGATCACTTTTGATTTGGGACAAAAAGCGAAAAAAAAAAAAGAAAAAAGAAAAGAAAACGATAGCATTTCTTTTTGTTTTGTTTTCGTGTACTTCCAATAACTGGCCTTGTGCGTATTGTTTCCTTAATTAAAACAAAAAATGATTAACCAATTGTAATTTCATCTGGATGTCTCATTTTATTCAATTGATTCTACGTCATTAACTATTAGTCAATTCATACAAGAAAGAAAGGATGGCATTTAAGAAATTGATATTTTGTTAAGTCATTACTACAAGGTTTTTAACATGTGAGTCTTTAAGTCACTGATTATTACTGGCATGAAAACTAAATCTGTTAATAATAGAGAGCGAGTCTATCCCCTTTTCCCTAGCACTAGACCAAGGAGATTGTTTTGGTGCCTGATACAGAGCATCACACCTACCATCAGCTCCTTGCTTTACCACACAGATCCCTGTGCTATTCATATGCTGAGTTGGAGATGGCCGGTATCGAACCTGGAATCTCGTGGTTCCTAGTTGGATGGTCTACTGAATGAGCTTATCCGGGCCTTATACACTGAAAATTAGACTTATCATATATATATATATATATATATATATATATATATATATAGGTGTGTCAAAAAGTATTGAGATTTTTAAAACTTTTTGACACACCTTGTATTCTGAAAAAAAATAACGTTCCTTTCATTATTTTTTTTTTTTTAGAATACAAGGTATGTCAAAAAAGTACCAAGTTTAAAGATGTATTTACCGAGATAGAAATGAAGAATGAATAGAACATTATTTTTTTCAGAATACTATGATGTGTCAAAAAGTACAAAAATTCTCAATACTTTTTTGACACACCTTGTGTATGTATATATATATATATATATATATATATATTATATATATATATATTATCTAATTTTTTGTTCAGATTCATTCAATAGTTTAATTCATAGTTTAATTTTGTCTGACTACCATCCCCCTAAGAAACCAGAACTTGAAAAGTATCCTTTTTTCTCATTTGACTTCCTGTCACCATGGTGACAGTCTTACAATGTAAAAAAAATTTTTTTATTTTTTTTATTTTATTTTTTTTGAGAAGTAAAATTTTTCAGTTATGCAATTCAAATTACCTTGATCTTCCATCTGATGAGACTGAATTTTGGGGAGCTATATTATATCAACTTAGATTTATATAGGCCCCAATTTTGGTTGAAATAAATTTATTATGGAATTACGGTGTTGAGTTTTTCCTTCCTTTCTAAGATAAATATTGCTCTGTATATAATCTAAAAAGTTTATTATACATTGAGCTCTTTTTAGTGATTTAAAGATTCACTGTATTTATACATACTGGATCATACAATGATAATACAGTGTATCTTAGAAATCACATATAGAATCATCCCTTACTACCAAGTTTTGGATACCTCTCATCTATCTCTCTCTCTATATATATAATTATATTTATATATACATATATTCTTTTTACTTCAAGTAACCTACTTGTGTGTAATATGTGCTTTTTATTTAATCTTCTCGGTTCAGTTATACAGGAAATTGAAATTAGTCTTTGCAAAAGAAGAGCAAGATAAAAGGCATTCAGTTGATATAGCAATAATTGTATGGATTCCAACAAATGAGAACATATTGTTGATAACTTTATGAAGAGTCATTAACATACCAGAAATTGTTTTGATAAATGAACCACTTCTTCTGATATGACAGAACATATTTAGGGAGGTAGAGGGGGTACAGACTACCCCACCCCCCATCTGGGATGAGGTCCAGTTCATTGACAAGAAGCAATGACTGGGAGGAATGAGGAAGTTCAAAGAACCAATATACAATGGCTCATCAACCAAGCACTGATTTAAACACTTTACTGCTTTCTATGTTGAGCAAAGTGAGTGGGGAACTCCCCTGGGTTTATTTTGGAATTGCCCAGATACTTGAATACCTACCACTACTGGAATGGATTGGTCCCATTGTTGTATCCTCTGCATAGGAGTAAGACAACACTCCTCCCACCAAAAAAATGGGTGTCCGGGGTATGACACTAAACTGCATCTGATGGTTCCAATCCTGGAATCTTGGGCAATATGGAGTACCCCTTCATTGCCATTATTCCAAGTGTCTGCACTCAGATGGTTCATGTCTTTTTTTCAATTTCTTTCTCCTCCAACTTTTTCTGTTTATTTGAGTGTGGAGATGCATGATGCAATGGTTATTGTTGTAGGTGACTCACCTATGACACGAACATGGACTTACCCAAAGGGTATTTATTTAACAGAGTAAAGCTACTCAAACGAGTAGTATCAGAAACAGTTCTTCGTGTAAGCTGAACAAGGAAACCCTTCCATTGTAAGTTGATATATATTGATGAATACAATCTGTTCCCTACATTTTATACCCATGTTGAGTTATTATTTATTGACCCTTAAACAGGTCCATAACAGTTATTAACAAAGGAAATGTACTTTGGTGACATGAGTTCAAATCCTAGATGAGGCTGTCTGCATTTCATATAGCATTAACACCCTTCCAGCTATGGGGAAATAGTAGGCCAAACTGAGCTATCTAACCTTAATTAGTTAACCAGTCAAGGACAAGGGAAACTCTGATTTTAAACCTGTTAAACTCTGCTTAAAAATTGACCTTCTGTTGCAGCCTGTTCGTGGAGAGGTTTGTAAACATACAAGATGTATCATAAAAGTATCGATATTGAAGCTGTATTAACCAAGATAGAAATGAACAATGAATGGAACATTAATTTTTTCAGAATACAAGGTGAGTCAAAAAGTACAAAAAATCTTGATACTTTTTTGACACATCTTGTACTTGAGTAATTTGGAAGTATCTCTCTCCATGAATATTGCTGCATTCTCATATGTATTCTAAATTTACTGTACAAGAAAGCTGTAACTGTTTATACAAAATTATAATTTTGAACCAATTTTGTCAGTATTATACACTCGACTACCATAAAAGAAAATTACTATGGCACACCTACTAATGGAATTATGTGTACAAGACATTTACTTTGAAATTGCAATCAGAATGCTAAAATGGAAATTAAGTAAAAATCAATGATAATTTAAATTTTAATTATCTCCCATCATAAATTCCTTTGATATGTGCACCCGTCAATGTAGAAAAAGGAGTTCAAGATCAAAGAATTTAGGAAATTATTAGAATTGTTTATAACAGTCAAGTGACCATTTATTTATCTGGGTGTTGCTTTTCAGTAATAGTTCTATCTATATGTTAATATGCTTGTTCCTTAATCTTCCAACTTTTATCATCCTGCAACACCCTCTGGTTAAAAATGAGACTGACTGCATGTCCAGATTCAGTCCAGAATTTTTTTAATTTGCTCACAGAGTTGGCCCAATTTCAAAATGGCATGATATATTGAGCTATGGCCTCTAGGAGTAAAGTTGAAAAATGTGACACACTGACATATTGACATTTGCAATTATTATTTCAAGATTATATGCAAGTGCGACAATTATTATGAAATAAGGTTGTAAAAAAAGAACAAGTTTTATTAAAGAAAGATTACATTTTTTTATTCTACAACATTTAAAAAAAAAATGATGTCAGAGATTCCAGACAGGAAATTAAAAACTATTAAATTAAAAAAAAAAATTTGATAAAAATAAATAATGAATAATAAAAAAAATAATAAAATAATAAATGATAAATAATTAAAGATATAATAATAATAATAATAATAATAATAATAATAATAATAATAATAATAATAATAATAATAATAATAATAATATAATAATAATAATAATAATAATAATAATAATAATAATAATAATAGAAAAATTATAGAAATAATAAATAATAAAAACATAATAAAAAATAAAATAATAATAATGATAAAAAATAATTTGAAAAATAAAAAAATAATAATAATAAAAATTAAAAATTAATGAAAATAAATAATAAATAATAGAAATAAATAATTCAATGCTTAATTTATTCAATACATTTTTCGTTGCTCTAAATGAAATATCTATACAGATCTCATTGAAGTGCAGTTGTTTGTCTCCACCTGAATTCCCTAACATGTAGGGAGGTACATGGTGTAATGGTTAGAGTCATGGGAAATGGACTTGTAAACCGAGTTCAATTCCTGGACGAAACTATTTGCATTTCACATGGTGCTAATACCCTTGGAAAAGGTATGAATCCAATTCTCCCTTCAGCCAGGGGTAAATAGCAGGGCAGACTGGGCCCTTTAACCATGGCTAAGTAACCAGTCTAGGAGAAGAAAAACTCTGAATTCAAACCTGTTAAATTCCACTTAAGAAATTCACGTTGTGTCGCATCCTGCTTCGTGTGGAGCAGTCGATAAATATATACAAGGTGTGTTAAAAAAGTATCGAGATTTTTTGTACTTTTTGACACACCTTGTATTCTGAAAATTAATGTTCCTTTATATCTTGGTAAATACAGCTTCAATCTTGATACTTTTATGACGCATCTTGTATATACAGGGAGTTTGATTGTCACTATGTTTTCTATAAATGTAGCCTTGAGCCTGACATGGTTTATATCAGATAAATAAGGACAGAATATTGTTTCGTTCATTGAATTATGACAGGATAGTCACTTGTTTTTCTTTTGAGTAAATGTCAAGTCAATAACATTGGCATATAAAATAAATCATTTTTTGCAAGTAAATACTATTTGTTATTTTAGGCAGTTCATATATCAGGCTGAAGATATCAATTTTCTCTACATTGAACTCAAAAATATTGATTCTGCCAATTCAAAAGACAGAGAGGGGGGAGAGAGAGAGAAAGAGAGAGAGGGGAGAGAGAGAGAGAGAGAGAGAGAGAGAGAGAGACAGAGAGACAGAGAGACAGAGACAGAGAGAGAGAGAGAGGGGGGAGAGAGAGAGGGGGGGGAGGGGATTTACATATCAATAAAATTAGAGATTCAAGATTGTATATACAAATATCTTTGAAATTTTGCACTTTATGGGGAACTACACAAGGATTTCATCTTTTTTTAGATAAAAAAAATAAAAAAATCCATTGAGTTCCCACCTGCTGCATTAATGAGATTGCATAGAAATTAATTTTAGATAATCAGTTCTAAAAGTGTTGATGCAGAGTATTTAGTAGTGAATTAATTTGCTCAGTGACAATTCAATATTTTGAGATTCAGTTAAAAATAAATTTTATAATTGGTCATACTTCAAAAAAAAAAAAAAAAGATTGAAATGTCTACTACTAAATAAGTAAAGTAAAGTCGTTGGGGGTGGCCTAATGTCGGTATCAGCCGGAGAGCGAGAGAGTCTATCCCCTTTTCACTAGCGCTAGACCAAGGAGATTGTTTTGGTCTGAGGTGGAACCCGGAACCTTATGGTTCCTAGGCAGATGCTCTACCGACTGAGCTAAACAGGCCCTACTGTGCCTTTATCCTGAACTATTTGAAGCATTCATAACATTTCCAATTTAATATCTAACTCTGCAAACAAATTTGCATCAAGAAAGAGTGAAAAGAAAACATTTTCAAGGACAGCATTACAAAATAATACTGCCCTGTCGGCTGAGGCGTTAGAATGCACCTCTGCAGAGGGGTAAGACTCCCCCAATGGGGCCACCTGTTTGCCGTGACGCTTAAGGATAGAGCCCAGGTGGATGAGCAGTTCATGATATGCAATACTCCACTTTGGCCATCTTGGGCTAGACGGGCGGTCAGAGAGGCCCCCTCCGATCAATCGGCTGGTCACGTCAAGCCCTAGCACCTATATGATTTTCCCAACCCTATTACCCTTATGGCAAGCCCCAACCCCTTTTTATCATATGGGTGCTAGAAGGCGGTGGCTACGGGTCTACATGTTCTGGGAATGACATTAAACTCTATCTGACGGTGAGGTTCCAGTTTTGGAGGTTTGGGGAATGTGGAGCACCCCATTCATCACCATTGCTCCCTGGTCTACTCTGACCCGGAGTGGTAGTACCTGTTAGGGTCCCATCTATAGGTTAAATAGAAAAATGTATTTATAAAAAAATTGTATTATCCATTAAGAATTGATTTATTTCAAAACTTTATCAGCATTAAATGACCCACTGAGGTTGATATGCCGTAAAACAAAACAAACCAAACCAAACCAAACAAAATAATATTAGTATCTCAGTGAGGGCCGATATACAGACCCAGAACCTTGTAGCCCCTAGTTGGACGCTCTACTGACTGAGCTAAACCGGCCCTTAACAGGTCAAAATTACCAGTTTTATTTTCCAAAATGTGGTTGAGAACAGAGGAAAGTGTGGATATAGCTGTCTGTGTTGTTATATCTACACTTTCCTCTATTCTCAACCACACACACACACACACACACACACACACATATATGTATATATATATATTAATCTTTATAAACTGATGATTTTCTTTATGCAACCCTTGCAAAAGTTATGGAATTAGCACTTAGAATATTTTCCCTTATTTTTTTTCAGCTGTAAACAAATTAGATTAAATTATTCAAATTAATGGTATGCATTTTTTTCCAAGCCATGCTGAGGAAAATATAATGGAATTAATGATTTAGTCTAATCTATTTAAGGAATATTTCATGAAGCCAGAATGTTCAGTAATTAAGTAAAAAAATGTTTTGTGTCTTATCTGTTATTAGTTTATTTACTGCTAAATAATAAAAAAAACAAGGTGAATATCCTCCAAGTGTACTAATTGCATAATTTCTGCCCAGGGTAGTGTGTATTTATATATCAATTTTTTATTAATTTGATTTTCAAGAACCTTTCCTCTTCCTCCCCTTAAAAATAATAAATAAAAAACAAATAAAAAAACTATGAGTCATGATAGCAGTCATTAATCATATGTTGATAATATAATTAAGTTGCCAAATCCTTCAATATTTGGCTATAGTGAATACTCTAATATTCTGAATTGAATAAATTGTATTTTTAATTAAAAAGCTGCTGCTGCTGCTACTACTACTACTACTACTACTAATAATAATAATAATCATAATAATAATAATAATTCTCTGGGACTTTGAAATAAAAACGGATCACCTTATCCCAGCAAGAAAACCAGACCTAGTGTTGATAAACAAAAAAAGAAAGAACTTGTCAACTGGTGGATTTTGCAGTGTCAGCAGATCACAGGGTGAAGCTAAAGGAAAATGAAAAAATGGACAAATATCTAGACCTTGCCAGAGAACTGAAAAAGTTATGGAATATGAAAGTGAAAGTGATACCAATTGTAGTTGGTGCACTTGGAACAGTCCCAAAAGGATTAGAAAAGGGTTTGGAAAGTTTGGAAATCAGAGGAAGGATTGAAACCATTCAGAATACTGCACTGTTGCAATCTGCCAGAATACTCAGAAGAGTCCTGGAGACCTGAGGAGACTTGCTGTCACTCAGACTCCAGTGAAAGACCATTAGCTAATACTGATGTGAAAACTCAAAAGGAGCAAATAATGATGATAACTGAAACTGAATCACTAATAATTGCTGCACAAAATAATGCCATTAAACAAATTATATCAAAGCAAAAATTCATAAGACACAACAAACCGTATATGTAGACTGTGTGGTGACAGAGACGAGACTGTAAACCATGTATTAAACAAATGTAGCAAAACTAGCACAATGGGAATATGAAACTAGGCATGACTGGGTGATGGTGATCCCCTGGGAATTATGCAAAAATTCAAATTTTGAACATACAACAAAATGGTAAATGCATAAACCAGAATCTGTTCTTGAGAATGAAATGCATAAAATTCTCTGGAACTTCGAGATATAGACGGATCACCCTATCCCAGCCAGGAGACCAGACCTAGTGTTGATTCACAAAAAAAAAGAGAACTTGTCAACTGATGGACTTTGTGGTTCCAGCAGATCACAGGGTGAAGATGAAGGAAAACGAAATAAAATATCGCATTAATTTTTGGGGAAAATGCCTTAAGCGCTGCTTGTTTTTTTAGCAGGCACCGCTTCAGCTAGGGACTTTTTTTGAGTTGGCACCGTTTAGCGTTTTTTAAGGCAGGAGGCAGGAGGCCAGGATGCAATTCTGGGAAGAGCCCCTTTTTATGTAAGATGACATAGGATTAACCCGCTGAGATTATCTGAAATTATTTTAAATCTGATAATGCTGAGCTCATATTGTATTCTATTTAATATATATTTACCAACTCCTCCACACGAGCAGGATGTGGCACAAGGTCAATTTCTTAAGCGGAGTTTGGTTTGAATTCAGAGTTTTCCTTCTCCTAGACTGGTTGCCTAACCAAGGTTGAAAGAGCCCAGTCTGCCCTACTATTTATCCATAGCTGGAGGGAGAGTAGGATTCATACCTTTCCCAAAGGTATTAGCGCTAAGTGAAATGCAATTACCACATCCAGGATTTGAACTCGGGCAGACGAGTCCATTTCCCATGTCTTTCACCATTACACCACGCGCTTCCTCTATTCTATTTAATATATCACTGTCAAATGGCATTGAATTCCAATTAAGTTACCATTGTGTTTCTACTTTTTTTTATTCAATGAAAAAAAAATTTAATTCTGTTACTTCTTCTTTAACTGAATCTATTGAAAATACATCTGCGATAGATTTTGGCCTATCTGATTGTTCCTAAACACAGGTGCAAACTGTACGGTCCAACGCTGCTACCAAATTTGGCAAAGAATCTTCCAACGGAATTATCAAGATCAATAAAAAGTAATTTATTTCCCCACTTAAATATTTGCCAGTTTCCATATCATTTTATTCTTAACTTTGGTCTTGTGACAAGTTTTGGAAATACAGACATTTTGTAAGTATTTCTAGTGGTGTAATGGTTAATAAGCAAATATTGTGAACCATTGATTCCCCGCCCTGTCGGCTGGGGTTAGAATGCACCGACTGCACCTCTGCAGAGGGATAAGACTCCCCAAATGGGGCACCTGTTGGCCGTGGGTGGCGACCCGTGATGCTTAAGGATAGAGCCCAGGTGGATGAGCAGTTCATGACATGTAATACTCCACTTTGGCCCTATCTTGGGCTAGATGGGCGGTCGGAGAGGCCCCCTCCAATCAATCGGCTGGTCACGTCAAGCCCTAGCACCTATATGATTTTCCCAACCCTATTGCCTTTATGGCAAGCCCCAACCCCTTTTTATCATATGGGTGCTAGAAGGCGGTGGCTACGGGTCTACATGTCCTGGGAATGACGTTAAATTCTATCTGATGGTGAGGTTCCAGTTTTGGAGGTTTGGGGAATGTGGAGCACCCGTTCATCACCATTGCTCCCTGGTCCACTCTGACCCGGAGTGGTAGTACCTGTTAGGGTCCCATCAATGGGTTAAATAGAAAAATGTATTTATAAAAAAAATGTATTATCCATTAAGAATTGATTTATTTCAAAACTTTATCGGCATTAAATGACCCACTGTGGTTGATATCCATAAAACAAAATAAAACAAACAAAACCATTGATCCCCCCCATACTTCTGGCTTTATGCTAAACTAAGTGTAATGACAAATGATAATACAGATAGACTTTGGAAAGCTTTATTCTACTTAGAATAATTGGTACACTTATTGAGAGTTTATATAGTCTAATATTCACTAGAGAGTTCTCCAAACAGGAGGTAATCGTAAAATAGGGAAGGTAACTCTCAAGGGTAGACTGAAATTTTTAACCTTGGTTAGGCAACCAATCTATGAGAAGGAAAACTCTGATTTCAAACCGGTTAAACCCCACTTAAGAAATTGACCTTGTGCTGCATCCTGTTTGTGTGGAAGAGTTGGTATATATATATATATATATAATGTGTATGTGAGTGTATATTAATAAAAGTAATTTAAGATTTAGACAAAATTCAACTTTATTGCAAAAATAGTAATAATGACACACACACACACACACACACACACACACACATACAATCAACTATAGAATTAATACTTATTTTAAATGCTTCTGAAAACAGTATATATAGATGGTGTGCAGAAAGGTTCTTGGTCTGACTAAGAATGAAATGACCTTGCCATAAAATGTTCCTGCTATTCCACATATTCATCCTTCCACACACTTGGTTCATTGTAACTTTTAAAAGAAAAAAAAAAGGCTATTGATGTCTTTGTTGGGCTGAGAACTTTTCAGCACTCCCTTCGTAGATTGGTTGAGAGTAAACATTGTGTCTTTCCTTGTTGATCATTAAATTCAGTTGATCTCTTTTGCTGACAAACATCAATCTCAGGAAATGTGGTTTTATTTGGCCGGCTGTGCACTCACTGATAATTAACAATTTCTTAGATTCTTTTTTTTTTTTCCTTTTAAAGCCAAAAAAAAAAACATCTTTACTAATTAAACTATTTTGGGTCTGTGCATCAGATCCATAATTATCACACAATTATTTTTTTGTTTCTAGAATAATTCCATCTATATTGTTTGTTCATTACTTTGAAGGCTAAAAAAAAAAATAATTCCGTACTTGGAAAATAATATAGAATTTAGACATTATTTTACCTTGGAGAAGAGACCACTATCTATACATATATAAAGGGCAGTTGGTGTGTATGTATGTATGTATGTCCGGATGAAAATAAGAAAATACAATAAACTAAATATATATACACATTAAATATCACTGGTTCTTTCTTTTTGTGCAAAAATATCTAAAAATTAATATATACATAACAATAATGGATCTGCGAGACTAACTTGCTAACCACGTTCTTTTGGTTCGCCCCCACCCTACCAGGTGATGCTGGGTAGCCGCTTCTATTTTTTTTTATAAAGAGAAGCCAGTTTATTCAATTAGCACCATTTATTTTTTGACTTTAAGACAGATGATTTAAAAGTCTAAAAATAGTTTACAGCAAAGAAAAAGAAAGATTAAAATACTATTTCTCTGAATTTTTTAGATGAGGCTTGAAAATTAGTATTATTTGTATTATTCGGACTATTGTCCTCATCTTCATTGTTATCAATTAGTGTTATTTGTATTATTCGGACTATTGTCCTCATCTTCATTGTTATCAATTAGTATTATTTGGATTATTTGGACTATTGTCCTCATTTTCATTGTTAGTATACATTAAAAAAAAGAAAGAAAAAAAGGCTAAATTTTGTCCAAGTAAGAGAATTTAAACATTACAAAAATATTTGTCATGTGACCAATATATAATTTTGCACACCAGCTTCCAATTTTACAATTATATCTTGTTTGTTTCTTATTGGTTGTTTTAAAAAAAGAATTCTTCTTTTTAAAACAAAACTATATGCATCTTTTACTGCTCTGTCCATGAATAATCTCAAAATTTAATCTATTTAATATTTCAGGATAACAATATAAAAGAAAGAAATTTGTTCTGGTTCTTTTATTATTGCAACTAAAACCAAAATGGTTTCTGTTGGGAGAGTCTTCCATATTCTCTAGAATGCAATATATAAATTATTCCTCTGATATAAGAATAAAACCAGAATTAAAAACATTAAGATTTTATGAACTACATTATTATGAATATGTAAATTCGAATATATATCACCTTTATTTTAAATATACAAGTTGACCCATTGTATCACCCTTTGAAAGAAAAATATCACAATCTGATGTGATTAGAATAATCATTAAATTTTCATGAATGGTATGCTGTCATTTTGTTTGAGAACTTAAAATTTAAAAACAAAATAAAAAATATCAATGTAAAAAAAAAGAAGAAAGATGCATGACAAGATGGATATTGGATTAACTAAAAATATTCTTTTATTTATATTTTTGATTTTCTTCTTTCCATTTTCCTCATTTTTACATCCATCATTCTTTCAGTTTATTTTTTTTCCCCATTTCTGTCTGTGTCTCTAAATTCATCTTTTCTTTCATTCCATCCTCCTTTCTGTCTGTGTCTCTAAATTCATCTTTTCTTTCATTCCATCTTCCTTTCTGTCTGTGTCTCTAAATTCATTTTTTCTTTCATTCCATTCTCCTTTCTGTCTGTGTCTCTAAATTCATCTTTTCTTTCATTCCATCTTCCTTTCTGTCTGTGTCTCTAAATTCATCTTTCTTTCATTCCATCCTCCTTTCTGTCTGTGTCTCTAAATTCATCTTTTCTTTCATTCCATCTTCCTTTCTGTCTGTGTCTCTAAATTCATCTTTTCTTTCATTCCATCCTCCTTTCTGTCTGTGTCTCTAAATTCATCTTTTCTTTCATTCCATCTTCCTTTCTGTCTGTGTCTCTAAATTCATCTTTTCTTTCATTCCATCTTCCTTTCTCTTCTGAGTTCATCCTTTCTGTCTCCATTTTCTCCATATTAATTGTTAGCCTCTTTTTCATTTTTGTTCCCGTTTATTCTATCTTCGTTTCACCTTTATCTCATTTATGTCCAGCTTATATTTTTATATACAAAATATTGTACCTTAATATAAGTATTTAAATTAAATCAGTAATTTTTTTCCAAAGAAAATTCCTAGGATTGCACCTTATCAGGAAAGACCATAGTTTTCTTTCTCCTAGTTTTCCTTCTCCTAGATCAGTTGCACTACAAAACTAGCACATAGTAAAATATTGGAAAACTTTTAACTCACCATCGTATTATATACAAAATCATATGTCTGCCATTTTCAGCATAGTATTGCTGGTTTTAATTAGCTCCTCACTTTACCACACATATTCCTGTGCTACTCATGTGCTGAGATGGCGAGGGCTGGTATTGAACCAGGAACCTTGTGGTTACTAGGCAAACACTCTACCAACTGAGCTAAACTGGCCCTATAAGATTAGTAAATGACTACAATATGAAATGTTAAAAGTCCATTAAATGCATTTTGTTTCATTGCATTTTATTTCCTGATACAGTTAGATTGAATTCTATACTCTTTGTTGTAGGATTTTGTATTTGAGATTATATTCTTCAGAAATTCACCCATTTATAATAGCAGTTTTAAATCTCTAAGGTTGCCATAATAATAGGGAGTCTACTGTACTTTATTGCTGTCAAGTTTGAAAGCAAATGAATCCGGTAATACTGCAAAGAAAAAAAACAGGAACTATCTACTGAATCTCTGATTGCATTCTGGAGAATATGAAACACTATCGCAAGAAGGAACCTTAATTTTGGTTTTTAGATGCAACAATAAAAGAAACAGATGCAATTTATGTCTTTTATATCATTATTCTGAAATATCGAATAGAATGCATTTTAAGGTTGTTAATAGTATTATTATTATTATTATTATTATTATTATTATTATTAGTAGTAGTAGTAGTAGTAGTAGTAGTAGTAAAAAAAGATGCTGGTAATTTTGCTTCAAAAAGAATAAATTCCTCTTTGAAGCATGCAATAAGAAACAAACAAAATATAGTTAAAAAAAAGAAAAAGACAAAAAAGAACAAACCCTATTCGGGAAGCAGGTGTGTGAAATTATATATTGCTTTTATGGTTGAACCAAATCAATGCCAAATGTTTTCTTAATCATTGGATACTATTTTTTCTTCTTCTTTTATTCAAGAATGAACAGAAGAAACCTCTTAGCAGGCTTGCTTTAATTTCTAAGCACTGAAAAATTCATTTCTTTCTCATTTTCAAAAACAACTCATGGATAGAGAGAGCTAGAACTTGCTCAAAAAATTTTAGATAAAAAAAAAAAGAAAAATGAAAAAAAAAAAATGGGAAAATTTGATGGTTAAATCATCAAAATTATACTTTTTAAGCACTAATGTTACCATGGTGATTTTCATTCATTCATAGCCCCGTGAACAACAGACACCTGCTTGCAACAAGAAAAATGCCATTACAGAATGTTCTGTACAAATTCACTCAAAACAACCCAATCCAACCCAGCCCCTCTACCATGGGTAGGATGTGAAACAAGTTTAATTTTTAAGTGGAGTACAGCTGGTTTGGATCCAGAGTTTTCTTGGTTGTCTTACCTAGGCTAAAGAACCCAGTCTGCCCTGTTATTTACCCATAGCTGGGGAGAACAGATAGGTTCCGGCCTTTCCCAAGGGCATTAACACAAAGTGAAACACAAGTAGCTTATCCATGATTTAAACTCAACCTGCTGATTCCATTTCCAGGACAATAACGTTATGCTAAGCACACCACCACAGATTGTTCGGTTAGAGGTGGAAGGGTGCAAAAGGTAACCTTTCTAACCTCTAGGAATATCTGTGAAGTTAATATATTGACTTAGTTTTCAAGCAGAACAGAGATAAATATTATCATATTTGATGGCATAGAACAGGAATTATCAAAATTTTTTCATGGTGGACCAGATAATTGAAGAAATAATAAGTGTGGGCCGGATAATTGAAAAAATAACGAGCGCAGGCCACATTATTATTGTGTTCAATACTTGCTAGCCAGAACGAAAGCTCTGAGAAAAAGATGTAAAACAAAATTTATATTTCCATGTTATATTCATGCATGAGTGGTGTAAGATGCACAAAAACAAATTTAACAAACAAATCTATTTTCAAAACATTATCAAAGAATGCAACATTAGAAGAATGGTTTAGTGAGATTTGTGAAACTGAAGTTTGCCTTTCAAGATATTGTCAATGTTTGGTTTGGAATTGCTACATCCAATCAAGAGAATTGCTTTCAAATGTTTATCAGTCAATTTTGTTCAATGGGTGGATTCCGTAGTCAAGTCCATGAGGATTTAATAAACTTAACATGATATTTAAATTCAAATGGTATCGGAACATCTTGTATTCCGTATGTTTTAACAAACAAATTCAAGTACCCTTGGTGGGCTCGATAAAACTATGGCCATAGTTTGGTTACCCTTGGCATAGAAGACTTCACTTTTCAAACATAAATATTAGATTTTCATAAATTTGTTATAATCAATATGAACAAAAAGAAGCTTGTTTTGAACTGGAGAAAATAGGGAATATGGATAAAGCTCTAGCAATATTCAAGTGTTTTATTAATATTCCCTGATAAAATGGTGGGGTTGTCTCATATAAAATGGTTTGTTTGTTTGTTTTGTTTTATGGCATATCAACCTCAGTGGGTCATTTAATGCCAATAAAGTTTTTAGATAAATCAATTCTTAATGGATAATACAATTTTTTTATAAATACATTTTTCTATTTAACCCATAGATGGGACCCTAACAGGTACTACCACTCCGGGTCAGAGTGGACCAGGGAGCAATGGTGATGAAGGGGTGCTCCACATTCCCCAAACCTCCAAAACTGGAACCTCACCATCAACTAGAGTTTAACGTCATTCCCAGGACATGTAGACCCGCAGCCACCACCTTCTAGCACCCATATGATAAAAAGGGGTTGGGGCTTGCCATAAGGGCAATAGGGTTGGGAAAATCATATAGATGCCATATAAAATGGGTCTTATTTGTATTAATGATATGGAAGCATGTAGTGTAATGGTTATCATAATAGGAAATGGACAGTGACCTGAATTCAAATCTTGGACAAGTCTGTTTGCATTTCATATCTCACTTATACCCTAGGAATAGGTGTGCATCCAACTATTCTCCCTCCAGCTAAGGGTAAATAGTAGGGCAGAGTGGGCTTTATAACCTTTGTATGGTAAACAGAAGGAAAACTCTTCAAACTTCTTGAAAATTCAGTTTAAGTGTTGTAGAGTTTGAAAATAAATAATGACAACATTTAATGATATCTGTTTTGACTGTATAATGTTCCACAAAAAATAATGGGGATTTCCATAATATAGTGGCTAACGTGCTGGACTGAGACATCGTGGGAAGCAAGTCCGAACTCCAGTCATGCTATTATGTTACCTTTCAGACTAATACCCTGGAGAAAGGTATGAACCCTTCATCCCCCACCTATGGGTTAAATAGTACCAATACTGTTCTTGTACAAGAATGGCTTTGGCATTAAATAACCCATGAAGGTTTATATACCATTAAACAAAAAAACCAAACCGACCTCTTGGGCATGGGCAGGGTAAGATATAAGGTCAATTTTTTTACAGAGCAGGACTGGTTTGAATTCACACACACACACACACATACATTAAGCTGACCTGATGTCATATTTGTGAGAGAAATAGATAAATAAAACTGCATTTGAAATTATTTAACTCCCTGATTCTTTAATACAAAGTGACTTTATATTTTCAAATTGTTGATGTATTAATTTTTCATCCTGTATCCAAAAAGGGATTTATTGTTGTTTCATTCTGATAAAATAATTTCACATTTGACCTTTAATCTGTTTGACAGTTTATAATGTTTATAAAACAGTTTTATTTTCATGTTTTTTTTTTTCTTTCTCTTTTCCATCAAAGTTATAAAGACATTTTCCCATCAAAGGAATTTGATGAAGTCTGTTGATATTTTCTCCACTCTATTGAGTTCATTCATTCTTAATGCTGATAATTCTTTAAGGATCACCTTATATTTCCTGTTCCATGTTTTCTTTGCCTATCAGACATTCTCACGGAAATAAATTCATAAAATTCCTTTCACGATATCTCTAATGATTTATATTCAACAACATATATTTAAATATCCTAACTTTTATGTCTGTAAAAATCTTTAAATATATTCAGTGGTATATAAAGTGATATCACACACTACAAGATATATATATATATATATATATATTATATATATATATATGTGAATAGATTGTGGTATGAGTAAAATTTGAAAATGGTTTTAATTGTGAGATGTTATAATAAATATAATTTCACAAATTTTTTTTTCCTTCTGAAAAAGATATTATATATTATATATATATACATATATATATATATATATATATATATATATATATTGTCAGGGCGGACTAATGTCGGTATCAGCCATGCAGCGAGGGAGTCTATCCTCTTTTCACTAGCGCTAGACCATGGAGATTATTTTAGCATCTGAGGTGGAGCGCCGTCAACTCCTCACTTTACCGCTCAGATCCCTGTGCTACTCATACGCTGAGTTGGCAAGGACGGGTATCGAACTAGGAACCTTGTGGTTTCTAGCCAAACGCTCTACCGACTAAGTTAACACAGCCCTTATATAGACCGTGCCCATATTCACCGGTAAGCCACCCTTTATCTATATAAATATATACATATATATATATATATATATATATATATATAAAGGGATATATGAGTAAATTATGTCTAAATCATACAAAATCAAAATAATTCTGACATTTTAATTTACCAGATATACTTATCAAAATGATATAAAAATATCTTGAAATACTATTAAGTTTATTCAAATAAATCACCATTGTCTTCAATGGCTACAGAGGACTTCAGTATCTCCTGCAAACATTTTAAACATTCTCATAATGTTATATACGCCTTTTTTATTGGGTTTATAAATGGCGAGAGGAGAGAGGAATGGAGTTCTTATGTGGGTCTATTTTGTTGGCGGCCATCTTTTCCCAAGCTGATTTCTTCCTTCTGCTGGGCTGGGTTGTCTTTGCTCATTTCTTGGTTTGTAATAATAAAGCAAGACTTCATTATTTTACAAGATGTCTTTATTAAAGGGTTTTATAACCGCACAGTGAGAAATCTAACTAAGTTCTCTTTCACACGCCTTTCCTTCAGCCAATCAGAAATCGGCATCTAGGTCAGAGAAAGGTGAACTACCTGTCAATCACTTTTTCAACGGTTAATAATGACTTTCCACTTACCATACCATTATTTAAATTATACTACACTTACAGACATAATTCATAGGCTACCCACGAATTATGTAACAATTAAATGTGTTCTAAGTACGGTTTATTCTCCTATAAAACTTAAGGTGTAAACAGTGCTTTTCCCGGGGATAAAAAGAAATTCTCAATGTAATGTACAAGAGTGGATCAATAAGGATCTATTCTGAGAGGAACTGAATTTTGATCTTTTCTTTGAAATTTTAAAGGTATAATGTTCAGTTAATTTTTTCTATGGAGAAGTATTGGGTTAAGTGCATTGACAAGGAAGAAGATTCTGTTGAAAAATATTTGTGTAACATAAATCCTTTTTATTATTAGGGTCATCAATATGTATGCAGTGTGTGAAACAACTGAAAACAAGTGTTGCACAAAAGGTGAAAGTACAGTTGATCATAGTACAGTAACCAGATCATTCAAGAATTATTGGGAGTGTGTAGCAAGATGGGGATATTATCCTGACTTTTGTGAGCTAGAACTACTATATTAGAAAAGGAGGAAGAAGGAAATAAGTGAGAGAGTAAAGGTTTTAAAAAGAGTAATGAACACAAAACAGGATGAACGATGGTTTGACCTTAGCGTGACCCCGAATGGAGAATTGAGTGTCAACCGGAAGTTTCGGGCGTTGACTTGAAGTCACGTGGTTACGTGGAACAACGAAAAAAGGAACCGGCCTTTTTTTGCTTTCGGATGCGTAGGGGAACAAACGGCCCTTTGGTGCCTAGGATGGGGTCACAGTGATCAAGTAGTGTTCTCTCTCTCTTTCTCTCTGTCTTTCCTCCTCTCCGATAAAGCACACGAGGCGAGCACGATGATAAAGGCTAGCAGTTGTGACTACATATTTCTCACGTTGTAATTTTTATCAACAAGAATACATTTTTAGTACCGTGAATATATTGCCGCCACCACCACCACCCTGTTATGTATATCGCTTTGGGTACTGTGACCAGATATACAACAATGTTACAGATATCGTTTTAGTGCTCGGAAAAAAGGGACAACGTTACAAGTGTAAAGTATCCCTTCGTTACTATTAAGAGTATTTACAGGAATTCGAAGGAGCTCTTATTTCTCCATAGTTGTAGGCAAATTGTCGGACAAAGAAGACAAACACACAATGGAAATTTAATACATGTATTTACAAATAATATAAGAACTTGTTGCAAATTTTATTTGTATTTGCTACCAGACTTATCTGAGTTAAGTAATGTTCTTGGAGTAGTGGTGATAACAGGGGTATTCTGTTTGTTGGTAAGAAATGTTGATAGGACACTTCATCGGATGTTTCTCTTTCTTCCTGGTAACCGATTCTGTGATAAGTGATGGGGGATTCTATTTTAGAAGCTTCTTGCCTGGGTTACAGTTCTTTAAATAACGGTGAATGGGCGCTTTTCAAGTAGACTATTTGGTCTTCTGCCTTCTGTAGTGTGCTATTGTGACAGCCTTGTAGTATGCGGACACAATGCCTTTGAAAGTGTGCTGTGAAAAAATGCCTCCGTCCAGGTCAACGGTCCGTAGATAAGTGAGCCCTGTTTTTGGGCTAAGTGATGAGTGAAGTTTAGGGACCGCTATTTACGCGACTACCCTCAGTGAGTACTCCATGATAAGTAAAGTTTTTGGTTTTGGGGAGATAATTAACTATGGAATTTTCAATATTATTACTCTCATAGAGTTTTTAAAAAAACATTTTTGTCCAAATTTTGGAATGAAAAATTTTTTATAAAAAATCACTTTTAAAGTTTTGTTTTTATTTGATAATTCCTGAAAATCTTCTTAAAATTCAACAATTTGTTGATTTTTGTAATTTCGCATTTTTTTACACATAAATACTTTCATGTCCTCTGGCAGTATAAATGACTCTAAACATCACACTGTTTAGAGTCATAGGAGACGGACTCGTCAGTCTGAGTTGATTCCAGGATGAAACTGTTTACATTTTACATAGCGCTAATACCCTAGGGAAATGTATGCATCTAACTATTCTCCCTCTAGCTATGGGTAAATAGTAGTGAAGATTGGGCTCTTTAACCTTGTCTAGGTAACCAGTCTAGGAAAAGGAAAACTCTGAATTCAAACCTGTTAAAATCTGCTTTAAAGAAATTGACCTTGTGTTAGATCCTGCTCGTGTGGAGGGGTTGGGAAATATATATATATAGATATATATACGTATGTGTTAAATAGATCAAAATATGAGTGTAGAAGTACATTTTAAAATCAGTTAAAAATTGAATTCCCTAGAATGAATAAAGCAAAAACGATAATCTTATTATCGGTCGTTAGCAGTTAAATCCAACCAATAATCTAGATCGTGTGAAGAGACAATGTCTATTAGATTATGTGATGAAATTTAAAATAATGTACAGTGTGGTTGTGAGCACAGCGCAGCGACAAGCCACCTGCAGTGCCATGAGCATTTTTCTAATGGCTACATATGAATTTATATTCTTACATGAAACAATTCGTAATGCAACAATTTGTTTTCATAAAATTAATTTCATACAAGTGTGGGTATTTTTTAATGTGTTGACGATATGTTAGAAAGAAACTCAATGAGTTAGCAAGGTCAGTTAGTCCTAAAACCGTGGATTCCAAAGTTGTGCTTCAAGCCATCGAGGCAAAATCTGAGAGTATCAAGCAAGCTTGGCATCTCACAATTTATTTATAGTTTATCATCTCCTCAACATTGGCAAAAGCATCTGGAGTTGTCAAATTGTGCAGTACGTAACCAAAATATTGCAAAACATTTGACTCACCCTAGTATATTAATAGTTCACTAACAGGACCTGTGGATACACCACAGTATGACAATTCAATTATTACAACCTTTGATATGTTTACTATTGCAAAATAGTTCAATATGTAAAAAGTATAATAATCTTGATTTAACTCTCTCACACTCTTTCTTAAAAGGAAGGTTTGTAAAATATACAAATTGATTTGCCAATAAAAATTGGGGTGGTGTGGGGGGCGATTAAAATATCAACATTAATTTGCCAACAAAAAAGTGACAAAAACATGGCTTGGAAAATATCTAAATTGGGCCGGAAAATTACCTGATGCTGGCTTGCTAAAATGTAGCGTAAATTAAGGCAGGAGGCCAGGACGACATAAGATCAAAATTACCAAAATATATTCTGTAATTCACAATTTCAATATTACAAATAAAACAAACATGTGACTTCTTTTTTTTTTCAATTCATTTTCAGTTTACATTGGGTATTTAAGAGAGGCAAGACCATTTGGAATGTTTCATTTTTAAAATTGGGTGAAATAAAATGGAACAAATACGAAATCTGTGATTAAGTGACACCAGATAATTTGTATTTACAATTGCATCTTGAACAATTTGGATGATCTCATTTTTAACCAGAAGGTGTTGCAGGATGTTAACGGAGGGAAGATTTAGGAACACCAGTATTAATATATAGAGGAAGAAATACTAAATTTGATAAAAAATACTAAATTAGAAATTAGAAATATAGGCTGGTTTAGCTCAGTTTGTAGAGCACTTGCCTAGGAATCACAAGGTTCCTGGTTTAATACCGGCCCTCATCAACTCAGCGTATGAGTAGCACAATGATCTGTGCAGTAAAGTGAGGAGCTGATGGTAGGTGTGGCGCTTTACCTCAGACACAAAAACAATCTCCTTGGACTAGCATTTGTGAGTAGGAGATAGACTTCCTTTCTGTCTGGCTGATACTGACATTAGGTCACCTTGACGACAGAAATTAGAAATACTAAATTTGATTAGTTTGATTAAAATAGTCAACTTTTCTTACTTAAATGGTGGATATTTTCTCTTTCTAATTGATACCAAAATTAAATTGTTCAAGTGAATTTAAGTGGATCTATATATGAAGGCGTAGATATTGATTCTTATTACATTGTTTGTGTTTGAGAATGTTTCTGCCATAAATGTCTACTTGTGTGTACATATTTGCTAGCTTAACTCTTAACATCCTGTTGAGAATTTTCAAAGTCCACAGCCCAATTCCTATAACCATTTATCAAAAATAGGTAAAATGGTCATTTCATTTAAATTACTGAGTTATTTCCTTAAATTAAAGACTTCTAAATATGTTTAATATTACATTTAAACAAAGGCTATCATTTGGGGTAGATTAGGAAAATGAATGTGACTTCCAGCCGGGTGGAATGAGGTGGTATAGGACGTTAAGAGTTAAAAGACTAATTTAAAAAAAAAAAGTATTAGATATTATACTGTGGGAATTATAAATTTGAAACTGATTACTACAAGTTTTATATGGCTAGGGGATCAGGAGGGGGTCTGGTAGTCTTGAAAATGCCCTTGTAAAACTTGCATCTTATACCATGATTTTTACTACATTGCTGATATTTGACGATGTGTACATGTTTAAGATAAAGTGTCTAGTGGTTTGTGGCTTGATGCCTATATATATTCGAGAAGCAATAAACATAAGATAAGTGGCATTTAAGTCATTCTAGGATTTTTGGAACATATTTACAAAAGAAAGAGCTAAAAAGAGAAAAAAGGAGAGAGAGAGAAAGAGAGAGAGAGAGAGAGAGAGAGAGAGAGAGAGAGAGAGAGAGAGACAGATAGACAGTCGACAGACAGAGAAAGAAAAGTGAAAATGAGATATAAACAAAGGACGGGTATTATGTGCATGGATGTGTGTGTGTATATAGTTAAGCATCATATATGTGAGGAGGCGCGTGGTCTAATGGTTAGAGTTGTAGGAAATGGACTCGTCAACGCGAGTTCAATTCCTGGATGAAGCTGTTGGAATTTCACATGGCGCTAATACCCTTGGAAAGGTATGAATCCAATTCTCCCTCCAGCTATGGGTAAATAGCAGGGCAGACTGGACTCTTTAACCATGGCTAAGTAACCAGTCTAGGAGAAGGAAAACTCTGAATTCAAACCTGCTAAACTCCACTTAAGAAATTGACCTTGTGTCACATCCTGCTCGTGCGGAGGGTTGGTGAATATATAGTGTGTGTATATAATGTACTATGTATATGCATCTATGTGTGCATGTACATCTATATTTTTCATACATTGGTACATACGCCGTGTACTTTATATTTATCCTGAGTAGCTATTTACAAGGCAACATGTATGGGGCACCTAGTGAGACTCGAAGTCATTAGTAATGGTTTGCTAGTCTAGTTTGCTAGCTAGACATCATTGTGATATGTCTTTAAATCTGATAGACAAAACTCCAGGAGTTCTGGGAAATATGGATTTAAAGAAATAACCCCCCCCCCCCAAAAAAAACCCAAACAAATCTGTCTGATCTAGAGCTAGCAAAAAGGGCATAGACTCCCTCACTATCCAGTTGATACTGACAAAAGGCCACTCCACCAACTATATATATATATATATTATATAAATATATACATATAAAGTCGTCGGGGGGCCTAAAGTTGATATTCAGCCAGACAGCGAGGGAGTCTATCCCTTTTTACTTGCACTAGACGAGGAGATTGTTTTTGAGCATCTGAGGTGGAGCACTACACCTACATCAGCTACCTGTGCTACTCATACGCTGAGTTGGTGAGGGCCGATATCGAAAGTGCTCTACTAGCTGAGCTAAACCGGACATTATATATATATATATATTCAGGTGTTCGAATCCCGCACAAGGCGGTCTTCCTGTCTATAGCTCTGCTGATGAGGCCTAATAGTCCGAAATGTACATACAGAGATTGATTTTTCTCGATTTGTTTAGCCCTACTTTGAATAGTTATTGCCCGCCTAATTAATTAATTAGTAATTAATTAATTAGTAATTAATTTAATTTCAAATTAGGTACGACTTCAATTAAAGCACATTTCTTCCAAAAATAGTCGGCTAAAAAAAGCCATATCAAAACACCTCGTTTGTTTATTTACTGCTCATACTGTCATGTAGTAAAGTCACTATAAGTGGAATATAACCTACTTCTAAACAAAACGAAAAATCTGAGAAAGGTCGGTTGGTGTAATGGTTACAGTCCCTGCCTGTCATTTTGACAGTCAGGGTTCGAATCAGACACAAGGCAGTCTTCTTGTCTATAGCTTCTGCTGATGAGGCCTAACAGGCTGAATGTACATACAGAGATTGATTTTTCTTGATTTGTTTAGCCTTACATTATATATATATATATATATATATATATTTGAATATTTGTATTTCTATAGTGTTTTGGGGTATAGAATCTGAATGCAAGTTGTAATGCATTTGGGAAAACTAATTTGCAATGATAATTGCATGCATAATAGAATAATCAATAAATATTTTGTTGCTCCACACCAATTTATGATGCTTTAATCAGTTAGAACCAAAATTGCAAAAAAAGACAGAATCAAGTGTAACATTCCCCACGAGATCTAATAGAGATACATTTTTTCCAAAGGATCCCAATAGCCAGGGAAACAAAACAACAATCAAATGGATATTCACAGCCAGTTTTGTCTTAAAATGTCATACTGACACTTGATGATTGCTTTAAAACGATAATGTTTTCCATCTGTCAAGGTTAACAAAGGATATAGCAGCTATTTTGCTGTGAAGTATGTAGGGTGGTGGTGGTAATAATAATAATAATAGTAGTTGTTGTTGTTGTTGTTGTTGTTGTTTGTGTTTGTTTGTTTGTTTGTTTGTCTGTCTTTTTTGGGTTTTTTTGTCTGGCATAGATTCCTCTATCCATGGGTCAACTGCCATGGCCTCCCAAACACTGAGCTTAAATAGACAGCTCTCTCTAACTGCCATCTGCAAGGTGGCTGTTGATTGGTCAATGCAAATTACAATTAGCACCACCATTGATCCTGTCCAACAGGCAATTTACCAAGGGTGGATAACTCTGTTATCCTAACAATTATCACAATGAACAAATCCATGTACTCACAAACTCATTTTACCTCCATTTGCTATGGAAAATTTTTATTTTGTATAGCCCAAGTATACAAGCAGATGGATCAACAGCCAGTTTTTCTTCTGCAAATTTGTCCATATTTGAACAATCTATTATTGTAGTGGTTACCTCAGTCGGTAGAGCGTTCGGCTAGAAATCACAAGGTTCCTAGTTCGATACCGGTCCCGCCAACTCAGCGTAGGAGTAGCACAGGGATCTGTGCGGTAAGTAAGGAGCTGATGGAAGGTTGGCACTCCACTCAGATGCTAAAAACAATCTCCTTGGTCTAGTGCTATTGAAAAGAGGGATAGACTCCCTCGCTGACTGGCTGATACCGACTTTAAGGCTGCCCCGTTGACTTTACTTTACTTATTATTGTAGATATTTACCCAACCTGTTTGTTATGGGTAGGATGTGACACAAGGTCTCAAGTATGGGACATCCAGTGCGGATAGAACTTGCTATTCAATAGTAATGGTTCTGTGAGATTAGCTTACAACTAGTAAACAATTGATGGGACACTCTGATCAGCAGAGCAGTATGAAAACTAAAATCAGTTTAAATCTCACTTTCTTAAGTCTATTCTATAATTAATAGTTTCATGTTTTAACAAAACTTTCCATCATGGTCAAGTCATGCTGAAAACATCAGTTCCTGCTAGATCGCTGAAGTTAAGCAGCAACGAGCCTGTTCTAATACATAATTCGTGACCACTTAAACAACAGCAGGTACTGTAAGCAACCTGGGTCTTTGTTTATCAAAATGATTTGATTCAGCATTAAATAACCCGAAAATGGTTGATATGTCGTTAAACACTACAAATAACCATGGGTAGGATGTGACACAAGATCACAAGTATGGGTATCCAGTGAGGATCAAAATCGCTATCAGTTGTAATGGATCTGTGAGACTAGATTGCTAACCATTAATCCATGATGGGAGACCCAAATAATCTATTATATATATTTACCAACCCCTTTGCATAAGCAGGATTCAACACTAGGTCAATTTCTTAAGCGGTGTTTAAGAAGTTCAAATTCAGTTTTCCTTCTCCTATACGGTTACCTAGTGAAAGTTAAAGAGTCCAGTTTGTCTTGAAAATGTCATACTGACACTTGATGATGGCTTTAAACCATAATGTTTTCCATCTGTCAAGGTTAACAAAGGATATAGCAGCTATTTTGCTGCCGAAGTATGTAGGGTGGTGGTGGTAATAATAATATATAATAGTGAGTAGTTGTTGTTGTTGTTGTTTGTTTGTTTGTCTTTTTGGTTTTTCTTTTCTGGCATAGATTCCTTATCCAATGGTCAACTGCCATGGTCCTCCCAAACACTGAGCTTAAATAGGGCAGGTCTCTCTAACTGCCTTCCTCAGGTGGCTGTTGATTGAATATTATTTACCCATAGTTGGAGGGAGAGTAATTGGATGCATACCTTTTTCCAAGGTTTTTAGTGCTATGTGGAAATGCAAACAGTCTCGTCTGGGATTTGAACTCAGTCGACAAGTCCATTTTCCCATGACTCTAAACCATTACACCATATGCCTCCATCCAAATAATCTATTATAATATGTGGTACATTATGATGACTTTTATGTGTCTAAAGGAAACCACTGGATAACTTGCACAATTTACTGCATAATGGCAGTTTTCTTTCAAGTTCAGAGAGGAGGATGTTGTTGTATGCAGCTTGATTGGGGGTCTTGCTTTGGATTACAAAACAGTTTTCGATAGGAACACAGGTGATTACAAGGTGATTACAGTGTTACAATCAAGTGGAGTCTTAGATCAATGTATAGTGCCTCATAATCCGCAGCTTTCAAAAGGGCACTGTTCAAATGCTGCACCTCCTTCCTGAATGTCCTGCGGTACATCACACGGAATGGTCAGTTGCTCAGCATTCCACTTTATTACATTGATTTTCAGAGTCTTCAGGTATTCCTGATGACGTCTTTGGAATGATCTCTTAGCCAATGTTTGGAGAGTTCTTGCTGGTGGTTAGATTGCCAATCTTTGAATGTCTACTGTCTTCTATTCTCACAGGATGGCTGTCCAACACACCTGACACATGATAATTACTTTTTGGTTATATATACATCTCTAAACAAAACAGGAAACTGTTAGATCACCCATTGAGCTCTGTGTAGAAATTGGGATTAGGGAAAAGTAAGTTTTGCAAAGCAAATTAAATTTTAAAAAATAATAAATGCAGCCGGAGATTAAAAACAACAACATTAAAATCATTTTGTAAGATTTCTAAAAGGAAAGGTTTCACCTAGATTTAAGCTACGGCTAGTTGCTTCTGAACTTAACATACACATCTATTTCACACTCTCTATATCATTCTCTTTACAGATAGAAAAACTAACATATATAACGAGAGGGGTAATAAAAAATATACATAGAGAGGGTGAAAGTGACGACAGACAGAAAGTAAAGTGAGAAGTGAGAGACGGGTCAGTTTTTCATAAGATCACTAATAGCCATTAACACAATTATTTGAATTTCATATATATATATATGTGATGACTATAATATGCTCCCTAGTAGGTTGAGCACTTTGGAGAGGATATCGCTGATGACGCCAACTAAGCTTAAAAAGTCACACTCTCCTATAAAAGGGATAAGCACTCATATGGCGCCTTTGCATATACATAAACATGTGTATTTATCAGTTAAAATCCCCTTCCAGTTTTGTAGGTGACGGTGGCCGAGTGGTTTAGCAGCCTGACTGATGATAAATTGGCCGGAGGTAGCTGGAAATGTCTAGCCACACTGAAGAAACATGATATGTCAAAACCCGGTGTCTTGTGGATTGACTATATTATATATTGAAGGAAAGGGGGGTGGAATGAATCCGACAGAATGAGGTAAAATATGAATGAAAGAACAAAACTGCAGACAAAAATGTGTTGCCGAAATATACTACACATTTTTGTCTGATTTTGTTTTTTCATTCCTTATTTACCTCATATTATGATATGTAATATATAAATATATATAGGTATATATAGTATATATATATATGAGAAAGTAAATACACAAACGATGTGTTTTTGATTTGTTTTTTTTTTAGCCGGACAATTTTCGGGAGAATATGTGCTTAATTGAAGTCGTACCTAATTTTGAAAGTTAATTAATTAATAATTAATTAATTAGGTGGGCATAAACCTATTCAATGTAAGGCTAAACAAATCGAGAAAAATCATCTCTGTATGTACATTTCGGCCTATTAGGCCTCATCAGCAGAGCTATAGATAGGAAATTATATATATATTATATATAGTATATATATATATATGTGTGTGTGTGTGTGTACTTACCAACCCCATCTGCATGAGTTGGATATGACACTAAGTTCAATTCATATGGCTGAATATCAACAAATGTCAAAAGTAAATAAATCCAGTTAAATTTATAAAAAATATAAAATGGCCTAGACAAAAGTGGCAGTTATGGGTATTATTTATTACCTGGTGGTTGTGAGTTCAATCCTAGTTTGATAGTGCAAAAAGTCATAATATTTGGTTCAGTGGAAGAGTGACATCACAAAGATGAATTAACTAGGAATAATCAACTGACATGAGATATCCATGAGAGCATGGACAGGGATGTAGATTAAATAATGAGTTTGGTTTTAAATTCCCAGACATTTGAATAAGACTGAAGAGAAGAACAGCTGGCATATTTTGATGATAGCCAGAAGATCTACATTTTGACAGGCCTGAAGTTGATCTGGTATATGAGGTTTTCAACGTTTAAGCAATCCCTCTGGCAGGATGAGCAGGATGTGGCACTAGGTCAGTTTTTAAGCAGAGTTTAACAGCGTTGAGTTTCCGTTCTTCCAGACTGGTTGTCATACCAAAGTTAAAGAGCTCATCTGCCCTACTATTTACTCATAGCTGGAGAGGGAATAGTTGGATGCATATCTTTCCAATGGTATTAGTGCTATATGAAATGCAAACAACTTAATCCAGGATTTGAACTCAGTCGCTGAATCCATTTTCTATGACAATAATGATTACACCACAGTTTTTGGTTTGGTTTTGTTTTTTTACGGCATATCAACCTCAGTGGGTCATTTAATGCCAATAAAGTTTTTTAGATAAATCATTCTTAGTGGCTAGATAACAATTTGTTTGTCAGAGTGGACCAGGGGAGCAATGGTGAGTGGAAGGGGTGCTCCACATTCCAAACCATCCAAAACTGGAACCTACCATCAAGATAGAGTTTAACGTCATTCCCAGACATGTAGACCCTCAGTCTCTGCTAAAAAGGGGTTGGGCACACCCACAGTGTATATCTTAGAAGCCTTATCTTGTGACGCATTTTATTGGGTAAATAAAGTAAAGTCGTCGGGCGGTGGCGCGTTAAAGTTGGTAATCAGGCCAATCAGCGAGGAGTCATCCCCTTTTTCACTATTGCGCTAGACCAGGAGAGACATTTTAGTGGGTCTGAGGTTGGAGCATCCACACCTACCGTGGAGACTCACACCTACCGTCAGCTCCTTACTTTTACCGCTCATATCCCTGTGCTACTCATACGCTGAGTTGGCAGGGACCGGTATCGAACTAGGAACCTTGTGGTTTCTAGCCGAACGCTCTCTACCGATTGAGCTAACCCGGCCCCTTGTATTTATTATATACGGAAATAACAAATAAAAAAAAAATACAGAGTTTCATAGGTATAATGTTTGATTATAAATTATACCTTATAATGTCCATTTGAATTGCATAATGTGTATTTTCATGGTGTAATGGTTAGCAAGCTATTCTCATGGATCCATTATTACTGTAATAGCGAGTCCAATCCTCACTGGATGCCCCATAAAAAAATCCCCACATAACAAAGACCTTGTATTAATCTGGCTTTGTGAGAGGTCAGGAAAATATCTTTTGGGATAGAGAAAAATCTCTAATTAAGAGATTATTGTGTTAGTATAACATTCAGTTCTAAGACTAACAATAACAAGAAAGGAATTAATATTTCCTCTAATTCAAACAATTTATTGGCTAGACATAAAACAACAAACAACAATATAAAGTCCTTCCTGTATATAGAGTTGAGTTTAAGGGACTTTCCGGCGCGTTGGAGAAGATATCTTAGGGTGGTTTCCTTGAGCCCCTGAATTCGTTGCCTCGTGGTACCGCGGGTGGAATCTGTCTGTCCACTCTTTGGATATCATGTGATTGGTATATCCAATCACAGAGCCTCTCCCTCACTCACTCTATATACAGGAATAACCATTTTACTGACCCAACAAGATTATTTTTATCTCCACTGTCGGCACACTTTTCACTAATGTAAATCTTTATTCAACAAAGCTTTTGTCTTGTTCTTGGCAGTCTTTTAAGATTTGAGCCTCTCTGACTGTCCATCTAGCTCAAATAATAGCTGAAGTGTAGTGTGGCATTTTATGGAACACTTAGTACTAAGATCACTAACCACTTAGCCATGACAATCCTGTCCTCAGATATTACAGGTTGTCACCCCTTGGCCAATAGGTGGTTCCATCGGGGGGGGGGGTAGTTGTGCTGTCTTATTCTATATTCGGTAATTTATGAGGAAGTGCGTCCCGGTCTCCTGCCTCAAAAATTGCTATCCGTGACTATTAAAATAACGACCCAGCTCAGTCTACTCAAAACTATCTATCTATCTAAATTTGTTCATATTTATCTATATTACTTTAAATACTAAGATTTTCTTTTATTCATGTTTGTTTAATGTCTTGTTTTTAGTTTAAATAAACAAGAATTACGACAAAAAAGAAGCCCTCCCCCCCAATTACATAGACTTGTCGAAAATATCTATCTATCTCCATTTGTTCATATCTATCTATATTATTTTGTTTGTTTATCTATCTATCTATCTATCTCAGTCTATTCCAAACTATTCCATCTTCATATCTAAACAAGAATTACGACAAATTACGATAAATAAATAAGAATCACGACGAGCTGGGGTCGTTATTTTGATAGTCACCGGGTAGCAATTTTTGAGTCAGGAGACCGGGACGCACATCCTCATAAATTACCCTATATTCATATTCTACAACCCCAGCCAACAAAAAAATAAAGTAGTCAGGGTGGCCTAAAGTCAGTATCAGCCAGACAGCACAAAAGGAGATTGTTTTGGCATCTGTGGTCGAGCGTCACACCTACCATCAGCTCCTCACTTTACCACACAGATCCCTGTGCTACTCTGTTGGATTATTTTGGGATATAAGGTGTGCTGTAGGCCACAATATAAATTTATAGACTCGTTGTAGCCGCGTGTAAATTCAATCAGCCAATCAACACACTCGTATACATGGTTGTTAACTATTTAATCGCTGATCTTGAAAGCCATTCATTTGCTCGTATTCAACACGGACGAATGGATCAACAACCAAGGACTCTGCTTAACACAAGGATTTTTCACTTAGGAACAACCAAGGATTCTTTACTAAGGAACAACCAAGGATTCTTTACTAAGGAACAACCAAGGATTCTACCTAACATTAAGGAACACATGGATTCTACCTAACACTAAGGAACACAAGGGATCTCCACTGTAAAGTGCTCTCACCTACAGCCTAAAAATGGCCACAAAAACCATAACATACTCATATGCTGAGTTAGCGAGGGAAGGTATTGAACCCAGGATCTTGTGGTTCCTAGGCAAACACTCTACCAACTGAGCTAAACCAGCCTTGTCCAAAATTAGAGAACTGGATAGAAAGAGATTCAATTATCTAATCTACCATATTGTTAATTATAATGCAGTTACTTATTGTAACTGTAATTGTGGAAGTGCTCGTAGTGCAATGGTTATCATTGTAGGAGATTTGCTGTCAGAAGTATTTCTTAGAAAGACCAAGAACAAAACTGACATTTTAATACTAAACAGAATTTCAGTCCTGAATACTTCTTTATCTAACACACGTCATGTGTTGTGACATTTTGATTATTCATTGTTTATAGGAATTCATAAATCTTATTGGATGTTATGACATCACCACAATATCATGATAGATTATGATTCAGCAGAGTAAATATAGGAGCTTTAGCAAACAGAATTTTGCTTGATCAGAGATTCATATCTCATTTATTAAGACAATATAGAAAAATTAGGAAAAGTAGATAAAGATATAATCTATTAGAACAACAAAATTAAAACTTGTTTTGTTAAGCCTATGTGAATCAGACAAAATGTAAATACAGCTTTAAACTGGGTACTTTTTTTGAGACACCTTGTATTCTGAAAAAAATGATTAATGAATTGAACGTTATTTTCTTTCAGAATACAAGGTGTGTCTAAAAGTACAAAAAATCTCGATACTTTTTTTACACACCTTGTATATATATATACATACATACATATATATATATATATATGAAAGGTAAAATGGATATGAATCGACAATATGTGTAGACATATATATATATATATATGATAAGTAGATACACAAGCGATGTATTTATGATATGGCCTAATAGGCCGAAATATACATACAGAGATTGATTTTTCTCGATTTGTTTAGCCTTACATTTAATAGGTATGCCCGCCTAATTAATTAATTAATTAATTAATTAATTAATTAATTAACTTTCAAAATTAAGTACGACTTCAATTAAGCACATATTCTCCCAAAAATATATATATATATTAAAAGAGAGGAAATGAATCCGACAGTATGAGAATGAACATTGTGTGGTGTTTTTCATTCCATCTTGTTCATTCTCATATATATATATATTATATATATATATATATATATATATTCTATATATATATATATATATATATATATATATATATATATATATATTGTTACAGAGCAAATTTTGGCAGTAGAAGAAGAAATGTAAAAAGAAAACAAAAGTAACAGGGAAAATAAACAAAGAGGAAAGAAAAGAAACAAAGATTTGAAAATGAAAATGAGGAGGAGTGGATGAAATAAACACTTCAATTATTCTAAGAACTTTGGAAATGTTATCACTTCAAGTGAGAGAAAGCTTAATTATATTTCAGCTTTGTCACCTGCTTACGCCATTTTGATGGTTGAAATAAAAAAAAAAGGTTCTTAAATAATCTCGGAAATTTCCTGGAATGGAAATGTTGACAACTTGTTGTAAGTGACACTAAAGTTGTTTATTCTGGTCTTTTATGTTAAGCAATTTACTTGGACTCACCTGGAACAACTATCTATCAATAAGAAAGTAGGAGAGTAAGGGGGAGGAGAGAGTGAGAGAGTTAGAGAGGAGAGAGAGAGAGAGAGAGAGAGAGAGAGAGAGAGAGAGAGAGAGAGAGAGAGAGAGTGTGTGTGTGTGTGTGTTAGAGAGAGAATTAAGAGAGAAACTAAAAGTATTAGAGAGAAAGAGAGATAGGAGAGAAACTAAGAGTGTTAGAGAGAGAGAAGGGGAAACTAGAGAGAGAGAGAGAGAGAGAGAGAGAGAGAGAGAGAGGAGAGAAATTAAGAGGGTTAGAGAGAGACAGTGAGAGAGAGAGAAACTAAGCGGCTTAGAGTGAGAATGAGAGAGAGAGAGAGAGAGAGAGAGAGAGAGAGAAGAGAGAGAGAGAGAGAGTGACAGACAGAGAGACAGAGAGACAGAGAGACTAAGAAGCTGATAGAAAGATAAAAGCAAAACTAAGCAGGTGAGAGAGAGAGAGAGAATCTGAGAGAGAGAGAGAGGAACTAAGTGGGTGAGAAAGAGAGAGAGACACACACACTCAGACTGACAGACAAGCAGACAGAGAGAGAGAGAGAGAGAGAGAGAGAGAGAGAGAGAGAGAGAGACTAAAGCAAGAGATAGAGTAAGATGGCTGTTTAATATGGAAAAATGAAACCTATTTCTGAACTATTGTAATCTTCAGAATGTGTACATGCTCGGCTTCTTTTAAATTACTTGGCTTTGCTCACATTTCCAGATTAATATGTTATGATCATACTCCCACTCTCTGCTACTGTTTACTCCCACTCCAATTCCTCTACATTAATATTTGCTGGCTTGTTCTTGCCGCCACCATCACCATGACAATCACCATCGACATCATCATTTCTCAGCGCTATGTACATGTTACTACTGCAAACATTTATTGTCAGATCAATAGCAGCTCACGAAAAAGCAGCAGGAGTAGAAGAAGCAGTCAGCAACATAGCAGAGATTTTCATTTTTCCAGCTCTTTCTCTTATGCCTCGATGCCTTAGTGGCTGTTACACTGGTCAACACATAGAAACTCAGCTGCTGCCTATAATCAAGTGACTTTTTTTTTTCTGAAGGTGCTCGCATTATAAAGAAAACAAAAAACAACCCCCCCAAAAAAAAACAAAAAAAAAAACAGTAATGGATTTGTATCTTTTCCCCGCCACCATCCATTGAAAGTCAGACGGATTTTATAACTTGTAGATTAGAAGTTTAAAAAAGACTTCACGGCGGTTATTTATAAATTTTAGTTGCTTGCCTCCGACAGGCAAGTTGGACATTATCTTGTAATTCTTGAAAATTATGCTCACCTAGAAACCTGTTGAAGCTGAATGGGTTATTTTGATTGGTGGAGATGTTTTGTAGAGTATAAACAAATTCAGAGCTGTGTTTGATGAGCTAAACATGATACTCAAACAAATAACACTACACATAGATAATTAAAGAGTATTGTTTATTATTATATCAATTTAAGAGTATCCATCAATAAGAGGATTTGGATTTGAATTACCAATTATTTTTAGGTTATTTTGTTAGGTTATTTTGTTTATAGGGCCGGTTTAGCTCAGTTGGTACTGTGTCCGCCAAGAAACAACAAGGCTCTTGGTTCGATACCAAAACCTGTTAATCTGTATCTAACACTCAATTTAAAACTTTCTGATTATAATACATCAATAGATAATGAATAATAGATAACAAATAATTGTCTTCAAAATAAATAAGAGTCAGCTTAGTTTATAAGGGCTGGTTTAGCTCAGTCGGTACAGTGTCTGCCTAGGAACCACAAGGTTCCTGGTTCAATACCGGCCCTTGCCAACTCAGCACAGGAGTAGTACAGGGATCTGTGTATTAAAATGAGGAGCTAATGGTAAATGTGACACTCCATCTCAGATGCTAGAAAAATCTCCTTGGTCTAGCGCTAGTGAAAATGGGATAAACTCCCTCGCTGTTTGGCTTATACCAACTTTAGGCTACCCCGACGACTTTACTTTATTTTGTTAATGGCATATCAACCCCTGTCGGTAATTTAATGCAGATCTTGTTTTGTTGTACATATGATTTGTAAGTGAATAGTTTGTAGGTAAATATCATGTTTATAAACAGATTGATAAAGTGCGAAAGAAAAATCTAGTTGTCAATTTTGCTTTAGAGGTGTATTTTTGTAGATAGTGGCTGGTTGTTTTATTTTACAGTGTATGAGTAGCACAGTGATCTGTGGGGTAGAGTGAGGAGCTGATGGTAGGTGTAGCACTCACCTCAGATGCCCAAAAAATCTCCTTGGTCAAGCGCTAGAGAAAAGGGATAGACTCCCTCGCTGTCTGGCTGATACTGACTTTAGGCCACCCTGACGATTAACCCTGTTGGCTGGGACTGTAGAATATGAATATAGAATAAGACTGCCCACCTCCCCCATGGGACCACCTGTTTGCCAACCCTCAATTTAAAACTTTCTGATTAATAGTGAATGGAATAATTTTGTTTAAAATAAATAATCTATATTCCTCAAAGCTGTTTAGATCTACCTAAAGTCAGGAAGAAAATAATTTTTCCAGCACAAAATTTGAACATGGTTAATCAGTACGAGACTGAATAAACATCTTTCCAAATAAGATTTTCCATTCATATTAGGATCTTTCCTGCCATAAGTGATGAGATTATTTACAGATGAATTGCTACTTCTGTTTGTCAATAAGTTTTCTAATGGTGACATCAGTTATAGTGTAGGAATATAAGTCAACTAAAATACTTTCAAACTAGTGGAGTAAACAGGAGAATAAATTGTGAAAAGAAGAAGAAGAAGAAGAAGAAGAAGAATGCAGAAGAAGAAGAAGAAGAAGAAGAAAGAAGAAGAAGAAGAAGAAGAAAAGAATGAAGAAGAATGCAAGAAGAAGAAGAAGAATGCAAAGAAGAAAAAGAAAAAAAGAAGGAAGAAGAAGAAGAAGAAGAAGAAGAAGAAGAATGCAAAGAAGAAGAAGAAGAAGAAGAAGAAGAATGCAAAGAGAAGAAGAAGAAGAAGAATGCAAAGAAGAAGAAGAAGAAAGAATGCAAAAGAAGAAGAAGAATGCAAAGAAGAATGAAGAAAAGAAGAAGAATGCAAGAAGAAGAAGAAGAAAAAGAATGCAAAGAAGAATGCAAAGAATGAAAAGAAGAATGCAAAGAAGAAGAAGAAAAAAGAATGCAAAGAAGAAGAATGCAAAGAAGAAGAAGATGAAGAATGCAAAGAAGAAGAAAAAGAATGCAAAGAAGAAGAATGCAAAAGAAGAGAAGAAGAATGCAAAGAAGAATGAAAAGAAGAATGCAAAGAAGAAGAAGAAGAAGAATGCAAAGAAGAAGAAGAAGAAGAAGAAGAAGAAGAGGAAGAAGAAAAGAAGAAGAGGAAGAATGCAAAGAAGAAGAAGAAGAATGCAAAGAAGAAGAATGCAAAGAAGAAGAAGAAATTAAAGAGAATAATAATTAAATATCCTAGTCTACCATCATCTCTACATCCAGTGCCTCATTCAGCTGAAATCCCAGGGTGGAGCAGTAGAACTTGAGAGAAACACTGGTTGGGAGGAATTGATCTCCAAGATCTGACCTCAAACCTGTTGATCCCAATATTCTACATAAGCCATTTGTTGACATAAAAAAAAATATGTTCACACCTTGCACATGAAACTTGGTCTCTTGAAGTAATTCATTAAAGCATTGCCAATTGAAGAGAAATGTTTCAAGTACTACATCTTGGCATTTCCTGGCCTGTCAATTGACAAAATCAAGGCCGGTGTGTTTGATGTTCTACAGATTCAGGAAGTTATCAAAGATGAACATTTCATTGGGATAATGTCAGAATTCAAAAATAATGCTTGGTTCTTGACTTTGTCAAGAACTTTCTTGAAAATGCACGAGCAATGAATTACACTGAAATTGGATAGCCACAAAATGTTTGATTGCAACATGAGCATCAAGTTCCATTTTCTGCATAGCCATCTTGTTAACTTCTTGAAAAACCTTGATTTGACAGCTATGAGCAAAATGAATGATTCCACCAAGATTTGAAATTCATGGAGGAATGGTTTCAGAGTAAATGGGATGTAAATATGATGGCTGACTATGGAGCATAAGTTAAATAGTCAGATTGAACACTCTAAAAAAAAAAAAATTATATGTAAATTTTTTACCTTAACTATTTACACACAATTTGAATTACAGTAACAATATTCTTTGTATGGACAAAATGAATTTGTACAAACATTACAGTCAAGAAATTTTGAAAATTATTTTTCCTTGTAAATTTTTAAAAACATTCTATAAAATAAGCTCAGATTTGTCACATGCAGTACTTTAATGGTTTTTAAGACCAAGCAAGGGTATTACTGTTACTTAAAAAGTTGTTGTAATAGAGAAAAAACTGGCATCATTTTTAGATTCAGAGCCGAAAAGGTTGTTAAAAACAAGTCTCAGATCTAACTCAACAAAATTTATGATGCCCAGTGTAATGTTTTATTATTTCCCATTATATAAACATTCTTAAAACATTAGTTCTTCCAGGCCATTGTCGTGTCAGTACTGCTGTATGGCTGCACCACCTGGACCCTAACTAAGCGACTAGAGAATAAACTAGATGGAAGCTGCACAAGAATGCTGTGGGTGATCATGAACAAGAAATGGAAACAGACAGCTGTACGGCCACCTACCACATATCACCCAAACCATCCGAGTAAGACGGACAAGACACACGGGACACTGCTGGAGAAGCAAGGACGAACTCATAAGTGACGTCCTCCTGTGAAAGCCAGCACATGGACAAGCTAGTGTGGACCAACCAGCAAAAACGTATGTTGATCAGCTTTGTGCGGATGCAGGATGCTGCATAGAGGACCTCCGAGAATGATGAGAGATAGTGACGGATGGAGAGAGATTGTCATGGATATCCGCACTGAAAACGCGACATGATGATGAATAGAAACATTCTATAAAATAAGCAAAAATTTGTTAGATGCTGTTTTTTTTATAGTTCTTGAGAAAAATCAGGGGTATCCTGTAGCTCAAAAAGTTTACATGATATAGAAAAACTGGGGTCTTTTTAGATTCAGTGGTCAAAAAATAGTCAAGTGTCAGATCCAATTCAACAAAAGTTGTGTTCCCCAGCGTTATCAATCAACTGTGGGAAGAGCAAGGTCTGTGTTACTCTTTAGGCAAACTAAGCAATCGCCTAGTGCACCAACATTTGGGGGTGCCACAAATTCAAGGCAAACTTTGATAAAATTAAAAATGAAAGGGAAATTGTAATGGTGCTATGGAGGGAGAGAGCAGGATGTTAGAAATGGTGTTTCAAGAGTTAGAAACAATGATGTGATAGTTTACTCTACCTACATTAGCTTATCAAAACTCTCAAGAGGACGGACATTTAAAGGTTTGCCTAGGGTGAAAAATCATCTTGCTCTGGCCCTGGGGATGGAAAGACTAAAGAAATATATAGCAAAGTTGGAGATTTTTAAATGTAAATGTTTAATAACCAAAAAAAAAAAAAAAAAAGAAAAGAAAATTAAGATAATAACTGAAACTTACACTTATTTGGGTAGTGAATGTAAGTATTATATTTCCACATATATATTTTTTGTCCATTAGCAAAGACATTTCCTCTGCTGTTTATTCTGGACCCTTTACTGTTATTCTAGGATCTAAAGTAATCCATTTAAAAACATACACAAAAGTGCATGTATGTATTTATCTTCCCCCGCACAAGCAGGATGAACTCCCACAGTGAGCTGTAATTAATCAATATCTTGATTAATTTAGTGCATTTAACCCTGAAGATCCTTATGGTGAAACTCGAGTAGGTTATTTCTGTACATACTATAATAATAAATTTGCTATACTTACGTATTGAGAACTTTATATTTGTTATAATGCTGACTTATCCGAGTAACACTTATACCAACCAAATATTGAGACCAACCCAATATTTTTACCGGTACGTCATTCCTTTTACACACACACACACACACACACACACACATATATATGTATATATATATATGTGCTTAATTGAAGTCATACCTAATTTTGAAAATGAATTAGTTAATGATTAATGAATTTGGGCAGGCATATATGTTCAAATGTAAGGATAAACAAATTGAGAAAATGTCAATCCCTGAATGTACATTTCGACCTATTAGGTCTCATCAGCAAGGTCGAAATGTACATTCAGGGATTGACATTTCCTCGATTTGTTTAGCCTTACATTTGAACATATATGCCTGCCTAAATTCATTAATTATTAACTAATTCATTTTCAAAATTAGGTATGACTTCAATTAAGCACATATCCTCCAAAAATTGTCGGCTTAAAGCCATATAAAAATAAACACATTTGTTTGTTTACTTAACCTCATATATATATATGTATATTATGATATATCATTAATTTTGTATAAATCCAGAAACCAAAAATAAAACTTAAATCCTACTTTTCTAAAAAAATATCATTAAACATAATATTAATTCCACCCATCATAGTTGTTACATATAGTGTATAAGATTTATATGCAAATCTAACAACTATTATGGTACTGAGGTAGTAAGTTAGTAAATAAAACAAAAACAGCCAATGAAAATGGATCTAGTGGAATATAAATCATACATTATTATTCATCTAGAATTATTCATTTGAAGATGCCAATGTTTTTTGGAGCTGGAGAAATTAACAGAAGTGGTTGGCAGACACTACATTACATGGTCTAATGAGTCTAATGACAAACAGATGGGATTGTGGTATCAGCTATAAAGACTGGCTCGGGATAGATAAACTACATCCTGTATGTGTATCAATGTAAATAAAAATTAATTACAGAAACAAACAATAGACAATAAAGGCCTGTGAAGGTTTAGGCTGATAATTTTAAAAAACATTTTTTTTAATTGTTGTTCCACATTTTGTGATGTAGAAAAGTTGAAAGGATAAAGATAAACATTTATATCCAAATTGTAAATACAATAAGAATATTAACAAGAATAACAAATAAAATCTCTTGTAAAATACAGAACACTAAGGCACCAAAGCATTTTGTAACGCCAAGAGATGATTAATCATTCAGTTGATTTACAGGTAAATAATTAAGATTACTAAAATATTCCTGTTCCATTTCTAAATGTCATTTTTCAATTTTGTGATACTCCATTTAAAACTCAAATGCAGGTGTATAGTTAATTTTTTTTCCTTCCCCATTCATAGGTTATTTTGTATTTAAAAATAAAAAGTCACAATATTTACACATCTAGAATTCATATTGATTAGAACTTGAAGAAAAGGTTTAACTCTTAACATCCTGTTGAGATTAATCATTCAGTTGATTTACAGGTAAATAGTTAAGATTACTAAAATATTCCTGTTCCATTTCTAAATGTCATTTTTCAATTTTGTGATACTCCATTTAAAACTCAAATGCAGGTGTACAGTTAATTTTTTTCCCTTCCCCATTAATAGGTTATCTTGTATTCAAAAAAAAAAAAGTCACAATATTTACACATCTAGAATTCATATTGATTAGAACTTGAAGAAAAGGTTTAACTCTTAACATCCTGTTGAGATTTTTCTAAGTTCAGAGCATTCCTATAAGGATATATAAAAAAAATGGCTAACAATGACCTTTGCATCTAAAAGTTACCTATTATTTCCCTTAAATCAAAGATTTCTACATATATCTTTAATATTAAATTTAAACAAAGGCTATTGTTTGGGGCTGATTAGTTAAAAACGAATGTGACATCCAGCCGGGTGGAATGAGGTGGTATAGGACTTTAAGAGTTAATATATTGACACTCAAAATTAAGTGTCTCGATTCTTTATCCGTGTTGGGAATTAGAGAGAGAAATTTTTAGTTGCCCAGTCGGCTGCGGCATTAGAATACACCGACTGAACCTCTGCAGATGGGTCAGACACCCTCCCCCAATGGGGCCACCTGTTGGCTGTGGGTGGCAACACGTGACACTCAAGAACGGAATCCTGGTGGCTGAGCAGTCCATGACATGTAACATTCCACTTTGGTCCTTACTTAGGCTAGACCGATCGTCTGGTCACGCCAAGCCCTAGCACCTATATGATTGTCCCAACCCTACTGTCCTTATGGCAAGCCCCAACCCCTTTTTATCAAATGGGTGCTAGAAGACAGTGGCTGTGGGTCTTCATATCCTGGGTATGACATTAAATTCTATCAGATGGTAAGGTTCCAGTTCTGGAGGTTTGGGGAATGTGGAGCACCCCTTCATCACCATTACTCCCAGGTCCACTCTGACCCGGTGTGGTAGTACCTGTTAGGGTCGCATCCATGGGTTAAATAGAAAAATGTGTTTCTAAAAAAATTGAGTATTCATGAAGAACGAATTTATTTCAAAACTTTGTCGGCATTAAGTGACCCACTGAGGTTGATATGCCATAAAACAAACCAAACCAAACCAAAGCAAGAGTAGTGTATCAAAGATATAAGTATAGCTAGAGGCAGATTGGAAGCCCAAAATGGTCAGGGGAAATATCTAAACTTTTCCCATTAATGTAGGCTATATATAATTGGTGTTTTATTCTATCATTAGAGATATAAGTAACATGGAATATATACAAGAGACAACTAAAAAGTTGATTGGCTGACCAAGATACCCTCATGAAATGTGACCAAATTAAGGTTATCTAATACAAATAATGTGCACACAGTTATACGATTTTGAATATACCTATTTACGGATAATTTTTAAACAGGTTTATTTGACTGACAGTTTGAACCCTAACAGGTACTACCACTCTGCCCCTCTGGTCCAAAATTGACCTGGGAGTAATGGTAATGCAAGGGTGACTCCACACTCCTAAAGCTTGAGAACTGGAGCCTCACCATCAGATGCAGTTTAGTGTCATACCCAGGACATATATTTTTCTAAGGGTAGGGTGGGGTTTTACTGCTTTGTATAAGTTGCAGTCGGCATTTCTAAGTCTCACCAACAGGGCAGCCTCCTTTTTTTTTATGGTATGTTCATCCGTAATAAAGAAAAAGAATCAAGTTAGTTGGTAATTAATCTATGAAACCACAAATTGATACAATAATATGTAAATATTCTATAAAGAGATTTTTTTGTTATGGTATGTTTATCCATAATAAATATATATAATTTTTATATATATATATAGTCATCCATAATAAAGAAAAAGAATCAAATTAGTTATATTGGTAATTAATCTATGGAACCACAAATTGATACAATAATATGTAAATATTCTATAAAGAGATTTTATAATTATATTCCTGTCTTGGTATCACATAATTATTGTTTTAGTACTCAGTGCTAATCTGATCTTTCTCTGTTTATCAATAATTGTACAATCTATTAATAATAGAGATTTGATCTCTATTTGTCTGTAACCGAAACTATGTCACTGCTTACATCATAGTCATTTCAGGTATTAAGTATGTTTATCACTGAGTAATTTAATCTATAGTCAGTATCATTACTACGTAAACATATAAAAATTCTATGAAAAATCAATTAATTGTTAAATTTTCATGAAATTTCAATACTTATTCACCTTTAGATGAATTTATGTTTGAAATAGATTTTTCCTAAAATATATTAGGGGAAATATTTTTTTACTAGGTCGACCTTATCTTATTATAATGGAGATTGTGTGTTTTTCTGTCAGTAACCGAAACTATATTCCTACTCAAGTCACAATTCTCTTAGTTATTGACATCACATTCTCCATGATTTTATTTTTATCTAAACCTCAATTATTAATAAAATTGTCCTACATTATTAATACTGTTAACTATGTTTACATACTGACAACATGCAATTGTATTTATATATACAACAAAATAGCGGTTTACAGTGTGAACGGGAAGGCTAATTTGCATATTAATATTAAAAAATCGAATTTAATAATTATGTGCTTGGTATTATTGATTTCTAACTGTTTGGTTTTATTCTAATGAATATAAGCAAAAATCTCTTCAATGAATCTTAAATGAAATCCATTAACAAGATAAAATAACTGTCATTTTATTCTTTACTTCCTTTTTTAACTAAATACTTAAATTAGGAAAATTTACCACTGAAAGACGGGAGTAATGGAAAATGATGGAAGAGTTAGTTTCAAAGTTGTTCTATTTTCCGATTATACCCCCTCTGTTCCAAATATTTCTATCTGAATTCTTATTCAGTTTCATTAGTCTTTCTAATTTAACATGATATTTTATTATATTAAAACTTAAATACTTGCACCCGGAGGGTGCATATATTTGCTAGTTTAATTCTATGATATCTGAACAAAATGTATTTTACTCATGCAATTTTTAAATTTTTGGGTAGTCCATACTTCCCAGAGCTTCAGAGCTGAAACCTTACCACCAGTTTTGTGTCATACCCGCATCACTCCTTTTTTTTTTTTGGAGGGGGGGGTCTTAACTGTAAATGGCTTTCACAAAAATTGAACTTCTGACCTCACTGTACACACTTAACTAATGCTTATATCCACTCTGTCATTTAACCTTATTCTTGAAGTGTCAAAAGTAGCCAAAAGGTATTTTTGTCATTTGATAAGTAATTGATACACAAGAATTGTTTGTTTTGTAATGCCATAAATAACTTAGCATTTCTGCTAATCATAGAAATGTACAGAATAAATAAAAAAAATCAGTATTTTTTTTTTTTCAATCAAATTTCAATGAGACACAGACTGTTATTGTAAAGGAGACATTTTTAACTTGTCAGAATTTAGCTCTATGTAAAGTTTATGTTATGAAATAAGATTATAGAAATAAAACAGAAAGATGTTTGAAATGCTTAAAGCAGAGAAAGAATGGTATCTCGAGAATGATTCTAATGTCTGCATTGTTAAGAGGTTGAATTCTGGCCACTTCCATTCAGCTAAAGAAAATGTTTATTTTTATCATCAACAAACAAGTACATCTGGACAAACTGAATTACAACTAATTCTTGAAACATTTTAGACAAGATTTGGTACTTGTTTAAAATTAGGGTCTGTTAAGGAATGTGAAGAAATGTACAGAAAGTATGACACCACGTGGCATTGTCTAAGACATGGAAATCTATTTTTGGAGTGTTCTGAGTATGACACTAAACTGTATCAGGTGGTGAGACTCCAGTTCTGGAGCCCCTGTGAGTGTGAAGTTATCTCTTTGTTGCCATTAGTTCCAGGTCTACTCTGACCTAGAGTGATAGTACCTGTTAGAGCCCCATATATGGGCTAAATAGGAAGCGCGTGGTGTAATGGTTAAAGTCATGGGAAATGGACACGCCGCCCCAAGTTCAAATCCTGGACGTGGTAATTACATTTCACTTAGCGCTATTATCCTTGGGAAAGGTATGAATCCTACTCTCCCTCCAGCTATGGGTAAATAGTAGGGCAAACTGGGCTCTTTAACCTTGGTTAGGCAACCGGTCTAGGAGAAGGAAAACTCTGAATTCAAACCTGTTAAACTCCGCTTAAGAAATTGCCCTTGTGTCGCATCCTGCTCGTGCGGAGGGGTTGGTAGATATATATATGGGTTAAATAGATTTGTTTATATATGATTAAAGTGATTTTGAATATTTTGTGTCACATTCTACTCATGGTAAATGGGTAGGGTAATAAAATGGGTGTCCTGTTGTGGTGTAATAGTTAGCAAGCTAGTCTCACAGATCCATTTCTAATTAATAGTGAGCTTGATCCTTGCTGGATGAACCCTACTTGCGACTGTAGAGATCTGTCGAGTGATTTGTATCCAGTTGTGTTTCAAGCTGAGTATGTTGCGAGGATCCAGACTTGGTGGGTGGTTTGAATAGAATATTGGACTATTCCACTAGTGTATTTGAGTCAAGTTCACTTCCTGGGTCCTGATTGGTTGCTGGTTCTAAGGTGGACACTTTCATCTTTATCAAGTGGACATTTGACTGTGTTCAAGCATTTAGTGCAGAGCATATTTGCTTACGTTCTTTTTCCATTTTGTCGGGTTACTGGATGCTAGTAACAGCCTTCCAGTGGAGGTAAGTATGATGTTTATTCTATGGGTGGTTTGAATAGAATATTGGACTATTCCACTTGTGTATTTGAGTCAAGTTCACTTCCTGGGTCCTGATTGGTTGCTGGTTCTAAGGTGGACACTTTCATCTTTATCAACTGGACATTTGACTGTGTTCAAGCATTTAGAGCAGAGCATATTTGCTTACATTCTTTTTCATTTTGTTTGGTTACTGGATGCTAGTAACAGCCTTCCTGTGGAGGTAAGTATGATGTTTATTCTATAGCGATTTAAGTGTCACATCCTTCCTGTGGTGAATGGGTTGGGTAAATACGTACTTTGTTGAATTGATTTCTTTGTATTCCTGAATAGTCACCAATTCTCATTAAATGCCAAAATAATTTTCTATTACAAGAATAAAGTGTTGCAACTTTCCATTTATTCATCTGTAGATGGGGGGTGGTATAGGGAAGACACGTATTCATGCCTATCCCAAGGGCATGTATTTATCCAACCCGTTTGCCATTATTGGATGTGACACAAGATACCAATTATGGGGCATCCAGCAAAGACCAAACTCACTTTTCAGTTATAATGGATCTGTGAGACTGAGTTATTAACCATTACATAACGATGGGACACTCTATCTCAAGGGTATTAGATCATAGTGAATTCAAACTGGCCTAACCAGAGTATAAACTATATCTTATAAGAAAACAGATTTCAAACTGAAACATTATTTTGCTCACACACCTTATAAAGGTATGAAGGGACCCATCATATAATGGTTATTGCTATAGGAAATGGACATTAGGGCAGGTGATTTTTCACTTTTTTAAAATATCAAATTGTCCATCTATGTGAAAGTTGCATGTTAGTATACTGAATACTGATACCAAAAATGAGATCTTTTACTTGCACCATTGTTTGAAGAAATAGCATCAAAGATTGTCTACTAAAATGCACTAAAAATCCTTGTTTTTGCAAAATTTAACTTTCAGGAGGATTTTTAGTGTATTTTAAAAGATGATCTTTGATACTATTTCCTCAAACAATGGTGCAAGTAAAAGATCTAATTTTTGGTATCAGTATTCAGTATACTAACACACAACTTTCACATAGATGGACAATTTAATATTTAAAAAAAGTGAAAAATCAACTTACCCTAATGGGCATAGCAACACAAATTCAAATCTGGGACAAGACTGGTTGCATTTCACACAGTGCGAATATCCTTGGGAAAGGTATGAATCCAACTATTCTCCCTCCCAAACACTGAGCTATAATTGGTCAATGAAAATTATCAACTAGTACTGCACTTGATCTTCTCCAAACAAGCAATTTATTAAATCTTAACAGTAGGATAAGTCATCATCATCATCATGTCATGCAGGCAGCACGGATATCCATGACAATCTCTCGCCAACCTTCCCTATCATTCATGGCCCCAGGGAGTTCTTCCTCGCTGCAGCCAGCATCTTTACATAGCTGGTCAATGTAGGTCCTTGCTGGGCGGCCCACACTGGCATGTCCATGTGTTGGCTTCCACAGGAGAACATCGCTTATGAGTTCGTCCTTGTTTCTCCAGTAGTGCCGTGCATGCCTAGTCCGTCTCACTTGGATGGTTTGTGAGATAGGGGGCAGGTGACCATACAGCTGCTCCCTTGTGGGATGCTGTTTCCACGACTTGTTCAAAACTGCTCGCAGCATTCTTGTGCAACTCCCATCTAGCTTATTCTCGAGGTGCCTCATTAGGGTCCAGGTGGTGCAGCCATACAGCAGTACTGATATGACTACAGCCTGAAAGAGATGTCGCTTTAGCTTGTCAGTGAGATCAGATTTCCATATGACAGACAATTTGTTTGTGACCATCCATGCCTTTCCTATTTGTGCATTAATATCGTTATCTGTAGATGAGATATTACTCCCCAGGTATGTGAATTGTTCTACTGGCTTAAGGGGCTTACCGTCTAATGTGGAGATGCCTCCTTTCTTATACATATAAAGGTAGGTTTAAAATTAAAATTATCCTTTGTAGAGCAAGATTTAAAAATATTGTGTTGATAATATAAAACTGAGTGAATTTTCTTACATTATGAAAGGACACATTATCCCAAGGATATTAGATCATAGAGAATTCAAACTGTTATAGCCAGAGTGTAAACCATATCTCATAGGAAAACAGATTTTAAACTGAAATATTATTTTGTTCATACACCTTATTAAGGTAGGCTTAATGATTATCCTACATAGAGCACGATATAAAAAAAAAAAAAAAAATACTAAAAAAAAAAAAAAATTGTTAATAATTTAAAACTCGGAGTGAAGTTTCTTCCCCAGGGGAAATTAGAGATGCAAGAATTGATCAAAATATTGGAATGATGTCAAATGACAACAAAGAAACAGACAAAGTCACTTTACAAAAGTCTTAATGATTTATTAATGACGTCATGAAATGTTTTATGTATTAAAAAACTTATTGCCAAATAATACTTGTTAAAACAAAGAAAATTAAGATAACTAGCAATATAATATATAAAATAAAATAAAGTTTTTATAATTGTATCAATAGAGTATATATATATATATATTCTACTATTCCCCTCCCCTTCTCACAACTTGTGCCTCCCTCCCACAAAAAATCACTACTGCATCGTTCGTTCGAACCACTACCATTCCTACAACCTCCCCCAACTAATTGTTATTACCTCCCACTTCCAATTCCTACGCTACTACTCGTTCTCCTTAAAAACGAAACACGGAACATACCATCAGTTTCCTACCTGATGATGGCAAACTGTATTGCCGAAAGCGCTTGTAATGAAACCTTTGATGGACTGTTACATCAGTTCCACCCTGACACCAAAAAGATGGCCCAAAAATTAGAAAGGAACGAACAAATATTTGTCCGACAAGAATTGTCTGTACAGTTTAACACAACATGTTTAAAAGTGAAAAATGCTGCCAAAATACACTTATTTTGATATATATATATATATATATATATATATATATATATATATATATATAGATAAATATAGATATAGATATATAGATATATATATAAGGTGTGTCAAAAAGTATTGAGACTTTTTGTACTTTTTGACACACCTTGTATTCTGAAAAAAAACAACGTTCCATTCATTCTTCATTTCTATCTTGGTAAATACAACTTCAAACTTGGCACTTTTATGATACACCTTGTATTCTGAAAAAAAATGAATGTTCCATTTCATTGTTCATTTATAGCTTGGTAAATACAGCTTCAATCTCGATACTTTTATGACACACCTTATATATATATATATATATATATATATATATATATATATATAAAAGGTATCCAAATGACTGGTAATAAGGGATGATTCCACCTGGGATCCTCAAAATCTCACTGTATAACCATATATTCATTATGGAATTGACTCGCAGACTTTTAGTGATGAGTTTGTTTCTCATTTATTGACCTATATTCTAGCCTTTTTAGGAGGCACGTGGCCTAATGGTTAGAGTCGTACGAAATGGACTTGCTGACCAGAGTTCAATTCCTGGACGAAGCTGTTTGCATTTCACATGGCACTAATACCCTTCGGAAAGGTATGAATCCAATTCTTCTTCCAGCTATGGGTAAATATGGGCTCTTTAACCGTGGCTAGGTAACCAGTCTAGGAGAAGGAAAACTCTGAATTCAAACCTGTTAAACTCCGCTTAAGAAATTGACCTTGTGTCGCATCCTACTCATGCGGAGGGGGTTGGTATATATATATATATATTCTGGCCTGTACTAAAACTAAGCTAAGCTTATAAAAATGATTATGTGCTTGAACAAGCAATCATCGTATTGCTCAGAAATTTGTTTCATAAGTATGTTTTTTAAATCAATGATTATCTTATGAGAAAAAATATTCTTTACATACTCTGCTTATTCAGTTGTACATAAATTTTGTATTCCAATGCAAGCCATAAACATACACACGCACACACACACACACACACACACACACACACACACACAAAATAGATAAAAAAACAGGTAAGTAAAGTTGGTGGAGTGGTCACTGGGACATCGAAGGAGTCCATCCCCTTTTTGCTTGCACCAGATCAGGGAGATTGTTTTTGCATCAGAGGTTGAGTCCCCTCTTTACTGCACAGATCAGATTATCCAAGCTGTGCTACTCATGCGCTGAGTTGGCGGGGACCAGTAGTGAACCCAGAAACATGCAATTCCTAGGCGGGTACTCTACTATCCAAGCTAAACCACAAGAAAAAGAAGGCTTGACCGAAAGTTGGTCAAGAGCTGTCAGAATGTCTTTTTTTGTTTTGTTTTAACCTTTGACACTCCTATGTTTTCTCATCAAAAGTTACTGAGATGGAATTCCCTATTCACTGCTTTCATGTTCTTAATCTAATTAACTCTTTGTGAACAATGAAAAGTGGCTCTGCTGCTTCACTTCTGACTAGTCAGGTTGAAATTAGAAAAGGAAGAAATCTTAAAGTTAACCTAGATTTTAACTTCAATCTTCAAATCTGTATTAAAATCCACTGAACTCTTTACCCCCCCCCACTGAAAACAACAAAAAACAAACAGACAAACAAACAAAAACAAAAAACAAAACAAAAACAAAACGAAACAAAACCTCAAAAAACAAAAAAAGGTAACATTTTTGTAAGGGTTGAATCTATTGCCCAACCATCTCCAAATGTTAAATTAAGTTTAGTCACAATTAAGACGTTTATGCAGTCACTTAAGAGAAGTTCTTTGATGCTGAAGATGTATATATTTTTCCAGCCCTACAGAATGTGACACAAGGTCATTTTTTTACCTTCTCCTAGACTGGTTATGATACCAAGGTTAAAGAGCCTAGTCTGCCTTACTATTTACACATCATCATCATCATCATGTCACACAATTAGCATGGATATCCATGATAATCTCTTGCCAACCTTTATCATTCATTGTCCCTAGGAGGTCCTCTGCGCAGCATCCAGTAGCTGGACAGAGCTGGTCAATGTAGGTCCTTGTTGGGCGGCCCACATTAGTATGCCTATGTGCTGGTTTCCACAGAAGAATAGTTCGGGGAGAATAGTTGAATTGATACCTTTCCCAAGGTTATTAAAGCTATGGAAAATATAAACATACTTGTCCAAGATTTAATTATATTATGGGTCCCTTCTTGTGTGGAAGAGAAAGTGTTTGTAAAATAATGTTATTGGAATTAACCAGCTTATCTACCCTAAAGCAGCTCCTTCATCAGTAGGCGTCCTGTCCCTCTTCGTGCATCATGATTTTTTGGCCACTTTTAAAGTCCTCTATCCACTCATACACACTTCTACGATGTAGTGCACTGTCCCCGTATTGTGCTAAAAGCTTCCGATGAATGGCAGTCTCTGACATTCCTTCTGACCGGAGAAATCGGGTCACTTCCTTGATGCATACTGCTAGAGGAGCGGTTATGTTTACAATGTAAAGACAGCAAGCAAAATGGCGTGATCAGGCTCAAACTTCGATCATGGGACCATAACAGTGCCAACTGTAAGCAAACATGCACAAAACGCAATGTGATGATAATTAAAGATATGTCATGGTGAAAGTGTAGATAATTTTTAACTCTCACTTGTAGAAATCTTGTTCATTAAATAATTAAAAGTACTAGCAAATATATGCACCCCCGGGTGCAAGTATTAAAGTTTTAATGTAATAAAATATCATATTAAATTAAAAGGCAAATGAAACTAAATAAAAATGCAGATAAAAAGATTTGAAACGGAGGGGGGTATAATCGAAAAATAGAAAAACTGAAACTTACTCTTCCATCGCTTCCCGTCTTTCATTGCAAATTTTCCTAATTTAACTAAGTAGTAAAGAATAAAATTACAATTATTTGTTCTTGTTAATGGATTTCTTTTAAGACTTATTTAAAAGATTTTTGCTCATATTCATTAAGATAAAACCAAACAATTAGAAATCAATAATACTAAGCACATATTTATCAAAATCAAATTTTTAATATTCAATATGCAAATTAGCCTTCCCGTTCACTCTGTAAACTGCTATTTTGTTGTATATATAAATACAATTGCATGTTATTAAAATGTGGATATTGTCAACAGTATTAATAATGTAAAACAACTTTATTAATAATTGAGGTTTGAATAAAAGTAAAATCATGGATAATGTGACGTAAATAACTAAGGGAATTATAACTTGAATAGTAATAGTAATAGAGTTTCGGTTATAGACAGAAAAACACACAATCTCCATTATAATAAGAAGATGAGTAACGTCTAAAAAGTACATTTACTAATCCAACATGGTAAATATTTTATCAGAACTTTCCCTACACAATGGTCGGCTGAAAAGTTTATAGGCTGACCAAGATGCTCTCATAGAAAGTGAGAAAGTGACCAAATGAAGTTATTTTTCAATATGGTCCACACACTTCTTCCATGGGTGTTGCACTGCTTGGATCCCATTGGTAAAATAAATGTCTTCAGCAGTAGATGTCATCATCATATGAACTTTTCAGACCATCTTCGTAGTTGCCTTTAAGATTGATGCATTTCTCTCATCAATGCACACAAGTGCATAAACACAATCCTTGAAGAATGTATTGTCAAGTTAATTGTTCTTTAGTCAATTGTTTTAGGACCCAACAAGATTATATACTTGGTGAATGATTTCATGCATTGCCGGATTCAGAAGATTAAGTTCCAATCATGGCACAATGCTGTCTTTTGTTGTTGGCAAACATTGGCTTTAATAAGAAGCTTTGGTGACTGCTTCTAATTTTTAACAAAGGAAAGAGATATTTCATCTATCTATACATATATAAAGGGCAGTTGGCGTGTATGTATGTATGTATGTACGGATGAAACTACAAAAATAAAACAATTAAGGAAAAAGTAAATATATATATATACATTAAATATGATCAGTTCTTGCTTTTTAAGCAAAAAAATAAAAGATTTTGATCTATATTTGAAAATATCTAAAAATTTAAATATACATTGTATTGAAATTCTACTTGAAAATGTCCAGCATTTGTAAATCTCAAAAGTAAACAAATCAGCACACCAGGGTTTTTTTCATCCTCCCCACTCTACCCAGAAGACGCTGGGTAGCCGCTTCTAATAATATGACAATTCTGTTCATTCATCTGCATATTACGCCCATCCACATAGCCAAGTGGGATATTCTTCTACACAGATGTTGCTTCTTCACAGCAAACACGGTGTTCAACTCTGATGGAATTGCCCTGTGGTAAATTTATCTATCCCACTAAGTATCATAATAAAAATGAATTATTGTACGAGGGTGAGTAAACAAGTAATGCCATTTTGTTTAGGACAGGTATAATAATGTGTCAAACTTCAAAATGAGCCTGGTTCTCTGTGGATCACATCCCTTCTTCTCCACATAGTCGCCGTTTCTCTCAATAGCAATGTTTCACCTTCGAATTAGAGCATGTATCCCTGTCCCATAAATTCTGCTTGTTCTTTGAGCCACTTCTTCACTACAGATTTCACTTCTTCGTCACTGGAATAATCTTTGCCTCTCTTCGGTCCCATGAAAGAGGGTTTGAGAGGCAAACATTATTCCAGTGATGAGGAAGTAAAATTTGTAGTGAAGAAGTGGCTAAAAAAACAAACAGAATTTTACAGGGCAGGGATACATGCTTTCATTCGAAGGTGGAAAATTGCTATTGAGAGAAACGGTGACTATGTGGAGGAATAGGGATGTGATCCATAGAGAACCAGCTTCATTTTGATGTATGATACATCTTCCTGTGCTAAAGCAGTTTTTTAAAAATTCACCCAAAATTGGCTAATTATCGGATTCTAATTGAATTTTAGGTATTTAAATCAATAAAACACAAGGTTTCTTCTAAAAGACATTTTTCTTCAAAATTCTGATGACGTCTTTTTTTCGTTGTTTTGTTGTCATGTGCTAACTCCTCCCCCATCAATCATTTTGTTAATTTAATTCGCTTAATGAAAGCGCAACTGAATGATTTTTACTTTTTTTAAATGATAGTTCCACGGAGTATTAGATTTTGTTCGTACATGATTTTTTAAGTAACCACTCCCCCCAAAAAAAACAGTAAAATAAAGGTACAATATTGCTCTTTTAGGCATTTTTTACTTTACTCGTTTTCGTATCTTAATTTTCTAAGGATGTGGTTAATTAAAATAGAAAAAAATCAGGTTAAACGTTTTTTTAAGGTTTAATATTGACATTCGTAAATAAAACTATTCCACCACTTAAACTTATAGATTCTGCGCGGGCGCGTGGATTAAAGCCAGCCAATCAACACGTTCGAATGCGTGGTCAATTAACTATTTAATCGTCTATCTTGAAAGCCGTTCATTTGCACGTATTCGATACGGACGAACGGATCTGCAACTAAGGACTCTGCTCAACCAAAGGATTCTACCCAACACTAAGGAACACCGAGGACTCTGCTCAACCAAAGAATTTTACCTAACACTAAGGAACAACCAATGATTCTTCACTAAGGAACACAAGTGATTTCCACTGTAAAGTGCTCTCACTTGCAGCCTAAAAATGGTGACATTAAACATATTATATTTGAATAATACTATTTAGTCTCTGTTTTTCGAGTGTGATTTTTAATTGGACGATATTCTTTCTAGGGAGGTCTGCAAGAGAACCAATATAAAAAGCGTCACTTAACGGATATGAACATTTTCCGGGGATTTATCAACATAATAAATACGGATTATTACGCTTTTGATCACCATACATTAGAAGAAAATGGACGTGGCTTGTCAGTAATAAATCATGACATAGCTGATAAAATGAACAAACCCGCTTAAAACAGCTCAAATCGTAGTTCTGTGAATTGAAATTTAAAAAAAAAAATTAGTTTTTATAAAGAAATCTGGGATCTATTCTATGTATAAAAAATGAAAACAAACTTGAAAATACCATTATTACCTTTTTTTCTCTTTTATATAAGATTTCAATTTTCACGTCATAAAAGTGCGTATTTCTTGCACAGCCCTATGTGAAAACAAACCATTACTCGTGAGTTCGTGTGTAGTCGTCACGTGATAAGAGCTGCCACCTAAGAACTTGTGACCATCAGAGTTAGGGCGTCTAAGAAGGCTTGACTATTTTCTGATTTATTTCACCTAGTATATCTGTGGCATAAAAAATGACGACATATACAGTAAAAGATTCGATTTTTTTTTCACAGTGTGTGAGCGATCGACTATGGTCAATAATATTTCCGATGATTGAAGTGGAGGAGGGGGGCAAATTATGTTTAGGGTCCTACTAAGACTTTGGCTGGAGAAGCAAGGATAAACTCCTGTGGAAATCAGCGCATGGACATGCTAATGTGTGCCGCCCAGTAAGGATCTACATTGACCAGCTCTGCGCGGCTGCTGGCTGCTGCACAGAGGACCTCCCGAGGACAATGAATGATAGAGAGGGTCATGGATATCCGTGCTAATTGCATGACATGATAATGATGATGAAGACTTTGGCTGGTCCTGGATGCTCTCTAATTCGGACCTTGTACCATCACTAAGCTAATTCTACTAACTAACACGATCCAAGTAAAATAGAATTTATGAAGATCGAATTCCAATGACTTCATAGCAAAATAATCTTGACATATATACATATATATATATATATATATATATATATATATATATATATATATATATATATGTGTGTGTGTGTGTGTGTGTGTGTGTGTGTATGAAACCGGCCCTCACCAACTCGGGGCATGCGTAGCACAGCTTAGATCTGTGTAGTAAAGTACGGAGCTCATGGTATGCGTAGCGCTCCACCTCAGACGCAGAAACAATCTCCTTGGTCTAGCGCTAGTGAAAAGAAGATAGACTTCCTCACTGTTCGGCTGATACCGACAATAAGACACCCCGCTGACTATATATATATATATATATATATATATATATATATATATATATACTAGGTGTTTCAAAAATTATCGAGACTGAAGCTGTATTTACCAAGATAGGAATGAAAAATAAATGTAACGTTAATTTTTTTCAGAATACAGATTTTAAAGCTGTATTTACCAAGATAAAAATGAATAATGAATAGAACGTTAATTTTACAGAATAAAGAGTGTGTCAAAAAGTAGCGAAAATCTCGTTACTTTTTTGACACACATTATAAACAATCTTAATAATCATAAATCAACATGAAACTAAACATTTTCTAAGTATGAATGTTATTCTCTTAAGTACAATGGACTGAGCTGTCTTCCATTGGTTGCTATGGCAACTGTAAAACAAAGTCATATATTTATTGTCTGTACTTGTTTTAAGTGCATATCCAAGGGAATCAAAGAGGCCTAACTAGGACTGTAGACAATGCAAGATGCTCATAAAAAAGAAGAAAAAGAAAGATTACTCCCCCCCCTAAAAAAAACAAGAAATTATCAAAAAACGTTTTAAGAAAAAAAACAAACAAAAATAAACAACCAAAGGAAATGAGTATGTACAACGACAGTTAAATCAAAAGAATACGATTCCTAATAAATCTTATATATATATATATATATATATATATATTATATATATATATATACTGAATGTAGTTATTTAACGTCTGAAGAAGATATCGAAAGATCTGAAACACGTGTCGCTAGTGTAAAATAATAATTTAAAAAAAATAAAACAACAAAAAAAACATAATCCATTTTGAAGACCTTTTTTATAAAATACTTAATCTTCTCCCGTTGGACCCATAACAACGCTTTATATATTATATATATATATATATATATATATATATATATATATATAACAAAATGTGACAATATAACTACATATTTATCAATTCATATGACACTAGCTCAATTTCTTAAACGTAGTTTAACAGCTTTGAATTCATTTTCCTTCTCCTAAACCGGTTGCCTAACCAAAGTTGAACATTTAAGTCTGCCTTACTATTTACCCATAGCTGGAGGGAGATTCGTTGGATTCATACCTTTTTCAAGGGTTTGGGTGCTATTTGAAAGGGAAACAACCATGACAATATAGCCTGATGAGAAGAACAGATACTACACTTTGATCCCAATCAGAAGGCTAGGAAGCTATGCTTGGATCAAAGGCAGAAGTGTCCAAAAGTAACCTCTTCAATTTGAATCGTGCTCAGAGTTAAAAAAAAAAAAAAATTCGTAAAAAATTAAAATTAGTAAATAGATCACTAAGTAGGACTGAGCCTATTCTAGTAACGACCACCTCAAGTGGATTTAACAGGTTTGAATTCAGAGTTTTCCTTCTCCTAGACTGGTTGCCTAACCAAGTTCAGTCTGCCCTACTATTTTTACCCATAGCTGGAGGTAGAGGAGAAAAAAAAAATAAAAGCTTTAGAAATGAGATTTTATATTTCAAGAGATAAAGATGGAGCTTTTTATTTTTTTATTAAAAAAAAAAACACTAATTAGGACTGAGCCTATTCTAGTAGTGACCGACCCAAGTGGAGTTTAACAGGTTTTAATTCAGAGTTTTCCTTCTCCTAGACTGGTTGCCTAACCAAGGTTAAACGGTTCAGTCTGCCATACGATTTTACCCATAGCAGGAAGTAGATGAGTTGGATTCATACCTTTCCCAAGGGTATTAGCGCTATGTGAACTGTAGCTTCGTCCAGGATTTGAACTCGGGTCGACGAGTCCATTATCCTACGACTCTAACATTACACCACGCACCTCCAACATACCAAGATTTTCGGATAAAATTCCATAAATAATCACTTCATTAAGACGCGAACTTTAGGGGTGCAAATAAATCAGTGAAAATCTCTGATGAAACGTAATGAAAGAAGTTGATTTAATAAATTTATGTAAAAATATGCAATGTAAACCGAGCATTGAAAATTTCTGAAGATCAAATAGAAAAAATAAAAAAAGGGAGAAACGGGCATGTGATGACTCTCTGCATAAATAAGAATTAATACGTCAGATAATATCAAACAAAGGGTTGTATGTCACTCTCTCTATAAATATAGTGGATGATAAGTGTTAGATAAGAAAACATAGTACTGGCATTAGAGAATTTGAATAAACATATAGATATTAGCCCAGCATAGAAACAGGCTTAAATATGCGCGAATTATCCAGCCCTAGATACAACAAATGAGATGTGTTGAAAAGTAATTTATTGTAATAATATGTTCACAGTCAAGTCAATGAATATCATATATATATATATATATATATATATATATATATATATATATATATATATGCGTGTGTGTGCGTGTGTGTGTGTGTGTGTGTGTGTAAAAATAGGTGTACTTTATAAATATATCTATAAATGCCCATCGAAATTGCGTGACAGATTCTGAGGACTGATAGACGACCCTAAAAAACAGTTGGGTTCCTGTCTTAACAACGGTCCATGATGATATAGATGCTTCTATTTAGGAAGAAGTGACGGAATATAATTATCATGTCGTAATTATCTTGGATGTTTAAAACCAAGACACTATGTTCAGCGCGGACACAGACCCCCACGAAATTTTGTTACAAATTATATTGAAAATAGCTTTATCATCTACGTTACAGCATTTTAAGTGCATTGCTCTAATAAAAATCTAACTATAATGTACTTTTTCCATCAGTTACGGCCACACACACACACACACACACACACACACACACACACACACATATATATATATATATATATATATATATATATATATATATATATAATGAGAATTTTAGTAATATATGCATGAGGGAAGAAAACGCGATGACATAATATGAAACCAGGCAAAGTTGATACTTGCTGCTTGCATTTATATTTTTGATAAGAAACGGATATTATTAAAGAATACTTATAAATTAAATTTGATGACGACTTTAAAATGACAATATAGTTGAAATCTTCATATTGTAAACTAATTAAATTGATGTACATCTTTTTTATTAAAAGAGATGATTACTTCCTTGACGGTTCAGTACATATTGTGTCAGTCTCATTTACTTAAGAACAGAACTCCGAGATAACACTTGTGGCAGACATGTCAATGTCTGCTCCCCCTCCCATTCTCTCTGTCTCATTCTCATTCTCTCTCTCTCTCCCTCTTTCTCTCTCTCTCTCTCTCTCTCTCTCTCTCTCTCTCTGAACGTAATTTGAAACATTTGCATAATGTAATTAAGTTTTATTTATTTTTATTTATTTATTTTTTTATTATTAGTATATTCTCTTCTTTCCTAGCGAGTAGCATCAGCTTCGCTCATTTAATTTGCCAATAGGTCGCTTGACAACATACAGTCAGTCACAAGCATGAATGAAACAAAAGTTAGAAGGAAGAAGGGAAAAAAAAGAAAAAGAAAAAGCCCCCCCCAAAAAAAAAAAAATCAGCAACCACGAGAAAAAAACAAAAAATCAAAAGAAAACATCCTCCCTAAAAACAAAAAAAAAACAAAAACAAAAAAAATCAACACGAAGGCACGGATGGTGTGGTAACTGATGGGGGGAAATCAAGGATACAGTGAGGGGAGAGAAAAAGATGTTCTGGGTTGCTTTACACCTTGTTTCTTTAAATCTGTTAATAACAGAAAAGTTGAAAGATGCCTAAGAACAGCTAGGTAGCAATTTGATGTTGAAAAAGACGAGCAAAATAACGGAATTCAATTTTATGAGTGCCCCTCCCCCCAAAAAAAAAAGAAAAAAGAAAACAACACAACAAAACAATAATAAAAAAACAAAAAAAAAAAAAACACAAAAACAAAAAAACAAAAACAAATGAGAAACACAGAAAGTACGTGTGTTGAAACTAAACATGAAAATTGATGCCAAAAAGTGAAAACACTTTTTTTAAATACTGAGGAGTATTGATGATTGCTTACTGTCACTTGATCCCCAGCGATAACCAAATACAAAAAATTAATAAATAAATACATAAAATCTATATCATGAAAATTATTATTATTCTTGTATGTATATAATATATACATACAAGAATAATTAGAATTTTAATAATATAGATTTTATATATTTATTGAGTTACGATTTATGTACATAACCGTAACTCAACCCCCCCCCAAAAAAAAAAAAACGGCATAGCGAGATTTTTATTAGAGCAACACTCTTAAAACCAATAAAGCAATTTCCTGTTTAATTTTCAACTGAATGATATTCTTGGATATTCGCTTAAACTGAATGTCATTTTTTTTAGAATCATTCAAATGCTTGATGTAATGAATATAACTATCAAATGAATGCTAATCAGAATCCTTCACCCCCTTGTTGAATAGAAGCACTAGTTTAATCATGGACCGCTGTTATAACGGGAACCCAACGGGTTCACGGGTCGTCTAGAAATCATTAAAAATCATTATACATATTTTCTTCATGTAGTGGGTATCTTTAAATATTGACTCTTTGATAACCAATTCTCAAACTGACTTGAAAAAAAAAGTCTTTTTTTAACACTATCAAATAAAAAAAAATGGAAATTCCAGGAAGAATCAAAATCATCCTGACAACAGCTTAAAAATCAGCTACAATACCGTGAGGGTGGTGCTGTCGAGGAGACCTACTGTCACTTGGTCTCCATTAAAAAAGATCAACAAAAACGCCAGTTATTACTGGAGTGATAACTTGACTCAACATGAGATTTTTAAATCTCTTGTTACACTTATGTTTTTAGTTTTATTTCTTGAGTGGAAGCTTGTATAAATAAACTATTCAGTATATTATCGACACTTCACATTTTATTTTAATGAATGAATGATAATTCCTTGTCA
>CM042137.1:66828158-66953158 GCA_023376005.1 Doryteuthis pealeii | reverse complement strand
ACTGGAAATTAGAGGAAGAATTGAAACCTTCCTGACCACAGCACTACTAAAAATCGGCTAAGGTACTTAGAGGCGTCCTGGAGATCCGAGGAGACTTGCTGTCACACAGTCTCCAGTGAAAAAAAAAACACTAGTTAGAGCTGTTGTGAAAACTCGTAAGCATACTACGATTACTAATGATAATAATAAAAAGATTTCAATTTACTGTCATTTTATATCAATCTTAATATGTCTTAGTTTTTGTCATTGTAGTAAATTGTATGACAACTTGTTAAAAACATACAACAGGTATGAGAGTATTTCTTCAAATATTTATTAAAAAATAACTTAATCCTTTTTTCGCAAACGAACTGGAAGCTGAAAGACTTTCTCAAGAAGAGGAGACTACTGTTCCCATGATGCGAACCTGAAAATTGTGGTTCTAAAAATGGCATCATAGTAGTCTTTCTAAACACGAGAGAATACATTTCTATAATTTAAGTGACAACCTTTTTAATAAAGATATTTTTTCAGATAACACCCATTTCTTTTTACTGTACTCGATATCGATTTATTTAATGATCAATTTTAGCAATTAATAAATAAGTTAACAGGTGTGTAGAATTTATATAAAAACAGAAAAAAAGAAGAAGAAAAAAAGCAACAGTAGAAATAATGTATACAAAATCATGTGATTGTGGTGACGGTAGTAAATAACTCCGCAGTTGTTAGTATATATCTGCAATAAAAACAAGAGATATGTTTCTGAAGAAAGAAAAAGAAATGCTGTTATTTTCTCGATATTTTGAAATGAAAGTAGGCAGTCTCTTTATGCATGCATATTACATTTCTTACATGTATAGTATTTTTTTAAGAAAAAGAATAAGCCGTAATATAAGAAACGGAAGATCATTAAACTTTAGTGTTTGAGACAGAATGAATGAATGAATGAAAATGGCTAAAAAGAAAGAAAATTAAACTGTAAATTTATTAATGAAATAAATAAATAAATGAATAAATAAATAAAAATAGATAAACAAATAAAATTATGAGCTTTTAATGAGGTTTAGAAATGCTGTTATTTTTCTTGATAGTTTGAATTGAAATAAAGCAGTCTCTAAGTTAATGCATATTTAAGTGTATAGTTGTTTTTTTAAAGAAAAAAAAATGTAATATAAGAAACGTAAGATTGTTAAACTTTAGTGTTTGCAACGGAATGAATGAATGAATGAATGAATGAAAATCGTTAAAAAGAAAGAAAATAAAACTGTGAATTTATTAATGAAAAACAAAAACAAATAAAAACACAAATAAAAATCGAAGTTTTTAATGAGGTTAACACCTTTTCTTTTAATTATGAAGACTAATTAAAGAAGGGAGAAAAACTAACAGGTGACAATAACAGAATTCCGTTAGAGCAGCAATTGTGAATTTGGCAGACGACGCGTTTACATCGGGTTTGGATGGGGGGAGACTCATTTTAGTGGCGGATTTGAAAACGAAGCTGACACTAAATAACAAAACAAAAAGAAGAAAGGGATCAACGAGGGCTCAGACATAAATAAAATATCAACTTACCTGCAAGTGCAACTGCAGCTAAGGCCATAATCAACGCAAGAACCAGTTGGCTTGTTGCAGCATCTCGCATCGCTGCCATGATTTTGTAAATGAATCGAAGGCAGCTTTTTAGCGGAGAGAAGTCCGTTCACCCGAACAATTCTTCACTTTTTTTTTTCACTTTACAGACCCGTAACGCCCACTCGCATCCACTCACCCGTCTGAAATACAGAGTGGGGAAAACGTAAGATATTTTTTCTACATCCAAAATTGAAGGTTTGGTGCATCCACACTGGAAATTAAAATTATTGTTATTATTTTTCTTCTTCTTAGGAGAAACAAAAAGGTAGTCCCCAAAAAGAGCGGCTGATCTCTAGCGCGCCATATTGTGAAAGTAGGTCGCTCCAGCCCTGCTGCTGCTGCTGCTACATTTCAGATGCTCCGAGCTTTTCCTTCTACAAGAGAAAGCGCAGCAGTCCGTTTGTTTGCTATAACAAAATATTAGCTCATTGGAACAGAAATTGTTTCATTACACATTTCAAAAGACAACAACAACAGCAAAAACTTTTCCAAGATGTTCTTAATAAATTATTAAAAAAAAAAAAAAAAAAAAAAAAAAATTAAAATTAAAAATTCAATAATCAGATTTCGTTACTTTTTTTTCTTCCACAATTGTCAACTTAAGTGTCTTTTTTTGACATCTCGTGTTAAAATAGAAAAATCAAATTAAAATTTAAAAAAAAAAATGTGCAGGAGTCTCAGTCTTTTTTTTTTTGTATAAACATTTTATTCGTTAAAATATTTTTTTTAAAGAACATTGGCTTAAAAAAAAAGAAAATAAGGAAAAAAAAAAAATGACTGAGACATAAAAAAAGAAAGAAAGAAAAAAAGTTGTTGAATTCCTTTTATTCAATAAGACGAATCATTTTCGGAAATAACAAGAATAAATAATTAACTAATCTTAAAAAAAGAATCTTCTAAAAATAAAAATAGATAAGATAAAAAAAAAACGTATAAAATAAAACTACTTGAAATCCTCCATTCATTAATTTATTCTTCCTTTCACTCATTCCAATTTAAACCCGTCAGAATATGATGAACGCTTATTTCCTTTCTTTTCATACAAATGCAATTTCAAATTTAACGAATTAAGAACACTAAAAAGAGACACATCTCCTTCTTTTAATATCATTATCATTATTATTTAATTGGGAATTCCATCAGTGAAATTATTCTTGGAGGGATTTATAGTGAAGGCACCATATTTCATTTATTTTCTTAAAGGCTTCCCAGACCAAAAGTACCGGAATGTCACAAGTTGTGTGGAAGCTATCTTCGATGACGTAATCGCAGATCACTCTCTCTCTCTCTCTTCCTACTCCAAAGGCGCGGATATGGCACCTAGCGCTTTATTGACTCTTCCTTAAAGTTCCTTTCCTTTTCATTATTTATTGTTTGGGATAAACAAGACCTTCCGCCTTTAAAACACTTGAATTTCTTTTTCTTTTTATTCCTTGGTTGTTTATCTTTCTTAGTCAATACAACAAAAAGAAGTATTTCTGTCCGTCCGAATAAAATAAGATAATGATAAAAGAGGAATGCTTGTTGATATATATATATATATATATATATATATATATATATATATATATATATATTATTATTATTATTATTATTATATATTTTTGGCTTGAAGGCAATTACAATGCGTATATCGTATAAAATTCGATAATTATTGAAAATAAACCATGACAAGTTGAAACAGATTGTAATTGCCTTCAAGCAAAAAATATAAATAATAATATATACTTTATTCAACAATGCTTCTAAAAACAAACATCCAAAAATCTTATATATATATATATATATATATATATATATATATATATAGGGTTTTGGGAGAAATTTGGCAGTTTCATAAGGAAAAAGAAAACGTGCTGGGTAACTATAACATTTAATGTAAAGAAATTCAATAGGCATGGAAATTACACTACTGTTAAATTTCACTCAAAATAACCACCATTAGCGTCGATCACAGCCTCAATCCTGCTCCGGAACCTGGAACAAGTTGATGTTATAGTTTCCCTGCGAAGGGTCTAAAAAATACCTTAATTCTGTCGATTAACTGGGTTTTTGTAGTACTGGCACGGCGATTGGTATCTTCTCAACAGCGCCACATACATAATAATCCATGGCGTTAAGATCTGGGGAGTTCGAGGTCAAACATTGGGACTGGTGTAGTCGTAAAAATTCCCGACAACCATTTTTGACTTTTCTCAAAGGTGTAGCAGGTGACCGAATCCTGCTGCTATACATATGGCTACCCTTGTTATCCAAGGCTTGACTACAGTGTTTAGCAACTCCACGTAGGCATCTGAGGGTCCTCCAACATGCTTTTGCTCATGTTTGAAGACGCTGCAGTAATGCAGTTGAAATAAATTATTTGAATGAAGCAAATTTAAATTTTTTCCCATCATTTATTATATATATATAATATATATATATATATATATATATATATATATATATATATGACTATATTTCATTTGGAAAAAAATATCATTCACATATTTCATTTGAAAATTGTATTTTGACACAAAGAGGCGAAAAAACGATTCATTCATTTTAATATTATCATATTCTATTGGTCAGTATTTGAGAAAAAACGTTATTATAACGATTTGTTCATCTCTCTCTCTCTCTTTACACACACACACACACACACACACACACACATATATATATATATATATATATATATATATATATATATATATATATACCAATATCCCATACGAGCAGGATGTAACACAGGTCAATTTCTTAAGCGGAAGTTTAAGTTTGAATTCTGGGTTTTCCTTCTCCTATACTGGTTACTTAACCAAAGTTGAAGAGCCGGTCTGCCCTACTATTTGCCCGTTAGCTGGGGAGAGAGTAGTTGGATGCATATAGTTTACCCTATTCATAAGTAAAGAGTGCTCAATATCATTGATAGAGCATGTCTATCTAAGTTAGGGTAGCAAAACATGAACTCAACGGCGCTTGGTAACTGACAGTTTCTCGTCTATGCGATTTTCGAAACACTTGGTATATCTGCAAGATATCACTACCTAATGCAGCCCTGTCGGCTGAGACTGTAAAATATACCGACTGTACCTTTGCATAGGGGTATGACTCCCCAGTGGAGTTGGTTTTGGTGGCGATTGTGATGCTTAAAACGCAACCATGATGGCTGAGCTAGACTGTCGGTCGGAGAGGCCCCCTGCGATCAATCGGCTAGCCACGTTGACCCCTAGCACCTATATGATTGCTCTGGCCGTATTGGTTTCATGGCAAGCCCCAACCCTTTTTATCTTATATATGCTAGAAGGCTGTGGCTGAGGGTCCTGGGTATGATGCTAAACTGCATCTCTAACCAATTCTGGAGCTCTGGGAATGTGGTATACCCCTTCATTGCCATTACTCTCAGGTCCACTCTGGCCCGGAATGGCAGTACCTGTTAGGGTCCCATTTATGGGTTAATAGATAAAAAAGAATTAAAAGATGTGTTTAAAAATGAGTTAAAAAAATTGAATTCCCAACAAGAATGAATAAAAAAACGTCTTCGGCTTAAAATAAGCCAAAGGTTGGCATGCCGTAAAATCCAACCAACCAACCAACCAACCAACCAACCATCTACCTAATGTCATTTAAAGCAGAGTTATAATAAAAAAATAATTGCAGTCATTCAGACATGTTTGAAAACGGTTCTTTAACGATTAAAAAAATCTACATATTCTTTTCTATTTGGATTTTTTTTTTTTTTTTTTGTTAGCTTTGAATTTAACTCTTTACCTACCAAATTTCCCCCACGGCTGTACCAAATTTTCTTGGTATTTAAAAAAAAAAAATTTTTTTTACCTATATGATGGGATATTTCAAAGTTTACAATCTATTCACCTCAGAACTCATTCTATTCAAATAAAGTCCTATTATCATTATAATCTGGGTGTGTTTTTTTTTTTTCAGTGTAAACAAGTAACACGCGCGAGAACCGCTGCTAGCGGTTCGATGGGATCGCAGTGTGAGCGGCTTAAAGTAGACAAAGAGTTAAAAGAAAACGAGACGCCGGGGAAGTTTAAATAAAACATAGCGCATTTACCATCATGAAAAAGAGGAAATTATTTATCTATTGTATGTTTATGGTTAAAATGCAAACACATTCATTTTACGCTAAGCTTATCAGTCCCATTTTATGCTGCTAGTCAACAGCGTTCTGGTAAATCTTGATTAAATGCCAGACCCCAATAAAAAAAATGATTTACTTATGTAAAGTGTCTGTATATTACGACAAAAGGATATTTTGAATTTCTAATTCATTTTTGTTATTTATTTTTTGACAACTTTGAAATGCTGTATCGCATTCATTTAGAATTGTAGGCAAAAAGATCTGACAGCTTTAGTGTCACAGCAAGACCCATTTTTTTTTCATCACCAAATCAGACAGCTACCACCCTCTCCTAGTTCAGCATTCTCTCTCTCTTTTTTTTTTTAAATACTGGACGCTATGGATATTCAGTGTACGTCTCAGATAAAAGCGGTGTCTCCTTCACAGGATAGTTTTTCACAATTGCGGTTACCAAACTATACAGAGCTCCCTTGGTGTCTCTTTGGAAACCAGTTAGTAATTCTCCGGTTTTCACAGTCTATTATATTCATGCACACCATTTCCATCATGATGGTCAGGTGAGGCTGAAAACACCGGTTCCCGCTAGATCATCAAAGTTAAGCAGTGATGAGTCTGTTCAATACTTAACTGGGTGACCTTCTAAGCAACAAGTACTATGAGTAACCTGAGTCCTTCGTTTATCAAAAATGACTTGATTCGACATTAAAATAAGGCCGTCGGGTTGCCTAAAGTCGGTATCAGCCAGACAGCGAGGGAGTCTATCCCCTTTTCACTAGCGCTAGACCAAGGAGATTGTTTGGGCGTCTGAGGCGGAGCACTACTCCTACCATCAGCTCCTCACTTTACTGCACATATCCATGTGCTACTCATACACTGAGTTGGCGAGGGCCGGAATCGAACTAGGAACCTCGAGGTTCCCAGCCGGACACTCTACCGACTGAGCTAAGCCGAACAATCAACCAACCAACCAACTGTTTCTGTCATACTCCCCCTGATCTCACATTTAGAGAAGTAACAACGCGAGGATAGTCTCCTCCGCCTGATACTCCTCCGCAAGGGAGTGGCCACTACCACTTCTCCAGACGAATAGTCTTCTGAAGAGTCATCGGGCGCACTTGAGCCAGGCTCTGATTCAGAGCCTCTGAATAGTTAGCTTGTGAGGATGAGTCAGGCAAACTATGTTCAAAGCAACACACCGGCTGCACGGGTTCTTTCCTTATCGCATAGTGCTATCTGTGACATCTTGGTCAAATAGTTAACTCGGTTTTGGTTAAAATTGACCAGTGTCCCAAAAATGGACAATTTTTTTTTTAGAAGAGAAGATGACTTATCTCTGGGAACGAAGCGTGTTTGCATATGCCTGATGTGCAGGAGGGGTTAAAAACCAGAAAGAGGAACCTGGTTACCCTACGGCCTTAATATAAGAGACGAGAACTCTGTGACAAGTATAAAGAAATTAGTCACGAACGACAGTACTTCAAGGTTTGAAGTATGGAGTTAACCACGAGTGTGGCAGAGAGGTTGAGAGTTAAAGAAATAGCCAAACAACTAGAAATAGGAATAAAAGACGTGTATTACAGAATAACAATAGGATTGCCAACTTTAGTTCGTCTGCACAAATGTATAATTTGTAATAAACTTATCTGAGTTCTGAGCCCTTGCTACGGCCTTCTGATAGTTCGGATATGATAGACGTTCTGTTTGATGTCCGACTCCGATTCTGTTTGTTGAGGAAGAAATGGAGCGACCCTGTTTTAGGTCTGTCCCCAGTGAGAGCTGGATCAGAAGAGGCCGAGTTTGCTTATTCGGCTTTGCCGCCAAAGTATGCTGGCTCGTGATTGGTTGGTTTGAAACAGAAGCTCGCAGACAAAGGACGATAACCCCCATACCCCAGAATTCTCAATACAAGAGAACTGGCAAGACTAAACTTTTGGTGTATGGAAATTTCCCAGAGATCAGACACACAATAAAAGAAAGCACAAGCGACAGAGCAAACAGGTGTTTTTGGAACCCGGTACTGTGCGCGCGTCGTGGAAGACTGCTGTACTATTGTTTTGTTACAGATTGATGTGGTCGACTTTTAAAACGCAATATTCTTTTAACTTAAAATTGATTACCTGAGTCTGTTTAACAACAATTGTATCCCCTGACAAATTCCCCAAGCGTACTGCTTGTGTGTGGCCGTCACTGACTCACTCAGTCTATTGCAAATCAATTGAAGCTGAATATCCATAACAGATCACCTTGTGACGCCGATTGCTGTTAGAGATTGTTTTTTTTTAACTAAACTAACATGCTCTGGTCAGACAACCACCACAGCTGGTTATCCAGTTACTGTCTCGTTTTCCATTATAAATCTGGTTCTAGCCAGTAGTTATTTCACGATTATATAAACTCCATCCTAGACATGGTGCTGAGGAACTGCCTGACATGGCCAAGAAATCCCGCCACAAACGCGCACGGACATCTCTCTGAATAGTACATCAAGCTTCAGCGAGTCTGCTAAGTACATGTCTACGGATTGACCTGGTGACAAGCTCTGAGTTACGAACCGTTCATCGTCCATGACCAAGTCTATCGCGAAAGCTGACCGTAGATCATTCAACATTTGACTGACGTTAGACTTGTCCTCACGTCGCTGTCGACAAACAAATAAACGTTCGTCAAATGTAACGCGAACAATCGCCCAACTTTAACATTTACAACTAACTGGGAATATTTCCAGCTAGTAATTGTAAAAATTGCAGTCCTCGCGGAGTTGGGTTAGTCATCAACATTACTTTCTTTCGGACGAACTCATAAGTGACGTTCTTACATGGAAAGATCAGTGTAGGTCGACCCGCAAAACCTATATTAATTACCTCTGAGCGGATTCTGGATGTCGTGCAGAAGATCTGCCGAATTCTTAATTCTTATAAGTGTCGTCACCTCAGCTAAATAATGGACCGTTTTTATTTTAAAGAAAAAATATAATAAAAAAGAAAGAAAGAAAGTAGGAGAAAGATAGAGAGAGGGGGTAAGAACGTGAAAACAATAACGCTAATCTGTTTCAATCTAACATAATGAAAAAAGAGAAAGAGAAGAGAGAGAGAGAGAGAGAGAGAGAGAGAGAGAGAGAGAGAGAGAGAGAGAGAGAGAGAGATGGAAATGTGCATTGTCAACGCGACCTGATGATGATTTCTTTTCTCTCTTCGTGAAAGAAAGAAAATAATGAAAATACATAAATCAAATAACTACTAAACATTCCCCCCCCCCACAAGAGTAGCTGAAGATGGCAGCATTGTTCGAGATTAATATTAGGGAGAGTACTTAGGTGACATAAGGTCCATTTTTTAAGCAGAGCTTCACAGGTTTGAATTCAGACTTTTCCTTCTTCTTTTAGATATTATCCTACTCCAGTGGGAAGTATTTGAGAAAAACGTTATTATAACGATTTGTTCATTTCAATCTCTCCTCTCTCTCTCTCTTTCTCTCTCTCTTTCTCTCTCTCTCTCTCTCTCTCTCTCTCTATATATATATATATATATATATACACTCAAATTACCACCACATACATACGCACATCATTTTATCCAATCATACACATCCTATGTCTATTGAATTTTCGGAATTTTTTTGAAATTTTTTCGATTTTCCTTGCATTTGAAACATCTTCACCTGATGATTGCCTCGCATGAAACCAATATGGCCGTGAATGTTCCTTTGTCACCTAATAAATAGATATGTAAAACCTCTATATATTTATTATATTATATTAAATATATATATATATAGGTAAAAAAGAACAATTGCCTCGTAAATACCTACCATAAAATAAATTGAACCCTCATTTTATGTCCGTGTTTTTGCAATAAATATTTTATTTTTCTTGCACCCGTTATTTTACAATACTAAATATATTTTCCTTATTCTTTATTCTTTAACAAATAAAGAAAATATATTTAGTATTGTAAAATAACGGGTGCAAGAAAAATAAAATATTTATTGCAAAAACACGCACATAAAATGTGGGTTCAGTTTATTTTATGGTAGGAATTTACGAGGCAATTGTTCTTTTTACCTATATATATAATATATATATATATATATAATATATATATATATATATATATCCTCCGCACGAGCAGGATGTAACGCAAGGTCAGTTTCTTAAGCGGAGTTTAACAGGTTTGAATTCAGTCTTCCTTCTCCTAGACTGGTTGCATAACCAAAGATAATGAGCTCAGCATGCCCTATAGCTGGAGGGAGAATAGTTTGATGCATACTTTACCAAAGAGCATTAAAAGTACGTGAAATGTAAACAGCCTTGTTCAGGATTCGAAATCGTCGCGCCGTGTCTATTTCCTATGACGGTAACAATTACGCCACGTTCCTAAGCAACTACAATATCAACTAGAAACTTCAGGGTGCTATTTCTGCTGAATCAGTGACAGAAAAGTTTCGAATGGGTATGGCGGTTTTTTTTAAGATGTCCCCTACAATACCACAATGTAAAATATTAGTTCGCCTACTTCATTTCTGCAGGCGTTATGCAATATATCTAACTAAATATTTTTCACTTTATTTTTACTACTGTGTAATTCGCTGAATATGAAGAATACAGTAGAGTCGGTTAAAAAAAGAAAAAAAGAAAAAAAGATGATTACAATGATAAAGCCCAGAGGCTATAAACAAACGTTGCAACAAAGATGACAGTGTTAGGATTCTGAACTATTATAATGTGGTTATTGGTATAGCCAAATATCACGGAGATCCATCAAGATGGCTATCGTCACGAATGTAGCGATCTTTGTCAAGAGAACTGTCCTCAAAGGCTTTCGTAAAGACAGTGAGCCGGTTGAAAGTTTGAGGAAGAAAATAAAACTGAAGATTGTTGGAGATTAATATTGGGGAGAGTACTTGAGTTTTAAGGAGACTTTCCAAGTTGAAGATTATCGTCACTTACTTTTCAGTGTCAGCCGCCAGATAATATCTTAATAATAATAGTAATAAGGATGAAGATTATAAGACTGATTATGAGCGAGCGAGAGAGAGAGAGAGAGAGGAGAGAGAGAGAGTGAGAGAGAGAGAGGGAGAGAGGGAAGAGGGTGAGAGAGAGGTAGGAAGAGAGAGAGTGGAGAGAAGAGAGGCAGAGAGAGAGAGATATGGAGAGAGAGGCAGAGAGAGAGGGGGAGGAAGAGAGTCTGAGAGAGGGGAGAGAGTCAGAGAGAGAGAGAGAGAGAGAGAGGGGAGGAGAGAGAAAGAGAGAGAAAGAGGGACAGGGAATGAGAGAGGGAGAGAGGGAGGGAGAGGTGGGGGAAAGTGTTCACAGCTGTTCTTGAAATCTTTCTTGAGAAATTAAGTTTCCGATTTGGTTTGAAGACCCCCCCCCAAAAAAAAAACAACAAAAAAACAAAAAAAAACAAACAAACAAAAAAACACGCAATTAATTTTGCACCAACCTAGTGTTTATTTTCTGTAGATATACGAAATATATACCCTCCTTTCTCATCGATACATTATTCTTTGCAAGGAAGTCTCAAAGACCAATTACAACTGGGTAGTGAGAACCCGGCAACCTTCTTCGGGAAACCGTGTTCGATAAAAAGGTTACAGAGTTCGACAAGAAATACTTGAAGGAGGTCGGAGGATACATCGGCCGAAACGTTGTATATATATATATATATATATATATATATATATATATATATATATATATATATAGTTACTAAACCCTCCGCACAAGCAGGATGAAACACAAGGTCAATTTCTTAAGCGAAGTTTAAAAGGTTTGAATTCAGAGTTTTCCTTCTCCTAGACGAGTTACCTGTCCAAGGTTAAACAGCCCAGTCTATCCTACAATTTACTCATACCTGGAAGGAGAATATATGGATTCATACCTTTCACAAGGGTATTAGCGCTATGTGAAATGCAATCAGCATTGTCCAGGATTTGAACTCGGGTCGTCAAGTCTATAAGATCCGACAAATCTAAATAATACAAATTAGTAAACCTCATCTTCAAAATTAAGACAAAAGTCTATACAATAAAGATGAGGACAACAGTCCGACAAATCTAAATAATGCAAATTATCAAGCCTAATCCCCGAAATTCAGACAAATGAGAACAACAGTCCGACAAATCTAAATGATACAAATTATCAAGCCTCATTCCCAAAATTAAGACAAATGAAAATAAACCAGTATCTATTAAAAAAAATTATTTTAATTTATTCATTCATTTATTTATTTATTTTGATATTTCTGCTTATGTCAAGTACTGTGTTGTTTGTTATAAAACACATAAAAATCTTCGTAGGGAATACACAAAAAAATTGAGAAGGAATTGTTCATACCTCCCCTCCCCCGTTGCATATTTTGTCATCTAAAACCAAACCTTTAGAGCCCCTGTGCACCTCCTGTTGACTTTAGTTAGGAAAACATTGTCGTAAATCTCTTTCACTTCCCCCTCCCCTCCTCATCCCCTCCTCCCCTCCTCCTCCTCCTCCTCTTTCTGTAGCTCCCACTTAGACGTCATGTATTCATTCAGACAAAATGAGATCACGCACGCAAGTGTCATTTATTTAAATGCAAGGTCATTTGCGAAGATCACTTAATGAATACCGAACTTACAATGTCCTGTGAGATCTGTGAGATCTGCACACTAAGCTCTACTTCTACGATCAACAGGTTACTTGTACCTTTCCACCTGAATCCCCCTTTTTCTTAGGGAAATGGATCTTACCCCCTTCAGGGGATACAGTCAACATATTCTAAACCCCAGGGCAATCAATTTTGGAATAAACGTCTGTAAAATAAATAAATAAACAAATAAATAAAATTTATTAAAAAAATCGAAGATTCTTTTGATATTCCTCAATACAAATGGGCTGTGAGCCTGGCAATTGGGTCTTTTCCTTGTAACTCTGAAGATTGTTTCTGATACCCAAAAAATCCACACAATCTTTTGTTGTATACCCTTTCTTTACTTCTATTATTCTTCTGTTCATCTTTGGTATCTTACGTTCTTCTTCCAGCGTCTGGACCTAGTCTTGGGGACTTCGTGTCTGGTCTTCTATTTCTCTGTTCTTGCTGGTTGGTCGTCCTTGATTCATTTCTTCTTCTAGGTCAGTTTTGTTGCCAAGACATTCATCAACCACAAAACCATATTATTTATTTAAATCTTTATTTACTTAACTAAACACATTTCTCTAACTAACACAACGCGCGTGTGCAGTGAGCTCCAGCTTAAGGCCTTATCTGCCTGACGTCCAAGCTGAAACTGAGAGCCAACCAGGTCCCACGTGACTTCACGTATTTCGCAGGCTTTCTGTAATATTCCATGGAAAGTCCCGCCCGTGATATGAAAAGGGGCCAGCCATCCCTTCAGAAATACAGGAGGTTGACAATAATCTATGCATGGATTATGTAACACTTTTACATTATTCTTTTACTTTCTTGAAGATATAGATAGACAAATGAGTTTATTTGTCTCCAGTTAATATCCAAAAGTCTAAGCTTCATCATTCAATGTTGGATGTTGCTTCCTGACTTTATTGGTATGGAGGCGCGTGGGCTAGTGGTTAGAGTCGTGGAAAATGGACTCGTCGATTCGAGTTCATTTCCTAGACGAAGCTGTTGGCATTTCACATAGCGCTAATACCCTTGGGAAAGGTATGAATCCATATATTCTCCATCCAGCTATGGGTTAAATAGTAGGACAGACTGGGCCCTTCAGCCTTGGATAGGTAACCAGTCTAGGAGAGGGATAACTCTGAATTCAAAATTCCTGAGGTCGGTCGTTGATTGGGTTTGTGGCAACCCTTGATGCACCAATTCTTTCATATCGACTGTGCCAAAAAGTGTGGATGGTCCAACACAAGCCTTCACCACTATAAACAAATCACTGTGTGGGTGTTCATTGTGTGTATGAACCCTCATCGAAAATCGACGGGAGAGTCCATAACATAATAGAAATAAATATCTCTCCTGAATCACAAATGCATTAACTCAATATACCAACTCACCCACAAAACAAATTAAAAAACACTTCGGAACAGAATCTAAGATATTAATAAATGTAACATCAAACGGATGCTGACCCGACAGTAGCTTCAAACCAAATGAACAAAACATGTTTCTGCGCATAAGGCTCCACGCAAACTTCCGAAAGAAACCCCAAATTTACAAACAATAAAAAAAAGTCCCTTTTTAATTTTTTTCAATCAATCACAAACTTTCCCCCCAAAGCTTTTCAAAGAGAATCTCAATCATAAACATAAAAAGGCTGACTAAAAGTCACGAAAGCAGTTGACTCCGACATTGGTATACAGCATCACTTTTTCGGGAAAGATCAAATGACTGCTGAACCTACCGGCCCTCGCCACATCCCCACGTCACACACAACCAAGTCACCCGGCCAAGAAACACATTTTCACCCCTCACTTACTCTCACTTCACCGAGTAAAAAAAAGACTATCATTTCTACATTTTTCCAACTTTTTTAACATTTTGAATAAACGAAATCAATTTCATTTTATCGTCCGTTTTTTTTTTCTACCATACGCTTTCTTGTTATATATCAGTATCGTATCTGAAAAGTCTACAGTGAAATTTGTCATTCAATAGAATAATTGATTGGGTGTAGGGACCAGCACACAGACTAGAAGCGAACTCGCTACCGTGCCTTAACCATGAATCGCAACGACTTGCCAATTTTAAAAATTTGCATGAGAGTTTGTTTTGTTTTGTTTTACGGCATATTAACCTCAGTGGGTTATTTAATGCCGTCAAAGTTTTGAAATGAATTCATTGTTAATGGATACTAAATTTTTTTTATAAACTCATGTTTTTCTATTTAACTCATAGATGAGACCCTAACAGGTACTACCACTTTAGGTTAGAGTGGACCAGGGACCAATGGTGATTAAGGGGTTATCCACATTCTTCAAACCTCCAAAATTGGAACCTCACCATCAAATAGTTTAACGTAATTCCCAGGACATGAAGACCCCAGCCACCGTCTTCTAACACCCATATGATAAAAAGGGTTGGGGCTTTCCATAAAGGCAATAGTATAGGGGCAATCATATAGATGCTAGGGCTTTACATGACCAGCCGATTGATCGGATAGGGTGTCACCGCCCGTCTAGCCTAAGTAAGGGCTCAAGTGGAGTTTTGCATGTCATGGACTGCTCATCTACCAGGGTTCCATCCTTAAGCATCACAGGCCACCACCCACGGCCAACAGGTGGCTCAATTGGGGGAGTCTTACCCCTCTTCAGAGGTGCAGTCGATGTATTCTAACGCCCCACCGACAGGACGGAATTTGCATAAGAGACGCAGTCTCACAGTTTGTCCTTCACATTTAATTTTGTCTTAGCGTTGTCATTTCGTTTGGGTACTTCAAGCGTCAAACTGAAGAGATATCAAATCAGACATGGCTAAGAAAAGGAAACCTCAAGAGAGAAACCGAATCGCTTATAATCGCAGCACAAGACAAGACCATAAGAACAAAGTATATAAAGGCAAAAATAGATAAGACGCAGCAGTGATTGCCGTGTGTAAATTCTAAAATCCATCGACTTTATTCTACTGAGTAGAATAGAAGTTCCAACTATCCGAAAGTTTACAGTTCAACGGGTGTGTTGATTCTATTATCTGATATGAGAAATATTCTAAAACATTGAGTTGTCAAGAAATAATTATACTTGGCCACTTGTTTACGCTCTTTTGGTCACAAATTAATAAAATCAATATAACATACAAAGAGTGATAAAATTAATGAAACTGGGGTTCTTCAACACACTACAAAAGATTTATTAACAAGATATGTGTGCGTAATATTGCGAGCACGTGGGAGTGTACAGGTGTTTTCAAGCAAATCCAAAGCATTGTTAGTGAAGGAACTTTTAATTCAAACAGATTTCTTAAGCAATGGAAAAATATACGTCGCCATTTTTCCTGATTAAATATTTGAATAGGAGAATAAATTGCTTGATGCTAAATTGAAAAAAAAAAAAAACAAAAAACAAAACAAACAAAAAAAAAAAAACGCCAGAAAAACACCCCACATCCCCCCCAAAATAACAAAAACAAACCAAAATAAGAAAAATAAACTAGTTTATTTTACTTTTTTTTTTACTTATTCTTTTAACTCGTCTCTTACTTTAAAGAGACGCTTATTTCAAGCAAGGGTTTTGAAGAGGCTTTTTGCCTAAGCTGTCAGTTTCATAGATTAATGTGATATAATCATATAGTAGAAGTAAAAAGAGCTACCGAAAAGTCTTCGGGTTGTAGCGATTTTCTGCCCCTGCTGGGATGGACTTGTGTCCAAAAGGGTTAACTTCCCTTACCGCGAGTGTTTCACCACTAGGTGACACTACTAGCTGGGTATTTAAACAGCAGCCCGGGAATATTTGTCTCTCTCTTTCTTTTGGTATAGCATCCACAAAATATGGACTAGAGGCGTGGTGTTTCTGTCCATTAAGTAAGTGACTCTCATTTTCTTTATAAACTCTTTCCTACTTCCAAAGACCATAATCCTATCTGGGTTTTTTTTATCTTGTCATGTATGTCATTCTCCACGTGCTCAGTCAATAAAGTCTGTATTGTTATTATGTTGTACTTCTTTGTTTCGGATTCATTTATGTATATTTTCACCTACGTTGGAAGGTTATTCTGAGCCTTCTAACGTATTATATATATTTACCAACCCCTCCACACGAGCAGGATGTGACACAAGGTCAATTTCTTAAGCGGAGTTAAACAGGTTTGAATTCAGAGTTTTCCTTCTCCTAGACTGGTTGCCTAACCAAGGTTAAAGAGCCAAGTCTGCCCTACTATTTATCCATAGCTGGAGGGAGAGTAGGATTCATACCTTTACCAAGGATATTAGCGCAAAGTTAAATGCAATTATCACATCCAGGATTTGAACTCGGGGCGACGAGTCCATTTCCCATGACTTTAACCATCGCACTACGCGCTTCTAACGTATTATAAGAACCACACATTCAATTCTTATAGGGCCAACAAAGAAAGTAATGATATGCTATTTCACACAATCACCTAGAAGTTTAACGCACTTGGCACAGTATTTATTAAGTACAGGGTGGTTCGAAAATCTTGCCACCCTTACATATTGTTTTAACATTCATTATTTTTTGTCTTAATACTATATAAGTTATGTAATTATTTTACCTCTAAAAATCAATCTTTAAAGAATTAATTATTTTCTAGGATTCCGGGTTGTATTATATAATTATTTTACCCCCTAAAAATATATTGAGGTAACAAGACTTTCGGACCACCCTGTACTTTAACCTTAAAAATGTTATTCCGGTTAAATCAACTTAACGGACCTAAATTCCACCATCGTATGTCCCCCCGCCGAAAAAAAATAAAAATCAGGTAATTAACCGAATTTAATGAAATTTTCAGTGTTGATATATTAATGAATAAAAGATATAATGCACCAGTTATTTTACTTAAAAACTTTTACATTTTTTCAGGTAATTTAATTTGAACCACGTATCTTTAAGGTGTAACACAGATGCTCAAAGATACGTGGTTCAAATTAACTGACCTGAAAAAATGTAAAAGTTTTTAATTAAAATAACTGGTGCATTATATCTTTTATTCGTTAATATATCAACACTGAAAATTTCATTAAATTCGGTTAATTCCCTGATTTTTGATAATTTTTTTCTGTCGGCGGGGTGGAATTTAAGTCCATTAAGTTCGATTTAACTATCATTCCTTTCATAGTTGATCCGAGAACTTTTCCCTACCTTCTCTTTTTTTCTATTAAATTGTTCAAAATGTATAATATTGTTTCCCCGATGCTTTTTTTTTTCATTCTGAGGATAATTCTAGTTTATTTTCTTAGTTTGGCCGATAACTTTTCGTCACATCCTTATGTCTGGAGGTGTGGGGAAATACTTTTTCATAATTCGAGTAGTACTCTGGCTCGTTTAAAGTAAATGTTTGCTTTCAGTAAGTGTGTGTGTGTGTGTGTGTGTGTGTGTGTGTTTGTGTGTGTGTGAAAAATTCAAGTTATCCCATGACTCTGTAGATGGAAGGTGTGCCATATTGTGTCCTCAAGGACATTTTCAGGGGTCAATGTGTTACTTGATGGTGCCCGTATCCCCTCTAAATAACATGTGACACATGTAAACACTTCTAAACATATCAAACGGCAAGACTAAACACATCAAATTTAAAAAATAACAAACAAAATAAACTCAAAACAAATATTAAACCCCTGAAAACTACATAATCAAAAGTTAACAGCTTAAACATTTCCAAATAAAAAATTGAATTTGGTTGAAATTAAATATATAGAATGGTCCGAAAGTATTGTCACCCATACATATTCTTTTAACTTTCATTTTTAACTTTCATAATGTTCTGTTTTAATTAAAAAGATATCGTCAGGGTGGCCTAAAGTCGGTATCAGCCAATCAGTAAGGGAGTCTATCCCCTTTTCAATAGCGCTAGACCAAGGAGATTGTTTTCGCGTCCTGAGGTGGAGCTGAACACCTGCCATCAGCTCCTTACTTTACCGCACAGATCCCTATGCTACTCATACGCTGAGTTGGCGAGGGCCGGTATTGAACTAGGAACCTTGTGGTTTCTACCGACTGAGCTAACCCGGCCCTCAATATAATAATATACTATAACATATAGTCACTAACAGGACCTGTGAATATACCACAGTATGACAATTTAATTATTACAACGTTTGATATGTTTACTTAAGAGCTATTGATAAACAGTTCAATATGTAAAACGTTAATAATCTTGATTTAACTCTCTCTCACTTTTTTCTTTCTTTCCTTCTTTTCATCTTTTCATTATATTCAATTGAAACAGATTAGCGTTATCGCTTCCGCGCACTCACCCCTTATCTATCTTTTCCCTACTTTCTTTCTTTCTTATTATATTTTTTCTGTGTAGCATGTACTTTTTCTTCCCTTTCTTTGTTTATAATAAAACTGGAATGGTCCATTATTTAACAGAGGTGACGACACTCATTAGAAATAAGAATTCGGCGGATAAGCAACATCAGCTAATCAGGATTTACATTTTTGCATTTCATTTTGGACGATTTGGATGGTCTCATATTTAACCAGAGTGTTGTGCAAGATGTTGACGGTCGTACAATTAATAATAATATATACTCATAATCATGATATAATAATAATAATAATAATAATAATAATAATAATAATAATAATAATAATAATAATAATAGACAAATATCTGGACCTTGCCAGATAACTGAAAAAGTTATGGAATATGAAAGTGAAAGTGATACCGATTGTAGTTGGTGCACTTGGAACAGTCCCAAAAGGATTAGAAAAGGGCTTGGAAAGTTTGGATATCAGAGGAAGGATTGAAACCATTCAGAACACTGCACTGCTGCAATCTGCCAGAATACTCAGAAGAGTCCTGGAGACCTGAGGAGACTTGCTATCACTCACTCCAGTGAAAGACCATCAGCTAACACTGATGTGAAAACTCAAAAGGAGTAAATAATAATACATACATACATACATACTCATAAACATGACATAATAATAATAATCTTATTATAATGGAGATTGTGTGTTTTTCTGTCTGTAACCGAAACTATATTACTAATCGAGTCACAATTAACATAGTTATTTACATCACATTCTCCATGATTTTATTTATATTTAAACCTGAATTATTAATAAAATTGCTTCACCTTTTTATTAGTGTTGTCCATATCTACATATGAATAACATGCAATTGTATTTATATATACAAAAAATAGCGGTTTGCAGGGTGAATGGGAAGGCTAATTTGCATATTGATATTAAAAATGTGATTTTATTAAATGTGTGCTTAGTATTATTGATTTCTAATTGTTTGGTTTTATTTTAATGAATATAAGCAAAAATCTCTTCAATGAATCTTAAATGAAATCAATTAACAAGAAAAAATAAGTGTAATTTTATTCTTTATTTCCTAATTTAACTAAATAGTTAAATAAGTAAAATTCAGCAATGAAAGACGGCAGTGATGGAAGAGTAAGTTTCATTTCTATTTTTCTATTATACCCCCACTCTGTTACATATCTTTTTATCTGCCTTCTTATTAGACTTTCTAATTTAATACGATATTTAATTACATTAAAACTTAAATACTTGCACCCGGAGGGTGCATATATTTGCTAGTAATAATAATAATAATAATAATATGTACTACTCCGGTAGAGCGTTCGGCTGGGAACCACAATGTTCCTAGTTTGATACCGGCCCTCGCCAACTCAGCGTATGAGTAGCACAGGGATCTGTGTGGTAAAGTAAGGAGCTGATGGTAGGTGTGGCGCTCCACCTCCGATGCTAAAACAATCTTCTTGGTCTAGCGCTAGTGAAAAGGGGATAGACTCCCTCGCTGACAGGCTGATACCGACTTTAGGTCGCCTCGTCGACTGTACTTTTTACTACTACTACTACTACTACTACTACTACTACTACTACTACTAATAATAATAATAATGATAATAATAATTATTATTAATTATTATTCCCGGTTTACAGTGAAAGGAAACCGTGAAGAGCCATAACTGCCCCAAATCCTAAATGTTCAGGGTATTTTCAATTTCACTGAATTTCAGATCACCGAAGTTAAGCGTTGATGAACTTGCTCAGTAATCAGATGGGTGAACGCTTAGTAATAAAATAATAACAATGTACTAATTATACTTAGTCACACGTATAAGATTTGGTTTCTTTGTTTAATGGCATGTCAACCTTCGTGGGTTATTTTATGTCAAATCCATCTTTGTAGAAGAACAGTGGTACTATTTAACTTATAGACGGGTAAATGAGGGGATTCATACCTCTTCCAAGAGTATTAGCCCGAAAGTGAACGTAATAGTGCCACTGGAATTCGAACTCGCTTACTTCGATGTTGCAGTCCAGCATGTTAACCACTACGCCACCTTGACTCAGCCCCCCACACATACAAGTCCATATTACATCGATAACATGTAATAAAGCTATTTGATGTGGTCAGTCTTGTGTCAAAAATCTGCGATAACCAAGTGGCAAAATATCATTGCTAATGCCACGTGTCAATAAAAAACGTACTTTTTTTTTATCTCTAGTTTCTTTTTTTCTTTTCATTCTTGGTGTCGTTTTTACGGAAAATACAAAAAAATGTCTGTTATAGTATTTCTCTGTTTAGACGATCGCACATATCGGGTCTTGTTTCAAAAAGAACCCCAATCGCTACGTGCCCTGTTTGCGCGTTTACCCTCATCACAGCCTCTTCCCTAAGAGTAAAGCTATCCTTACAACCCAAGGATCAAAGAGGATTGGGGTGGGGCTGGCTCATCGGCCGGAGAGGACTGTTGTTTTTTTTCCTCTTTGTTTTTGTTTTTTTTAAGTATTCCTGGATGTCGTTTCTGAATGACAGCTAGTCGTTAAGCTGCGGGGGTGGCGCTTAAAAAAAGCAAAGTAGATTACCAATGCCTATCTTCTTGACAGTCAGTCGGTTTGTATGCCCCCCACAAGCCCCGAAAATGCCACATGTGGAGACACTTTACACTGGAAGTCACTAGTTCCATGGTGGCCAGGCTAAAATCTAACAGAAAGACCAGTGTCTTAATGAGAAACACACGTCTTTAAATTAGACCTTAGAATGTTGAATGGTATATATAATATATATATATATATATTATATATATATATATATATATTCCATGCTTCAAAATACAAAAGAAAACAACGTTCACAAAGTTTATACATAACATATATATATATATATATATATATATATATATATATATGTTATGTATAAACTTTCTGAACGTTGTGAATATATATATATATATATATAAGTAAGTAAGTAAGTAAGTAAAGTCGTCGGGGCGACCTAATGTCAGTATCAGCCAGACAGCGAGGGAGTCTATCCCCTTTTCACTAGCGCTAGACCAAGGAGATTATTTTAGCATCCTCACTTTACCGCACAGATCCTTGTGCTACTCATACGCTGAGTTGGCGAGGGCCGGTATGGAACCAAGAACCTTTTGATTCCCAGCCGAACGCTCTACCGACTGAGCTAAACCGGCCCTTCATATATATATATATATATATATATATATATATATATTATATATATATATATATATATATATATATATATATATATATATATATATATATATATATATATATATATATATATATATATATATATATATATATATATATATATATATATATATATATATATATATATATATATAAATAAATAAATATATATATATATATATATATATATATATTACGTTATTGTAGTGTTAAAATATACTAATATATAAGAAATACTGTTGACTTACCAATTGTATTCGAATTCATAGTGTAGATGATACTACACTATGGAGATATTTATACTCATTGCTGTTAGCCGATTAAAAATCGCTTGATGTAAATGTAAACCATCTTCCAATAAAAATCCATTAACTTCAAAAATTGAAGTTAATGGATTTTTATTGGAAGATTGTTTGTTTGTTGAAAATTATTTAGAAAATTATTTACTAAGGAGAACTGCTAACTGACTTAGGAAATATTAGTAAATCACTTAGCAGTTGTGCTTAGTAAATAATTTCCAACATTCAAACCGTCTTCCAATAAAAACCAATCAACTTATTTTTTTTTACATCAAACGATTTTTAATCGGCTAGCCACAATGAGTATCAATATCTTCATTGTGCAGTATCATCTACACTATTAATTCGGACACAATTGCTAAGTCCTTGTCGAACTCGTGAACTGTCCCCAAAAAATCTAAATAATACAAATTATCAACCCTCATCTAAAAAATCAGACAAATAAAAAACAACTTTAAATCCTTGTCTGTCACACACACACACACACACACACACACACACACACACACACACACACACACACTCAGTATATTAACTCCGAGTCTCTCTGCTACATTAGATCTTGATTACCCTCACCCCCATCCGGGTAACCCATTCAGTTATACCCAAGATAACTATCACTGACTACTCGAGCTTATGTTGTTAAGGTCTGTGATGTGTTGCAGTGATCAGTAGTCTAGATATTAAATGAAATAGGATGGAATGAAAGGAATGCTCCTGAAAAACGTCTTAAAGGCATAAAAATAAGGTAAACTAAATTTATGTAATTGATCTTTGAATGCATATAATGTTAACTCAGAAAAATCTGCCCAGCAAATTATCTTCAAGCAGGATCTGCTAGTTTATTATTTCTGTCTGTCTGTCTGTGTATAACTAGAAGACGACTACACTAGTGATCCCACCATGATGAAACTTTACAGACATGTTAAGCAAATATTCAGGAACAGGACTAGCGAATTTGATTTCAATAAAAATTAATAATGGTGTTAGATAGCTGTTATTATCTACTATATAAATCGCAATTTCTGTCTGTCTGTGTATAACCAAAAGGTGCCTACACATAGTGATCCAACCAAGATGAAACTTTACAGATATTAAGCTAATATTCAGGAACAGGACTGGCTAACTGAATTTCAATAAAAATCAATAATGGAACCCCTGGGGATATCTTTACACCGACTGTTTATCATAATTCTTGAATGTTTTATTTACTACAACTGCGTACTCTTGTGTAATCCAATTGTTTTTTTTAAGAAAATACTCTTACGATATAAAATAAAATCTATACATATATTTACCGACCCCTCCGCACGAGCAGATTGCGATACAAGGTCAGTTTCTTAAGCGGAGTTTAATAGGTTTGAATTCAGAGTTTTCCTTGTCTTAGACTGGTTAATTATCCAAAGTTAAAGGACATAGTCTGCTCTACTATTTACCCAAAGCCGGAGGGAGAATATATGGATTCTTACATCTCCCAAAGGGTATTAGCGCTATGTGAAATGCAAACAGTCTAGGATTTGAACTCGGGTCGACGAATCCATTTCCCACGACTCTAACCATTACACCACGCACCTCCATACGGAATCTATATATGAATATAAATAAGAGATTTATTTTAAAATTTTAAAATCCTGGGCAACACCGGTTAGCCCTTCTAGTGTTTCATAAAGAACGAGTTGATAGAATGAAGATAATTTAGTTTGTTGTCCCAAAATGATTAAAGGTAAGCCAGGGCGTAGGTGCAACAGAAAGTGCAGTCAGTTATTTTTTTTTAGTTTTCCATCAAGCTAAAACTGATACAATGTCATTCTTTAATTTAGGGTGCCACGCAGGAGGCAACCCTCCCATAGCGACAGGTTTAAAAATTGCTTTGAATCCATTGATATTCTCTTTGGGCGCTTCAGGCACAGGGAATAAAAACCCAGCCCATACTACATTTAGGCGTGATGGGGATGCTACCTGGGGAGAAGGTCCCCTAGAATCCTGCTATAAGCATTTGGTACCCCCCTTAGCCAAAAGGTGGAAAATCAGTAATAAACCTTTGACAAAAATTCCTGTAACTTTGTCTGAAAATAGAAACCGAATTCTTGTATAATATTTTCCTCTTTCCCGAGTGGGTTTGGTTTGGTTTCTTTGTTTAATGCCATATCAACCTTCCTGTGTTATCTAATGCAAAAGCCATCTTTGTAGAAGAACAGTAGTGGTACTCTGTAACGGTAGCTGGGAGTTTTCCTGACCCGGAACATTAAGTATATTGGTTAGCTCAAAGGAGCCATTCACTCCAGGTAGCACCCCCTCTCTGCTCTAAGATGATTACGGTCCGAGACACCCCAAAGCAGAATATCGATAGCGCTCACTAAACTTGACCTTGTGGCATACCTGTCAACGCGGAGAAGTAGGTAAATATATTTCCATATCAGTCTCCAGTGCTTTCTGCGCTACTAATCATTAGATAAGATAAATCGAAAATTCTTCCAAGCCGTAGCCGTATCAGTGCTACTGTACGGCTGCACCACTTGGACTCTAACGAAGCGCTTAAAGAAAAAGACAATGATGTTGCGTGCTGTTTTGAACAAATCTTGGAAGCAGGACCCACAAGAAATCAGCTGTACGGCCACTTGTCCCTTATCACACGCACAAGATGAATGTTATGCTAAACACTGCAAGGACGAATTCATAACTGACGTTTTCTTGTGGACAGCTACACATAGACATACCAGTATAGGCCGACCAGCAAAAACCTTCATAAATCAACTCTGCGTGGATACTGGATGCTGCACGGAGAACCTCTCAGTGGCGATGACCGAAATGGAGGGTTGGAGAGAGGGAGGGTCAAAGACATCCGTGCTGCCAGCAAGACATGATGATAATCAGGAATTTAGAAACAATTGGCTGTTGGCATTTTCAGTTGTGTCTGCCCGAGGGTGATGTTTTGGAAATTAGCCATCTTAAATCAGTGATTCGGAAGTGTTATTATATGGTGGTATCATATATATATATATATATATATATATATATATATATAATATATATATGTCTATAATATATATTATATATGATATATAATATAGACATAATATATATATTTTTTTTTTACATACCATCTCTCCGACACAAGCTCCATAAAACAACACTTTATTAAAAAACACCCAGAAAAATCCACCTCCCCCGAAATTAGAAAAATCTTAAACGAAAATACTAAAATTATCTACAAAAATAACAATAAGAAACGCCTACAGATCCTAGAAGACATATGCATTAAAAATAAAAAACCTAACATTAATAAAATAGCCTTTAAAGTCGGAGACAACGTATTAAATATCTTCAATAACTAACACTCACCTAACCCCCCTCTTAAAAATAATAGACTCTCTGAATTTGATAAAAGCATAGATAACAAAACTAAAAATCAACTAAAAACCAAATTACATAACCCCATGAATACGACTGGAGCAACAGTCGAAAGCGCTCGGGAAATAAGTATGAAAAATATGATGAATCAACTCGATCCAGATTCAAAAAGGATAGCCAGAAGACTGGAAAAAATATCCATACAAAAAATGAAAAAAGAATACTCCGTGGTATTCAATAACACATGTCTTACGAATATATATATATATATATATATATATATAATATATATATATATATATATATATATACGCATATATCAACTAAGAAGCATACGTGGACCCCATTACAACAACATGCACACAACACCTATCTCGGAAGGTAAACCACTCCACGAAAAAAGACGACTGAAATCTATCTTAAACGAAATAAAACGAAACTTAACATTCAAAAACGGAGTTTCTTATATCTTACACCCAATGCCTATACTAAATCCCAAACAATATATATATATATATATATATATAATATATATAATATAATTAATGGTGATATTATGATTTCACACTCATAACTTAAAGTTTCTTGTTAATCCAATCATCAGATGAGAAGTGGTTGAGATGTCAAAAACCAGTCGTGAAATGGTTGAGATGTTAAAAATCAAATTTTTTAGCGTTTATATGAAGCGTTTTTCATAATATATATATATATATATATAATATATATATATATATATATATATATATATATCCTGATGAGCCCATGCAGTTGTAAACATCTTTTGCTTTTTTATTATATCATATTCATACTGTCAGATTAATTTCCATTTTATTTTCACACACACACACACACACACACACACACATATATATATATATATATATATATATATATGTGTGTGTGTGTGTGGTGTGTGTGTGTGAGTAAGGTAATCAAAATGACTAGTAAGTAAGGGATGGATCTATTTGGGATCATCGAAATCAGGGGTGGGGAGCTGGGATCACGCGATTTAATTAATATCTTACAGGACACAATGTGCCAGATTCATACTTTTAGCACGAAGTGAAAGGCAAACAGCTGCGTCCAGGATTTGAACTTGACTAACGAAATTCATTTCTCCTAACGATTACCGTTACTTGTAAAATCTGCGATACCACTTTTATCTATATTTTATATATAATAATATATATTTATATATTATTCATATTTTATTTATATTGATCTATGTCTTCAAGCCTAAATAAAAGATAATTCGATCATTAAAAACAAAAAGAAAAAAGCAAAACAAAAAAAAAACAAAAAAAAAGAAGCAAAACAAAAGCAGACTAAATAAACGATGTAATGCCGTTTTTGATTGATCATTAAAACTAACATCAGAAAAATGAAAATGTCAAATAGTTTGAGCAGAAATGCGAAAACAATCAATATATTATAAAACAATGAACTACAAAAAAATTAACAAATCAATAATTCGTCCTGTTCTTCTTATTTGCTTTGCGGTTTTAACACATTAGAGACAGATCTACATTTGGTTTCTAAAAATAAAATAAAATAAAAATGTCACTAGTATTATTTATATTATTCAGACTATTGGACACATTGGATAAAGGGTTAGGTTAAGACAGTTCTAAGTGACAGTTATTTCTAGACTGCAGGTTCAATCCTGGTTAGCAGTAACATAGAATGATAATCAACACAGCTTAACACCTGTACCCCAGCTATGGTTAGTGGAATGAGAACAGGACACCCCCGTGGACTGAATAAAGGGATAGGTTCTAAGTTCCGTGATGGCTTCCGATTACAACAAGAAGGTTCCCGGTTATGACAAGTGGGTTCCCGAGTTCGAAAAGAAGGTTCCCGAGTCTGAAAAGAAATACCTGAAGAAGGCCGGAGGACACATCTGCCGAAACGTTGTACAGATAACAATGACAATAGTCCGAATAATACAAATAATACTAACTATCAAGCGTCATCTCAAAAATCATCAGAGAAATAGTAAAAATGTCACATCAAATAGATTACCATTCACGTATGTTACGATTTTTGTGGCCATTTTTAGGCTGCAAGTGGAGGGCACTTTATAGTGGAGATCCCTGGTATTCCCCATTGTTAGGTAGAATCATTTGGTTGTTCCTAGATATTCCTTAATGTTGGATAGAATCCTCTGATTGTTCCTTGGTGTTCTTTAGTGTTCGGTAGAATCCTTTGGTTGTTCCTCGATGTTCCTTATCTTTCGGTAGAATCCTTTGGTTGCATATCCGTTAGTCCGTGTCAAATACGTGCAAATGAACAGCTTTCAAGATCGGCGATTAAATAGTTAACTAACCACGTATTCGAGCGTGTTGATTTGCTGATTGAATCCATGCGCCCACGCTGAGTCTATAAGTTTAAGTGGTGGACTTCAGCACACCATATATATAAAAATATTCCAACAACGTATACAGTCATACTAGCAGAAGATCCAGAAGATAATAGTTTTAGTAAAACATTTATTCTAAGGCTAACAACCACAAATACATGAATTAAAACTTATTTCAATTCTAAAGGTCTATTATACAACAAAACACTGACAATATAAATGTCCTTCCTATATGTAGAGTAAAGTCTGAGAGACCTACCAGTGTGATGGAAAGGGAAATTAAGGATATCTGGTATCTTCTATTTGAGTCAATCCTGAATTCTGGTTGACTTGTTGTAGAACTGGTCCTTATGTGTCTGTTGAATATGGGCGCTAAAACTAATGGGTGCGTGACGTGATTGCTAAGCCCAATCTCAGAAAGGCTCTTCCACTTTTAACTTCATACAAAGAAACATAAGTATTTGACTGACCCCAAACTGGCATTACCTGGGACAAAAGATCGGAAAGGTAACATAACCTACGACACAGGAACAAACCAGGTTGATTAACTGATTTTAATGGCATGTCAATCCGTCTAGGGTTATTTTATGCCTATAGGTTAAGGAATTCTATCGAATACGAATAATTTCGTTTTATTCATTCTTGATGGATATTGAAAATTCTTTTTTTAAACTCAATTTTTTAAACACATTTTTTAAACCCCTTTTTTTCTATTTAACACATAGATAGGACCCTAACAGGTACTACCATTCCGGTTCAGAGTGGAGCTGGGAGTATTGACAATGAACGGTACTCTGTACTCCTCAGAGCTCCAGAACTAGAGCCTCAATACAAAATGTAGTTTAATGTTGTACCCCGGACACCCCTTTGTAAGGAAATCATATTCGATCTGCAGGAGATATAGTTACTGTATTCAATTCCCCCAGGGCATTTATTATTGAAAATTTTCAGCTTTCATCCCATAGTCTTCATTTATTGTTTTACTCACATTAAACAAAACAGTTTTCAAATAGCTAACCATTCATTAACGCCAGGGAATACTTTCACTTTTACAATCAAACGTAATTAAGGTGTCCTTGTAATAGATGGTGAATATCAAATGTGCTATGACTTCATATATATTCAAAGATCGTTAACACCGAAAAACAACGACTAGAAGGCTTCACTCACAATTATTACCAAGTAAATATTAAGATGCGGTTAACGAACATCTTTTGGCTTGCAATCAATTTCTATGTCTGCTTTGTTATGTTCAGCAAGACTGAAACAGCTTACATACAAAAAGAAACGCCCATAACCAAAAGTAACATTTTATCACTAGCATCTTTAATATTAAGATGATGTATAAGAATATACATGTGTGGGTGTGCACGCCCACACATTACTAACTGGTATTGAAATTGTTATTCTGAAATGCGCTAAATATTGTTTCGAAAGACTTCATCTTACTATAATGGAGATTATGTATTTTTCTGACTGTAAATGAAATTATATTACCACTTCTTCACTACAGATTTCACTTCCTCGTCACTGGAATTTTTGCCTCCCTTCGGCCCCATGAAAGAGGGTTTGAGAGGTAAGCATTATTCCAGTGACGAGGAAGGGAAATCTATAGTGAAGAAGTGGCTCAAAGAACAGTCAACAAAATTTTACGGGGCAGGGATAAATGCTCTCATTTTAAGGTGGAACATTGCTATTGAGAGAAACGTTGACTATGTATATAAAAATACCATGTGTTATACAAGGTGGCCCCCGCCCTGTCGGCTGGGGCGTTAGAATGCACCGACTGCACCTCTGCAGAGCGGTAAGACTCCCCCAATGGGGCCACCTGTTGGCCGCGGTGGCGACCCGTGATGCTTAAGGATAGAGCCCAGGTGGATGAGCAGTTCATGACATGCAATACTCCAATTTGGCCCTATCTTGGGCTAGACGGCGTTCGGAGAGGCCCCTCCGATCAATCGGCTGGTCACGTCAAGCCTAGCACCTATATGATTTTCCCAACCCTATTGCCCTTATGGCAAGCCCCAATCCCTTTTTATCATATGGGTGCTAGAAGGCGGTGGCTGCGGGTCTACATGTCCTGGGAATGACGTTAAACTCTATCTGATGGTGAGGTTCCAGTTTTGGAGGTTTGGGGAATGTGGAGCACCCCTTCATCACCATTGCTCCCTGGTCCATTCTGTCCCGGAGTGGTAGTACCTGTTAGGGTCCCATCTATGGGTTAAATAGAAAAATGTATTCATAAAAAAATTGTATTATCCATTAAGAATTGATTTATTTCAAAACTTTATCGGCATTAAATGACCCACTGAGGTTGATATGCCGTAAAACAAAACAAACAAAAAAACAAAAACAAAAACAAGGTGGCCCCCTAAAAAACTGACATAAAAAATGAATCATTTAGTCTTTTGAGTCATAAAACATAGGTCAAGGAAACAGATCTTTTTAGCTTTTTGTGAAAAATGCTATCTGTTAGATTGCCTCAATTTTCCCGGATGTGAAGTTGCACCTTAATTCAAGCACTTTGCATGACTTTGCTTAAATTTTATATCTTGTCGTGGAAACAACACCCGACAAGGAAGCAGCTGTACGGACATGTGTCCCCTATCACACAAGCCATCCGAGTGAGATGAACAAAACATGCTGGACACAGCTGGAGAAGCAAGGACGAACTCATATTCTCCTGTGGAAACCAGCACATGGACATGCCAATGTGGGCCGTCCAGCAAGGATCTACATTGACCAGCTCTGCGCGGATACTGAATGCTGCACAGAAGACCTCCCGGGGACAATGAGTGACAGAGAATATTTGTTGGAATTTTTATATATAAGGCGTGTGACAGATGCCTACTCCTAAATATAGACTCGTTGAATACCACGTGACCACCGAAGGCATTCCTATTGCCCAATCACTGGCAGTGCTGCTGCTGCTGTTGGTGTACATATAGAGGTCTGATTCTTAACCTTGGATCACTGCTATTCGGACCATCTTGGACGTCGGACTTACAAAGAATACTATAACACCGGATTCTTATTGGCTTGCTTACTTACTTACTACATCTGGAACTAAGGATGCCGACCAGATACTTAACAATATTGGCGAGAGATTGTCATGGATATCCGTACTAATTGCGCGACATGATGATGATGATGATTTAAAAAAAATATCAGTGCGTTAGTTATTTATTTACGTTATTTTTTTACTCTCATTAAATAGTTAATCATTCAATAACGACAGAGACAAATTCCAGAAACCCATTATCGATCTCCTGTTACCCTTTGACCAATAGAAAGGTTATCCCTGATCTTGGAGTCTCACCATCATATGTAGCATATAACCATAAACATAACGGTTATGAACCCTCAGTCGGGAGAGCATCCGCCACGGAACCACAAGGTTCCGGGTTCAATACCGGCCCTCGCCAACTCAGCGCATGAGTAGCACGACTTGGATCAATGCGGTAAAGTGAGGAGATGATGGTAGGAGTGGCGCTCCAATTCAGACGCAAAAAATCTCCCTGGTCTAGCGCTAGCGAAAAATGGATAGACTTCCTTGCCGTCCGGCTGATACCTACAATAGGCCACTCCACATACTTTACTTTTTACTTTACTTACTTTTTACTTACTAGTATTTTGTGTAGCTACCAATGGAGGAAAATATATTTACAGGGGGCGGGGATAGAGAACGATGAAAGAAGGCGTTAAATAAAAAAATCATACTGTGGGGGGAAAGGGGTTAAACGTTTTAGGTTTAAAAGGTAGCTTGTTAATCATGGTACGTGTTCCTAGGGTGTGCTTTTAACCTCATCTTATTTTGTGGTTGTGCTGAAAAAAGGAATTCAAGGGAAGAAAAAAGAAGAGACAAAAAGGTAATTTTTTGATTTTGGTATTATTTTCAGGTCATAGCCACCACGTGGCAAGAAAATTTCTCCCTGGCCTGTAGCAGCGTCTTGTTCCAGTTAAGGCCTAAGCTCGAATGGCCGAGAGATTCTCTTGGGGGTCGGAAGTGGGTCCTTTTTTCCGCACATGCTCGGAGCGTTCTTCTGGTGAACGCTCATAGAAGTTTGTTATTTAAAAAAAAATTATATTTAAATTTAAAATTAAAATTAAAATTTTATTTTGATCCCCACAGTACAACCTATGTTTCATAATAGCTCTTACATTTGTATACACATTTCATACACTAATTCTAACGACTCTTATGGGCTGGAGGTTGATGTATATTGTATTACAAGTAGTCCTCTTCTGTTGACACAAAACTTCCTAATAAAAAGGGAGGCGCGTGGTCTAATGGTTAGAGTCGTAGGAAAAGGACTCGACGACCCGAGTTCAATTCCTGGACGAAGCTGTTTGCATTTCACATGGCGGTAATACCCTTGGGAAAGGTATGAATCCAATTCCAGCTATGGATAAATAGCAGGGCAGACTGGGCTCTTTACGTTTTAGGAAAACTCTGAATTCAAACCTGTTAAACTCAGCTTAAGAAATTGACCTTTTTTTCACATCCTGCTCGTGTGGAGGCGTTGGTAAATATATATAAAAATGTGCCATTAAAAAAAAAAAGAAGCCAAAAACTTGACCGGAATAACGATTACTAAAATAAGCATTTGAATCGTGTTCTCCCAACAAAGAAACATTCATTGGAAACTTTCGAAAAGGTGTCATGCATAGTAATATGACAACATTTAGGCTTGAACCTGGTTGACCGGATTTAGCTCCGCCCATGAGTTTAGAACTATGTGAACATGATAAAAAAAATCGTTGAAAAATCAAAACAGGAAAGGATACCTGCCGAGAGAGGAAAGTAAGAAAATCAAACAGAACAACACCCGAGCGATTGACATAACGCCTATTGTCGTCAGTTTTTTGGGGGGGTCTGTATGAATCTGGGGGAAAATTAAAATGATTATCCCAGATGCAAAACGCTAGGAGCTTAACCCGTTCGTGTCTTTGGGAGATTCTGATTCATGCGTAGAGTGTCTGAAAATGTAATTACGAGCCACTGATGCATAAAGCATGAATGAAATCTGGGGATTAAAAAGAGAAAAAAAACACAAGAAAAAAAAACGGATATCTGTAAAGATGGTGGGAGTGGTCCGATTCTTGCCAGTACACTTCGGCTGGAACGCAGAAATAGGATAATTTAAAAAAAAAAGATAAAGGAAGCTTTTTTTGCAATTAACACAAGTATCCGACCGTGAAAACTGATTTTTCGTTTCTCTCACAGCAAAACGCCAAAGACAATGTTTCCCTCGTCATTTCCGAGTCTAGACTGGAAGCCCTGAAGGCAACGACTCAATACGACCCAGTGTCAAAGAGTGGTATGGAAAATAAATAAATATATAAATCGTTTGTTGCTCAAATGCTGGAGACGCGTGGTGTAATGGCTAGAGTCGTAGGAAATGGACTCGTCGACCCGAGCTATGATAAATAATAGGGCAGACTGGGCTCTTTAACCTTGTTTAGGCAACCAGTCTAGGAGAGGGAACATGCTGAATCTAAACCTGTTAAACTCCGCTTGGGGTAGTCAGTACTAGAATAAGCTCAGTCTTAATTAGTAATTTATTTCAATAATAATAATAATAATAATAATAATAAGGGACAAACAGAAAAACAACAAAGACTAGAAAACAAAAATGGGAAGAAAAACAATTATATGGACACTTCAAACGACAAATTGGAGAAGTTGCACACGAAAAGACCTGGACGTGGTTAAGAAAAGGAAACCTTAAAAGAGAAACTGAATCACTAATAATTGCTGCACAGAATAATGCCATAAGAACAAACTATATCAAAGCAAAAATTGATAAGACCCAACAAAATAGTAAATGTAGATTATGCGGTAATAGAGATGAGACTGTGAACCATGTACTATGCGAATATAGCAAACTAGCACAACGAGAGTACAAAACCAGACACGACTGGGTTGGGAAGGTGATCCACTGGCAATTATGCAAAAAATTTAATTTTTACCATACAACAAAATGGTATATGCATAAACCAGAATCTGTTCTTGAGAAACACATAAAATTCTCTAGGACTTTGAAATAAAAACGGATCACCTTATCCCAGCAAGAAGAAAACTCAAAAGGAGTAAATAATAATAATAATTAATGCAATGATAGAGTGCATTATTATTTCACCACCGTGTTAGTGGGGCTTAGAATATGCTGGCTGTATCTCGATGATTAATATGGCTCCCAGCCAAAAAATGGGCGTCTTGGGTACGACACAAAACTGCATCTGATGATGAGGTTCCAGTTCTAAGATCTTAGGATTGTGGAGTACTCCTTCATGGTCCTGTCAGGGTCACTGAGTGGTGTCTATTTACCAATCTTTCCACACGAGTAGGATATAAAACACAGTCAATTGTTTTTATTTTCTATTAAACCCATAGATGGGACCCTAATATGTACTCCCACTCCGGTTCAGAGTGAACAAACCAGTAGAAATAATTGTTTTGGTTTGGTTTGTTTTGTTTTACGGCATATCAACCTCAGTGGGTCATTTAATGCCGATAAAGTTTTGAAATAAATCAATTCTTAATGGATAATACAATTTTTTATAAATACATTTTTCTATTTAACCCATAGATGGGACCCTAATAGGTACTACCACTCCGGGTCAGAGTGGACCAGGGAGCAATGGTGATGAAGGGGTGCTCCACATTCCCCAAACCTCCAAAACTGGAACCTCACCATCAGATAGAGTTTAACGTCATTCCCAGGACATGTAGACCCACAGCCACCGCCTTCTAGCACCCCTATGATAAAAAGGGGTTGGGGCTTGCCATAAAGGCAATAGGGTTGGGAAAATCATATAGGTGCTAGGGCTTGACATGGCCAGCCGATTGATCGGAGGGGGCCTCTCCGACCGCCCGTCTAGCCCAAGATAAGGCCAAAGTGGAGTATTGCATGTCATGAACTGCTCATCCACCTGAGCTCTATCCTTAAGCATCACGGTTCGCCACTCACGGCCAACAGGTGGCCCCATTGGGGGAGTCTTATCCCTCTGCAGAGGTGCAGTCGGTGCATTCTAACGCCCCTGCCGACAAGGCGGAATAATTGTTTTAATTTCAACTCTTTTATTTTTGTCTTCCTCACTAAAAGACACAAGTGAAATGTGCGATTTCATTTAAATGGTGCATCATCTTTTTATATTAATTATCTTGATTGTTCTTCATTATATTTGATTCGATCAGATTTGACATGTTCTGTTAGACTTGACTTTGAAGCTCGTGGTGTAATGGTTTGTGTCGCTGGAAATGGACTCGTCGACCAGAGTTCAAATCCTGGACGAGAGTGTTTGCATTTCACATAACTTTAATACCCTTGGGAAAGGTATTGTTACATAATTATTGGATCCCTAATACATTTTTAAGGTAGTGTAGAAATCATTATGGCGATTAGTGCAGCTGATGGCCTTGAGGGTGAGTGACAACGCTTGACATCACTCTGACCTTGCTTTCCGGGGATAAATCGTGAGAACCGGAACCCCCATAGAAGGCCCTCTTCCGGTTTAAGGATATAGTAAGTTTAAGTCAGTTAGAAGTTAGAAGCCGAGCTAGTAACGTGTAAGTCTCATCTGCGCAGAATGTCTGGTTGGGGATTTACAAATAAAATAACATCAACGTAAATCGAAGTCTTGTGTTTATTACCTAAAAACTAACAATAACACAGGGCTTCTGATAAGGAGTGATCCCTAACAGAAACCAGACTCGAAGTCCCCAAATAGAAGACCAGACCTTAGAAGATATACCAGACCAAGATGTTAGAAGATAGACGATCAGAATAGCAAAGCCGGCCAGAAGAAAATACGACCAGAGTAAAGAAGTAAGAAAAGGGTATACAACGTTATATAGATTTGGTACGGTGAAAACCCCAGTATGCAACAGTATGCATCCTAATATTCTCCTTCCAGCTATAGGTATGTAGTGGGACAGATTGGGTTCTTTAACCAGTCTAGAAGAAGGAAAACGTCACCTCAGAGCTCGCGAGCGTGACATAATAGATAAGGGTGACTGGGCAATAGTGTAACGGCTATCATCTGGCAAGATTAGGCAACCATCACACACACGCACACACACACAGACACACACATATATATATATATGTGTGTGTGTGTGTGTGTGTGTGTGTTTGGAGGCGCGTGGTGTAATGCGTAGGGAAATGGACTCGTCGACCCGAGTTCACATTCTGGACTGAGGCTGTTTTCATTTCATATAGCGCTAATATCTTTGGGAAAGGTATGCATCCAACTACTCTCCCTCCAGATATAGGTAAATCGTAGGGCTGACTAGACACTTTAACCATGTCAGGGTAAACTGTCTAGGAAAAGGAAAATTCTGAATTCAAACCTGTTAAACTCCGCGTGTCACTTCCTGCTCGTGCGGAGGTGTTGGTAAATGTATATATGATAAATATAATGTCAGAACCTTTTTCAGCGCCAGAATCTTTTTCAGCGTTTCAAAAATATCCCAGTTGTTCTATAATACTCAAATGATGAAGAGAGAAACATTATTCAGGAAATGATACGATTTTAACACCAACTTCACATTCTCAAGTCCAATTTCTTACCATACCACGTTTGTTAATAGTTTTAAAATGAAACGAGAGTGGGTGTAAAATTTCTGCCCAAAGTCCAGCCAAGTTAACATCATGTTGTTTCAAATTTCAGCCATCTGCTAAAACAATCAACTTGTTTACCAAATGAGCCAAAAACCCTTCCCCCAGCCGAAAACATTTTGGTAACATAACTCTTATGATGTTTTTGCGGGGACTTAATAATTTCCCAGGCAATTAAATTCGGATGAAGAAGATAACAACAACAATTGAAGATTACAAAAAAAAAAAAAAAAAACATATTCAGAAAGGTACAAAATTACAAACTTAATGGCGTTTGCGACCCGACTTATCTGTTGAGGGTTTGAAGGCATTGGGAACAAGTGAAATAGACGTCTCGCCGATGACTGCTCATCACTATAAGTGACTGTAGTCATGGAATTCAATTTATGTGCCAATATCGTATATTGGTGATTCGCCCTCTGGTGCCAGGGGCAGATAATTTATCTATAATTTTTCTGATACTCTTCATGATTATTTAATAACTTATATATAAAAATATTCCAACAACGTATACAGTCATACTAGCAGAAGATCCAAATGTTGTAATAATTTTAGTAAAACATTTATTCTAAGGCTAACAACCACAAATACATGAATTAAAACTTAGTTCAATTCTAAAGGTCTATTATACAACAAAACACTGACTGACAATATAAATGTCCTTCCTATATGTAGAGTAAAGTCTGAGAGACATACCAGTGTGATGGAGAGGGAAATTAAGGATATCTGGTATCTTCTATTTGAGTCAATTCTAAATTATTTAATAACCGGCGATCGCGTACAGATATTGAACTTAGCTTATAATTGAAAATGATATGTGTATTAAGTATTTTATAGATTGTTATTGTATTTTTGTATTATTTATTTAAGAAGCAACAACAACATTTATATGTAATAAAATTGAAAATCATCCTCTCTTGCTTTAATAGGTCCTCTTGGTTTTTTTTGCTTCGTGGAATTTCCACAGGTCCTGCTAGTCTTCATGGTTCTAATATCAAGAACTCTAAACAAAGTATAAATAATTGAGAATTGTTGGCAACTAACAGTTCATATTTATAAAGTTTTCTCCCAGGCACACACACACACACACACACACACACACACGCACACACACACACACACACACACACACACACATATATATATATATATATATATATATATATATATATAATGAGAATTTTAGTAATATATGCATGAGGGAAGAAAACGCGATGACATAATATGAAACCAGGCAAAGTTGATACTTGCTGCTTGCATTTATATTTTTGATAAGAAACGGATATTATTAAAGAATACTTATAAATTAAATTTGATGACGGCTTTAAAATGACAATATAGTTGAAATCTTCATATTGTAAACTAATTAAATTGATGTACATCTATTTTTATTAAAAGAGATGATTACTTCCTTGACGGTTCAGTACATATTGTGTCAGTCTCATTTACTTAAGAACAGAACTCCGAGATAACACTTGTGGCAGACATGTCAATGTCTGCTCCCCCTCCCACTCTCTCTGTCTCATTCTCTTTCTCTCTCACACTCTCTCTCACTCTCTCTTTCTCTCTCTCTCCCACTCTCTCTTCTCTCTCTCTCACACACACACACACACACACACACACACACATATATATATATATATATATATATATATACCCAACTTCTCCGCCACGGACAGGATGCAACACAAAGTTCTTGATATTAGCACCATGAAGACTAGCAGAACCCGTGGAAATTCCACGAAACGAAAAAAATCAAGAGGACTTATCTAAGCAAAAAAATAAAATAAATATAAATAAAAAAATAAAATTAAAATAAATAAAAAAAATACCACGAAAAATTATAATTCTGTACTCCTTTCTAGATATAAGCATCAGTACAAACATGGACCGCTATTGTATCGCAAACCCAACAGATTAACGGACCGTCTAGTTATTTTTTCTTAGTTGCAAAATCCTTGATATATTTATCGTATGAGTTTCATTCTTATAAAGAGGCGAAGATATACCCTTACTCGTAAATTAGGAGGAGTTGAGGGTGACAGGATCTGAGAGAGAAACCTTTAGATAACCCTGTTTTTTTGTTAGGATAATGTTATAATTTACTGTAGAATGATTGAACTAAAACGCTGATACAAACCTGGAAGAAAGGCGGCGAGCGTAATGTTAATTGTCTTAGGAAACGAACTTTGCGACGAGAATTTAAATCTTGTTTGAGTCTTAATGTATTTCCCTTTCACACAGATTGCTTTGTGAAAGGCGTGGATCTATCTCTTCTCCCCTCAGCTATGGGTAACTAGTAGTGTAGTCTATTTAGCGTTAGTACGGCAACCGTTCAAGGAGAAGAAAAAACCAGGTGTACTCCACTCACAAACAAACAACAAAGAAATAAAGCAATGCACGTGACAGGATATGTTTTGAGTAAAAACATCTCAATATGAGATTAGAACGAGGAAAGAATAACCACAGCTTATATGAAAATCACAGACGGCGTGAAACAGTCGTCCATTTTAATGTGATTTATTAGAACAAACTCCTCTATACTCATGAGACAATCATTCTCAAATAGACTGTTTTATGTGTTTTTCTTCTTCAAACACTACATTTTTCTAGTATATAAGCGTATAGTATAAACGAACCTTCGTTGCATTTTAAAGATCTCTAAGTTTCCATTTTTTTTATTGAAGTGGTTTAATCACGTGATACGCAAAGACAATATGTCAACCATTCATACAAGAACAACTTTACCAACAAAAGACTCAGAAGACGACAACCAAAGTGATGAAGTATAAAAATATATCTCAGGTAGTTGGGTTGTCGTCCTTGGTCTACAAGCTTCTCTTTAAATCAACCAATCACAAGCAAACTTTAGCGGCAAAATTGAAGATAGGATTTCTTCTTCTTTTGGTACCAACATCTTCAGAAGTCGGACGAGAAAAACGGCGTTCACAAAATTCAGTAGAGAGAGTCAGAGAGCCGTGGTAGGTACTTCGATAACTCACCAACCTCAAGGACTTCAGTTAAGTGGACTGTATTATCATATATAATTGTTTAATGCCATACCTAGGATACAGATTATTAAAATAATGAATATATAAAAGCTAAATGAGAACTAAACAAGAATGCTGCATACTATTGAAGAAAACCTGGAAGCAGCACCTTGACAAAAGAGTAGCTGTATGACCACTTACCTCCTAAAACAGTTATCAATCCAAATAAGATGAACAAAACATGCTGGACACGGCTAGAGAAGCATGGACAAACTCATAATTGACATTATCATGTGGACACTTCCACATAGACTAGACACCAATATAGACCGAAAAGCAAAAACCTATATCAATCAGTTCTGTGCAGATTCTAGATGCTGCGTGGAAGACTTGATATGACGATGAGAGAGAGAGAGAGAGAGAGAGAGAGAGAGAGAGAGAGAGAGAGAGAGAGAGAGAGAGAGAGAGTATCATGTCTTTAGCGCGATCTGATATATGTATATACAAGGTGTGTCAAAAAGTGTCGAGGTTTTTGTACTTTTTGACACACCTTGTATTCTGAAAAAAAATTAACGTTCTATTCATTATTCATTTCTATCTTGGTAAATACAGTTTAAATCTCGATACTTTTATGACACACCTTGTATATATATATATATATATATATATATATATATATATAGTTGAATGAAGTGAATAGCTTTATTCATTTATTTGGGATGGTTTCTGCTAAAAGCATTCATCAGGTAAACGAAATAGTTTTTTTTTTAAAACTATTTCGTTTATCTGATGAATGCTTTTAGCAGGAAACCATTGGTAGTAATATCGTTCCCAAATAAATGAATAAAAGCTCAAACTTTTATTTGTCACTTCATTCAACTATCAACGCTCTATCACAGATATTGAGCACTCTTTAATAACACTGTACGTTGGATTACTATTACTTTTTCTAGTATACTAGTGCAACCATACACATTATATATATATTATATATATATATATATATATATATATGTTGTGTGTGTGTGTGTGTGTGTGTGTGTGTGTGTGTGTGTTTTTAGTAGATATTGAGAAAATTAGGATATATGTCCTTAGTCATGCTTGAAAATAAATTTTCCTTCTCGTTTACAGAACTTGATACTCTTTCCGCTGCTCTCCTACCTGCTTTAATGATTGCTCCCGGACGGCGTGTTTACGCTTTTGTCATGTTTTATTTGATTAAGATACAGTTATACGTGTTTAATAGAGACAGAAACATTGTGAAAAGTCACAATAATTGTCCAAATAAAAAAAAACAGTCATTAGTTTTGGCAATAAATTTCCAATCTTTTCAATGAGACCTGCGTGTCACATTCCACGAGATTTGCAGTTAATAGACGGACGGGGAATAAAATGAAGCACTTTTTTTTTAGTATTATTTAAAACATTTTCAATCTTCACGTTTTAAAATTAACCCTTGTATTTTTGGTAGAAGTATAGATAGCTGAAATATTTGACTTATACGAGGGTCGGCTGAAAAGTTCATAGCGTGACCTTATTATTAGTTACTTGGAACCATATAACTGTGTACAAACAAGATATTCTCATGGAATGTGACCAAATCAGGTTCATTTTTCAACATAGCTCCCTTTGTTGCCACGTATTTCATATGTGTTGCAGTTCTTGAACCCCATGAGTAAAAAAAATGTTATCAACATCAAATATGGCGTCAGCCTATGAACGACCTTAGTGCAAAAGAGGAGATTATTTCAAAATAGACCGGATTTGATTAATTGAAAAAATGACATTCTTCAAGTTCCCGTGGGACAAGACCCTGCTTAAGAGCCAATTTACAGTGTAAAAGAAAAAACCTTTTTTTTCAAGTTAAGGTGTTTATCTTTATTTTTTAAAAACTGGTCGTGTTTATATAAGCAAGGTCGGTCCAAGCTCATATCTTTTAAAGGGTAAGTATGCCTTGAGCAAAAATGTTGTATTTGCAATCCATATTGTTGCATGTAAATATTAAAAATTGTAAATGCCAATTTTGTCCATAATTTGTTAAACTCAAAAAAAAAAAAAAAAAATTGAAAAAGAAAAGAAAAGTAAAGAGAATAAAGATAAAACTGTAGTATGGATTCACATTCTATATTTTTGAACAAAAGTATGAATTATAGGGGTGCGAGGTCAGAGCAAAACTCTTTTAAGGGGGCGGGAATAGAAAAAGGTTGGGAACCACTGTTTTATAGCAATAAGTAAGTAAAGTCGTCGGGGTGGCTTAAAGTCAGTATCAGCCCGACAGCGAGGGAGTCTATCCCCTTTTCACTTGCGCTAGGCCAAGGAGATTGTTTTTTGCATCTGAGGTGGAGCGCCACACCTACCATCAGCTCCTCAATTAACCGCACAGATCCATGTACTACTCCTACGCTGAGTTGGCGAGGGCCGGTATCGAACTAGGAACCTTGAGATTCCTAGTCAAGTACTCTACCGACTGAGCTAAAACCACATCTTTTTAATGAACCTTCAGATATATTGTCCTTCAGTTCAATACTCTAACCACTATTAGACACTAATTCATGACGATCCCTTTTTTTATGTTGGCAAGAAATCTCTTGCTTTATCGCTAGTTGAACATTAGCTTACTGATGAGAACAGTTTAAAATCGGTGAAAAAAAAAAAAGAAAAGAAAGTCAGTTGTCATAACAAAACTGCTCGGTTTTGTGTCTAGTTGGAGGCAATAGCACGTAAAATTTGGTTAAATGCTTGGTGGGAACCATTTTTTTTCTTTTCGGAGGCGGGGGGAATCCGAAATTTGAGATCGCTAGCAGTTGAAAGCTCGTTATCACTCAATTAATCAACAAGAGTTTGAGATACCAATCCTTGGAAACTACGTCTATCTCTGAGTCTATCTCCAAATATTCCGAGAGCCTGTTCAGAATATCTGAATAAAAGCGATTGTAGGAAAAAGGATTATTACTGGAAGCTTTTTTTTTAACAACCACACCAACGTGTAATGAAATCACATTGAGTAGAAATATCCAGAAATAAAAGAGAAGAGTGGGTCAACAGGTTTTTATTGGGAACTTACGATCAAATAAGGCTTACGGTTTCATGGTTATTTTCCATGACCCTTCTTCAGAATAACACGTTAACATTTAAATTTTGTTTCTCTGCGTTATTCGGACTATTGTCATATCTTCATTGATATTGGATACATGGCCTAGTGGATAAAGGAGTTAGGTTAAGACAGTTCTAAGTGACAGTTATCTCTAGACTGCAGGCTCAATCCTGGTCAAGGGCAGCAGTAACATAGAATAATAATTAACACAGCTTAACGCCTCTACCCCAGCTGTGGTTAGCGGAATGAGAACAGGATACCCCCGTGGACTGAATAAAGGGTTAAATTCAAAGTTCCGTGATGGCTCCCGATTACGACAAGAAGGTTCCCGATTACGACAAGAAGGTTACCGAGTTCGAAAAGAAGGTTCCAGAAAGATTGTAGGAAAAGGATTATTACTGGAAGCTTTTTTTTAACAACCACACCAACGTGTAATGAAATCACATTGAGTAGAAATATCCAGAAATAAAAGAGAAGAGTGGGTCAACAGGTTTTTATTGGGAACTTACGATCAAATAAGGCTTACGGTTTAGCTCACTCGGTATAGTGTTTGGCTAGGAGTCACAAGGTTCTTGGTTCGATACCGGCCCTCGCCAACTCAGCCTATGAGTCACACAGGGATCTGTGCGGTAAAGTGAGGAGTTGATGGTAGGTGTGGCGCTCCACCTCAGATGCTAAAATAATCTTGGTCTAGCGCTAGTGAAAAGGAGATAGACTCCCTTGCAGTCTGGCTGATACCGCCATTAGGCCGCCCCGACGACTTAAGGCTTAAAGTACTGGTTCCCGCTTTACTATCGTCCAGTCGGCAGGAACAGAAGAATACACCGACTGCACCTCTGAAGAAGGGTACCCCCCCCCCGATGGTACCACTTGTCGGCTGTGGGTGGTGACCTGTGATGCTTAAGGACGGAATCCTGGTGGCTGAGCAGTCCATGGCATGTAACACTCCACTTTGGCCCTTACTTAGGCTAGAACGGCGGTCGGTGAAGCCATCTTCTGGTCAATTGGCTGGTCATGTCAGGCCCTAGCACCTATATAATATCATAAAGCAATGCTTGTTATTTGCGAAACTTGATTTAATACGGCACATGTCTGTGTATGGTACATAGAATTAAACTGACTGTATTAACAAATGGTTTGCATAGCTTGGGGCGTTAAATAATATCTTTTAAAAGCTGGATGGGAACTGCACAAGGATGCTGTGTGCTGTCTTGGAAGAAGAACTCCACGAAAAAGCAAGTGTACGGTCACTTGCCTCCTATCACACAAACCATCTAAGTAAGACCAATAAGACACGCTGGAGAGAGTCGTGAGTATCCGTGCTCTCAGCGCGACCTGATTATTGTCATAATAACGGAATTTTTCATTACTTTGAAATAAGGCTAGGTTGTCTGACACATATATACACACGAGTTCAAATTCTGGCAAACGCTGTTTGTATTTCAGATAGCGCTAATACCCTTGGAAAAGGTGTGAATCCAACTACTCTCCACCTAGCTATGGGTAACTAGTAGGGCAGACGAGGCTTCTAAACCTTGGTCAGGTAACCAGTTAAGGAGAAGGAAAACTCTGAATTCAAAGATGATAACTCCACTTAAGTAATTGAAATTGTCTCACATTCTGTTCGTGCAGAGTAGTTAGTAAATATATACACATACGAAGGATGCTGAAAAGTTCTCGGTCTAACAAGAAGGAATCCCATTTTTTAATTGATTTTTTTGAAAGGTTAAAAGAAACTTAAGAAGCGACGTACGAAATGTGTTAAAGTTAGAGAAGTGTGGTGTAATGGTTAGGGTCGTAGGAAATGGACTCGTCGACCTGAGTTCAATTCCTGGACGAAGCTACAGTTCACATAGCGCTAATACCATTGGTAAAGGTATGGATCCTACGACTCTACCTCCAGCTATGGGTAAATAGTAGGACAGACTGGCGCTCATTAACCTTGGTTAGGCAACCAGTCTAGGAGAAGGAAAACCCTGAATTCAAACCTGTTAAAACCGCTTGGGATGTCACTACTAGAATAAGCTCAGTCCTAATCAGTGATCTATTTTAACTATCTAATTAAACCGCGTGTTGAATAGGAAATAACATGGTTGTAAGTCATTCCTTTCTTGGTCAGGCCAAGAACGTTTTTAGCATCTTATTTAGATACATATAAAGTAAGTCGTCGGGATGGCCTAATGTCGGTATCAGCCAGACAGCGAGGGTGTCTATCCTCTTTTCACTAGCGCTAGACCAAGGAGATTGTTTTTGAGCATCTAAGGTGGAGCACTACACCTACCATCAGCTACCTGTGCTACTCATACGCCGAGTTGGTGAGGGCCGGTATCGAAAGTGCTCTACTAGTTGAGCTAAACCGGACATTATATATATATATATATATATATATATATATATATATATTTGTATTTCTAATAGTGTTTTGGGGTATAGAATCTGAATGTTGTAATGCATTTGGGAATACTAAAGAGTCTGAGACGGAGCGCCACACCTACCATCAACTCCTGATTTTACCGCACAGATCCCTGTGCTACTCATACGCTGAGTTGGCCAGTATCAAACCAGGAACCTTGCGGTTCCCAGCTGAACACTCTACCGACTGAGCTATATAAAAGCAAACCTTCTATTGCAATTATGAACATTACATTATCCATATATTAATACAGAAAGAAAGAAAGAGAGTAGGAGAAAGATAGATAGAGCGGGGTGAGAACGCGAAAACAATGATCTGTTTCAATGTAACATAATGAAAATATGAAAAGAAATACTTTTTACATATTGAACTATTTGGCAATAGCTCTTCAGTAAAGATACCCAATGTTGTAATAATTAAATTATCATACTGTGGTATATCCAGAGGTTCTGCTGCTACTACTACTACTACTACTACTACTACTACTAGATGTAGTAGTAGTAGTAGTAGTAGTAGTAGTAGTTGTAGTAGTATCTTTTTCGGCTAGTTTAAAAAGTAATGCTCGTAAGTATTTGAACAAGCCCAAAATCCATTTTCTTGCCTAAGATTGCAGAGGCTGTTATAGATTTTGAACAGACGAGCATCCAGATTAAGCTACAATTTTTAAGACTTAAATGTGAGTTTCGGATTTTCAATCTTCATAATCGATTCTGAACAGGATTTTAGAAGTATAGAAAAAAAAACCCAAAATTCTTTTTTAATATAAAAATTCTATTTGAAAAAAAAAAGTTTCACAGAATTTAGTATTTAGAAGAACAAAACTGGATTAAATACATGGCTCGTTGCATTGATTGGAATAATGTTTTTTTGTTTGTTTTTTTTTCTTGTGTAGTGTTCCTGTTTTGAAATCTCAAAACCAAGGGATTAGAAGTAAATTGAGTGTTTGTTCAAATTCTTATGAGCAGTACTCACTCTCTCTCTCTCTCTCTCTCTCTCTCTCTCTCTCTCTCTCTCATATATAATATATATATATATATATATATGGAAGTAAAAATATGGAAATAAATTCAATATGCAGAAAACTGAAAAACAAAGTATTCTAAACAGAATTTATTCTTGGTGGTGAAGAATAAATTTATTTTTTTTGGAATACTCTGTGTTTCTATTTTCCACACACACACACACACACACATACACACACACACACACACACACACACACACACCACACACACACACACACACACACACACACACACGTACACACACACACACACACACTTATTTATGTGGTTTCTAGTCGGACGCTCTACCGACTGAGGTAAACCGCTGTATAAGACATAGTGGTCTTTTACTACAGGTTGTCCGAGTAACATTGATATGTCCGTGTCAATCGATTTCATTCACCGATAAAATAGATACTTGATTTACTTTTGTGAGGAACCATTCTCTTACAGGTTGCCATGGGGAGGCATGTACGTTTGTGTTTTTCCCATTCTAAGCTGACATCAAAATAAAGTAATAAAAATAATTGACATCTCTTTTCGTCTTCTGATATGCCCAAATCATCTTGCTGCCTGTTTATGGTATCCACCATATTCTGACATCTTCTGTGGCTCTGCTTCGTGTAACGGGTGACTTATATCATTTCACGGTAAATCGAGGGATTTAAAAAAAATATAAGAGAACTAAATATGGTTGTTGACGGACTGTTGTTTTCAATAAATATTAACACTTCAAATTGCCAGACAGACGAGGCAAAACTCGACAAATTCGACAGGCATCTACATTTTATCTTATTTTTTTTTTCTAGTCTCTGTGTGTATGTGTGTGGTGTCTGCATGATATATTGGGGTCAAAGTTTGTTGTGAAATCAATATGATTACGAACTAGTTTCAGAAGTATTCATATACGAGAGCGAATCAATGCGTCTCTGTTGCCTGACACGTTTATCAGCAGAATTTTGAGCCGAGATTTTCAATGGATATATTTACCCAACTCCTCCGTCACGAACAGGATGCGACGCAAGGTTAATTTTTAAGCGGAGTACAGCTGGTTTGAATTTTGAGTTTTTCTTCTTCTAGACCAGTTACTTTAAAGAGCTCAGTCTGCTCTACTATTTACCCATAGCTGGAGGGAGAATAATCTCGCTAGCCTAGGGTACAAATAGTTGTATTCATACATTTCCCAAAGGTATTAGCGCTGATACATTTTTCAACTGGATTTTGAGCAGAAATTTTCAATGTATATATATATGTTTAATTAAACACATTAAAAACACGGGCCTTTCGGGGCCTGTGCCCGTTAATGAAATTAACGGCCTGATCCCAGGGAGCCTTCCCCACCAGGCAACACCTGCTCCATTGATTTAAAGGGGCAGGGCTGGGTTTATTGCCCAGTGCCTGGAGCATCCCCCTTGAGGGCGAATGCCGACAGGATCTACGCATTTATTGCACTTGTCATCCCATGAGCTTCGGTTCGGGGGTGTTCCCACATTAAACGACCTTGTGTCATACCCGCATAGGTGGGATGCGAGGTAAATAACTACCCAACCCATCCTCCATGAACAGGATGCAACGCAAGATCAATTTATAAGCGAAGTACCGCCTGACCAAGAAAGGAATAACCTACAACCATGTTATTTCATACTCAACTTGCGGTTTAATTAGTTAGTGAAAATAGATCACTAATTAGGACTGAGCCTATTCTTGTAGTGACCACACCAAGCTGATTTAACAGGTTTGAATACAGCGTTTTCCTTCTCCTAGACCGGTTGCCGCACCAAAGTTAAAGAGCCAAGCCTGTCCTATTATTTTGCCAATAGCCGGGAGTCGAATAGTTGTATTCATACACTTCCCAAAAGTATAAGCGCTATGTAGAATTAAACAGGGCTGTCCAGGATTTGAATTCGGGTCGCCATCTCCATTTCCTACCACGATAATCCTTACATAACGAGTGCCTCCCTTTTCAATATATAATGTTCGGTCCACAAGATAAATAAAGACGCATTAGGTTAAGTCCACTGACAAGGTAGGAGATTATATTGAAAAATAAGTATTTGTTCTGTAAAATGAGTCTTATTGGTTATGTAGGAAAAGGTATGCATCCAACTATTCTCCCTCCATCTATGAGTAAATAATAGAGCAGACTGGGTTGGTAAATATACATATACGAGTGTCAGCTGAAACGTTCAAAGGGCTGACCAAGGTACACTCATGGAATGTGATCAAGTGTGGTTTATTTTTCGACACTCATCCTTGCGGTCCATAAATTTATTCTGTCGATGTTGGTGCGTGGGTCCCATTCATAAAAAAGTCACCAACCGCAGATATGACGCCATAATATGAACTTTTTAGCCCACCCTTGTAGGTACATATAAGAACGAAACATAAATTGAAAATAAAAGTAACATTGATTCTATTTAAGTTCAATCTTACAAAAAAGAAAAGAAAAAAAAACAATGTCATTTTCTTTTATTTTCCTCACTTTTAAAAATTATATCGTCCAAATGTATGCCCTCATGAGCCATACACCTCACCCGCTCAAGTTCTACAGCGCTAACCAAGTCATTGCATTTAGTATTGCTGCTATAACGAATGGATACCGGACATAAGGGTTAAATTAATACAGTTCTCGGTGACAATCTTTGTAGGTTGCAGGTTCAATCCTGACTACGGACGAAAATAACAGAATACTTCACATCGCTTAACATTCCATGAGTATATCTTGGTCAGCCCATGAACTTTTCAGTTGATACTCGTATACATATATATTTACTTGTATCCGGTCATGCTAAACATGAGAATAATCAGTCCCAATGGATTAAATAAAGGCTCCGGTCCGAAGTTCCGTGAAGTCTCCAAATTACATAGACATAAAGTCTCCCGGGCTCAATAAGAAAGTTTCCGAAACACCTGAAGAAGTCGGAGGGCACATCAGCCGAAACTTTGTGTATAATAATAAAGATGAGTATAACTGTTCGAAAAATCTAAATAATACAAATTTTCCAGCCTCATCTATTAATAATGGAGATTCGCTTCCGGTTTTTGTCAGTAACAAAAACTACGTCACTGCTTACGTCACATTACCCAAAATTATCATAACATAGAATAAATACACTCAAAATTTGAACATGCAACATTAGACAGTCCTCATTGTTTTTTTAAAATAAGTTTTAATAAATGCATGACTGGTATTATATATCTATATATAGTTTGTTTTATTTTAATACATATTTAAAGTTTACATTTCAAATTGTTTTATTTTTTTAATCCTTTAATGAATTTGATGATTTTACAAACTCGCTAACATTGAATTTTTAACTTCCACCCCTCAGGCAATATGTTTCAAAAATCTATTTTTTACATCGTCCGGAGGGTGTTTTTTTATTTTGCTAGTCTAAAAGATTTAAACTAATAAAATCTTTCAGTTCGACATTTGTCTTCGGCATACGTTTAAAGGTTTGAGCTTTCAAATGTGCCCAGAGGAAGTAACCACAAGGGAATATATCTGTTGAGCGAGTCGGCCACGTGATGTCATCACTTACTCAGATGAGGCATCTTGGGAAAATTTCTTTCAGAACTTTCATAGATAGACTGATGACAACTGGAATGGCATGGCTGCTGCTGCTGCTGTTCAAAGTCATACTTCCCTACCGATAACCGCTACTACCCACTAGGAATCACAGGGTTCCTGTTGCGATACCGGCCCTCGCCAACTCAGCGCATGAGTAGCACAGGGATGTGTGCTGCAAAGTGAAGAGCTGATGGTAGGTGTGGCGCTCCACCTCAGACGCTAAAATAATCTCCTTGGTCTAGCGCTAGTGTTTCAGAACAAGTGGCGTATTGGGAGTTTTAATTCAATTATATGTATCCTATACCAATTGGGGAGTCTCCGTGGCCGAGTGGCTAACATGCGGGACTACAAAATCAAAATGAGTTCAAATTCCAGTTGCGGTATAACATTAACTTTCAGACGAGTACCCTTGGGAAAATACTATAACAGACTTTTTTTTTTGTATTTTTCGTAAAAACGATACCAAGAATGAAAAGAAAAAAAGAAACTAGAGAGAAAAAAAAAGTACGTTTTTTATTGACACGTGGCATTAGCAATATTTTGCCACTTGGTTATCGCAGATTTTTGACAAAAGACTGACCACATCAAATAGCTTTATTACATGTTATCGATGTAATATGGACTTGTACGTGGGGGAGTCATGGTGGCGTAGTGGTTAACATGCTGGACTGCAACATCGAAGTAAGCGAGTTCGAATTCCAGTGGCACTATTACGTTCACTTTCGGCTAATACTCTTGGGACAGGTATGAATCCCCTCATCCCTCAGATATAGGTTAAATAGTACCACTACTGTTCTAGAAGGATGGCTTTGGCATTAACTAAACCACAAAGGTTGACATGCCATTAAACAGAGAAACCAGTTGCCCTACTAGCTAGACAATTTTTCCTTCTATTTCATCCATAGCTGAGGATAGAAGAGATGGATTCATGCCTTCTCAGTGATGCAGATAGCTTTTTACTTTAGTGCGTCCTATGACGCACCTATTTGTTTTGAAAGAGTCCCCGGGGAAATTTATGAGTCCCAACTAAAGCCGTCTCACTCCTACCTTGTAACGTGTATGTATAAAGTACTCCTACATGCCGTTAAAATCAGTCAATCAATCAATCATTACTTAACGGCGAGATGCCCAATTTTAGCGACTTCTAAAATTAGAGCCCGAGTGATAACATTTATGGGGTGGCAAGAGGTTTTGTGTTTTAAGGTTTAAAAGGTGGCTGTAGTTATTCTTGGTGCGTGTTCTTAGGGTTTGATTTTAACCCCATCTTATTTGGTGGTCGCGCTGAAAAGGAACGAACGAAAAGGAAAGAGACAAAGACAGAAGGTGGTTTTATGATTTAGGCTTTATTCACCGGTCATAGGCACCACGTGGCACGGAAATATCTCCCTGTCCGGTGTAGTGACTTGACATAGTCAAACCTAAAGTCGAAGATTATCTTGAGGGTTGGAAGTGGGTCCTTTTCTCGCACATGCGTGGAGGGTTCTTCCGTTGAAGGCTCATGGAATGTATTATTTAAAAAAAAATATTCTAATCCTCACTCATTTAACATATGTTACATAGTGAGGTTTTCACGGTACCAAATCGATATATGTTGTATACCTTTTCTTACTTCTTACTTCTTACTTCTAGTCGTCTTCTCTTCTGGCCGGCTTTGGTTCTATCTTCTAACATCTTGCGTCTGGAGTTGTCGTGGGGATTCCGGTCTGGTTCTATTGGGGATCACTCATCAGAAGCCCTGTGTCATTGTTAGTTTTTAGGTAATAAACACAAGACTTCGATTTACGTTGATGTTACTTTATTTTCAATCCCCAACCCAGACATCTGCGCAGTTGAGGGACCGCGTGTATAACACGACTTACCCTTCGAGCCCGCTGCTACCTTCTAACTGACTGAGTTACTTCTATCCTTAAACCGGAACAGGGTCTTCTATGCCTTCCGGTTCTCACGATTCATCCCCAGAAGGCAAGGTGAGAGTAAGGTCAAGCGCCGTCACTCACTCTCAAGGCCATCAGCTGCACTAATCGCCATTATGTTTCTACAATACCTTATATAAGTATTAGGGATCCAATAATTATGTAACACATATTTTTTTTAAATACGTCTTGAAACCTTCACTTTTAAAGTGTGATTATCTTGAGCACAAAAACGAGAGACATTCTAAAGAAAGAATACATCAAGTCAAACAAGAGAGTTACATAATTCTATGGAGAAAAATCGTAAGATCTGATAGAATTATCGACGAAAAATATCGAACATCCTAAGAAGCATTATTTGGCTCTTAAAGCAGACGACTTTCAAGTAACAATGAAAACACAATTCTAAAGTGACTATTCTCGAATTGTTGTTTATGTTTACAATGAAATGCACTCAATTATTTACAAATTGAACTTCTTTGTAACTCCGACTACTTCTTGCTTTGTGAAAGATTCCAATATGGATATGCAATGCTGCTGCTGCTATTATTTTTTTATTTATTTCTAACCTCTCCCCTTCCTCATCCTCCTATTATTATTCCTATTCTTTATTCGATTCATACTTGTGTGCGTATATTATGCTTTCATTCTGTCTATTCTTAAGTGGTAGTAGAGTACGATGATAATTAGAACAGTATTTATATTTAAAAGCTAAATCACAGCGAATCGGTATTAAGCGGCGGACTGCTATAAATAGGAGGCAACTGGATCGAATCACACTAGATGCAGTTTCAGCGATATTTTTGTGATGAGAAAAAGAGAATTGCCCTATTTTCTTTTAGGATGTAGCATGAATAAGAAGGCAGTTTATGACTGTGAATCTAAACTGAAATTCTATATATATATTTACCAACCCCTCAGCACGAGCAGGATGCGACACAAGGTCAATTTCTTAAGCGGAGTTCAACAGGTTTGAATTCAGAGTTTTCCTTTCCTAGACCAGTTGCCTAACCAAGGTTAAAGAGCCTAGTCTGCCCTACTATTTATCCATAGCTGGAGGGAGAGTAGGATTCATACCTTTCCCAAGGGTATTAGCGCTAAGTGAAATGCAATTACCACGTCCAGGATTTGAACTCGGGCGACGAGTCCATTTCCCATGACTTTAACCATTACACCACGCGCTTCAATTCTGAAACGCTGAAATTCTATATAGACCAGACGATCTGTGAAGCCGTTGGATTCCTGTTGTAACATCAGTCTATGATGATATTAATGCTTCTAGTTAGTTAAATATTCTAATTTGCATTTTATAACTATAAAATGCCACTGCATCGGGGTCTCTGAGAAAATACAAACAAAAAAAACCCTTACGAAACTACACAGAAATGTAAGTATCGTGTTAGTATACCTGTTATTTTAAAGCTAACAACAACAAATGAATGAATTAAAACTTAGTTCAATTCTAAAAGGATTTGGTATATAACAAAACAAGTAACAATATAAATATCCTTCCTATATATACAGAGTCAAATTTGAGAATCCTATCAGTATGATGGAGAGGGAAATTAGTTTTATTTCTGTTAGAAACAGAATTTGGAGAATTAAAATAATTCGTTTGGAATGAATGCAGATCCCAAGAAATTATCATTCAGTTACAATTAAGACTTTAAATCTTATTTTTATGCGTAAAATTTTGAACAGTTTAATGTATTTCTTAAATAAAAATCTGGCGCCCCTTGTAGCCCAGCACAAATGAATTCTGAAACACTGTGCCTGGCTTTGAAGGGGTGGCCCGTTTAATAATCCATCTGGGGTTATTTTATACCTAAAGGTTAAGGGGAAAGGCATTGGCGCTTTTGTGCAGCTTTCTTAAGATCTTTTACACACAGTTGTATGATATCAAGGAAATAATTACACACAGTTGTATGATTTCAAGTATTCCTATCTAATACTAATATTATTTGGTTTCAAGTAATTATTTCTATTTGATAATAATCTTTTCTTTACACTCAGTTATATGGTTTTAAGTGACTAATAACAATCCTTAGTAAACAATTATAGCTTCAAGTAACTATTCTTGATAGAAAAATTTATTGTTATATTGTTTCAAGTATTCCAATCAAATATAGATAATTTTTAAAACTGATCTATTTGGTATAATGGTTGACAAGTTAAATCAATTACTACTGGATAGCAAGTTCAATCCCTGCCGGATGCCCCCTGAACTTGTGTCAAATCCGATCCGTGGCGGACGGGTTTAGTAAAAAAGGTATCCCATCGTGGCCTAATGGTTTGTAAGCTAGTTTCGCAGATCCGTTACTAGTGAAAAGCGAGTTCGATCCTCGCTGGTGCCCCATACTTGTGACCTTGTATTCAATCCTACCCGTGGTGAACGGGTTAGGTAAATACCGATTTATTATTATACAATATGTAAATATAGTAATTTTTAATAGCAGTCTATTAATTTCTATTAATGCCGACGAATTTAAGATGAATTAACCGAATAAGCGAGAAGTCATTTTAAACATTGCTAATTTTCGCCACAGATTGAAGCAATCAACAATTCTCTTTCTAACACTTGGGAGAATTATATGCTGATGTGCCAATGGAAGTCGAAAAAACCCATTCATTTATTCTAATCAATAAACGAAACACAAGTCGTCGAAATGGGTAATTAGTTTTCGCCTCTTCTAACCATTGTCTGCAGAATTTATTCTATCGATTAAAAGGCAATGCTGCTAATGAATCTTTTTTGTTTGTTTTTGTTTTGTCTTTTAGTTTCTTACCATTTTTTTTTCTTGTTTCTGTCGGTGCCTCTTTTGTCATTGCATTTTCGTTTCCTTTTTTTTTTTTAATTCTTATTTTTTATTTAACTCTTTGCCTACCAAATTTCCCTAACGGCTCTATAAAATGTTCTTGGTATTTTTGTACCTGTATAGTTTTCTATTGCAAAAGGATCAAGTACCAGTCTCAGGGTTGGTTCACAAACAAAACAAAAAAATGCCGGAGCTGTTCACGCAATGATTTTTCAATCTAAACAAGTGACATGGGCGAGAGCCGCTTCCAGTGGTTTATATTAGGATCGCAGTGATGGAAGAGCCGCTGTGAGCGGTATTTAAAGTAGGCAAAGAGTTTTTTTTCATGTTTTTCTTCAAACCTGTCAATCTTTCTCACAACTATGTTTTTTTTTCTTTTTCCTTCGTCTTTTGTCTTTGTCTTTTATTTTCCTTTCTCTTTACATTCTCCTTATTCCGTTTTCTTCTTCTTCTTCTTCTTCTTCTTCTTCTTCTTCTTCTTCTTCTTCTTCTTCTAATTCCATTCTTCTTTCTTCCTCTCTTCTAATTCCATTCTTCTTCTTCTTCTCTTCTTTCTTCTTCTTCTTCTTCTTCTTCTTCTTCTTCTTCTTCTTCTTAATTCCTTCTTCTTCTTCTTCTTCTTCTTCTTCTTCTTCTTCTTCTTCTTCTTCTTCTCTTTATGATTGTTACATTCTTTTTCCCCTGAATTTATTCTTTTGCCGTTTCTTTTCTTTTCCTTATTTTTTTCTTCTTATCAGCAAGTTTAAAAAGACCACACGTGACTTATCTATCAGGCACGCGCCATGAGTAATTACTCCAAGGTAGGCAGTCAGTTGATCTTTACAAAGCAAATTGTTCATAAAAAGTCTTATTACTATCTCACTCTCTCTCTCTCTCTCTCTCTCTCTCTCTCTCCTATATATATATATATATATATATATATATATATATATATTATAAACAAAAAAACTTATTTTGAGAAGAAATTTAGGCGAAACTATGTCGTCCAAGTTAGGCGTAACATCGTGATGTAATGGCTACAAGTTCGTCTCGCAGATCCATTATTGAATAACGAGTTCGATCCTCGCTGGATGTTCCATACTTGTGACTTTGTATCACACCTACAGGGGGCGAACGGGTTGTGTATAAAAGACATCCCATCCTTGTGTAAGCTAGTTTCGCAGATCCTGCTGAATAGCGAGTTCGATCCTCGCAAGATGCCCCAAACTTGTGACCTCGTGACACATCATATCCGTGGCGAACGGTTTGGTTAGATACTTACTCTGTCGTCCAGGTGTTACATACTCATACACATATACCCATTGGGGTATATAAACAATGGAAGTTCTTTCACTAGAGAGGGGAGAGAGATAGACAGGTAGACAGAGAGATGATATAAATATTTGCATTACTTCTTTGTTTGTTTGGCCATTCGATCGTCTAGCTTTCTTTCTATTTCGTTGGTTGTTTGTCTTTGATTCATTTCTTCTTCTTGGTCAGTCTTTTTGCCAAGACATGCATCAACCAACAACACCATATTATTTCTTTAAACTTTTATTTACTTAACTAAATTAACACAGCGCGCGTGTGCAAGTGAGCCCATGCTTCTCATCTGACGTCCGAGTAGGTACTGATCAATTAACTCGCTCTCACGAGACTTCATGTGATTCGCGGGTTTTCCGTTTGTGGTGTCAAAAGGTCACCAACGGTTTGTAAATTTCCATTCTACTACACGGTGTTGTCAATAATCTATGCCGCCGCATAGATTATGCAACACAGGTTGTAATCACGATAAGGGTAACCCGAAACTGAATATTTTTAAACCTTATTTTTTCCGATGTAGGTTTCATTGTGAGATGTCTTAAAATAAAATTAAATAAATAAAACAAAATTAAATAAAATAAAAAAGAAAACAATAAATAAAAAGGCACAAAAAGTAACAATCTCCTAGAAGGCCTCAGACAGGAAAGCCCTTTGGGCATGAGCTGACCCCCCCCCATGAATTCTTGGCGCCAAAAAAAAAAAGACTTTGAATTTAAGATACTTAGAAAGTGGATTATCAAATGAACTGTGGAAAAATTCAATTTGAAGACATATAATAAAAAGAGACATTTATACCCTTATTAATGAACTATGAAAAAAGAAAGAAAGACAATTATCATTGAACTTAAAAAAAAATTTCTCGTACCATTTCTTCTTAATGCCGATTGTAATAATTTTTGTTTTGATTCTGTTTTGCACATGTGTTTTTTTTTTACTTCTGCCATTTAACCTGGGTTAATTGACAAGACCTTTTACTCCATGTCTTTGAAGGAAAATATCTCCCCTCTAGGAATTAGTGTGAATCAACTAAGTAAAAGTCTTACCCTAAGTTACCCTTATCTTTGGTTCTTTCGTTTCTTTTCCTAAATTCCCTTTCAGCTTACAAGAAGTAAGAACCAACTATATTGGGGTTTAGACACGACTACAAGCGAGCTTAAACCCATAGAACTGACAATCATAACTACTACCCAGTCGTCTTTCATCAGCTCTCTTCGCACCATGGATCTCTGGATAGAACACGCCTTAGGGGACCGTGAAACTGTCAGTATCCCTTAGGCCAATGGTTTTCAACTTTTTACCTATGGATCTCTTTGATTCCTATTTTTGTTTGCCTGACCCACACCCTCCAAAAAAAAAAGGGATATAGTCCCTGGGGGTATATGGCCCCCGGTTGAGAACATCTGACAGGCACCGATAGTTGGCCTGTCAGATGTTCCCCAATGATACTTACATCGGAAAAAAATATGGTATATAAATACTTCGGCTTTGGTTTACCCTTATCGCGCTTTTAACATGGACAACTGATATTTGTGGCGAAAGAAGACATGTTTACAAATCTGACAAAGATTTTAATTGCGTTTTGATATGAGAGAAAAAAAATTCAAATTTAAAATGATTGTTTTTTTTTTTTTAATATTCAACACTTGTGAACACTCCTCGTTCTGTAACGAACGCGAGATGACGAAAGCGTAAGCCGAATTTCTACAGTCTTTATCGACAAAATCGAAATATGGCTTCAAGTAGAGTCCACTCATCTTCTCGTGACGCGTGTTATTGTATGCAGAGATTGCAATGCACAGGAGAATTATGTCTAATATGGAAACAAAAATGTTCTCGATAATACATTGAATTTAATACATTAAATTACAAATCTGAAATGAATTTGAAATATTTTTCTTTTTATATTTCACTCGCAAAGTTTCCGTCGTAATGGACTGGATTATCTGTGTACAGATCGAAATTATTTTTGGTTTGAATAAACAAGAAGGGAAAGTGTTTGGAATAATACAAAGTGTTGAAGAACGATAGTTGGTTCGATTTTATGGCATGGCAACCCGTGTTGGGTTATTTTCTGCTGAAGACATTTTTTGCTTTATTCTTGTTTGTTATTCAATTTTTTTAAAACTCATTTTCAAAACACATTTTTTAAAAATCTATTTAACTCATAGATGGGACCCTAACAGGTACTTTAACTCTGGGTCAGAGTGGACCTGGGAGTAATTGCAATGAAGGGATATTCTACTCTGTCCAGAGCTGCCAAAATGTAATCTCACCACCAGATACAGTTTAGTGTCATACCCAGGATACAACGATAATTGGTTGGATATCGTTTCATCGTATGGAATAAATGTAAGAACAATTCGTGACGAAGTGATAACGAGAATATTTTATTGCCTGAGCAAATTTAACATAACAGAATACAAAACATGATATGAGATATAAGGAAGAGCCTATACTGTTATATGAGCGAAATGTCCTAATATGAAAAGAGAAAGTATTGAGTCCTTTTGTTACATAATTATTAGATTCCTAATATTTATGTACAGTAGTGTAGAAACCAAAATGGCTGTTATAAGTTCAGCCGACGGCCTTGAAGGATTGAATGACAAGGCTTGACCTCATCCTGATCCTTCCGGTGGATACCGTGAGAATCGGTGGAGAAGACCCTCTTCCGGTTTAGATTAGAAAGAGAATTTAGTCAGATCGGCCAAAACCACGACGACTCAATCTGCGCAGGTAGTCTGGTGGGGATTTCAGAATAAAATATGATCTAAGTTAAATCGAAGTCTTGTGTTATTATCTAAAAACCACCAATGACACAGGGCTTCTGATAAAGAGAAATCCCTAATGGAAGACCAGACACGAAGTCCCCAAGATGAAGTCCCCAATACGAAGTCCAGACGCTAGAAGAGATGTTAGAAGAGATGCTGGAAGAAGAATAATAGAAGTAAGAAAGTAAGGAAAGAGAGTATACAATACTTTATTTGTAGCTAGTAGGAAATGGAAGGTGTAAAGTCTTATATGTTAAGCATGTTATTCTATTCATTCAACACAAGGTTGCTGGGGCGCAAATCCCTCTGTCCATGGTGTGTCTGGTGCGTTTTCGTCGCACTGGTCTGGATTATCTGCGTACAGATCGAAATTTAATTTTGGTTTGAGTAAATAAGAAAGGAAAGAGTTTGGAAGAATACAAAGTGTATAGGAACGATAGCTGGTTGGTTGGATTTTATGACATGACAACCCTTGTTGGGTTATTTTATGTCGAAGATACTTTTATTTCATTCTCGTTCGGTATTCAATTAAAAAACAATCATTTTTAAACACATTTTCTAAAATTCCTTTTTAAAATCTTTTCAACACATAGAATAGGGACCCTAACAGGTACTACCACTCTGGGGCAGAGTGGACCTGGTAGTAATGGCAATGAACGGATGTTCCACATTTCCCAGAACCTCCCCACTAGACGCAGTTTAGCATCATACTCAGGACTCAACTTTAGGTCTTTTGCAGTGGTGTGCAGTAATCTGAATCTATTTTTGGTGTGTAAGATGACATTTATTGGGTCTTGAAAAGTATTGCATCATCCGTGAGTGCATCAGATTTTTATCACGCCCATACACTATTGTCTTGATTGTCGATTAGTTGTCCTACGACCAATGTCTGCGATGGACGTTACTCCAAAGAAGCGTACAAAAATTGTAATGCTGCACTATTAAGCCTGACAGAGAGATCGCGGATATTATATTAATAACATAATTATTCGTTTTGTTTCAATTAATTTTCACAAGGGTGTACATCCTAAGAAACGTTGTGCATCCAGAGGTTTTTTTCATTACGAAAATGTTTAATATCAGATTACGTGATACAAATGTTAGGCATAAATAAATAAAAGATTTTATTTTTAAACAAAAAGCACTTTATAAGTATCAAAGAACATCTTAAAACACGTAATGTAATACGGGTAAGTACTGCTAGTATATACGATCGTTCGAATTGTATGTGAAGTAGCGAGACTACAATGAATTTACGTTATGCATTGTTTGCTCCCGGTGAATCTTCCATGAACGATAGAAAAAGAGAACTGCTAAAAAGATGCTCCATTGAAAATGCAAAAGAATGGATGAGTGATAGAATGAAATGCTGTTTACTCGACCGGCGTCTTTTCAATGAGAGAAAAGATGCCGTTAGAATTCTACTACAGAATGTTGTATGCCCATTCATTTTTTCAGGCTGTTATTGAATCAAGCAAACTACTTTCTAAATGCCGATATATTTTCCGTTCTTTTTTCTGAACTTTTAGGAAGCCATTCTTCTTTTCTTCATTTAATAATAATAATAATAATAATAATAATAATAATAATAATAATAATAATAATAATAATAATAATAAGAAGAAGAAGAAGAAGAAGAAGAAGAAGAAGAAACTGAATCTCTTATAATTGCTGCACAAAATAATGCCATAAGGACGAACTATATCAAAGCGAAAATTGATAAGACCCAACAAAATAGTAAATGTAGACTTTGCGGTAATAGAGATGAGACTATAAACCATATACTCTGCGAATGTAACAAACTAGCACAACGAGAATACAAAACGAGACACGATTGGGTTGGGAAGGTGATCCACTGGGAGTTATGCAAAAAATTAGATTTAACCATACAGCAAAATGGTATATGCATAAACCAGAATCTGTTCTTGAGAACGAAACGCATAAAATTCTCTGGGACTTTGAAATAAAAACGGATCACCTTATCCCAGCAAGAAGACCAGATCTAGTGTTGATAAACAAAAAAGAAAGAACTTGTCAACTGGTAGATTTTGCAGTTCCAGCAGATCACAGGGTGAAGCTAAAGGAAAATGAAAAATGGACAAATATCTGGACCTTGCCAGAGAACTGAAAAAGTTATGGAATATGAAAGTGAAAGTGATACCAATTGTAGTTGGTGCACTTGGAACAGTCCCAAAAGGATTAGAAAAGGGTTTTGAAAGTCTGGAAATCAGAGGAAGGGTTGAAACCATTCAGAACACTGCACTGCTGCAATCTGCCAGAATACTCAGAAGAGTCCTGGAGACCTGAGGAGACTTGCTGCCACTCAGACTCCAGTGAAAGACCATCAGCTAATGCTGACGTGAAAACTCAAAAGGAGTAAAATAATAATAATAGGCACTTTATAAAGCTGTTTTTGAAAAATATATTTTTCTTTCTATTTCTTCAAACAAACATATCTATATGTTTTTAAGATGGAAAATAAGTATTATTTATGAATGTCTTACTTAAATACACTTTAATAGAGCCTCTAATTGCTGTCTATTTTTGTCACTACCCACCACTCCGATAGGGTAAAGAGAGAATTCTCCCAAGCATCTGGAAAAAGACGAACTGTTGGAGAAACAGGGACGAGCCCATAAGAGACATTCTACTGTGGGCACCTGCACAAGAACACACCTGTGTGGGTCGGTCAGCGAAAACCTACATCGATCAGCTCAGCCTGGAGACTGGATGCTGTGCAGAGGACATTCCAGGAGCATGGCAGACAAGATCAGGTGGTGAGGAAGAGTCATGAAAATTCATGCAGTCGGCACGACTTGATGATGATGATGATGATGATGATGATGATAGACTGCGAAACAGTTGAGCAACTAAATTTGGTAATGTATACGAGGTATGTCCGAAAATTCCAAGTTGATCTCATTCTTCGATGTGAGGGGTATCGTCCATTCGAGTTCTTGCCACTGGACCAGACGATCAAACAGCATGTCTACAAAGAGATACTGCGGTGCTTGCTTCGTTCAGTGCGCGAGAAGAGGAGAAAGATGTGTCACGACAACTCGTGGGTGATTCACCATGACAATGCACCTGCCCACACTGGCCTGAGTATCCGAGGGTTCCTGGCCCAGAAGAACATCACTATGCTGGAGCAACCTCCCTACTAGCATTCCTCTTCCCCAAGCTCAAGAGGGACATCAAGGGAATCCGTTTTTAAGATGTGCTCAAGTTCAAAAAGGCCGTGACGACAGAGATACGGAGAATCCCGGAAGAATTCTTCGGGAAGTGCATGCAAGCGTGGCAGAGAAGGGTAGGAAAGTGGATTAGACTCCAGGGATTACTTTGAAGGAGATAATGTAGTTTGTAGTTTTGATTTGAACATTTTTGTGATACCACTGCATTTCTGTCTGTAATAAAACTACGTCATAGCTCTACGTCACAGCTTCCGTCACAATATTCTTATGCTATATACACCCAAAATTCGAGTAAGCAATCTTAAAAATTGTTTTCTACTCTCGTTCTTTTTTTTTTTACAGTAACAAGAAGTTAACTAAAAAGTTTACAAATAAATAAATACCTACGATTTTGTGGAAAATTGACGTGGAAATATTCGAAACAATTGTTTGATTATTACATGCACGCAACATTTTATTTGAGAGGGACGTGGCTCAATTTTTATTACAAATTGTTTTTTTTTTTTTTTTTTTTTTTTACTCCTTTTAATAAATATGAGGATTTGTCTTACTTATGATACAAACCCTCTGACATTGAATTTTTAACTCCCACCCTCTCAGGCAATGTCTTTCAAAAATTAATTTTTACGACGCCCGGAGGGTGTTTTCTTTGCTAGTATTAATAATGGAGATTCGGTATCGATTTGTCTATAACCGAAACTACGTCACTGCTGACGTCACAATACTGAAAATCCTCAATACATAGAATAAAGAACAACCCTGGAATCAGTTTTAAAAATTATCTTTTACTTTAGTCTTTTTTTTCAGTAACAAGATATTAACTAAAAAGGTTACAATTGAATAAATACCTACGATTTTGTGTAAAATCTGTGTTTATATATTCAAATAATCATTTAATTAATAATTAATAGATGCACGCAACATTTTATTTGAGGGAGGACAGAACTAAGTTTCCATTTTAAATTGTTTAATTTTTTTTACTCATTTAATAAATTAGATGATTTTACTTACTTCTAATACAACCCTTTTACATCGAATTTTGAACTCCCCCAGGCAATATTTCAAAAACTAATTTTTTGCAAGTCTAGATAATAAATGATTTCATTTTTTAATGCATGTCATCTTGTCATTTTTTTTTAATTACTTAACTTAAGTAATCAAGTCATTTTAGAATTTAATAAAGACAGCTCATTCAACTGTGGCATATAGAAATCTAATGGATTGCAATGGAATTATCAAAATAGTAATTAAATAGAATAATTTTATACATTTTGTTATTGTCAAAAAGAACTACAATGGTTAAATTACAAAAATACAAATAGCACCGGGTACTCGCTTGGTTAACTAATTTTAGGAATCCCTCCACCCTTTAGAAGTACCAGGTAATTTTTTAAATATCACAATTTTACTTTAAGGGAACCTCCTTTTCGGCATACATATCCGGTACCTAAACTTTGACCCCATTATCCCCATTATGTCTGAATTTGGAAGAATAAAAAAAAAAAACGTTCAGCATGGAGGCAGTTCCCAGAACATTATCATTCAGTTGCAGAATGAACTGGGAGGTGGGTTATTCTTTAAACTCGATGTTCTAAAATGTGTTTCTTTAATAAAAACTGACTACGAAATGCCATTTTTGCTAGTTTACGGCTATATAATAAATAATTTTAGTGATACACAGACAATCACGTATTTGTGTGCGTGTGAGGAAGTTAATTCCACGAAGACTCTTGCCATTAATCAAATTCTGACTGAACTGACGAGGGAATATTTGAGGGGTGAGGATACATAACATTTAGACGAGTTTATCTTACATGATAGTCGTACATAGAGAATGATAGTAGGTAGTTATCACTTAGAGGGAAAGGGGAAGTATTTGAATTTGGGCGTTAATTTGGTTTGGTTTGTTTTACGGCATATCAACCTCAGTGGGTCATTTAACGCCGGTAAAGTTTTAAAATAAATTCATTCTTAATGGATAATCAATTCTTTTTTATAAACACATTTTTCTATTTAACCCATAGATGGGACCCTAACAGGTACTACCATTCCGGGTCAGGATGGACCAGGGAGCAATGGTGATGAAGGGATGCTCGACATTTCCAGACTTCCAGAACTGGAACCTCATCATCATATAGAGTTTAACGTCATTCCATGACATGAAAACCCTCAGCCACCGCCTTCTAGCACCCATATGATAAAAAGGGTTGGGCTTGCAATAGGTTGGGGCAATTATATATATAACTTATATGTGCATTGGTTGGTTGGATTTTACGCCATGTCAACCCATGTTGGGCTATTTTATGCCGAATAAGTTTTTCTTTTTTAAAATTCTTGATTTTTTAAAACTCAATTTTTAACATATTTTTTACTATTTAACTCATAGACAGGACTCTAACAGGTACTACCACTCCGGGTCCGAGTGGACCTGGGAATAATGGCGATGAAGGACTCTAAAATTGGAACTTCACCATTAGATGCAGTTTAACATCATACACAAGACGCCAAGACCTTCACCCATCGCCTTCTAGCACATATGATAAAAAGCATTGAAGGCTTGCTACAAGGACAATAAGATTGGGACAATAATATAGGTGCTAGGGCTTGACATAACCAGCCGATTGATCGGAGGGAGCCTTTCCGCCTAAGTAAGGGCCAAAGTGGAGAGTTGCATTTCATGGACAGCTCAACCACCAGGATTCCGTCCATAAGCATCACGGCTCACCAACCACAGCCAACAGGTAGCTCTATTGGGAGTGGTCTCCCCTCTATACATAGGTGCAGTCGGTGTCTTCTAAAGCACCAGCCAACACAACTAATGCACATTTGGCTTCAAATAGTATTAAGTGCAGCATAATAAATATCAGTATTGATTTTTTTTTCAGTATAGTCAATTGTCTCTTCGTAAAGTTATAGCAAGCAAGTTTTCGTCTGTTGGTCACTGCACCAATAAATGCAACTGCAGTAATGCAAGTACTTCAATGCAATGCTAAAACGCAACTTTAGATGCCACCACAGTGTTAACTGTTGCAACAAGAAACACCAATTTTAAATACAAATACATTTCTCTTCTCTGCGTACTAGATTTCATTCTGATAGAATAAGTGAGTAAAGTAAAGTCGTCGGGGCGGCCTAATGTCGGTATCGGCCAGACAGCGAGGGAGTCTATCCCCTTTTCACTAGCGCTAGACCAAGGAGATTATTTGGGCATCTGAGGTGGAGCGCCACACCTACCATCAGCTCCTTACTTTACCGCACAGATCCCTGTGCTACTCATACGCTGAGTTGGCGGGGGCCAATATCGAACCAAGAACCTTGAGATTCCTAGCCGAACGCTCTACCGACTGAGCTAAACCGGCACACCCAATCAAATGAAAGAGAGCTTTACCCCTCTCTATATATATCTTAACTACTCGTTATATATGTTAGTTTCTATGTGAGCGTAAAGAGAGAGATTGGAGAGTGTGAGTGGGAAATTGAACTTCCCAATTTATCTGTATGTTAATTTTCATCAACAGCCAGAAACTAAGGGCTTGGTTATAGATAGCATACAAATAAATTGGTAAGTTAAATGTCCCTCTCAGACTCACTCTCCAATCTCTCTCTTTACGCACACAGAGAAACTAACATATATAACGAGGAGGTAATCAAGATATACATAGAAAGGGGGAAAGTGACAGGCAGAATGCGGGTAAGAGACGGGCCAGTTTTTTACTTAATTGCAAATTACGACTAATTAGAACCAATTAAAATGGATTTTCTTTCAAAAATAACTTATCCTAAAACCAAGGAATATTTTAGTATGACTTTGGTGTCAGTAAAATATTTTAGTATAGATTTTGTGCCATTGAATTAAACAGGAAAAAGCCTTTAACAAACAATCATTTATTTCTGCACATCAAATAAATATCAAAAGTTTTATAATATTTTGGTAAGACCCATGATTGAAACAGTTCAAGCCGTGGGAGGTAGCTGCTTTAGTTGGTTGTATGTATTTATCCAACACGTTCGCCACCGGTAGGATATAACACAAGGTCGCTAGTATGGGGGCATCCAGCTAGCTATCTTTCTATAATTACTAGAGTGAGTCAAAAGCTTTGTAATATTTCATGGAGGCGCATGGCATAATGAATTAGACTACGTTGCAGTCTCATCTGTACGGCTTTCATATCACAAACGGGGTGACGTAATACAAACGTGTCAGTGCACCAACTACCCCAATACTACTGACCATAGTGAGTGCTTTCCACTGTGTGAACTCATCGCGTAATATATATATTTACCCAACCCTCCGCGCGAGGAGGATATGACACAAAGTCAATTTCTTAAGCGGAGTTTAATAGGTTTGAATTCAGAGTTTTTGCTTCTCTCAAATTGGTTACCTAGCCAAAGTTAAAGAGCTCAGTCTTCCCTACTATTTACCATAGCTGTAGGAAGAGTAGTTGGATTCATACCTTTCACACGTCCAGGATTTGAACTCGTCTTGTCGTGTCATTTCCGACAACGGTAACCATTACACCACCACGCGCCTCCATCGATGTCCATCCATGTGACAAACCTCACTGGACTGGGAGATACCGAGCTTGAGTGCTACTTGCCAGATTAGCCTCAATGTCTTGGGGCATGGCCTTCAATTCCACAGTTTTTGGTTGCTTCTATAAAGTTATGGCCCAGTTTGAACTTGTAAAGCATAAGTTCCCGAATTAGACTACATTGCACATTCATTTGTGAAGCTTTCAAATCAAACATGGTGTGAAATAATGCATAACGTGTCAGCACACCAACTACCACAATACTAGTAACCACAGTAGGTACCTTCCATAGCTTGTACTGCTTTGGTCATGTGATATATGCCTCACAAACAGGCACGTACCAAAATATTGCAAAACTTTTGACCCACCTAGTATTTAAAATTATATAGTTAAATTCAAATTTTAGAAGAAAAAGTAATAAAGCAATTCAATGTAAAAAAATTGGAATTTCACCATTGGATGCAGTTTAAGATTAAACCCAGTGTTACATAATCTATGCGGTTGCATAAGATTATTGTCGGTCCCCTGTAATTCTAAGGGGATGACCCTTTTCATACCATGGCCGGGTCCTTCAATGGAAAATTACAGAAGCCCACCAAAATACGTGAAGTCACGTGGGACCTGTTCGGTCCCCAGTTTTCAGTTAGACGTCACGCGCGCTATGTTAGTCAGATATTTAATTACATGAAATGTATAGTTAAGGAAATAAAAGTTTGTATGTTCTTGTGGTTGATGAATGTCTTGGTAACAAGACTAAGAAATGAATCCAGGACGACCAGCCAGCAAGAACATAGCAATAGAAATCCAGACCTTAGGAGATCCGAGACGCTAGACCAAACCAAGTCAAGATGATAGAAATACCAAAAACGATCAGAATAGCAGCCGGCCAGAATAGAAAATACGACCTGAAGTATGAAGTAAGAAAGTGCACACAACACCAGAACATGCAATATTGTGGTAACATGGGACACAATTCGGCAGCTTATGGTGCTCTTTGCTAATGTCATGAAGGGACAATCCAATATTGCATAACTTTTGATTCACACAAGCAAATTTAAATTTAGATTATTAAATAAGATAATGATACTATTGTAAACAGCTTACACGTTACTTACGTTGCATGACTGCCGGATCAGCCATCGACTGAACAGGCTTATCACCAGTTTAACTTCTGTGATCTGGCGGGAATGTATTCTTTTACCATGACTTGACCATAAATCAGTTATGTCTGTATTGCAGGAGCAATAAAGGGATTTCAAGAAATTCCTAACGTGTTCAGGGATTTCCCGTAATCCCTAATGACTCAGCCTTACCGTAATGTATACGTGCATTATTCATATGTACATCATATGGGAGGTGCTCCGAAAATAATGCCTCCCATTTCTTTCTACAGAAACCACTACAGATATGGGGGGCAAAATGACACATTATATCTTTACCAACTCTCCACACGAGCAGGATGTAACTCAATGTCTGTTTCTAAGAGGAGTTTAACCTGTTTGAATTCAGAGTTTTTTTTTCTCCTTGCCATACTAAAATCCCAGGCTTCCCCAATATTTATCCATAGCTGGAGGGGGGAATAGGTGTATGCTTACCTTTCCCAAGGGTATCAGCGTTATATGAAATGCTACTAGCCTCGCCTAGGATTTAGACTAATGTTGGCGTGTTCATTATTCTACGACGATAACCATTACACAACAGACCGGTTAAATGCGCGGTAAAGGTAACCCGAAGCCGATGATTTTAGACCTTATTTTTCCGATGCAGGTATCATTGGGGAGTACGAAAAGATATCAATTTTTCTGAAACACCCTGCACATCTTCAATGGTAAATATTTTGAAACACCCGATATATATATATATATATATATATATATATATATATGTGTGTGTGTGTGTGTGTGTGTGTGTGGAATTAAACAAAAGGCAGGTCTCCTGTTTAACGATTTTATTGGTGATCTTTTCAAGCTTTCTAGCCAACTTTTTTTTATATTAGGATGGAATTCGTGGATTAATCCACCGAAGTTCATATCCCGAGTACTTTCGGCACTTCAAATTAATATAACCCACGAATTCCATCCAAAAAAGTTGACCAGAAAGCTTGAAAAGATTACCAATAAAATCGTTAAACAGGAGACCTGCCCTTTCTTTAATTCCACATGTATAAATGAAAGAATGCTGCCCAAATACACAGACACACACACACACACACTCATATATATATATATATATATATATATAGTCGACGGGGCGGCCTAAAGTCGGTATCAGCCAGTCAGCGAGGGAGTCTATCCCCTTTTCAATAGCGCTAGACCAAGGAGATTGTTTTTAGCATCTGAGGTGGAGCGCCACACCTACCATCAGCTCCTTACTTTACCGCACAGATCCCAGTGCTACTCATACGCTGAGTTGGCGGGGACCGGTATCGAACTAGGAACCTTGTGGTTTCTAGCCGAACGCTCTACCGACTGAGCTAACCCGGATATAATTAAGTCAGTGGAGTGGCCTATTGTCGCTATCAGTCAGGCAATGAGGGGTTTTATCCCCTTTTCACTAGCGCGAGACAAGGGAGATTGTTTTTGCGTGTGGAGTGACACACTTACCATCAGCTCCCCACTTCAACGCACAGATTGAGGGTCGGTATCGAACCCGGAACCTAGATGCTCTACCGACTGAGCAGAACCACCCTTAAATAATTTCAGCAATATGACCCTTCTGGTTAAATAGAAACCCCTCTAATGTGTTTTCTGGCAAATTTCTGACTTGTGAGTAAATTCAATTTCACCACCCCACACCGCCTCGCTTTCTCCAATCCGACCTTACACTTGCATGCAAACACGACTCTGCGTTCCATTCACTCCGCGCGTTCGCGCCGTTAGCAACGCTCGGATACCACCATATTAATTTATTTGCCGCCCTCCGAAAACATTACTTTACTTTCTGGCTGACGGGGGCCGTTTGGAGATGATCGCTAGGCGAAAGGAGTAAAGGGACACACAGAAGGTGTATGCGTCATTCCTTAACAGCGTTTGGGAGGAAATATTGGTATAGATTTTGCCAGATGCGATGCATCATCGCCCAGTGGCGGTAATGGCCCAGACCCGTCACTTGAGTTAGATAGGCGATCAAACAGTATGACGCAGTTATTCTCCCGCCCTTTTCTTTTTTCGCATCCTCCTGATCCACTTTATGACGTCTGACTAAGACCAGCTCTTGTTTTCCGATTACGAGGCTTCTGTTTACTTTTCTGTATATGAAGGTGTTTTGCAATCACCTCGAGTGTTCATCAGTTTGAATTATAACAGCGAGTTGAATTTTTTTCTTCTCGCTAAAATGAATCTTGTTTGAAATGAAATGAAAACCGTTGAAAAACAGAAATGTTTAATCAAAGTTGGGAAATACAGTAGCAAGATGAACATTCCGTTATAGTGACTGATCATGTTTTTTTTTTGTTATTTTTTTTTTACAATATGCCTTATATTACAGACTTGCAGAACTACTCGAGATTTAAAAAGTTAGAAAATAAATCTGTTCACACACAAACACACACACACACACACACACATATATATATGTGGAGAAAAGTAGACAAACACGGGATGTTATGGAAACTTGATGTTTATTGTCGACGTTACAACGTTTCGGTCTCTTATTAGACCATCTTCAGGACTTAGATATAGTTCTTACTCCAATGATGGAAATTCTTAAAATGCTGAAAACGGAAGGTCGTCAGTAGGGGGTGGTTGGGTGGTTAGTGGATTCTTTTTCTCTCTGGAATGGGGAGTTCCGGAATGGTGGATGGTGGTACCACAGGTGTTAGAGATTGGTTAACTAAATATGTGTATGTGTGTGTGTGTGTCTGTTTAAGTTTTTTTGTTTATATGTGATTGGGAACTGGATTTGTCGTTAAGTTATATGTGTGTTGTTGGTATGTTGGTGTGATTTTTTATTTTTTTATTTTTTGTAAGGGTAACATTTGTTAAAATTGTAAGTGAGCATTCCATAACATCGCGTGTTTGTCTACTTTTCTCCACATACTGTCGGATTAACCTCCTCACATTTCTACCATATATATATATATATATATATGTGTGTGTGTGTGTGTGTGTGTGTGTGTTTTTAAGTTGGGCGTTATTACGAAGCATCTAAAAATAAATGAATGAACTCGATGTTGTGGAGTATTGGATTCACTTATTTTTTTTATTATTATCATTTTTTATCATAAATTTTCGGGTTCGTTAGATACCCTTTATCAAATGACTGTTGTTCCTGTTCAACGGATCTTTTGTCTCTGTTGTTATTGACAGCGGCAGCGTCTGTAAAAAAATTATAATAACGGAGTATTCCGATGCCAGCGTTCAATCCCCTCACGTGAGTTTGTAATTTTAGAATCCATTTAGTTTCTGTTTGATTTTGAGATTGCGTTGTTGGAAATGCGTGTTCTATTAGAATGCATTTGAGGTGTGTAAGGTTGTGTGGTAGGGTGTTAAAGTGAAGTGCTATTGTACTATGCGGGGATTTGAGTTTTATTCTGGATTTGTGGTTATTTAATCTTAGTCTAAAAGATGTTGATGTTTCTCCCACATATATATATATGAAAAAAAAAAACAGGAAAAAACATGTAGATAGTGGTTAAAAAATAACAGCAATATATTCTGAAGATTGAGATTTTCGAGTTAGTAGAATAGCGAATAGTTTGTTAGCTACAAGACTACAAGTGTGGAGCACACACTTAAAACTGAATTCCACACACACACACACACACACACACACACACACACACAATATATATATATATATATATATATATATATATATATATATTTGTGGTACCTTGACTTACGAGTTTAATTTGTTACATAATTATTAGATTCCTAATACTTATGTACAGTAGTGTAGAAACCAAAATGGCTGTTATAAGTTGCAGCCCACGGCCTTGAAGGATTGAATGACAAGGCTTGACCTCATCCTGATCCTTCCGGTGCATACTGTGAGAATCAGTGGAGAAGATCCTCTTCCGGTTTAGATTAGAGGGAGTTTTAGTCAGATCGGCCAAGACCACGACGGTGGAAAGTCGTGTTATGCACGCAGCCGACTCGATCTGCTCAGGTAGTCTGGTGGGGATTTCAGAATAAAATATGATCCAAGTTAAATCGAAGTCTTGTGTTATTATCTAAAAACTACCAATGACACAGGGCTTCTGATAAAGAGAAATCCCCAATGGAAGACCAGACACGAAGTCCCCCAAGAAAAAGTCCAGACGCTAGAAGAGACGCTAGAAGAATAGAAGTAAGAAAGGAAAGAGAGTATATAACAAATTCGATCCACTCATAACTCAATTTCTTTTTATATCAAATCAATTTTCCCTGTTGAAATAAACTAAAATACCATTAATCCGTTCCAGCCCACTTCTGCTATAAATCCTGATTTTTTTACGTTTTCTTTTAACTAAGAAAAATAACACTCGATTGTATAAAAACAATAAAATAGAAGGTAAGGAATTATGTGCTGTATTATGTATCAATTCTAATTTTTTTATAAACTTTTTAAGCCTTTAATAAATTTGAAAAATTGAAAGTATTTTGTGAACTTAACATAAGCGTATCTGAAGCTCGCTCATACCTTAAATTTTAGCTCTCAACATAAAGCAAATAAATCGACCGAGTAACAGCTCGTAACTCGACAAACTCGTAAGTTGGGACACTCGTAACTCAAGGTACCACTGAATTCATTTATAGATTAATAAAAATTATTTTTTATCTATTAGTTTTACTATCTTTTATTCTTTATATATTCTTATTTTTAAGTTGTTTATTTTTCATTATTCTTCCTGTTTGTATTATTTCTTTTATTTGCTTTTTATTGTTTTATCCTTTATTAATTTGTTCTATTTTAAAATCATTCATTAAAATAACTAGCAACAGAAAACACCCTCCGGGCATCGTAAAAATTAATTTTTGAAAGACATTGCCTGAGAGGGTGGGAGTTAAAAATTCAATGTCAGAGGGTTTGTATCATAAGTAAGACAAATTCTCATATTTATTAAAGGAGTAAAAAAAACAATCAAAAAGAACAATTTGAAATGAAAACTGAGCCCCATCCCTCTCAAATAAAATGTTGCGTGTATGTAATAATCAAACAATTATTTTTAATATTTTCCACATAAATTTTACACAAAATCGTAGGTATTTATTTATTTGTAAACTTGCTTATTCAAATTTTGGGTGTATATAGCATAAGAATATTGTGACGTAATCTGTGACGTAGAGCTATGACGTAGTTTTTGTTACAGACAGAAATACAGACAATCTCCATTATTAATAGATTTTTTAATATATTATCAATTTATACCTTTATCATATTTTATTTAGCTTTTCTTATGGTAAAAAAGGGGTAAACAAGTTTTTAACCCCCTCTCAGACCAAAATAGTGTGTGTAATTTTATTGATATTTGTTTTTTACTGGTCTCCAATTTTCCTTTATAAAGGACGTGCGCTCGGTCGTTGTACAAACAAACATACATACATACAGACATGCAGAATCTTTCTTTTATAGACACATAGATACACAGAATGAGTAATTGAGAGTTACCTCCTCTATTATATGATTACCTCCCCTTTGGAGAACTCTCTAGCGAATACCAGACTATATAAACTCTCAGTAAGTGTACCAATTATTCTCAGTAGTATAAAGCTTTCCAAAGTCTATCAGTGATATCGTTTGTCATTACAATTGCTATTAATCTTTTCAAAATCTAAGAACATGAATACAGAATCAAATCTATAATATACTAATAGATAAATACAATATCTATACTATACTAATAGATAAATACAATATCTATACTATACTAATAGATAAATACACCCTCACATTTTTTATAGTAAAGTTAATTCACTTCTAAACTAAAGATACTAGAATTTCATTTTTAGTAGAACATTATACAATGAAAACGTGTATTATTAATTACAATACTCTACATCATTGAAACTGTATTCAAACATAAAATTGCAACAACTCTTTAAACAAAAATAAAATTACATATACAGTACTGACCAAAAGTTTGGGACCACATTGATATTTTCCTCTAAACTTGAAAAATAAATCATGTTTCATGTCTTTAAAGAAAGGAATTTCTTTCTTTTCTATGTTTGCATACAATGATATGTGGAGAAAGGTAGACAAACACGGGATGTTGTACAAGATGGATGTTTATAGGTAGTGATGTCGACGTTATAACGTTTCGGTCTTTTAGTCCTTCTTCAGGGCGTTGGATTGGGTTCTTGCTTCAACGGTGGTCATTCTCATACTGGTGAGTTAGGAGGTCGTGAATAGGGGAGGGTGGTTAATTGTTGATGTTAGTAGGAGTGTTTAAGTTGGTAGTGGGAGTTCTATTTTTTCTGATGGAGGGATGTAGCTAGTAAGGTTCTGTTATTGATGTCACATGTGTTTCGACAGAGGTCGTCGGTGGGTCAAATGCACTGGGTGTGGTGATATAAATCAAAATTGATATACAATCTAATAATAATGGAGAACTATAAAGCCGCGTTAGCTTAGTCGGTAGAGCGTTCGGCTAGAAACCACAACGTTCCTAGTTTGATACCGGTCCTCGCTAACTCAGCGTATGAGTAGCACAGGGATCTGTGCGGTAAAGTAAGGAGCTGACGTTCGGTGTGGCGCTCCACCTCAGATGCTAAAACAATCTCCTTGGTCTAGCGCTATTGAAAAGGGGAGAGACTTCCTCGCTGATTGGCTGATACCGACTTTAGGCCGCCCCGACAACTTTACTTACTTTTTTATATCACTATTCAAGTCACAATTCCCTCAGTTATTTACGTCACATTCTCCATGATTTATCTATATTTAAACTTCAATTATTAATAAAATCGTTTTACATTATTAATACTGTTGGCTATATCTACATACTAATAACATGCAATTGTATTTATATATACAACAAAATAGCGGTTTACAATTCATATCAATATTAAGAATTTGAATTTAATAAATATGTGCTTAGCATTATTGATTTCTAATTATTTTGGGTTTATCTAAAAAATCTCATGGATAAATCTTAAATCAAATTCATTAACAAGAAGAAATAACTGTAATTCAATTCTTTACTTCTTATTTTAACTAAATAGTTAGATTAGGAAAATTTAGCAATGAAAGACGGAAGTGATAGAAGAGTAAGTCTCAGTTGTTCTATTTTTCGATTATACCCTCCACTATTTCAAATCTTTTTATCTGCATTCTTATTTAGTTTCATTAGCCTTTATAGTTTAATATAATATTCTATTACAGTAAAACTTAAATACTTGCACCCAGAGGGTGCATATATTTGCTAGTAATTTCAATTAAAGCCAATTGATATCTCATTTTCCTCAAAGAAACCACCACGAACTTCTATTACTTCAGAGCGAATTCTTGGCATTCTTTCTTGTATTTTGTAAAAGTATGTTAGTAGAAGTGATTCCCAAGCAGTGTAAAAGTGTAAACAACTCTCGCTTATTCTTAAGCAGTTCCTTTCGAACTTTATGATCAATTTCGTCCCATACGAAAGATGTGAAGGCCGAGGGGGGCCAAGTCATGATTTGCAACAACGGTACCATTATAGTATGGCCTACCTTTTGAATGTTGCCTACGAAATCACGCCTCTCTTACAGTATGTGGCCTACCATAAAAAGCATATTATAAGGTTATAATAATAACTGCTAATTCAAACCCCTAACCCTAACACTATTTCAGAATTTTAGAATATTTTAGAATGAAATAGATCTCTGGCTCATGTAAATTATGGATAAATTCTTTTTTTAATTATTCTTAATTACTATATACAGCTTATGACTGAATTGTATTTCTTGAAATTGAATATATGTGAAAAATAATTAGTTTCAATAAATTGCCTACTACTTATATCTATAAATATACTCTTACTAAGGTAAGACATTCAAACCGGGTAGGCCACAGACTATAACAGGATACAATATGCCTTTTATATCCTGCTTTTTATGGTAGGCCACATTCAAAAGGTAGGCCACATACTATAATGGTACCGGTCCCATGTATGGGTTAAATAGATCCACAAATGAGTTTTAAAATGTGTTTGAAAAAGAAATTGTTTAAAAAAAATTGAATACCTAACAAGAATGAATAAAAACAAAACGTCTTCGGCATAAAATAATCCAAGTGATGACATGCCGTAAAATCCATCCAACCAACCAGCCAACGAGAGCCGTAAGTAACCGTCCCATTCATCTTACTAAAAATGGCATTTTGGGGGCACCTTTGAAGCCCCATATATCCCCCAATTCTCACAGAACTCAACCATATTTTACTATGTGATACTCCTCATTGAATTCTATCAGGAAATCATATTAGTTTGGTACTTTATTTGTGCACGAAATTGGCCATTTTTGACCACTCTCAGGGGGATTATCAAGCCTCAAAAGTAACCTAAAATTCCGAATTGAGCACTTTTTTTCACCATCAGTAAATTCAAGACATTAGAATACAAGAGAAAAAAACAATAAAATCGATAACTTAAATTTTCACCAAGATACGTAGACTTATAATGGCTGAAAAATCGCATTTTGGGGGCACCTTTGAAGCCCCATATCTCCCCCAATTCTCAACAGAACTCAACCATCTTTTACTATGTAATACTCCTCATCAAACTCTATCAGAAAATCATATTAGTTTGGCACTTTATTTGTGCACGAAATTGGCCATTTTTGCCCACTCTCAGGGGGTTAGGGTTAAATAAATGCTACTTTAATAGTAATGGTTTTAGTGCATGGGAAATGCAAAACCGCTAAGTTGGCATGTAATCACAGGTAGGCGCGTGGTGTACTGGTTAGAGTCGACTCGAATTCAAATCCTGGACGAAGCCACAGTTCACATTGCGCTAATACCTTAGCGAAAGGTATGAATCCAACTATTCTCCCTCCAGCTATGGGTAAATAGTAGGACAGACTGGGTTCTTTAACCTAGGTTAGGCAACCAGTCTAGGAGAAGGAAAACTCTGAATTCAAACCTCTTAAATCTTCGCTTCGGGTGGTCACTACTAGAATAGGCTCAGGCCTACTTAGTGATCTATTTCAATAAATAAATAAAAAATGATTTATTAGATCACGACAGAAAGAATATGGATGTCAGTTTTTTTCTTCTGACAAATCCAGTCTAGAGGAAAGGGTGATATCAATTATACCGTGCAATCAATTTAGTTTATTTGTTTCTTGCTGTTTATTCCTGTCAACATGAGCGATGGTTTTGGTTGTAATTTATTGCAATCGAATCAGATTTGTTGTCAATAGTTATATCCTCGAAAATTAACAGTTTATGCATCAACTTCTTCTGCTTTAATCATTTCATTTGATTATATTTGTAGATATTCAGACTGTCGATCACTAATGGGTTTATTTTAACATTACGGATTTTTTCATCGAAGAAATAACTATAATATCAGAGATAGATAGATAGATAGATAGATAGAGAGAGAGAGAGATACAGAGAGAGGGAGAGAGAGAGAGAGAGAGAGAGAGAGAGAGAGATGGTGGGGGGGCATTGGGGAGAGATAAAAGAAGAGTGAGTGAGAGATTGGAGCGTTAGGAGAGAGAGAGAGAAAGAGAGTGAGAGAGTAAAGAACAGTAAGAAAGGAGAGAAGGAGAGAGAGGGGGGGAGAAAAAAGCCCAATGAGGTGATAGAGAAAGAGAGAGAGAAAGAAAATAGGAGTGAGGAGAGAGAAAATAGGATGAGAGAGAGTGTGAGGGACATTGAAGAGAGAAAAAGAAAAAGAGGGTGAGAGAGAGAGAAAGGAGAGTTAGGAGAAAGAGAAAAACAGAATGAGAGACAGAGATAGATAGATTGATAGATAGAGAGAGAGAGAGAGAGAAAGAGAAAGAGAGAGAAAGAGAGAGAAAAAAAGAGAGGGGGGACATTGGGGAGAGATAAAAGAAAGAGTGAGTGAGAGATTGGAGCGTTAGGAGAGAGAGAGTAAAGAACAGTAAGAAGGGAGAGAAGAAAGAGAGAGAGAGAGAGGGGGAGGAGAAAAAAGCCCAATGAGGTGATAGAGAAAGAGAGAGAGAACATAGGAGTGAGGAGAGAGAAAATAGGATGAGAGAGAGTGTGAGGGACATTGAAGAGAGAAAAAAGAAAAAGAGGGCGAGAGAGAGAGAAAGGAGAGTTAGGAGAGAGAGAAAAAGAGAATTAGAGAGAGAGAGACAGACAGACAGACAGAGACAGAGACAGACAGACAGACAGACAGAGAGAGGGGGGGGACATTGGGGAAGATAAAAGAAAGAGTGAGTCAGAGATTGGAGCGTTAAGAGAGAGAGAGAAAGAGAGAGGGAAAGATTAAAGAACGGTAAGAAGGGAGGGGAGAGAGGGAGGGGTGAAAAAAGCCAATGAGGAGATAGAGAAAGAGAAAGAGAGAAAATAGGAGTGGGGAGAGAGAAAAATAGAGAGAGAGAGAGAATGTGAGGGACATTGAAGAGAGAAAAAGATGGTGAGAGAGAGGGAAAGGAGAGTTAGGAGAAAAAGAAAAAGAGAATGAGAGCGAAAGAGAAAGAGAGAGAGAGAGAGAGGGGGGCATTAGGGAGAGATAAAAGAAAGAGTGAGTGAGAGATTGGAGCGTTAGGAGACAGAGAAAGAGAGAAAAAGTAAAGAACCGTAAGAAGGGAGAGGAGAGAGAGAGAGAGAGAGGGAGAGGAGAGAGAAAAGCCCAATGAGGAGATAGAGAAAGAGAGAGAGAGAAAATAGGAGTGAGGAGAGAGAAAATAGGATGAGAGAGAGAGAGAGTGTGAGGGACATTGAAGAGAGAAAAATATGGTGAGAGAGAGAGAGAGAGAGAGAGAGAAAGGAGAGTTAGGAGGAAGAGAAAAAGAGAATGAGAGAGAGAGAGAGAGAAAGAGTAAAGAACAGTAAGAAGAGAAAGAGAGAGAGAGAGAGAGAGAGGGGGGAAGGACATTGAGAGAAAAAAAGTGAGAAAAGAAAGAAGGGAAGAAAATGAAAGAGAAAGAAAAGGAGAAAAAAAGAATGAGGAGAGAGAAATAAAAAGGGGACAGAAAAAAAAGAAAGAGAGAGAGAGAGAGAGAGAGAGAGAGAGAGAGAGAGAGAGAGAGAGAGAGAAAACACAAGGAGAGAACAAAGGAGAAAAAAAAAGAGAAAGGCGAAGAAACAGAAGGGGTAGGAGTTACAGACAAAGAAAGGAAGGAGGAGGGAAGAGAAATACACTAAACAGGATGTTCCACTGTATACAAACAGACTCAGTTATCTAAACAGCCTTTTATTTCTTGTGTCTGTAAAATTCAATTTAATGTACTTTTCACATTTATAATCGCACCCCTCTCTCTCTCCTTTAATGTTCTATCAGCTTTCATTTGAATTTAGAAACATAAATCACATTATAGAATGGAAACACAGGTGGGCGGTTTAGCGACGGCCAACCTGTATTTGGTACAGTCTGAAGTATCACTTGGCATCAAGTTGGAGAATGAAGCGGTTATTTCAGAGTCAGCTTGACCCAGGTAGCCGTTTTTTAATGCTTGATTAGATCTCTCACCATGTCCATTACTGACAGCAACAAGATTTAAGAATCCAAATGCGAGTACAAGAAGTTTATCATCTTGAGAGATATTCAGATTTCTGCTAACGCTTAAAGTAAAATTATCAATACGCAGAATGGGGCTTTCAGCTCGTGGCTTTTTTATTAACAGACAACTCTAATAAATGCAGTCCTCATCGCTGCTTGCATTATTATTATTACTAGCAAATATATGCACCGTCCGGATGCAAGTATTTAAGTTTTAATATAATAGAATATTATATTGAATTAGAAACACCAATACAACTAAATAAGAATGAAGATAAAAAGATTTGAAACAGAGGGGTATAATAAAAAAAATAGAACAATCAAAGCTCTTCCATCACCCTCGTCTTTCATTGCTAAATTTTCCTAATTTAACTATTTAAAAGAGAGTTAAAATAGGAAGTACAGAATAAAATTACAGTTATTTCTTCTTGTTCATGGAGACTCCCCACTGCTCTTAGGTAATGTGTTTTAATGTACAGGAGATAGTAAAACTATTGGATTATTTAATGCTGAAGTCAGTCCTTTTTTATTGCAAGCAATTATATGGTTTCAATTAACTATTCCAGTTTAATGATAATTTGTTTGCACATAATTGTATGGTTTCAAATATTCCTATCTATTAGTAATAACTAGCAAATATATGCACCCTTCGGGTGCAAGTATTTAGATTTTGATGTAATAAAATATTGTATCAAATTATAAACTATTTAGAAAATGATAAACTGAGGGGTATAATCGAAAAATAGAACAGCTTTAGATTTAACTCTTCCATCATTTTCTTTCACTCCCGTCTTTCATTTTTCCTAATTCATCTATTTAGTTAGATTATGAAGTATTTAATAAAATTACAGTTCTTTCGTCTTGTTTATGGATTTCTTTTAAGATGTATCCCAGAGATCTTTGCTCAGATTCGTTAAGAGAAAACCAAACAATTAGAAATCAATAATACTAAGCATATATTTATTAAAATCAAATTTTAAATATCAATATGCAAATTAGCCTTCTCGTTCACACTGTAAACCGCTATTTTGTTGTATATATAAATACAATTGCGTATTATTAGTACGTAGATATGGTCAACAGTATTAATAAGGTATAACATTTTTATCAATAATTGAGGTTTAAATAAAAATAAATTCATGGTAAATGTGACGTCAATAACTAAGGGAATTGTGACATGAATAGTGATTTAGTTTCGGTTACAGACAGACAAACACACAATCTCCATTATAATAAGATTTGGTGCCGTTATAGTATGTGGCCTACCTTTTTGATTATGTTATAGTATGTAGCCTACCCGGTTTGAATGTGTCCTACCTCAGTAAGACTGGGCACACCCACATTACCCATTCGTACCTGTTAAAAGGGGAGGATGTCCCAGTGTGCCCAACACGCAAAGTACAACTTACAACCAAACATATCCATCTAAATTCTAACAGACTTAAACATCTCCGCGCAAATTACTATCAAGCAAGAAACCTGAAAGACATCTTTAAGAATACAAACCCTGAAAACATTTTAAATTCTATAAAAATAAGCAACCTTTTCGACAAAATATAACAGAACATAACCAATTATCTCCATAGAAGCACTACTTTAAAGACTGAAATCCAAAATAACCTTTTTGGCATTAAATGACCCACAGTGGTTGATATGCCGTTAAACAAAACTCAAACTCAAACTACCTCAGTAAGAGTATATTTATAGATATAAGTAGTAGGCAATTTATTGAAACTAATTATTTTTCTCATATATTCAATTTCCAGAAAAGCAATTCAGTTATAAGCTGTATGTAGTAATTAAGAATAATTAAAAAATAATTTATCCATAATTTACATGAATCAGATATCTATTTAATGCTAAAATATTCTGAAATAGGCTTAGGATTAGGGATAGCGGTTATTGTTATAACCTTATATGCTTTTTATGGTAGGCCACATACTTTAAGAGACATGAAACATGATTTCGTAGGCCACATTCAAAAGGTAGGTCACATACTATAATGGTACCCGTTTTTTTATAAACACATTTTTCTATTTAACCCATACATGGGACCCTAATAGGTACTACCACTCCAGGTCAGAGAGGACCAGGGAGCAATGGTGATGAAGAGGTGTTTCACATTCCCCAAACCTACAGAACTGGAACCTCATCATCAGGACATGAAGACCCTCAGCCACCGCCTTCTAGCACCCATATAATAAAAAGGGTTGGGCTTTGCCATAAGAGCAATAGGGTTAGGGTAATCATATAGGTGCTAGGGCTTGATATGACCAGCCAATTGATTGGAGGGAGCCTCTCCGACCGCCCGCATAGCCCAAGTAAGGGCCCGAATGGAGTGTTGCATGTCATGGACTGCTTAGGCACCCGGGTTCCATCCACCACCGGTGCAGTTTAGCGTCATATCCAGGACACCAATTACCCTATTGGTCACATGGCTATTGAAAACCGGCAAGGCTTTGTCTAGTTCCATAGGAAAATATGTATTACATTGGTTGATCTATTCATTTTAACTTGTCAACCTGTCTGGGGTTATTCTATACCGAGAGGTAAGAGAGGACATCTCATCGTAATGAAATGGTTAGCAAGCTAGTCTTCGTACTTTGTTGGATGCCCCAAACTTGCGACCTTGTGTCCCATCCTACTCGTTACGAACGGTTTAGATAAATATCTATGGGTGTGTCGTCGTAGTGTAATGGTTAGCAAGCTAGTCTCACAGATCCATTATTATCTAATAGCAAGTTCGTACCTTGCTGGGTGCCCCAGACTTGCGACCCTGTGTCGCATTCTACTCATTACGTACGGGTTGGGTAAATATATATGGGTGTATCATCGTAGTGTAATGGTTAGCAAGCTAGTCTCACAGATTCACTTAACAGTGAGTTCGATTCTCATTGGATGCCCCAGAACAGGAGCCTCAGCAATAAATGCAGTTTAGTGTCATACCCAGGAAACACTTATTTATTTAGTGGTCGGGGGTAGTCTTACTCTTCTGCAGAGGATACAGTCAGCGTATTCTAAGCCTCGTCGATAGGGCGGAAAATGTGTATAATATGATACCAGAGAAAGAAAAAATATTTCTTAGAATACGTACGTTTATAGTTGTTCTAACAGTTTAATGAATAGTATCCTTGGTTCAACAGAGACATCTGCTTGAGAACTAAGTGTGCAGTATACCGTGCCACAGTTCTCTCAACCCTCCTGTACGGTGTGGAAGCCTTGGCGGTATACAAACGGATGCCCCACAGACTATATGTCTACTACATGCGTCACTTGCGCAGTATACTAAATGTCAAGTGGTGGCAGCATATTTCAAACTGGACCATACTGAAGAGAACTGGACTCCTTGACATGCACGACATACTTGTCCAGCGCAACTCGAGACTTGGGTATGACAGACTGCCAAAGCAGATTCTGTACTCTCAACTGAGAGAGGGATCACGAGGAATTGGTAGACCAAAGCTCAGGTACAACGACAACATCAAAAGAAACCTAAAGGACTTTAACATCCCCATAGACAGTTGGCAAGACGCAACCCGAGACCGAACATATTGGAGGAAACGCATTCGCGTGGTGTCATCATCGGATACGATGGACAGCAAATGATAATAATAATAATAATAATAATCCTTGTACAAAAATTGGTCTCTCTAGAAATTCTTTTATAACCACAGGGACCTGAATATTACATTAAACTGCACTCGGTTGTGAGGCATCAGTTTTGGAGTTCTGTAGAGAACAATTTCATCTATTCGTCGCTATTACGCCCAGATTCACTTTGTGATAGTACCTGTTATGGTTCCATCTATAGGTCAAATAAATTTATTTGAAAATTATTACTATTGGATAGGAATACTTGAAACTGTATTTAGATTTGATGCACCAATGAACGAAAGCAGTTTATATAAAAAGCACAGCTAATAAAAATAAATTTAAAAAAGAAAGAAATACCACAAGGAGAAATAAAAAAAACCCACAGAAAATATCTTAAGTGATAAAGAATTTTTTTTTTGATAGGCTGTGACCAGGAACCTAACTAGATGATAAAAATCTAAGATCGAATTCTGCTTTTACAGTAAGGAATTAGACTAAAATCAGTCATAATATTTCTCTGAATTTTTTGAGATGAGGTTTGATAATTTGTATCAAAATATATAATATATAAAACTAAATTTTCTTTCCAAAAGCTGAAAGTATGATAATAATGATTGTAACTTTAAATTTTGTGAGACTCAACCCTTAATAATTCATTCAACCCAACTGATTTTACAAGTGACTAATTGGAACAATTGAAATAAATACTCCCGTCCAGTGACCCACTGATGAATCTTTAATCGATGTCATACATTTTGTGTAACGGTTATCATCATATAAAATGGAATCGTCGATCTAAGTCCAAATTCTGGATGAGGCTGTTTCCGTTACACTGTTATACCGTTACTTCTATGAAGGCTCGCGATTACGACGAGAAGGTTCCCAAGTCCGACGAAAAATACCCGAAGAAGGCCGGAGAGCACATTGGCCAAAACGTGCAGATAGCAATAAAGATGAGGATAATAGTCCGAATAATCCAAATAATACATAAAATCAGTCATTATTCTAATACTGAAACAAAGTAGCTTCTACTTTGAGTGAATTAGTGCAAACTTATTCGTTCGGATGGAATACAAATTCAGATTACTCCATTCAAAAAATGGCCCGCGGGGGGGTGGGGGTGTAGTTGGATTAATCATTCCCAGGAGATCATATTTCGAAAACCCTATCTATTTAATAACCACTCATGAAATGTCAACCAGGACAAGTGCTTTTTTGTCTATCTTTTCTTATCTCCCCCCCCCCTTTTTTTTTGAATGTCCGTATTTTTATTATCATTACAAGAGATTTTCTCGAACCAATATTTCTAGCACCAAATGCTCTCCGTTTTTATTTACACACGTCACAGGTGACTCTGTTCAGTGTCTCTTGGCCGCAAACCGCGTGCAATCAGCTGTAGACTGTCTTCTGAAATTTATCTACTTTTTTTTTATTTCTTCTTGAATTTATTGTCAGAGTGTTTGAGTAAATCGACATGCACCAATCTATGGAGGCCTTCCCCGTGTAACGGTTATAGTTGTAAAAATGGACACGGTGACCAGTGTTCAAATCAAATCAATTTTTGTAACGTATTTTTTAGATAAAAATAGCACTCTATTGTATAAAAACACAATAAAATAGAATATAATGAATTATGTACTGTAGTCTATTTTGATATCTATTTTTCATGAATAATATTTTTCTTTGGCGTAATAAATTTGGAAACCTAAATGGTTTTAGTGTACATATTAACATAAGCGTATCTGAAGCTCGCAACTCATAAGTTGAGGCACTCGTAAGTCAAGGGACTACGGTATATACGTTATGAATGTTGATATACATGGTGGCCTAAAGGTTTTCAATGGTGTCAACTCTATTGATAGTTCTTATTAATGACATTACGAGAGATAAGACTAATTCCCATTCTGCATTCTCACAGATATTTTGACAAGATATATAATCTTTGACAGTGCAAAGAGCAGGTGACTGAACAAACCACTCTCCCATAATTAAATAAACCTTCCATGCAGTAGCAGCAATAAAGGGGTTTACTCTCATTGCCAAACTTGATATGGTAAAATAAAATCTAATGTTACAAGAACTTGCTCGGACAACTTGAACCACTTCTTTGTATTCTTGATACAATTAACACGTTTCGAATGGGTGTCCTGGGTATGTCACTTAACTGCATTTGGTGATGAGTTTTGGAGATCTGGGGAGTATAGAGTACTCCCAGGTCCACTGACCCGGTAGTATCCGTTAGGGTCCCATATATGGGTCAAATAGATCTGTTTAAAAATTATTCATTTGAAATCATCGGTATTGAATAAGAATATTTGATGCCATATAAGACACGTTCGTCATGGATCATTAGTAATGGATCTACAAGACTAGCTTTCTAAACATTGTACCACGATGGGACGCACCTAGAAATACTTTATACCATATAACTAGATTATTTGTATTAAGAATAGTTACCTGAAGCTATAATTGTTTACTAAAGATTATATTATATTATTATTATATTATTATTATTATTATTATTATTATTATTTAAAGGCCAGTTTAGCACAGTCGGTAGAGCATCAGCCTAGGAACCACAAGGTTCCTGGTTCGATACCGCCCCTCGCCAACTCAGCGTATGAGTAGCACAGGGATATGTGCGGTAAAGTAACGAGCTGATGGTAGGTGTGGCGCTCCACCTCAAACACAAAACCATTTCCTTGGTCTAGTGCTAATGAAAAGGGGATAGATTCCCTCGCTGTCTGGCTGATACCGACTTTAGGCCACCCCGACGACTTTACTATACTTATCATTTTATTATTATTATTATTATTATTATTATTATTATTATTTACTGGAAAACACATAACTATATGTAAACAAATTACCATTAAAAAGAAATAATTGAAACCATACAATTGTGCGTAAATTATTTAGTTTTAGATAGAAATACGAGTAGATTATTTGTATTTGATAGGAATACTTTATATCCTAAGTATGTGCAAAAAGTACTTACACTATACAAAGAAACAAATATAAACGTACAACGAACAGAATTACCTAACCTCTACACATAAAATAACCCTAAAACGGGTTGACATGCCATTAAAATCAATCAGGTCTCGAATATCAACTAGCGTCACATGACTTTCTTCATCCACATCAGGTGTGTTAAAAGAAAAGTACATCGAGAATACGAAGAAGAAATCAAACTTAAAGTACCAGTTCCCGCCCCAAATCACCTAATTTAAATAGCGACGCTGTACTTAAGTGGATAACCACTTAGTAACTGTAAGTACTATAAGGTAATCCAAGACTTGTGTTTCTAGAACGAGTAAAGCTGAGTAAATAACAAGAATTCAGAGAAGAGGTTTGATTGTCTGAACATGTTCTGGTATGTTAAGGAGTTTTCTCAAAGTTATCGACAAAAAGTTTGTTTATGAAACGGATTTTGGGAGCTGAAAATGAAACACCAGGTATCTTTTTTTTCTGTTCTTTTTTTTCTGTTCTTTTTTAAGTGGACGCTTCCGATGGATATTTTAAGAAAATGCCTTATAGAAAGGAGAACGATCCATTCTCATAAAATAGAATTGTTAAACCCATTTACGAAAATGGGCATTGCAGGTTCAATACCCAGGGACGACAAAAAAAATAATAACAGGATAAGTTATGCCGATGGGAAAGACATTTCATTTCCTATGTTTACTGATGGATACCAGATGTGATACATAATCGTGTATATTGCTGAAGAGGGTGAAAGTAACACACACACATACACACACACACACACACACACACAGACAGACACACACACACTCACTCATTCACTCGCTACTGAAAAATGTAGATATTGGTCTAAAAATAACGGCAATATATTCTGAAGCCTGATATTTTAGTTAGTAGAATAGCGAATAGTTTATTAAGCACAAGACTAAAAGTGCAGAGCACAGAGTTAAGACTGAATTCCATATATATATACAAGGTGAGTCAAAAAAGTATCGAGATGTTTTGTACTTTTATACACACTTTCTTCCAGTTCCTTACCCCCAAAACACCTTAATTTTTAGTTACGCTTTTTAAATAAGAAAAATAGCACTGAAAAGATAATAAAATGGAATGTAATTAATTATGAGCTGCAATACGTTTTAATGTTTATTTTTTTATAGAAAATATTTTTCTTTGGCATAACAAATTTGTAAACTTAAATGTTTTTAGTTCACTTACTAACATAAGCGTTTTTGAAGATCGTTCATACCTCAAAATTTATCTCACAACACAAAGAAAAAAATCGACCAATTGATAGGTTGAAATTGGCAAAACTCGTAAGTTGAGACACTCGTAAGTCAAGATACTACATATATATATATATATATATATATATATATATATATATATATATAAGTGTGCTATATTTATACGTAAGCAATATAATGGATAGACTTTCTATCTATGTTAAGGTAGTGTGGACAGTCAAAAGTGTCTGGTTACTGACAGTTTTTCGCTCATGCGATCTTCAGACCAAGTCTTGGTTCACACTAACTTAGCTTTCGCATGGAATTTTAAAGTAATAGTTTTATTATTTTTCAAACCCCACAATTATAAAGCGACAGCGTTGGGACACTCGTAAGTCAAGCTACCAATATATATTATATATATATATATATATATATATATATATATATGATCGTGTACATATATAATTGATGCATACATATTTATCCACACCTCATGATCAGATTGATTGATAGATGATCGCTTTCCCGTGGAATTTGATATTAATGATTTTACTATTTTTGAAACCCCACAATTTTTAAAAAGACTAACAACCTGCCGAATTATTGACAATGGAAATGATTAATGAATCCTATTTCATTTCCAGTAATCACATGGAAATCTGAGTATTTTTCAAAGGAAAAAAGGAAGAAACATCTTAATTATTGCATCTAATGGATCTGCTCCCGTTCGTTCTCAGCAAAATGGTTAACGTTGTCGTGTCTTGAACAGTTGGTCCGTGCAAAAAGATTTCCGACTTGAAAATCTCGGTCAATATCGATTGAAATTCCTGGTTGCCTTTTTCAGTTCCCTCCCCTCTCCCTCGCCCCGCTGGTCGCTAGTCTTGCCATCGACTTGTAACCAGTCGCATACCGGCTAACAATTCACTGTATATCGTGTGTGTATTGTATATGTATGTTGTTTATACTTATTTATTCCCCAAAGAATTATTTTGCCTTATATACGTTATGCACGCACACACACATATATATATAAATATATTATATACATAAATACATACACACACACACACACACACACACATATATATATATATATATACATACACATACATACACATATGTATAAGAGAGAGAGAGAGAGAGAGAGAGAGAGAGAGAGAGAGAGAGAGAGAGGAGAGAGAGAGAGAGAGAGTAAGCGAAAGGGGGAAAACAGATCGAAGAAATAAACCATATTTGTTTATCATGGCTAATCGATAAAAAAATAAGAGTGTGGACTTTTGTAAATACAGGTTGGGTCAAAAGATATTTTCTTATTTCATGAAATGTATTTCGTGTCCCATATTTTCATCATATCTTTTATATCAAAAGAAACCAAAGTAAATTTCGGTTCACCTTGTATTTCAAAGTTCCTTTGTAGCATTAAAACAGTAAAAATAGGAATTATAGGTTAACCCTTACTGTGCGGTTCCCGTGTCTATGCACTTGGGACACAGGAACGAAGTTAACTTGCTTTTGATTGTGAAGTACTTTCCGGAATTCTCCACATTTCATATGACGTAAGTAAGTAAAGTCGACGGGGCGGCCTAAAGTCGGTATCAGTCAGTCAGCGAGGGAGTCTATCCCCTTTTCAATAGTGCTAGACCAAGGAGATTGTTTTAGCATCTGAGGTGGAGCGCCACACCTACCATCAGCTCCTTACTTTACCGCACAAATTCCTGTGCTACTCATACGCTGAGATGGCGGGGGCCGGTATCGAACTAGGAACCTTGTGATTTCTAACTGAACGCTCTACAGACTGAGCTAACCCGGCCCCATTAACCGTAAAGCATCCACAATATACAGGGGGGATTAAAAAGTAACTCCCTATTTTAAACTATGATTTTTCAATATGCAGTTAGATCTTTCTCAATTCTGTAATTAATATTACTTGATATATGGCAATTAATTCGGCAACCAGTCAAGGAGAAGGAACACTTTTTTTTAAAAATCCGCCATGTGTCACATCCTCCTTGTGTTGAGGGGTTGGGATATATATAACAAAAGACAACGCCACCATACACTAATACACTAAGCTGAGATTGGCCGGACACCTCTGTTGCTGTTAGATTGGTAGGGCCAGGAATAATGCCCGAATCCTTTCAGGGGTAAGTGCCGAATGTACTGAATAATTTTCTCCTCACTTACCTGTACAACCAGCCGAGGTTATTTATTGGACACACACAACAGAAAAATGTTGGGTCCCACTGTTACATATTATGTGGTATCATGGGTTGTTGACAAGACCCTGTAGTTAATTTGAAATAGGTTCGTTGGAGTTGAAAGCATAGGCGGGTAGATTTCCGTTGGATGACCCCAGCTGACCCCTAGAGAGGCGTGAATCTCGTGCGTCATGAGAAAAACGTAACTAGTTAGATTTAGTTTTCAACCTGAAGTTGAGCAGAGAGGATGCCTATCTCTCTGCTGAGGTTGTTAACTCCCCGCGCGGCGAATAAGAATGGGTTAAATAAATCTTGATAAAGAAAAGAAAAGTCTTGTGAGTTGATCAATTGCATGACTAAAAGCTAGCCCTTAAAAGAAGCCCTTAGAAGAGACTAGAAAACATGACAGCCAAAAGAAGTAGGAGAGGAAACCTGGCGACTAGACGTAGCAAGTAAGTCTTAAATCTCTGTCTCTCTCTCTGTCTGTCTCTCTCTCTCTATCACACGAGTCTTCTCTCTCGATTGTATACACGACGATGTTCGACGTACGATGCTGGGTATATATGGATATATAACACCACTTCTCACTCCAGATATATTGACAAAACGGATCGTCACTGGTATTTCATGTCACAGTGATTGACGAAGAAATCGATAAGCGGTCACTTGAGCAAACATCTTTTCCATAACGTGTCTGCTACATAACAGTCAGCAAAAAATAGTTTACTTCTATGTATAAGCGCCCGTTGGTGTGAGAAAGGGGGACACATACATTCTCCACCTTCTCCTACTTGCAGGCCTCTGGATAAGACCTTAATGGTGTCGAGGGACCATCCAGTGCATCGTAATCATTTACATGACAAATGATGAGCAGGAACTTCTCCATGGACGGACTGCGTATCATGTGACAGATTTGCCAGTAAGACTAATTTTCTCACTCATCCCTATAATTGTGTCAGAAGTCACTAATGCTGTTAGTGAAAATCTTGATGGAACCAACAATCATCTTAAAAATTATTTTTTCAAATTGTAATTATAAAAAAAGAATGAATGAATAAAATAAAAAAATAAAAAAACATAACCAATTTTATATATCATCATCATCATCATCATCATCATCATCATCATCATGTCGCGCTATTAGCGCGGATATACATGACAAGGAAGCGCGTGGTGTAATGGTTAAAGTCATGGGAAATGGACTCGTCGCCCCGAGTTCAAATCCTGGACGTGGTAATTGCATTTCACTTAGCGCTAATACCCTTGGGAAAGGTATGAATCCTACTCTCCCTCCAGCTATGGGTAAATAGCAGGGCAGACTGGGTTCTTTAACCATGGCTAGGTAACCAGGCTAGGAGAAGGAAAACTCTGAATTCAAACCTGTTGAACTCCGCTTAAGAAATTGACTTTGTGTCATATCCTACTCGTGCGGAGGAGTTGGTAAATATATATACATGACAATCTCTCTCCAACCGTCCCTATCAATAACTGTTCTCGGAAGGTCCTCTGCGCAGCATCGAGTATCCGTGTAGAGTTGGTCAATGTACGTCTTGCTTTGATGATTTGTAAAGCCATTGGGTTCCTAACAGCGGTTAGAGCAGGAGAATAAGAGTACCTTCACCTTCTCAGAGGAGTAAAATACCCCCCAATGAGGCCACTTGTTGGCCGTGGGTGGTGACCCGATGTTAAGGACACATTCCTGGCGGTTGAGCAGTCCATGACATTGCAACACTCCAGTTTGGGCCTTACTTAGTCTAGAAGGGCGGGCGATAGCCAAGAAAGCTAGTAGTCGCTTGAAAAGAGAGAGTTAGACGAGAGAGAAGAGGAGAGAGATTTGTGAGGAGAGGAGAGCAGAGAGGACAAAGAAAAGAGAATTCTAGAGGAGACAAGGAGACTAAGGACATTTATCAGAAGAAGAGGAGTTAGAGGAAACTAACTCCTACTATGTCAAGATTCTATTAGGTTCTCATAAATCTCAAATTAGATATTAAAGTATCGCAGGGAGCGGTAAATAATCTTCAGGAATCAAACATGACAGGTTGTTCAACCTCGTCTAATTCTATAGCTTCAAATGGTGTATATATATATAACAATAAGGTTTGTACATATCCCTATTTATTTGATGACAAAGAACATTCACGACCATTTTGGTTCATGCGTCAGCAATGATCAAATGACAGGACAATCGAAAATACAAAAATTACAAAATGATAATTAATAGTAATATAGGATGGATGATTGATGAAATGTTATGTGTATCTGTGATGTATGTGTGTTTGCTGGTGTATGTGTAGTTTATGGACAGTGCAAAAGTTATGTATACGGGACAGCCGGTTCTGTACACATCACATTAGTCTGATGAATGTGTAACGTTTGATGCAATACGGACGGTGAGCGTTTGTATTCTCGATGCATATGTGTGCGTGGTGCGTGTATGTTTTGGTATGAGTAGTAGATTGGCATGGGGTGTGTGGTGGTGGTGGGGGGAATGATACTGTCACCAGTCTGGGTGCGGGCGTTCCATGAAGGATGTTAAATACTTTTAATTTTAAGATTTTCAAATGTTGTATACTGCGGTGTGGGTGGGGGTTTTGGATTGCGGTTAGATGATAGAAGAACTTGTTTCAGATGATAAGATGTTCGGGGTTGGTTAATTGTTCCAAGTATGTACGCAAATACGTACGCACGCTCGTAGTTTCACTCATACATGCGCGTGCACACACACACACACACACCACAACACACAACATACATAGAAGGACGCGCACCGCGTATGCCCAATACACCCTGCGTACGTAAACACTGGTAAACATTACGGCACTCATACACTCATCATAACAGTAACTCCATACCCATACATCCTCTAATGCCACCGCATACTCATATATGCTCCATATATGACATATGCACACGTAACACACACACATAATATATGCACAATTATATGTAATATATATATATATATAATATATTACACAATATACATACATATACATGCACACACATATATCGTACACAACACAGCTCTATTTTATATTGAACACTTGCATTATATACTTGCGTTTGGCCACACGTTCCAGTAAAGCTGAAACAGTGACAATCCCACACTGGTTCTGGTTTGTTGTTATTTACTCTCAACGTCGCGTAATATTTGGTAGAGGCGTGCTAGATATCATTGACAGGTAGTATTTCGCAGGACTTGTACGATGCGGAACTGTTGGCGGAGCGGTAAATCACAGACTTTGCCTGCTGGACTACCTTTCGGATTTCTGTCTGAAATCGTAGTAACATCGTTGATGAGACTAATAAAGTTGAAACAGACTGTACGATGTTCTAGCATCGCATGATCGTTTGCGAAATTCACTTGTCATGGTTATTTTTTATCATTTTTATTGCGAATTTATACGCATATGACGCATTTAATTGCCTTCAAGCAAAAAATATATAATATAATAAAATATATATATATATTATATATATATATAATATATATATAATCCCGCTTTCCTGTTGTTTGATCTTTTATTTTAAATAGCAACGAATTTAACAAGAAAATAGTAAAATGTAGAATTAATCCATTTTATTCAATGGTCAATCTCTTGTTGATTTTAAGAAAAAAACAAAAACCGACGCGGAAAAGGTAATTAGATATGAAAATATATTCAAGCAACACAACAAATCCAAACAGTATCTCAAGTCTTGTCCAGAGGGGGGGGGTCGGATTGTTTGGAATTCCACCTATTTCCATCTACGACTAATTCCTAAGCTCGGGTTGTGGGGATGGGGGCTGGAGCTCATTGGTTGACTGTCATTGTTAATTATATTGTACGCCTTAAACCGTTACAGAAGACATGTGAATGAATAAAGAGAAAAAAAACGCACGTAAATTAATTGGCTAAATACTTTAGGTATCCTCTTACGGTTTACAAGTGAGGCGTATTCGTTTAATTACAAGCACAAAGAATAAATACGGATAATGTGGTTAAAATGCTTGTCTCGCAAGCCTTTATACTAATGATATCATCCTTGCGTGTCCCCATTTTAGTGGCCTTGTGACAGACTAAGCTCAGCAAGTCACCCGTCATAGAACGAGGGTTAGTAAGGTAACAATTCTTAGTTTAGCGAGCTCTATCCAAACTGTCCCAATACGGAGGTTCTATATTTAAGGGCCGGGTTAGCTCAGTCGGTAGAGCGTTCGGCTAGAAACCACAAGGTTCCTAGTTCGATACCCGCCCTCGCCAACTCAGCGTATGAGTAGCACAGGGATCTGTGCGGTAAAGTAAGGTGATGGCAGGTGTGGCGCTCCAACTCAGACGCTAAAATAATCTCCTTGATCTAGCCCTAGTGAAAAGGGGATAGACTCCCTCGCTGCATGGCTGATACCGACATTAGGCCGCCCCGACGACTTTACTTAATATCTATTGATAAACTAATGAGTCATTGCTAGTGAGTTAGTTTCTCACTGGGTACATTGCTCTTGAAATTTTGTGCCATAGTCCGCCAAGTTTATTAGATATTGTCAGAATTGGTCTTTTTTAAAAAAGGTTTGGGCAAGGAAATATGTGGGAAGGGCCATAAAAGAGAGACACCTGTAATAGTTGTCAAAAATGGGTCAAAACCGAAATGTTCTTAACGACCGGGAAAAAGTTGTCATGAATGGTCAAAACATTTAAGATTTCAGTTCGATCATTAAAAAAATGAATGAATGAATAAATAAATGAATAATAAAATTAGAATACAAATCTAAAAATAAATTCCATCATTTCCTACGATCCTTTATATGAAATAAACTGAACGAGGAAGCACGTGGTATAATGGTTAGAGTTGTAGGCAATATACTCGTCGACTCGAGTTCAAATAGATAGAAAGAAAAAGATAAATAGATAGAAGGAAATAGAGAGATGAATAGATAGAAAGAAAGAGAAAGATAAATTGATAGAAAGAAGGAGAAAGAGATAAATAGATAGATAGAAAGCAAGAGATAAATAGATAGAAAGAAAGAGATAAATAGATAGAAAGAAAGAAAGAGAGAGATGAATAGATAGAAAGAAAGAGAGAGATGAATAGATAGAAAGAAAGAGGAAGATAAATAGATAGAAAGAAAGAAAAAGATAAATAGATAGAAGAAAGAGAGAGATAAATAGATAGAAAGAAAGAGAGAGATGAATAGATAGAAAGAAAGAGAAGATAAATAGATAGAAGAAAAAGATAAATAGATAGATAGAAAGAGAGATAAATAGATAGAGAGAGAAAATAGATAGAGAAAGAGAGAGATGATAGATAAGAAGAAAGAGAAAGAAAATAGATAGAAAGAGAAAAAGATAGATAGAAAGAAAGAGAAAGATAAATAGATAGAAAGAAAGAAAAATATAAAATTGAATAGAAAGGAAAGAAAGAGATAAATAGATAGAACGAAGAAAGAGATAAATAGATAGAAGGAAGAGATAAATAGATAGAAAGAAAGAGAGAGATGAATAGATAGAAGAAAGAAAAGAATAGATAGAAAGAAAGAGAAAGATAAATAGATAGAAAGAAAGAAAAATATAAATTGATAGAAAGGAAGAGAGAGATAAATAGATAGAACGGAAGAAAGAGATAAATAGATAGAAAGGAAGAGAGAGATAAATAGATAGATAGAAGAGAATGATAAATTGATAAAAAGGAAGAAAGAGATAAATAGATAGATAGAAAGAAAGAGATAATAATAGAAAGAAAGAAAGAAAAGATAAATAGATAGAAAGAAAGAAAAAGATAAATTGATAGAAAGGAAAGAGAGAGAGAGATAAATAGAAAGAAAGAGAGAGATGAATAGATAGAAAGAAAGAGAGAGATAAATTGATAGAAAGAAAGAGATAAATAGAAAGAAAGAAAGAAAGAAAGAGATAAATAGATAGAAAGAAAGAGAGAAAGAAAGAGATAGAAATAAAGAGATAAATAGATAGAAAGAAAGAGAAAGATAAATTGATAGAAAGAAAGAAAAAGATAAATTGATAGAAAGGAAGAAAGAGATAAATTGATAGATAGAAAGGAAGAGATAAATAGATAGAAAGAAAGAGATAAATAGATAGAAAGAAAGAGAGAGATGAATAGATAGAAAGAAAGAGAAAGATAAATAGATAGAAAGAAAGAGAAAGATAAATTGATAGAAAGGAAGAGAGAGATAAATAGATAGAAAGAAAGAAAAAGATAAATAGATAGAAAGAAAGAAAGAAAGAGATAAATAGATAGAAAGAAAGAGAAAGATAAATAGATAGAAAGAAAGAAAAAGATAAATAGATAGAAAGAAAGAAAAAGATAAATTGATAGAAAGAAAGAGAGAGAGAAAATGATAGAAAGAAAGAAAGAGATAAATAGATAGAAGGAAAGAAAGAAAGAGATAAATAGATAGAAAGAAAGAAAAAGATAAATTGATAGAAAGAAAGAGAGAGATAAATAGATAGATAGAAAGAAAGAGATAAATAGATAGAAAGAAAGAGAAAGATAGATAGATAAATAGATAGAAAGAAAGAAAAAGATAAATTGATAGAAAGAAAGAGAGAGAGAGAGAGAGAGAGAGAGAGAGAGAGAGAGAAAGAGATAGAAAGAAAGAGAGATAAATAGATAGAAAGAAAGAAAAAGATAAATTGATAGAAAGAAAAAGATAAATAGATAGAAAGAAATCGATGAATAAATAGAAAGAAAGAGATAAATAGATAGAAGGAAAGATAAATAGATAGAAAGAAAGAGATAAATAGATAGAAAGAAAGAGATAAATAGATAGAAAGAAAGAGAGAGAGAAAGAAAGAGAGAGAGAAAGAGAGAGAGAGAGATAAATAGATAGAAAGAGAGAGAGAGAGAAAGAGATAGAAAGAAAGAGAGAGAGGAAAAGAGATAGAAAGAAAGAGATAGATAGAAAGAAAGAGATAGAAAGAAAGAGATAAACTTTTTAAACGGCCAGTTTCTCCCATTTCCTTCAGTTAGTATCTTACATGTCTATGCCAAAAACTATTTTCTAAGATTAGTAACGCAGCAACGATATTATAAAAGATCCGAGTCGACTTTGTTAATGAAGCAAATAATGAATACAGATAAGAGTAAAGAGCGTGCTGTTCACAAGAGATTGCAACTTAATGAAAATAGCTAAATTCAAAGTCGTATAAAAGTAATCATGTGCAATGAAACAGACACTTATTTTTAAAAAATCCTTTTATTTAACCAGTGAAGACAACATTCATCTTTTTGTATAAATTCTGCATTATTACAATGTCAAGATAAGCCTTATTATAATGAAAATTATGTGTCTGTAACCGAAACTATGTCTCCATCGACGTCACAATTCTCTCAGTTATTTAGGCTAAATTCTCAATCGTTATTCAATCTTAAGTGCTATATTATTTATCAACTGTCTCTATTAAAGTGTAGTAGAGTTAGATTTAGCTCAGTCGGTAGAGTGTTTGGCTAGGAATTACAAGGTCCTTGGTTCGATACCGGCCCCCGCCAACTCAGCGTATGAGTAGCACAGGGATCTGTGTGGTAAAGTGAGAAGCTGGTTGATGGTAGGTGTGGCGCTCCACCTCAGATGCTAAAATAATCTCCTTGGTCTAGCGCTAGTGAAAAGGGGATAGACTCCCTCGCTGTCTGGCTGATATCGACATTAGGCTGCCGCCACGACTTTACTTACTTTACTTAGTGATGCTGATTGCTTTTTAAAAAATTTAGTGCGTCCTGGGACGCATGTATTTAATTTAATGGGTCCCAACTAAAGTTTTTTAAAGATAAATTGTAGTTTTTTTATTATCTATGAACAACTAAAGCCGTCCAATCCCTACCTTGTACCTCATATATTGTAATTCATTCCCAAGAAAATATTGAAATGTATTTCCAGTTAGCTGGAAATAGCGGGGGAAGGAAAAAAAACCTGGGACGCTTGGATACGATTTTTATGCGTCCTTTTAGATTTTTATGCGTCAGTGACGCAGGACGCGTACCTATCAGCATCTCTGTTAATGCGTTTGAAATTCTGCAATGTGTGAATTGGAACCCCATCAGTGGATGTAGTAGGGTGTCATACCCAGGATACAATCCTTGTGTAGTTTTCTAAACAATATGCCAATCATGACGTATAGACACTAATGATATTAATTTTGTAGCGGCTATAAGATTGCCCCCCCTCCTACCCCGACCAGTTTAGCTCAGTCAGCAGAGCGTCCGACTAGGTTCGATACCGGCCCTCGCCAACTCAGCGTATGAGTAGCACAGAGATCTGTGCGGTAAAGTAAGGAGCTGATGGTAGGTGCGGCGCCCCGTCTCAGACGCCCAAACAATCTCCTTAGTCTAGCGCAAGTGAAAAGGGGATAGACCCCCTCCCTGTCTGGCAGATACCGACTTTAGGCCACCCCGATGACTTTACTATAAGATTGTCTTAACTAATGATGTATTGAAATTCGTCGTCGGTGTGGTCTAAAGTCGGTATCAGCGAGGGTGTCTATCACTTTTTCACTAACGATCAAGGAAATTGTTTTTGCGTCTGATGTGAAGCGCCACACCTACCATCAGCTCCTTAATTTACCGCACAGATCGCTGAGTTAGTGTGGGCCGGTATCGAACCAGGAACCTTGTGGTTCCCAGGCGGACGCTCTACCGACTGTCCTAAACCAGACCTTTCTAAGTGTTTGATAAGTTTACACAGATGCCCTTGTGCAATTTCTTCTATCATCTCTTTCCTCTAATCCTCATCCAAGATCTCTCTCTCTCTCTCTCTCTCTCTCTCTCTCTCTCTCTCTCTCTCTCTCTCTCTGGACATATTTAAAATCTCTTCTCCTCTATCCGGACATATTTAAGATCTCTTTCTCTACCCGGATATATTTAAGATCTCTCTCGCATCTATGCTAGCAACTCTCTCTCTCTCGCTCTCTCTCTCTCTCTCTCTCTCTCTCTCTCTCTCTCTCTCTCTCTCTCTCTCTCTCAGATTTTATTAAAGGATTTAGTTTAACAAAAACTGCCCCGTGTATATAACTGAAAATGTGACACACACACACACACACACACACACACACACACACACAAATGAAATACGGAGTCACAAGCATATCGATATATAGATTGCTTGATTCGAACTAATGTCTTTGTTTTTCTATTACATTTCGGCTTGTCTCCTCTCTGACCTTCCTCGGGTGTTTGTGTATTTAGCAATGTAAAGGCCAGGGATCAAACCCAATGATCGAAAAGCAATGTAAAGGCCAGAGATCAAACTCACCAATCAAAAAGTTAAAAAGACTAGAAAATTTGAATGCAGCAATTTACAATACAAGATGCAACACAAGGTCAACTATACAACAAAAGTACTCAGTTTCTTTGAAAAGATCTTAGAATATTGATTTTCTTTAATAATATTGTTATCCCTTTCATTCTTTTTGCATTACACGAGCAGAATTATACCTATACGATACCCCCTTAACTAAAACAAAATTATCAATTACACTGTGTCCAGTGTGATGTTAATATAGAATGGAGGCTGTCACAGCTCTATTCTATATTAACATCGCAATTATAATGAATAACGTAAATGGTAAATGGTAGAGCAAAATACAAGGTGTGTCAAAAAAGTATCGACATTTTTTGTAATTTTGAACACACCTTGTTTCCTAAAAGAAAAAATAACGTTCCAATCATTAATTTTTTTTTCAGAATACAAGGTGTGTCAAAAAGTACTAAGTTTAAAGCTGTATTTACTAAGATTAAATGAAGAATGAACGGAACGTTATTTTTTTTTCAGAATACAAGGTGTGTCAAAAAGTAGAAAAAATCTCGATACTTTTTTGACACACCTTGTATATCATAGAAAATGTTCTTGGTTGTCCGAACCTTAAGATTATCCCAAAATGTCCAAGTTGAAATTTAAATAACAGCAATGTACACGTGCACTTAAAGGGTAATATAAACAAACTTTAACTAAAAACAGGCAGTCAACCCAGCCGGACGGGCTTTTCTTGACTTCTCCTCTCAGCAATCTGACCTTTACAACGTTAACATTTTATTTGATTTATTCTTCAAACTAACTCAAATCTTCAACACTGGCATAAATATTTTAACTAGCGATAGTCCCCGCAATGTATTTGCTTACGAACTGGACTGCGATGTCGTAGTAAGCGAGTTCGAATTTCAATCGCGAAATTACGTTCACCTTTGAACTAGTACACCTGGGAAAGGTTTAACCCCCCTCATCCCCCTATCTATGGGTTAAATAGTACCACTACTGTTCTTCTAGAAGGAAGATTTTGTCATTAAATAGCCTACGAAGGTTGATATGCCATTAAACAAATAAACCAAACCAAATCTCTTACACTAATAAAATCCACACTACTCATTCTAATGTCATACATCTTATTATAATGGAGATTGTGGGTTTGTATGTCTGTAACCGAAACTATGTTACTATACAAGTCACAATTCCTTTAGTTATTTACATCATATTCTCTATGATTTTATTTTTTATTTAAACCTCAATTATTAATAAAATTGTTTTACATTACTTACACTGTTGACCATATATTCATACTAGTAACATGCAATTGTATTTATATATACAACAAAATAGCGGTTTACAGTGTGAATGGGAAGGCTAATTTGCATATTGATATTAAAAACGGGATTTTATTAAATATGTGCTTAGTATTATTGATTTCTAATTGTTTGGTTTTATTTAATGAATATAAGCAAAAAATCTTCAATAAATCTTAAATGAAATTTATTAACAAGAAAATAACTGTCATTTATTCTTTATTTCCTATTTAACTAAATAGTTAAATTAGTAAAATTTAGCAATGAAAGACGGGAGTGATGGAAGAGTAAGTTTAGTTTTCTATTTTTCTATTATACCCCCACTCTGTTTCTAATCTTTTTATCTGCCTTCTTATTAGACTTTCTAATTTAATACGATATTTCATTACATTAAAACTTAAATACTTGCACCCGGAGGGTGCATATATTGCTAGTATTATTAATTAACAAAACTTAAATTAAATTTGTGATAGACCATCAATCTTTGATACTCTGTATTGCCATTATATATCAAGAAGGATTCTAATTGCTTCATAATTATCTCAGTTAATTGGTAATATATTTCATTATTTCATAATTAATATATATTGTATCTAGAATTTGGTGAGTACAAAATGACGTTCAGACACCATAGAATTATTACTTAATTTCAAATTGAACTAAAAATTGATTCACTCTCTGGAACATCTTGAATATATAGCACTAATAAGAATTTTACTATGATATGTCGTTTTTCATGGGTAAAGGTTACACACAAACAGACAAGCACACAAAAAATTTATACAAGGTTATTTGCTTTTCAGTGCTAATGACTCTATCAAGGTTACAAGATGTGCCATAAAGTATCGAGATTGAAGCTGTATTTACCAAGATAGAAATGAACAATGAATGGAGTGTTTTTTTTTTTCAGAATACAAGGTGTGTCATAAAAGTGCCGAGTTTGAAGCTGTATTTACCAAGATATAAATGAACAATGAATGGAACGTTATTTTTTTTAGAATGCAAGATTGTGACAGAGAACACAAGGTGAGTGGCAAACGTCAAGGCCTGCCGTATTCTCGAAGGAAGTGGGTTAGGCTTTGTCTGACATGTAGGACTGTAGAATCGAACCCGCTTCCTTCAGAATGCAAACATTGTCACCGAAGTCGAGAAGCTACAGTCCCGGATGTAAGCGCCAGGTGCCCGGATGATAGCTATGAGGATTCCGGCGGTCGGGTTTGGCTCGAGAATCTTGTGTGTGGGGCGCAGACACCCGGATGTTGAGGAGAAACTAGAATAAGTAGAAGTGGGGTGACGACAGGAGACGAGTCGCGATTTTGAGTTGCTGAAGATTTTACGACGACGGATTTTTCAGCTGCTGAAGATCTTTGAGTTGATAAAGATTTTTTGACGCGACGATATTGTCAACAAGTCGAATATTTATTATTTTTCCCCTCTATTTTTTTTTCATTCTAGAAAGGTATAACAAAGTACAAATACTTGATACGTTTTTGACACACCTTGTACATCCAACTATTATCCCTCCAGTTATGAGTAAACAGTAGCACAGTTTGGACACTTTAATTTGGATATGGTAACCAGTCTAGGAGAAGGAAATCTAAATCCAAACCTGTTAAACTCCGCTTAAAAATTGACGTTGTGTGGTATCCTGCTCGTGCAAAGTGATTGTTTAAATACATATATAAAAATATTAATAATATATACATTTTACTAGTTTAGACCTGGGAGTAATGATAAAGGAGTGACTCCATCGCCGGAGCTTCACCATCGGTGTAATTTAATCATACATCAAAAATAAAATGATATTAACAGTATTTAGATCTTATATAAGAACAGTGTATATCTACTTTGGGCTTTAAGACAAGCCTGTAATTTCACATGTATATTATCGAACAGAGGGCGAGGGAATGTTACTACGCCATAAAATGGCCAAAAACTGAATATTCTATCAGAATATATATTAGCTACTGATATGCACATAATGTAGCCTGGTCAAAATTATCGACATAGTTTTTCAGGATATTGCAAGTTTATTTATCTGAACTTTTGAGAGGGGCTTAATAATTTGTATTATCTAGATTTTTCGGAGTTCTCCCATCTTTATTGATTGTCTTAGAAATATTTTAGTAGATAATACAAAAATACTTCATACTGACAATAATATCAAAAATTAAAAATCCTTGAAGCTCTGTATACTAAATTTAGACAACCGACTATTGATAGAATTCACTTTGAAACAAGTGATAATATTTTAGAATGTTTAAAATAGATAAATAAAACAATTTATATTCCAAAAGGCCGGGTTAGCTCAGTCGGTAGGGCGTTCGGCTAGAAACCACAAGGTTCCTAGTTCGATACTGGTCCCTGCCAACTCAGCGTATGAGTAGCACAGGGATCTGTGCTGTAAAGTAAGGAGCTGATGGTAGGTGTGGCGCTCCACCTCAGATGCTAAAACAATCTCCTTGGTCTAGCGCTATTGAAAAGGGGATAGACTCCCTCGCTGACTGGCTGATACCGACTTTAGGCCGCCCCGTCGACTTTACTTTACTTATATTCCAAAATGCTTAAAGTAGATAGATAAATAGATAGAACACTTTTATTCTAAATACGTTTACCTAGTTTAATAGAAATATTTTAAAAAAACTGCCACTGTTGCTTACCCTTACCTTGGTGATAAAAACAAAACAATTACTTTAACAGTTACATTGACATTATTTAACATTAGTTAAACAGTTTTAATGATGAAAACACACGTGCTTTATCTTGATAATGGTTCGAAAGTACTCGGTCGGTCAAAAATGACTAATTCGGAGAAATGGTTAAGTCTTTTCAAGATTTAAGATCAAAATAATCATTAGAAAGCTTGAAAAAAGAATTAAAAAATCTTGAAAATAATAATCTCTTATTTAATGAAATTTGTTTGAATCGTTATTTTTGTCCACACAACGTTTCGGTGGATGCGTGCCTTCTTCTTTCGTGTCGAAATCTGGAACTTTCATGACATAATCGTGAGCCTTCACGAAACTCATTATTTAATCCATAATGATAAATAGTTCTCATTCTGTTCACCACGATTGAGTACAAATGTTAATCTAGGTTAAATATTCTAGGTTATTTTCACTGTGAAAGAATAGACTTCCTCGTCGATTTCGACGCATCAGAGTTCATCCAATGAACAAGCTACACAGTGTTTTGTTTATAGTGGTGAAGGCTTGTGTTGTACCATCCGCACTTTTTGGCACAGTCGATAGGAAAGAATTGGTGCACAAGGAATGCCACAAACCCAATCAACAACCAGCTTCAGGTTTATCAAATTCAGAGTTTTCCTTCTCCTAGACTGGTTACCTCTGGTTAAAGAGCCCAGTCTTCCATACTATTTACTCATAGCTGGAGGTAGATTTTTGGTTTGGTTTGTTTTGTTTTACGGCATATCAACTTCAGTGGATCATTTAATGCCGATAAAGTTTGGAAATAAATCATTCTTAATGGATAATACAATTTTTTTATAAATACATTTTTCTATTTAATCCATAGATGGGACCCTAACAGGTACTACCATTCCGGGTCAGAGTGGACCAGGGAGCAATGGTGATGAAGGGGTGCTCCACATTCCCTAAACCTCCAGAACTGGAACCTCACCATCAGATAGAGTTTAACGTCATTCCCAGGACATGTAGACCCGCAGCCACCGCCTTCTAGCAACCATATGATAAAAAGGGACTGGGGCTTGCCATAAGGGCAATAGGGTTGGGAAAATCATATAGGTGCTACGGCTTGACGTGACCAGCGATTGATCGGAGGGGGCCTCTCCGACCGCCCGTCTAGCCCAAGATAGGGCCAAAGTGGAGTATTGCATGTCATGAACTGCTCATCCACCTGGGCTCTATCCTTAAGCATCACGGGTCACCACCACGGCCAACAGGTGGCCCCATTGGGGGAGTCTTACCCCTCTGCAGAGGTGCAGTCGGTGCATTCTAACGCCCCAGCCGACAGGGCGGGCTGGAGGTAGAATACATTGATTCATACCTTTCCCAAGGGTATTAGCGCCATGTGAAATGCAAACAGGCTTGTCTAGGATTTGAACTCGAGTCGACGAGTCCATCTCCCACGACTCTAAACATTATACCAAGCGCCTCCATATTTTCGCTGTAGTTAAGATTGAACCTGCAACTTCCAGATGATTGCTATTTAGAACTTTAATAATTCAACCCTTACATCTGTTACACCATGTGTCTAACTAGACAATTTCGAAAAATCTAAATAATCCAAATTGCTATTCTAGTTTCGTCAGTATATTTATCTTCCCAAGCAATATGAGAAAAAAACTCAACAGGAAAAAAAGAGTTAAGTATTAATCATGCTGACATATTCAGAGCAAATACAGACATGATCCCAATAATGCTGGCATAACAATAAAAAGATATCATACAAATCTGTTGATCTTGAAGACAAAAGCCGCGAAAAACCAAAAGATAATCTAAAAACGAATTACTGAATATTTGACGTAATAACCGGTAATTCCTTCACCGATTCAGCCATTTTGAAAGGGCAAAGATAACGTCTCAGCATCAATAAAGAGAAAAGTCGATGTCTTTCTATATGCAAATAATAATCCGCCTGTGTATATCTTTGATATTTTCCCGGTCGGATATTCCACTGATGATATAAATTCACGTATTAATCGTTTCTGTGACGCGGCTAAATGGTGGATAATGAGATTTTATGTTTAACAAAGAAAGACAATATATAAAAACAGGAATCAAAGGAAATAGTAGCCCTGTCAGCTGGGACAGAAGAATACACCAACTACACCCGTGGGTGACGACCTGTGATGCTTAAAGACGGAATCCTGGTGGCTAAGCAGTCCATGACACGCAACACCCCACTTAGGCTTTTACTTAGCCCCTCCGATCAATCGGATGATCATGTCAAGCCCTAACACCTATATGATTGTCCCAACCTATTGTCCTTTTTATTATATATATGCTAGAAGGTGGTGACTGAGGGTCTTAGTGTACTGGGTATGACGTAAAACTGCATCTAATAGTGAAGTTTAAATTCTGGAGCTCTTGGAAGTGTTGAATACCCTTTATCGCCATTACTTACAGGTCTTCCTTTACCCGGAGTGGTAGTACCTGTTAGGGTCCCATCTATAGGTTAAATAGAAAATTTGTTGGACCATATAACCTTTAGGCACCCCTTTTTGATCTCGATTAAGAAAGGACATGCTTCTCATTTACACCATCAATATCAAGTTGTTTGTTAGGGGTTAGGGTTAGGGTTAGTTTTTTATAATTAAAAAAATCTAAAAATCGTCTGTTAAAACAACCGGATATTGACGGTGTAAATGAAAAAACATATCCTTTCTTAATCGAGATCAAAAAGGGGTGCCTAAAGGTCATATGGTACAATTTGTTTGTAAAAAAACAAAAAAAAGAAGAAAATATGTTTTTTAAAAATTGAACTCAAAAAAAGAATTTTCAATACCCACAAAGAATGAATAAAACAAAATTTCTTTGGCATAAAATAACCCAACAAGGGTTGGCATGCCGTAAAATCCAAAGAAAGAAAGAAAGAAAGAAAGAAAAGAAAACACGAAAAATATTTAGAATAGATATCTAATTTCATTATTTTCCAGACGGGGTGATAGTATTAACCTTTTTTTTTCTCCTAAGCATTTAATTCGAATGACTTATTTCAGGTTTCTTTAGATTAAAGCAACTCGATCCGCAAGTGTGAATCGCAGAAAAGAAAGAAAAAAAAGTCATGGGAAGGAAATTCAGCTGAAGGTAATCCTCGAAGGTTTATTATAACAAGAAAATGGCAGACAGACTTTTTACTCATTTCAACAATCAATCTAATTTTTTTCTTTTTCTTTAGATTAGTCACCAAAAAATGATTCAATTTATAACGGCATCACAAAGATCAAATTAAATGATATTTTCCTATCGGCGATTTTTATAAAAAATACAATTATCATTTAAATAGAATTATCGACCCTAACTGTTTATCCGACCTTTGATTCGAATTCCAGTATCGGCAACTGGATCGTCCTATTTAATCAATCTATACATATATAAAGGACAGTTGTGTGTATCTGTATGTCCGAAGGAAAATTCGAAAATAAAACAATTAACGACAAAGTAAATATATATACACATTAAATATCACCAGGACTTGGTTTTTGAGCAAAAATAATGAAGATTTGATTTATATTTGGGAAGATATTTAAAAATTCAAATTTGAAAAGTAACTGAAGAAGTCATTTGCATGTTATTTTGTTTATCTTTTTTGTATGTTTTTTTCGCTTTGAAATATAATATTGATTGATAATTGCATTATTTATATATATTTTTTTTAAATTGTAAATCATTGAATGGAAATTTCTTACTATGTTGTTATATTTCCGTGGGGATTTTTATGGGGCAACCAGCGAGGATCTCCGTCACGATATGTAATAATGGATCTGCGAGACTAACTTTAAAAAATCCTCCCTCTACCCAGGCGATGCCGGGTAGCAACTTCTAGTTATATATAAAGGGCAGTGTGTTTGTACGTATGTCTGGATGAAAAATTCAAAAATAAAACAATTAATAACAAAGTAAATATATACACACGTTAAATATCACCAGTTCTTGCTTTTTTGTGCAAAAATTATGAAGATTTTTCATATTCGAAGATATTTAAAAATTAAAATATACATAGAAATAGCATTGAAATTCTACTTAAAAATGTACAGAACTTGTAAATCTGAAAAGTAAATAAATAAATACACCAGTTATTTTGCCCCTACCCACTACCAAGATGACACTGGGTAGCCAATTCTAGTTTGATTATATTTCCCTTGATGTTCAAATGACGAAGCGAACAAATGAAGCGAAATAATTTATTTTTCAGAAGTTAATCTGCAATGAATAAATAAATAAATACAAATTCACATGATAAAGAAGTTTTATGGTTTTTTTTTTTTTTTTTTTTACTGATCAAACGTTTCTCCGGGGTCTGCAATCTGCATGATCAGACGCCACGTCCCCTACACTTCATCTGCGGCTAACGTACAGACGACATATCTGTCTAAAAATAAATAAAGACGTAAATGTCATGCTTAATTCCAGTCGAGAAAAAACAGAACAAAGAAAAATTAAATTTAATAACTCGTACGCAACGACGAAACATTAAATGACGCTATACATTAAAACAAATATTAGTGCATGTCAGAAATTTTGAGACGAGACATAATAATGTTTTTATTATTTAGATTTTGGACACATGGCGCAACGGGTATAAGGGTTGAGTTGATATAGTTTTAAGTGACAATAATTTCGAGGTTGCTGGTTCAATCCTGACTACAGACGAAAATAACAGAATACTTAACATAGTTTAACACTGGACATGTTTAGCGGAATGAGAACAATCTACCCCAATGGACTAAATAAAGGGTTCGGTTCGAAGTTCCGTGAAGGCTCCTGATTACGGCATGAAGGCTCAAGAGTTAGATGAGAGGGCTCCAGAATTCAACAAGAAATGCCTGAAGAATGCCGGAGGTAACATCGGCCGAAACGTTGTGTATATAACAATAAAGACAAGAACAATAGCCCGAAAAATCTAAATAATACAAAATACTATTATTGTATTTTTTCCGTGGTTGTTAAATACTTTTGGCGTTATATCAAAACCAGGGAACGTTAATGATTAGGGGGTTGGTTATTTTGTTTAAGGGTATATCAACCCTTGTGGACTATTTAATGCCAAATCTTGTTTGTTGCATATATGATTTTTAAGCGAATATTTTGTAGATTAATTGTGAACACCCCTACAAGATGGACTGACCCAGAAGCATTTAAGAGTCGACGCAGCAGTGACTGAGGTAGGAATTTATTCGAACGAAATTACTACGTCAACTCCAACCATTTGAACCTCCTTATTTGTACGTTTGTCTTGTGATTTGTACTACTTCTTTGTTCTATGTTAAGTGTTGAATAAATACATATTCACACATCCTGTATTCTTTTTGCCACCTCAAGGATACAACAGATTAATATTTTTGTTTAGTTTGATTTTATAAACTGGTAGAAATAATCTTCATTAAGTTCTCGTGTATTAATAAATTACTAAATACTAGTAGTTGAACTTCAACCACCGCTTTCTAGCACATATATGATAAAAAAAACTTGGGTGTTTGTCTTAAGAGCAATTTGAATAATACGATCAGGATAATAATATAATTGCAAGGGCTTGACATGACCAGCCGATTTATCGGACAGGAACCCTCCGACCGACCGCCTAGCCCAGTAAGGGCTAAAATGGTGTATTGCATATCATGGGACCACTTAATACCCGAGTCACAGACCACTTAGCTACCACAATTCAATTCTCATGCATTACGGTCACCACCCTCGGCCAACAGGGAAGGAGTCTTACCCCTTCTGCAGAGGTACAGTCGGAGTATTCTACATCCCTAGCCAACAGGGCACAGGGAACGTTAATACTTGCAATAATAGATTAGTTGTGGTCATTGGGATGTCAACCCTTGTTGGGTTATTTGTAACGAAGACGTTTTGTTTTATTCATTCTTGATGGGTATTCAATTTTTTAAACTCAATTTTAAAAACTTATTTTGTTCTATTTAACCCATATATGGGATCCTAACAGGTACTACCACTTTGGGTCAGAGTGGACCTGGGAGCAATGGTGATGAAGAGGTGCTCCACACTCCCCAAAGCTACAAAATTGGAACTTTACTATTATATGCAGTTTAACGTCATAACTAGGACACTAAGACCTTCAACACCGCCTTCTGCACATATATAATAAAAGGATTGTGGGGGTCATAAGGGAAATAGATGTAGTTTAACATCCTACCCAGGACACGTGACAGGTTATACTGGGTTACATAGTACCAGCGATATGTAATAATCAATTATTTATCTATTTGCGGTTAAAGTGACAGTAAATACCACCTGAATATAATCCACGATCTACTCAGGCCATGGCAGCCCGTCCTTCGTGTGACGAGCTGACGAGTACTCTATCTTGTTATCATTAGTAGCTCAGATCTACCGACTTTTAATGAATGTAGTTTTGTATATCATATAATATCCACAATTCTAACACTTTCAGATTCTGAGATGTATTTTGTGTACTTGTATGAATGTGCGTACGCTTGTATCAATATCAAATGCGCTCGTAATGAGTGCGTGTGTGTGTGTTATATATGTGCGAGAGTGGAACATACAGAATGTTTAACTTGGATACTACCCATCCATTAAATAACCATAAACTGCGATTTGAGATGCGATCTTCGTGTGCTCGCCCTCCAGTGCTTAGAAGAGTCTTTGCGTTAGTAAGCAACTTCCTGTTTCAAATCTGCCCTCACCAACCCACCCTTCACAACCTGGAAACTGACTCTGCTGGAAAACAAAATAGATAAGATGCCATTCAAAGTCAGTTTGCAGTTGCAACTTAAATACACCGGATTTACTGATGAGAGATTAAGTCGTCGTTCAAAGATGGAGGGCGGACGCCCGGATATTCATTAAGGAACGCTAAATGTTTTTTTTTATTCTATTTCTTTTAGGAAGAAATATAAATACATTGTTCTTTTATTTATTGCTAAAAGTTGTTTTTCTTTTTATTTCTATCTACAGAAAAACGATCCTGTCTCCCATCGTTTCTTTTTGTTTTGTTAATTTTTTTCTTTTTACTCGGTACATAAAGACCATATTGTTCATATTTTCAGGAAGATAGACGGATATCTAACGTGTTGGATTACCAGAAAAACAATTCACACATGGCGAGTTAACTGAATAAATCTCAATGGTACCAACGTAATATTTGTTCTATTCCAAGGAGTCCAGTTTAAAAATGAGATATTCGGGTCAAGTTTTTGGCCTGTTTACCAGAACATTTCTCGTTCCCCAAAGATACCTGCATCAGAAGAAAGTCTAAAATGTTCGGTTTGGGATTACTCTTGCCGCGCGTTTAACTTGGACTAAAGTGCAAAACAAAGGATTTCTTTCACTTTCTATATACGAGACTTGACTAAAAAGTTTATATGATGACGTCATATCTGCTGACGTCATACCAGCCGTGGATGACTTTTTTTGACCAATGGGGTCAACAAGTGTGTGGACCACAAGAGACTATGTAGAAAATTGTTCGCATTCCATGAGAATATTTCGGTCAGCTTATGAAATTTTCAGCCGACCCTCGTATGCTATTTGGGTTGGGGGAAAGCTTATATCAGATTTGAACCCCCCCCACTCACGGTTAATATCCTTGTAAAAATCTATTGGGAAACTGAGAAATTGATTATATTCACACGTTCAGATGTTTGGGCTTATTTTATGATTACCTCCCCTTTGGAGAAGTCTCTAGTGAATACTAGACTATAGAAACTCTCAGTAAGTGTACCAATTATTCTAAGTAGAATAGAGCTTTCCAAAGTCATTTCCTTTTGTCATTACACATACATTTACCTTCATATATAACCCAAACCCTAAAACAAAAACGTATGCCTGTTCAGTTGTATATATTTTCTAACCCCGTCGTCTAGTATATATGCACGAGAGAGTCTTCCTCGTGAATGTCGCTAGTAATTGGCGTTCCAACCTAAGTAAAGAGCCAGGTTAACGCTGACTTTTTAAGGCAAGGAAGGCCTTCGGAGGCTATTGTAACGCTATCTGCTCCTTCCCCATATCCCTGTGCCAAACTCACTTAATGCAGTCAAGATAATTCAGATTTGTTTACCTTTCCCCTTTTTTCTCTTTTATTTTTGTCCTACCATTTCATTCCAGTAGCCTCGTCCGCCATTTTATCATTTCTTTTCTAGCCTAACAGGAAGAAAATCCTATGAATCGCTTGTTGCATAACAACTTGACGTGCTCAATTATATATAATAAAAAAACAAACAAACAAACAAAAACATTACATGATAATTAGCAAATTTTCCATTCCTTCAACCAAATTATTTCCATTGTTTCATCACACCTGCGCATGCGCTGAATGCCCATCATATCTTGTATCTAATTTTGTAAGGAGAGATTTTTAAGTGCTTATTTTTTAAAATTACATAAAAAGTAAGCGTTTTTGTTAATTTGATGATGACGAAACAAAGACTTTCTAGGGTTTTCAAATAGCTATTAATACCAGGTAATATAGTCGAAAACCTGGGAACTCTGCTTAAGAAATTGACCTTGTGTCACATCCTACTTGTGCAGAGGGGTTGGTAAATAAATATATATATATAATTGTTCTGGGGTTTTAAGGGGTCAAATAAGAACAAAACGACGGATAACAAATGTAGGAAAATGTATTAACAAAAGAGTAGACAATTACAGTACAGAGAAGTAGGAAATACGTCCGATAATAGAGTTATGAGCTGACTCGCATTGGCTTACTCTCCAAGCCATAATTGTCCCTGTTACTTATAGTAACCGTCGGCGCATCCCATTAGTCTATAGGGTATATCACCTATAACAATAACGAAGTCATAAGTGTCTCTACAAGCCTGTTACAATTCGAAACGAAAAATGAATTCACACCATGTCTGTAACGTTGTCGTGGTTTCGTAACAATTAGATTTTTCGGGGGGGGGGGGTGAGAGGGACAGATTCCTGCCTTTCCCAACGGCATTAACACAAAAGTGAAACCCAAACAGCCACATCCATGTTTTGAATCGACTCGCAGGCCATTAATAGTAAGTAAATATAAACAAACATTTTCTCCAACACACAAATCACTTTAGAATATACATCATAATACCTTTCTCCAAACTAGACACTAATTCTAATAATTATTTACTTAGAAACAATTTATCGTGGCGCAACTCGTATAACGGTTACTCGTTATTACAAGTGTAATGGACCCTCAAGACTAGCCTGCTAACCATTACACCACGATGGGACGCTCTTGTTAATTGTTAAGGTTATGCTCATAGTTAACTTTAGTTTTCATATTGATGATAATTAATAATCATCATCGTCATGTCACGCCAGTAGCACCGATATTCATGACAATCTCTCGCCAACACTCCCTATCACTCATTGGTCCCTGTAGATCTTCCGCACAGCATGCTGCATCAGCACATAGCTGGTCTATGTAGGTCTTTGCTGGACGGCCCGCACTACTATGTCCATGTGCCGGTTTCCACAGAGGGACGTCGCTTATTTACTCATCCCTACTTCTCCAGCAGTGTCTGGCATGTCTTGTTCGCCTTACTCGGATGGTTTGTGTAACAGGGGACAGGTGGCCGTAAAGCTGCTTTCTTGTGGGATGTTACTTCCACGATTTGTTCAAGATCACACGAAGCATCCTTATAAATGTTAAATAGAGATTTCAAGTGTAGTTATTTATCCAAAACGTTCAGCACGTGTAGGATGTGACACAAGGTCGTAAGAATTGGACATCCAGAGATATGAAACTCGCTATTCAGGGGCCGGGTTAGCTCAGTCGGTAGAGCGTTCGGCTAGAAGCCACAAGGTTCCTAGTTCGATACCGGTCCTCGCCAACTCAGCGTATGAGTAGCACAGGGATCTGTGCGGTAAAGTAAGGAGCTGATGGTAGGTGTGGTGCTCCACCTCAGACGCTAAAAATAATCTCCTTTGTCTAGCGCTAGTGAAAAGGGGATAGACTCCCTCGCTGTCAGGCTGATACCGACATTAGGCCACCCCGACGACTTTACTTACTTTACTTATTCAGTAGTAATGGATCCGTGAGACTTGCTTGCCAACCATTAAACCACGTTAGAACGCTGTGAAAATTAGGTTAGTTTATTTTCCTGCCCTCCCACCAGGCCGGATTGATACACGAACTTTTTAATGTGGGGAGCAACGCACAAACGAAGCTAATGAGTTGGCCAGTGGAAAAAAGTTCTTGATCTCTTCGGTATTCCCTTTTTGTAGCGCCTGAGGCAATAGACGAGGGGGTAGGTACTGTCTGGCGAGTCAGACCCCTGGGACCATACGATTAATTTTACCATCACTTACTAGTCCAGACCAACCCGTTCATCACGGATAGGATGTGACACTCTTGATGCTCAGTTGTAATGGATCTGTGCGACCCACTTGCTAACCATTAAACCATGATGGAACGCTTTGAAAATTAGGTTAGTTTATAAGATTTGATCAGTTTTTCAGATAAGCATTCTAACGTAATATATATTTGGAAAAAAAAGACAATGAGAAACATGTGGTTATTCCTGCAGAAAATGCCGAGATCAAACCGAGTACTTGGCATTTAAAAAAATAAATTTAAAAAATCCTTGAATACCAGATGATGCGTTATTTTAGAGTTCCAATAAGTGTCGAGATTTGACAAATTCAGACTTTTATTACCCAAACAGATTATAACGATAAAGTAGGAAAATAAGAAAGAGAAGGAAAATAGAAAAAGAAGAGAGGCGAGAAAAAGAGTAAGCACTATCATTTATTGGTTTTGTTAAATGCTGGTATAAAATTGTAGAAGGCTCTATGGATTAGGCTTTAATGAGAGCTATTTTATTTTTTAGAGGACATTTGCTATGGTAATTAAGTAATGTGGAGTTTATGCCGGTTGGTTTTTGGGTAATTTATGAGGAAGTGCGTCCCGGTCCCCTGCCTCCGAAATTGCTGCCCGGTGAATTTTAAAATAACGACCCCAAGCTTCTGCAAGTTTCATTGTGTTAAATATAGGGGAGGTAAAATAGGTGTTACCTATTGTTTATCTATATATATATATCTCAGTCTATTCAAAACTATCCATCTTCATATCTATCTATATTAAATACTAAGATCTTCTTTTATTACGATAAATAAACAAGAATTACAATAAATAAACAAGAATTATGACAAATTACGGTAAATAAACCAGAATTACGACAAATTACGATAAATAAACACGAATTACGACAAATTTCTATAAATAAACAAGAATTAAGACAAAAAGAGAACCCTATCCCCCTAAAATACATTTAACGCCCTAAGTTGGTTGTTTTCTTTCAAGTAACACGGATGTGGCGCCGAAGCTTGGGGTCGTTATTTTGAAATTCCCCGGGCAGCAATTTCGGAGGCAGGGGATCGGGACGCACTTCCTCATAAATTACCGGTTTTTGTATACTGATGTGATGAATTTCTTGTTACTAGAATCAGTAAGTGCATCTAGGAAGGAAATTTTTGTTAATGTTGTGTTCTGTTGTAAATTTTAGTACAGAGTTTGTTTTTGTTTTTTTGAGGGTGTATTTTAGTGTTTTGATTAAATTATTGTAGCCTACACGATGCAATCTAAACAAGTGGCAAAATTTAACTTAACATTTCGGGACGACAGCACCTCTCCCTTTCTTTAAACTTTTATAAACAGTTTTAGTAAAAAAAAGAAAGAGAGAGAAAAAAAAAGGAAGTGGTGACTTAATTTAAAAAAAATCTGCCTATTTATTTATCATTTGAATTATGATAAATTAAATAACACATTTTCTTATTCAAGTTACGTACATTAGAATCATTCTTATTTTATGTTTACGAAAGAAACAAAGCTTAACTTAACATTTCAAACACTGTTTCTTACGAAATATTAAGTTAAACTTCTTCATATAATTTATTCAACTAAATCGTATTATTATTTTTAAAATTTTGTTATTGTTATTACCACTATATGTTTACTTATTTACGAAATAAGTAGTTATATAATTTAACTACCTATTTTTGTAAAAGACTTTTTTTTCTAAAACTCTTTTGTATATACGAAAAAATTGAATATTGATTAAAAACAAAGTTGAGTTATTATTAAATGTTTTCGCTTATTATTGTTATTTACTTCGCTATAAAAAATAATTCAATCCATAAAACCACATCTTTCTTACCAAATAAATATTTGTAAGATAGATTATTTCATTTCATTTCATTTCTAACTAAATTAATATTTTAAAGGCAGTAATAAAAAGATTGCAATATGAATAAGATTGGATTTTTCGTTAAACATACTTAATAATTTTTTCTAACACGCTATAAAAAATAATTCAATGGATAAAGACCCATACAAATTATATATTGAGAAGGATTAATTCGTCTTCTTTCCAACCATATGGATATTTTTAAGATTGGACTATAAATAGTCGATAAATTCCGAGGTGAACGGCTTAAGACTGCGAAATTTGTTCACTAAAAGTGAATTTTATGCTGGTAATCGCTGTAACAAAAATTCAGGCAGGAGAAAATATTTTATCATCAGCAGGAGTTGGTATACGGACAGTTTCGCAATTGGGTGATTTTGGCTTAATTAATTAATTATATCCCTTAATCAGTAAAAATCAATAACCAAATTTGGCGTGTTTCTTAGTTAGAAGATATTAATATGTATGCAAGATTTCGAATCAGTGACCTCCCGTTTTGAACTTATACGTCGACACGTACATACCAAAAACTTACTTTTATATATTTAGATATATATAATTTGCCAATAAATACAATAAATTGTTTTCAAATTTGTATAATTTTAATTTTAAAATAAATGTATTAAAATATATTCTTATTTTTGACTTTTGTAGATCACATTGGCACGTAGATCGCATAACAAAGTGGTACCCAAGATAGATTAGGAAAATAAACGGATTTCCACCCGTGCTTACATAATCACATGACTCACATTAAAAACTGGAGGCTTTCAATCCTTCTTTAATGTCCTCTCCTCTATCAAGACTATTGCTAAATTTCGATTATTTCTCAAATAAGAATTATTTTTTTTATGTTAATTGTATTTTTTATGCATATCGGATATTACAGAAGAGAAGATACCATAATTGATAAATGTGATGGTTAAAAGGCGTTAAAATCAGCTCAGGACAAACTTGTTCGGCAAACTTAATCTTGAATAATATTCTTGAAATGATTTACGTTGTCGAATAAAGACTTTTCTTTGAAAATAGTTATCTACTTACTATCACTCCCTCAATGTGCATATATATATATATATATATATATATATATATATATATATATATATATATATATATATATATATGAGTATGAAAAGGTGGAATGAAAACATCACACAATGCTGTTAAAGAGAAAACAATTTATAATATAATCATAGCTGATATTGATCAATATTTCGATTTTACAAAAATCATCATCAGAGCTCATTTATTCCATATTTTTGTCGGTCATGCCGAAATGTATATAAAAAATATGGCGCGAATGCCCACATTGGTGAATAATGTAACAACTTTCGTTCTTTTTTGCAAAATTAAGGTTTTTTGCTTTTGAACTTATTTGACATTTATCTCCGACCCAAACACCACGGAATAAATGAGCTCTGATGATGATTTTTGTAAAATCGAAATATTGATCCGTATCAGCTATGATTATATTATAAATTGTTTTCTCTTTAACAGCATTGTGTGATGTTTTCATTCCACCTTTCATACTCATACTGTCGGATTCATTTCCTTTCTTTTAACTTATATGTGTGTGTGTGTGTGTGTGTGTGTGTGTGTGTGTGTGCGTGCGCGTATGTGTTGCAAAGTATACTCATCCAGCCGTGACATAAATAAAGGTTTTTCTTTGAAGATAGTTATCTACTTCCTGTCATAGTCTTGCTCTCCTTCTGTGTGCATGTGTGTGTGTGTGTGTGTGTGTGTGTGTGTTTGCGCACGCGCGTGTGTGTGTATGTGTGTGCGCGCGCGTGTGTGTATGCGTGCGTGTGTGTGTTGGAAAACGTATTAATTTAGCCACAACATCTTTTCTTTTGAAAAGAAACGAAATTCTATTCGATGATATGATGTCCCTTGTAGTAATAATCGAATATCGTTTTGTATTGAGACAACATATGACATTGTGTGTGTATTGTGTGTGTGTGTGTGTGTGTGTGCGCGCGTGTGTGTATGCGTGCGTGTGTGTGTTGGAAAACGTATTAATTTAGCCACAACATCTTTTCTTTGAAAAGAAACGAAATTCTATTCGATGATATGATGTCCCTTGTGGTTATAATCGAATATCGTTTTGTATTGAGACAACATATGACATTACTAAATATGAATGTGTATACATCCTTTAGGACAAGCGCGCGCACACGCACACACACACCCTCACATACGCACCGATGGAAAATGAAACTACAGCAACCTGAATATGTTTGCCGGTTTAGCTCAGTCGGTAGAGCGTTCGGATAGGAATCCCAAGGTTTCTGGTTCTATACTGGCCCTCGCCAACTCAGCATATGAGTAGCACATGGATCTGTGCGGTAAAGTGAGGAGCTGATGGTAGGTGGGGCGCCCCACCTCAGACGCTAAAATAATCTCCTTAGTCTAGCGCGCTATCGAAAAGGGGATAGACTCCTCGCTGATTGGTTGATACCGATATTAGGCCGCCCGACGACTTTACTTTTATATATATATATATATATATATATTATATATATATATATATATAGGTATATGTAAAAACAAAATTTTTTTGTGATGAAACAAAGAAAATACAGTGCTCAATCACAAATTGTAAGAGCTAATATTTATTTATTTTACAATGTTTTCACAGATCAATGTTCATTATTAACAGCGACCCAGGTTTCATGCTAAATAGCAATCATCAGGCTGTTGAGCAAGATCCTATGGTGTTTGTTGGAGTTCTTTACTCAATGTCACATTTTGGATTGTAAATAACGTCGGTTAGTTCCGCGGACGCTGTTATAGCCCGGAATTACTAAAAATAAATTTTTTCAAAATTTGTATTTTTTTGTAGTAATGCCAACGAAGATGCCTCCCTTTATTCGTTAAAAATAGAACATTTGTTTTAACTTTGAAAAAAATGTTTTATTTTTTATTATTTTTTATTTTTAAATTAATTCCGTTTGGCAAAGGATATTAGCTCTTACAATTTGTGATTGAGCACTGTATTTTCTTTGTTTCATCACAAAAAAATGTTGTTTTTACATATACCTATATCGCTCCTAAAATGGATTAAGAACCTGATGTAAAACAAATCAACAGGAAGCTACAACCAGGAATAGTAGAGCACTCTAGGAAGAAAGAAATATTCAATTAAAATGGATCTACACGAAATGGATTATTCGGTAAAAAATATCCCTACACTCCCACAGGAAACATACATGAAATTACTCATAAATGAAATAGAAGATGTAACAAGGAGGATGAGATGAAAAGCCTTTGCATTTGACGGGAAGATAAACACAACAACGGTAAACAAATTTGATATTAAATCTAATAAATACCCACCAAAAATTAAAGAATTAGCAGAATTTGAAATAGACTTAATAGATATTATTCATAATATAAAATTCCGTAGCTTTAAAAATAATTTCCAATATGAATTATTTAAAGATTAAAAAAAATTTAGATCATCTGATAACACTTTCGTATTTTCTGATAAAACTAATAATTTATATGAATTAGATAAAAACAAATACAAACAACTACTATTAAATAGCATAACAAATAAATACCAACAAACTGAAGCCAATGCATATAACAACATAAATGAAGAGGCTAAAATTTTAGCAAAAAAACTTAATTTAGAGGATAGAATTAAATGCCTTGCTAAACGAGAAGCCTTTATTACTTTGAAAGACCATAAATCTGACTTTAGTAACAGACCATCTTGTAGATTAATAAATCCAGCTAAATCAGAACTGGGATTAGTAAGCAAAAATATCATTAATAAAATAAACCTAGAAATCAGAAATAAGACCCAATTATTACAATGGGATAATACATCAGCTGTAATTAACTGGTTCAAAGATATCCCATCAAAAACAAGCCATAAATTTACACAATTTGACATTGTTGATTTCTATCCATCAATCACTAAAAATCTTTTAAGTAAAGCTTTAGAATTCGCCAACGACTTTACCAAAATAAATAGTTTAGAAATTAACACAATCATGCACGCAAGAAAGACAATCCTTTTCAATGAAGGTAAATCCTGGATAAAAAAATCAAACCCATCGGATTATTTCGACATCGCTATGGGGGATACGATAGTGCGGGAATTTGTGATTTGGTCGGATTATACATATTAAATTCACTTAAACAGAAATTTCCCGCACACACATTCGCACTCTACCGGGATGACGGAATTTGTATTTCACGGAACTGTTCCGGTAAAACATTAGATAGATTACGTAAAGATATAATAACACACCTAGAAAATATGGAACTCAAGATTACTATAGATACTAACTTAACAAATGTCAATTTCCTAGATGTCAATTTAGATCTTAAAAATAATACGTATAAGCCATATCACAAACAAAATGAGAAACTTAAATACATTAATATAAATTCCAACCACCCACCATTAGTTTTAAAAAATCTAGTCCCTAACATTAGCCGTAGAATCTCAGAACTATCATCCAACAAAGATATTTTTGAAAAGGCCGCCCCCCTATTACAATAAAGCATTACTAAATAGCGGATTCAAAGAAAAAATATACTATATAGATAACATCCCCAAACATAATAATTCAAAAAACAGAAAAAGAAAGATAATTTGGTTTACGCCCCCTTTTTCTAAAACAGTTAAAACAAATGTCGGTAAAAAATTTCTGGACTTAATAGATAAACACTTCCCACCCCAAAATAAATATAATAAAATATTTAATAGAAATACTGTAAAAACTAGCTACTCATGTGGACTCTCAATGAAATCACTAATTACATCAAAATCTAAACCAAACTCAAACCCTTCATGTTCTTGTAGAATTAAAAAAGACTGTCCTCTAAATCAGAAATGTAACATTAGATCAGTAGTATATGAAGCTAAAGTAACAACTACAGTTGCGAATCACCCTATAAGCACAGACAGATATGTTGGGATGACCCAGGGTGACTTCAAGCAAAGGTTCTACGCGCATATGGAATCTTTCAGAAAGAAAAATAAAAGAGAAACAACTTCCCTTGCAACAAGGATATGGGAGCTAAAAGAAAAAGATATGCCTCACAAAATAGAGTGGAAAATTTTAGATCATCCCAAATGTTACACAAATGGCTCTAGATACTGCAACTTATGTGTTACGGAAAAATTTAGGATATTAAAAAACTTGATTTCCTTTAATAATAATAATAATAATAATAATAGAAGTTTAAATAAAAAATCAGAAATCTTCAAACAATGTCCCCATAAAAGAAAATTCTTCCTAAATGCATGGAGGGGAGATTCTCAACATCCACCCTGAAAATCAATTCCGCAATTGTTTGCAAAGATATCTAATATTTCAACAGTGAAAAAATGATTTTTCGACAGAGAAACAACACCATCCACCTTTATATTATGTTGGAAAAAATTTAAAAGACTCTACCATATATATTAAAATGGTTTTTTGAAGACATATGCATCCTTTGCCAAACGGAATTAATTTAAAAATAAAAAATAATAAAAAATAAAACATTTTTTTCAAAGTTAAAACAAATGTTCTATTTTTAACGAATAAAGGGAGGCAACTTCGTTGGCATTACTACAAAAAATGCAAATTTTGAAAAAAAATATTTTTAGTAATTCCGGGCTATAACAGCGTCCGCGGAACTAACCGACGTTATTTACAATCTAAAATGTGACATTGAGTAAAGAACTCCAACAAACACCATAGGATCTTGCTCAACAACCTGATGATTGCTATTTAGCATGAAACCTGGGTCGCTGTTAATAATGAACATTGATCTGTGAAAACATTGTAAAATAAATATATATATATATATATATATATATATATATATACCCGGATTTGGGACCCTCAGCCTCTGGTTCTGTCCCAGGAGCCCGCCCCCAGGCAGCACCTGTCCTCTTGTCTAAAAGTAGGGCAATATATATATATATATATATATATATATATATTAAATTTTTACTTGAAGGCACTTACAACGCATGTATCGTATAAAATTCGATACTATTTCTTATAGAAAATGAACTTGACAGGTGTAATCCCAGCAAAGGATGGCTCGATGTGTAGAATACCGTACAGACTGTTTCGACTTTATTAAGTCTCATCAGCGGCATATACTAACAAATGTATATGCCGCTGATGAGACTTAATAAAGTCGAAACAGTCTGTACGGTATTCTACACATCGAGCCATCCTTTGCTGGGATTACACCTGTCAAGTTCATTTTCTATAAGAAATAGTATCGAATTTTATACGATACATGCGTTGTAAGTGCCTTCAAGTAAAAATTTAATATATACTTTATTCAGCAACGTTTCTAAATAAACAAACATCCAAAAATCTTATATATATATATATATATATATATATATATATATATATATATATAATGGAGATTGTGTGTGTGTCTGTAAGTGAAACTATATCAGTACCCAAATCACAATCCCCTTAGTTATTTACGCCAGATTCTCCATGATTTTATTTTTATCTAAACCTCAATTATCAATAACATTGTTTTACATTAGTAATACTGTTGTCTTATCTACATACGAATAACATGCAATTTTACTTATATATACAACAAAATAGCGGTTTACAATGTGAACGGGAGGGTAATTTGCATATCGATCTTAAAAATTTGATTTAAAAAAGTATGTGCTTGGTATTATTGATTTCTAATAGTTTTATTTCAATAAATATTAGCAAGAATCTCGGGGATTAATCTTAAAAGAAATCCATTAACAAGAAGAAATAACTGTCATTTTATTCTTTACTTCAAAATTTAACTAAATAGTTAAATTAGGAAAATTTAGCAATGAAAGACGGGAGTGATGGAAAATGATGGAAGAGTTTGTTTAAAGGTCGTTCGAATTTTCGATTATACCCGCCTGTTTCAAATCATTTTATCTCCATTCTAATTTAGTTTCATTAGTCTTTCTAATTTGATATATTTCATTGCATTAAAACTTAAATACTTGCACCCGGAGGGTCCATATTTTTACTAGTATATATATATAAAAGTAAAGTAAAGTCGACGGGGCGGCCTAAAGTCGGTATCAGCCATTCAGCGAGGGAGTCTATCCCCTTTTCAATAGCGCTAGACCAAGGAGATTTTTTTTAGCATCTGAGGTGGAGCGCTACACCTACCATCAGCTCCTTACTTTACCGCACAGATCCATGTACTACTCATACGCTGAGTTGGCGGGGACCGGTATCGAACTAGGAACCTTGTGGTTTCTACCGAACGCTCTACCGACTGAGAGGAGAGAGAGAGAGAGAGAGAGAGAGAGAGAGAGAGAGAGAGAGAGAGAGAGAGAGAGAGAGAGAGAGATTACCGTTTTGTTGGCCAAATATTTCGTTCTAATTGCGAATAAATATTTTAATTATGATATAATCTTAAAACGCTTTCATTTTACTTTCGTCATGTGAGTATGTGTATGCGCGCTCACACACGAGAAATCTGTATATAGAAACGATATTTGTATATACTCACGAGAGATTTGTATATAGAAACGACATATCATCAGATTCAATAAACTGGAATGGGTTAATCCTATCAGATTTTAAAGTTTGGTTGTTTAACATTTGAACAAGGCCCATACTGTTAAGCTTTACACCCCTGCATAACATAAACAAGAGAATTGCAAATACAACTCGGAATATAAATGAGGCTTTATTTCACCGGATGTTCTTATCTTTCGATTTGCAATGGTAAAAGTGGTTGTGTTGATACACGGATATACATTACATTTCCACTCGCTCATAAACTTGTCCTCTCACACCGCCTCAATTTGTCTTGGGACTCTCACCGTATCTCAATAAATATAAATATCTTTTCTTCTCTTTTCCGGACGTCTAAATCTCATGCCTTATCTCACTTTTCTTTTCTCTCATCTCATTTTTCATAAGAGCGATAAATCTAATCTCAAAAAGGATAATTAGGCTGTTTAGGTTTATGTATATCTTCTCATAACCTCAAAAAACTAGACCTTGTTATTAGAACAAGGCTTTGTTTAAGTCTTTTAAGATATAAGTAAAAAAAACAACAAACAAACAGATTAACTTACCTCATAAGAGAACTTGATCCAAATTCTTATTGTCGTTTTGTTCGATCTGACTCAACTTCATTTCAGCTTCTTTTCCCAGAATCCTTTTCTTCCAGTCAATAATCCTGACTTATCGAGTCGTAAGTACTTTTATATAACTGCTATAAGTATTTTCCAACATCATATCTCCCCGTGAAAAAAATCTGAAAAATAAAAAAAAGATATTCTTGCCAATTGGTGAAAAGATGTACAAATTAAAACCTGTCATTTTTAAGTTCAGGTAAATCTTATTATAATGGAGATTGTGTGTTTTTCTGTCTGTAACCGAAACTATATTACTACTCAAGTCAAAAGTCCCTTAGTTATCTATGTACCATTCTCCATGATTTTATTTCTATTTAAACCTCAATTATGAATAAAATTGTTTTACATTATTAATAATATTGACCATATCTACATACAAATAACATGCAATTGTATTTATATATACAACAAAATACCGGTTTACTGTGTGAACGGGAAGTCTAATTTGCATATTGATAATAAAAATTTGATTTTGATAAATATATGCTTAGTATTAATGATTTCTAATTGTTTCGTTTTATCTTAATGAATATGATAAAAATATCGGGATAAATCTTAAAATAAATCCATTAACAATAAGAAATAACTGTAATTTTATTCTTTACTTCCTATTGTAACTAAATAGTTAAATTAAGAAAATTAAGCAATGAATTACGGTAGTGAGGGATGAGTAAGTTTCAGTTGTTCTGTTTTTCAATCATACCGCCCTCTGTTTCAAATCTTTTTATCCGCATTCTTATTCAGTTTCATTAGCCTTTCTAATTCAAAATGATATTTTATTACATTAAAACTTAGATACTTGCACCCGGAGGGTGCATATATTTGTTAGTACATTTAATTTTAAATTAGGGCCCATGATAAGCCACACCTGTCTAATTTTAAGAAAAAGAATTCAGAGAAAAAAAAAAAACAATAACGAAAGATAATTCATAGACTGTCTCATTGTAAAATAAAATTAAGAAAAATTTATTTTTACAATTAATTTCTGTAATAAAATTCAAAATGTGCAAATATATATATATATATATATATATATATAATATATATATATATATATATATTAAGAGAGGATGACTTAACGGAAGAGACAAAAAATCGAGCGAGTCACAAATTTTACTGTAGAGAGATAAAAAAGAAGAAACCAAATAAATTGGAATAATGATATGAACATAAAAAGTGCTCAATACATATGTAGAGATGGTTTATATTTATATATACACATACGATGGAGGCGCATGGCATAATGGATATAGCCGTAGGAGATGGACACGACGAGTTGAGTTCAAATCCCAGTCGAGGATGTTTGCATTTCATATAGCGCTTATACCCTTAAGAAAGGTATGTATTTGACTATTCTCCCTCCAACTATGAGTAAATAGTAGGACAGACTGGGATCTTTAACCTTGGTTAAGCAACCTGTCTAGAAGGAAAACTCTGAGTTCAATTCACCATGTGTCACATCCTACTCGTGTGGAGGTGTTGGTTAATTATATAATATATATATATATATATATATATATATATATATATATATGTCATCCACAGATTGATTTACCATTAACTCTTTTACAAGCAAATTTCCCCCACTGCTGTACCAAATTTGTTTTTGGTATTTTTTTACCTGTATGATGGAATATTTCAAAGTTCACTATCTATTCCCCTCAGAACTCATTCTATTCAAATAAAGTCCTATTATTATTGTAATCTGAGTGTAAACAAGAGCCGTTTAAGAGCCGTTGCCAGCGGCCACGGTAGGTTTGCAGTGGTAGGAGAACCGATGTAAGCGGTTTAAAGTAGGCAAAGAGTTAAACAAAGAAACCAAATATAAACGACACATATTTATCATAAACATTTGCCTTTGGGCTTTTTTTTTCGCTCTATAAAAAATCTTAAATGTATCCATTTTTCCCCTCCAGATTTATATCTTGGTCAGCGCATGCTCTGTTTATATAATATGCCGCCTGCAAACTAGAAGATTTGCAGTTAAAATCTGATTTGACGTGCTGAAATCCAAACAGAAAACAAACTAACCTAGTATATAAATGGCAATTCCTGTGTGTGAATAACCAGTTGGCCTTTATTCCAGAGATCCGATGGTTGGTTAGTTGACTGGTTTTTACGGCATGTCAACCCATTGGGTCATTTTATGCCGAAGATATTTTGTTTTATTCATTCTTGATGGGTGCGCAACTATTTTCAAAGACATTTTGTTTTTTTAACCCATAGATGGGCACCCTAACAGGTGCTACCACTCCGGGTCAGAGTGGACCTGGGAGCAATGTTGATGAAGGGATGCTCCACCTTCTAACACATATACGATAAAGAGTTCAGACTTGCCATAAGGGCAATAGGGTCAGGACAATCATTTAGGTGCTACAGCTTGACGTGACCAGCCGATTGATCGGGGGTCTCTCCGACGCCTATCTAGCCTAAGTAAGGGCCACAGTGGCGTGTTGCATGCCATGAACTGCTCATCCACTAGGATTTCGTCCTTAAGCATCACGGGGCGCCACCCACGGCCTACAGGTGACCCCACTGGGGGGGGTCTTACACCTCTGCAGAGGTACAGTCTGAGTATTCTAAAGCCTCAGCTGACAGGGCTGGTACCCGATCATGGTGGAACTTTACACTCATGTTAAGCTAATAATATACTAACCTTAGCTTGGCACAATGCCAGAAGTATTGACACTCAGTGAGAATGGTCGGCTAACTTGGCTCATTACCACACGAGGAACTTATGTATGTGTGTGTGTGTATAAAGAAGTAGGTTGTATGACCATAAAGGCATCTTTTAAACATAATAAACTATGAGGAAATATCAACAGTAA
>CM042137.1:66755658-66825658 GCA_023376005.1 Doryteuthis pealeii | reverse complement strand
ATCCCCAGAACTGGAGCTTCAGCACTTGATACAGTTTGATATAATACCCAGGACACCCTGTTGTTTTGGTGTGAGGGTCACACCATTTCTGGGGATAAAGTCAGCGTATTCTAAGCCCACCAGACTATTGAATACACGTTGAATATTCTGACTTAGATAATAAAGCATTTTACAGTAAAATTTGGAACTCAATGAATTTTCAAAGTTCTCACGATTTAAAAAAAAAATTTCCCATTCTCAAATGGAGGACTTGAAAAAATGTTAAAAAATATTTGGACCATATGATCTTTAGGCATCCCTTTTTGATCTCGATTCAGAAGGGCATGTTTTTCATTTATACCGTCAATATCCGGTTGTTTGTTAGGGGTTATGGTCAGGGATTAGGGTTAGGGGTTAGGGTTAGGGTTAGTTTTATAATTTTTTAAATCTAAAAATCGTTTGTTAACAAACAACTGGATATTGACGGTGTAAAGGAAAAATATGTCCTTCTGAATCGAGATCAAAAAGGGGTGCCTAAAGGTCATATGGTCCAAACTTTTATTGGTGTTTACTTTAATCGCCTGGTTTAATCCTTCATTTTTTATTCATTATATGAAACTTGATCAATAATTTTATTCATTATATGAAACTTTGCCGTAATTTACTGACAACAAGTGGTATTTTATATGGGAAATCTGGGTGGCGTAATGATTACCGGAGCGGAAAATGAAATCGGCGCACAGAGTTCAAATCCGACCAAACCATTTGCATTTACTTCGTACTAGTGCCCTTTCACCCTGGTGATAAGTACAGTTAAGATAACTAGATGCCCTACATTTTAAACCTTATTTTCCCGATGCAGGTATCATTGGGGAACAAGAAAAGTTTTGGCCCGATTACAAAAACTTTTTATTCCCCAATGATCCATGCATCGGAAAAACATGGTTTAAAAAGTTTGGTTTCGGATTATCCTTACTACTGTGCTTTTAACCTGGACTACTATGACTATTCTGGTCTCTTAAAATCTGAGGTCAGTCTATCACATGGTCTGACAAAACGTGCATTCTGAAAAACATGTACACATCTTGTGTGACTCTCGGTCCAGCGATTAGAATACTGAATCAGCAGTTAACAGTTTTAACCTGGACTAGTTGGGAAGGACATACATCCCCTACTCTTCCACTAGGCATTGGTAAAATATCAGAGATGAATGGGCTATCAAGCCATTCTGGTGAGCAACCCACCTAAGAGAAGGACAACTCGATTCAGACCGAAGAGAAGCAACAAAAAAGAAGTATTTCTCCAAAGAATAGTCATGGTAACGCACAGTTTAGTAGCTAAGGAAGCTGTGAAGAGCCATGATCATCCTACTCCTTAAAAAAAGAAGAAAAGATACTTTTCATTTCATGATAGTCAATCGTTTGCATCCATCCGTCTACTAGAGGCGATTACGTAGTATCCAAAAAACGTGAAAGTACGTAGCCTGGGTGGGTTGATATGGAGGATGAGCTGTCGCCGAAGCAGCAGGTTCCCCCTCTCCACACTGCTATTGTCGCCCAAAGGAAAGGCAACAAGAAAAAAAAATACCCAATGCTGTTTAGAAACGATAGTGCTGCAGGGGTTGCTGGATTGTGCTGAAGTTCAGATACCACCTTAGAGACTCCAGTTCTGGATTTGATTTTGGGGTTTACTCTCCCAGCCTTTCCTTGGCATGAGGTATAGCCGCTAGGCAGCGGATATTTTATAACAGACTTTTTCTTGTCTAAATGAATTACTGCCCAAGGCTAAGGATCCCCATCTACTTCAAACAAAACAACTATTCAAATCATACATGCGCTATGTCGGTGAGTCATAGAATACGCCGACTGTATCCCCTGAAGTGGGGGTAAGATCGTCCCTAAGAGGTGTCTTGAGTTTCATACTAAACTGGTGAGGCTACAGTTCTAGGAGGAGTGTGTAGTACCCCTTCGTTAACATTAGTCCCAGATCCACTCTGACCCGGAGTGGTAGTACTTGTTTGAGTCACAGCTATGGATCAAATAGATCTGTTTAAAAGTTATTGTATTTGATAGGACCATGATTAAAAAAATCCAATAAATGACACAAAAATGTAAATATGAATAACAATAAATGCGATTTCCTAACCTCTATGCATGTCTTGCCGTTAAAAAAATCATGCATCTCAAGTTAATCAATTTTTATCAAATTTATATCTTAAAAAGAAAACTAAGGAAAATCTTATATAAAACATATTTTATTACATTATGTAAAAAACGAAACTATTGGGTTTTGAAATAAAACATTTGTAACATTTTCAGCGTTTGCTGTCTGCATTCCATATGACGGTAATACTCTTGGCAAAGGTATGAATTCCAAGTATTCTTCCTCCATCTATGGGTAAATAGTAGGGCATACTGGGCTCTTTAACCTTAGGTAACTAGTCTAGAAGAAAAACTCTGAATTCAAACCTGTTAAACTCCGTTTAAGTAATTGACCGTGTGTCACATCCTAATCATATGGAGGGGTTGGTAAATAAATAAAACGTCATACTTCCAATCATAATTTCGCATATCCAAAAACTCCCCCCCCCCAAAAAAAACTTGACAATAAAGGGGTTGAAATCTTTATTTGAGCTTTATAGGTAGTTTTGTAGGTATTTACCCAACCCGTTCGCCACAGGTATGATGTAACAACACAAACTCACAAATATGGGAAATCCAGCGAGGGTCAGACATGCTATTCAGTAGTAATTAATCTGCGAGACTAGCTTCTTAACCATCAAACGACAATAGGACGCTCTGTTGTACAGTTTAGCATAAAGCTAGAAGAGAACAGTGATCATATTTTCTATACTTGTTGATTTAAACTCAAAGTACAGGGTACAAACATTTGAGATATTTTCATATATTTTCGCATTTGGGCAGAAAACGGAAAAAATAAAATACTCTGGGTCCTGGGTTTTATTTACAGTGTATACATTTATATAAATATTAATGGAAAGAAATGAATACGAAAATAAGTTTCTGCATGAGCACCAGCCAGAAAGCGAAAGGTTAGCAAACTGATCTCTTTGTTCATTGTTGGCAGAACGAGTTCGATTCTCCCTCGTAGCTCCGCGGTTGTTGATCTGTATCTCATGGTGTCCCAAAATATGCATTACGGTTAAGTCATGCTGAAAGCAATGGTTCCCGCTAGATCCCCGAAGTTAAGCAGCAATGAGTCTGTTCATTTATCAATTGGATGACCACTTAAGCAACAGCAGCTTCAGTAAGTAACCTGTTGTTCTTTGTTTATAAAAAAATAATTGATTCGGTATTTAATGACCCGAAAAGAGTTTATATATATTTACCAACCTCTCCGCACGAGCAGGATGTGACACAAGGTCAATTTCTTAAGCGGAGTTCAACAGGTTTGAATTCAGAGTTTTCCTTCTCCTAGACCGGTTGCCTAACCAAGGTTAAAGAGCCCAGTCTGCCCTACTATTTATCCATAGCTGAAGGGAGAATAGGATTCATACCTTGCCCAAGGGTATTAGCGCTAAGTGAAATACAATTATCACATCCAGGATTTGAACTCGGGGCGACGAGTCCATTTCCCATGACATTAACCATCGCACCACGCGCTTTCTACTTCCGAAACGAGTTTATATGCCGTAAAAAAACAGCCAACTGTATCTATTACGGTCAAGTCAGGTTGAAAGCACCAGTTCCCTCTAGATTACTGAAGTTAAGCAAAGATGATCAGGTTCAATACTTAATTGAGTGACCACTTAAGCAACAGCAGTTACTGCATGCAATCTGAGTCCTCTGTTTATCAAAATAATTTGATTTGGCATTAAATGACCCGAAATGGTTGATATGCCACAAAATAACCAACCAATTCAAATATCCAGATTTAAAAGGCGAATAAAAAATTTGGATTAAAAAAATATTTTTCATTTTTTTTCTTTTTGGAATATAATCGCAATAACATTACTTTTCGTAAAGCAACTTTATCTCTTTAAAAAAAATATGCCATAAAAATGTTATTTTGGTCTTTCAGCTAAAAATAAAAACAGATTAACTTACCTCATAAGAGAACTTGATCCAAATTCTTATTGTCGTTTTGTTCGATCTGACTCAACTTCATTTCAGCTTCTTTTCCCAGAATCCTTTTTTTCCGGTCAATAATCCTGACTTATCGAGTCGTAAGTACTTTTATATAACTGCTATAAGTATTTCCAACATCATATCTCCGTCGAAAAAAATCTAGAAAATAAAGAAAATATTCTTGCCAATCGGTGAAAAGATGTGCAAATCAAAACCTGCCACCATTAAAGTTCAGGTAAATACATAAATACTATTAACGACAAAGTTTTTATTTTATAATAAAAATAAAAACAATAATGATAATATTAATAAATGAATAGAAATAAATAAGTAAAACAAGTTAATATTAAATTTAAAAAAAATCACATCTTATTACCTGTAGTACTAAGTTTTCTGTAGTATTTAGTATTAGTGTTACTATTAACAAAGCTTTCCTTTTATTTTATAATAATAATAATAATAATAATAATAATAATAATAATAATATGAATAAATAAATAAATAAAAGTTTAACGAAAAACTTAAAAGAAAGAAAAAACATTTAGATGTGAATAAAGAATGAGTTATATAATTGGTATAGGTATTTTCCAAGATCATATTTTTGTCAAAACAAATCTAAAAAATAAAGAAAAATATCATAGTCAATCCGGGAAAAAAGATATGTTGTTTCTTATTACAGATTTAAATTCATGTATTTATTTTCCTGGCCACCAACAAAGTGTTTTTAATGTGGAGAGCCACGCACAAACCGAAGCTCATGCAGTGGCCAGTGCAAAAAACGCGTGTTCCCGTCGGCATTCTCCTTTTGGGGCGCCTCACGCAGCAGGTAATTCACCCAGCCTTTTTGGTGAGGCTCCTAAACCAGGTAAAGTCCATCTAAAGACAGTGTTAAAAAATAAAAACGTTTTTTATGAGATTTCCTTTATGATATTATGATTTCAAAGTCTCCACCTGTTCACCATTTCTGTCAACACATTATTATTAATCTTCCCTAGGTGGTCTCCATAATATCAGTTCTGCTTTTCTAATAAATATACTCCCATGGAAATATTAACATATTTGGTGAGTGTCTAAAATTATGTTGTCATGGATAGGGAACATGTGGAAACTATATGGAAATTATATCGTAAAAGGTACCCCTGAAGGGTATTAGCATTCTTTTAAAAAATCCCTTTATCGGGAATTCATTCTATTCCTTCCAAAATATGTACGTGTATGGGATTATATATATATATTATATATATATATATAATATATATATATATATATTGAATATAGCTCCTATCTCTCAAATGCCATCTTACATACTCATTGATTCTTATCTTGCAGCAGCGCCACCCAGGGAGAATAGTGTACAAGAAAAAAGAAAATCAAATATATATATATATATATTATATATATATATATATAATATATATATATATATATATATAATCCCCCTTTTTTTTCTCTGGTTCTTCTCTGACGATGAGTTTCAAGTTTTTATTTCTGTCCGCTCCATTTATCAAATGTGTTTTTAAGGATATCCTGCAGCCTAACCTTCAATGACCCCTTTTTTTTCTTTTAATTTCGCGAACGATTTCTCCTTGAACATAATATCGGTTTATTAAAATAACAAAATGAACAAACAAAAAAATGTCAAAGAAAATTGTTGATTTTATCAGAGGCGCCAGTTATTCTAATTAAGGACAGATCTGAATAACAGAATAAAAGAAGGGAGAGAGAGAGAGAAATAAATGTCGTTAATTATTGTTAAGGGGTAATCAGTTGTAGATCTCACTTCTAACCCCTTCACCCACCCCTACAAAACACATTCAAGTCATACTGAGAGGAACCCTCTCAAGGGAATTTCTGATGTCTATGACATATCGAAATCACTGGTTTCACATTAGACTCAAAACGTCACAGTACTAAAAAATAAATAAATTGGTGGAGTGGCCTATTGTCAGTATTAGCCGGACAGATTACTCACCGGATTTAGCGCCTTCAGTTTATCATCTCTTCAGCGCCATGAAAGAAGGTTTGAGAGGCAGACATTATTCCAGTGACGAGGAAGTGAAATCTGTAGTGAAGAAGTGGCTCAAAGAACAGTCAACAGAATTTTACGGGACAGAGTTACATGCTCTCATTCAAAGGCAGAACATTTCTATTGAGAGAAATAGTGTCTATGTGGAGAAGTAAGGATGTAATCCACAGAGAACCAACTTCATTTTGATGTATGATACATGTACCTGTGTTGGTAATTATACCTGTCCTAAACAAAATGGCATTACTTTTTGACTCACCCTCGCACAATTGTTCGACTTTCACATAATTAAGAATAGTCGAATAATTAAGAAAAATAAAAGTAAAAATAAACTGAAAAAAACAAAAAAAAAAACAACAACAAAAAAAAAACTTTTCTGTATTTCTTTTGGCTTTACAGATGATTTGTATATTGTACATAAAATATAAATAAAATGTATAACAATTTCCTTTTTGAAAGTCAGATATTTAATTAGTTGAAAATTTTATTTGAAGAAAAAAATGAATGGATGCACAAACTTTTGAAATAAAATTCTTAAGAATTTTGTTACCATTAAATGTATTAGACCCATTTATTTGAATCGTAGAAGCAGATGAACGGAAGAAATCGAAGTATGACGAACTACTGGCGCAATGTCGAACCAACAACTGGAAAGCATCGTACCTACCAATAGAAGTGGGCTGAAAAGGATTTACGGCAAAATTCCTTTGTAAAGGTCTATCAGACATTGGTCTGGTTGGAAAAAAAAAGAAACAAAAGAACTGCAATTAAAACAATTATTGATACGTCCGAAAAAAGTGCAAAATGTCTCTGGATGAAAAAAAATAGCACATGGTCAAACAAAAATAATATCCAGAAAAACCTGATTTAGATTTCCATTAAGGTTTTATTTTGGTATTATTATTGTTATCAATTATTATGTTGAAAGACCCGAAACCGCTCAATGAACCAGTTATAACATAACTGACGACGTCACCCAGCGCTGTTTAATAGGGCAGGCTTATCACAAACAAACAAAACAATATGAAACAACGAATTCCAAGTTTATATTTTAACTCTTTCACGACTATTAGGACAATATGACCCCATTCAACATCTTCTCTCTCTCTCTCTCTCTCTCTCTCTCTCTCTCTCTCTCTCTCTCCTTCTCTCTCATATATATATATTATATATATAATAAATGAAGGAGAATAACTCTATATTTGCTTCATTGTAATAATTCATTTCAACTGCAAAAATTGGTTATTACCCTTTTATTATTTTGCTCATGTCTGATGAAGCTGCATTGATGCAGTTGAAATAAATTATTTCAATGAAGCAATTTTCAAGTTTTTTCCTTCATTTATTCAATTCATTGTTTTGTCTGTCCCCTCACTGGCATTAGGCACGTCGCGCTCTCACTACGGTTTACCTGTATCACTACGGTTACACTACACATGAAATGATCCTCATTACAAATATATATGTATATATATATATATATGAGACAGAGAGAGAGAGTGTGTGTGTGTATGTGTGTGTGTGTTGTGTGTGTTGTGTGTGTGTGAGAGAGAGAGAGAGAGAGAGAGAGAGAGAGAGAGAGAAAAGGAGACAAAGACCAATCGAAAAGAAAGTAAGAACAAGAGATACCAACCGAAGAGAGAGTAGGAGGGAGAGATACCGACAAAAAAAGTGTAATAGCAAGAGATCAACCAAGAGAGAGAGAGAGAGAGAGAGACAGAGACAGAGACAGAGACAGAGAGACCAAGCGAAAAGAAAAAGAGACAAGAGAGATCAACCGAAGAGAGAATAGGAGGGAGAGATACCGACCAAAAAGAGTGTAATAGCAAGAGATCAACCAAGAGAGAGAGAGAGAGAGAGAGGAGGAGGAGAGAGAGAGAGAGAGAGAGAGAGAGAGAGAGAGCGAAAATAGAATCAGCGAGCAGATTTCAAATCCTGAGCAAGGCTATTTACGTTTCAACTTGAATTGATGCTCCTATTAAAAAAAGCATTATATATCCCATAAGCTATAGATAGACTGTAGAACTGTTCGACCCTCTTGCCTTAGTAAAACAATCAAACTATTAGAAGAAAAACTGAATTCAATGCGACTGTCAACATATAGGCTATGGTGGCCGACTAAAACTCATAACTTTAACGTCTTACAGACATTGAGAAAAGTATGAATCTCACATTAGATCGCGAAAAAGGCCTAATGGGATGAAGAATATATAAGTGACGATTTACTCACCTTCAGAATGAAAAATACGCAATTATCAGATCACTTTGCCTCTATGTCTTTCCTGTTCAGTCATCTAATGGGAATTCATTTCTGCGTGGGTTTTATACGATGATGAGATCATCGTCTGCGGCTGTAAAAGCCTGGAAAACTCCATTTGTTTTAATATCCCAGCAGACTTCTAATATATATATATATATATATATATATATATATATATATATATATATATCCCAGATGCCATAGAAACCTTAGGAAATACATGTCCCAGGAGTCCCGAAAAGGTTACTTAATAGCGTTCGGAAAAGAAAAATATACAATGGTCATTCGTCGAAGAAACCAAAAGGACTTATATATATATATATATATATATATATATATATATATATATATATATATTATATATATATTTGGTACAGGAGAACTTATATAATACTGAAAGTGGAGGAATCATATGTATATAGGGGAGGGGTAATATTTTATTATAAAATAAAATAAATAATATATATATATATATATATATATATATATATATATATATATATATATATATTATATACCAATCTCTCCGCACGAGCAGGATGCGACATACGGTCAATTTCTTAAGTGGAGGTTTGAATTTAGAGTTTTCTTCTAGACTGGCTGCCTAACCAAGGTTTCCGAAGAGTTTTAGCGTTATGTGAAATAAAAACAGCCTCGTCCAAGATTTGAACTCGAGTCGTGACTGTTTCTATTCATAAGAACAAAAGGTTAAAATTTGCCCGTTTATCTCGTTTCTTGTTATCACGGCACGAAACTGAATTTCATTAGGCTATTCGGTCATTAGGCTGTTCTGTTTTTTTTCGAATGGTATTGGGTCTGCTTGCCTTGCGTATCAAAATCTTAGATATTGCCTAGGCTTGAACACTCACCAATGACCCTGCTGGATATTGCCTACTTATCATGCCCATCATATAAGACTATTCATTGTCTACATTGCGACGTTGTTTGAAAAAATGATGGACAATTTATTAAACAGCAAAATATAAAATCGGACAATTTTCAAAACAAACTAATATATCAGGTGCGTAAAAATTTTCCCGCCTCACTGTTGAAAACCATCTTTTTTAAAAAAATCTAACTCTAGCTCAGTTCCCTTCTCATCCCTGCATTCAGCCAATCAGAAATCGGCATCTAGGCCAGAGAAAGGTGAACTGCTTGTCAATCACTTTTACAACGGTTAATGGTAACTTTCTATTTACCATACCGTTATTCAAATCTTATTACATTTACTGTCATAATTCGTAGGCAACCCACGATTTATGTAACACACGGACACTTTGGCGCGAAATGAAAGACAAAGAGTCTCGTCAAGACTCGGGTCACTGATTCAATTTCCTATGTCGATAACCGTTCCGCCATGTGCGTCTCCAGACTGAAATATATTTGTGCTTGCTGATATCTGTATGCATTTAGAGAATTAACTTGTTTATGTGTAATTAAAAAACATGGGTTCGCCTGTAACAAAACCATGCACAGTGACATGCATAAACCAATGCTAAATCAAACATCCATCTGATTACTTTATCTAAATTCAATTATTTTATCTCGTTCATTAGGCAGGCAATTACATATGCTAACCGACCCGGCACTTAATGTGTAGCCCTAAATTTAACATCACCGATACTGTAAGCAATTTGTGGTCCTGAGCTTGACTAGGGCTTCTCACAGTAGTCAATTACACCCGATGGGACCACCTGTTGACTGTGGGTGGTGACCCATGATGATTAAGGGCGGAATCCTGGTGGATGAGCTGTCCATGACATGCAACACCCCACTTAGGCTAGACAGGCGGTCGGAGAGGCCCCCTCCGATCAATCGGTTGGTCACGGCAAGCCCTAGCACCTATATGATTGTCTCAACATTATTGCCTTTATGGCAAGCCCCCACCCTTTTTATCATATATGTGCCAGAAGGCAGGGGCTGAGGGTCTTCATGTCCCGAAAATGACTTTAAACTCTATATGATGGTGAGGTTCCAGTTCGGGAGGCCTGGGAAATGTGGAGCACCCCTCCATTACCATTGTTCCCTGGTCCACTCTGTCCCGGAGTGGTAGTACCTATTAGGGTCCCATCTATGGGCTAAATAGAAAAATGTGTTTATAAAATAAAATTGAGTCTTCATTAAGAATTAATTTATTTCAAAACTTAACCGGCATAAAATGATACACCGAGGTTGATATGCCGTAAAACAAAACAAACAAACAAATAAATCCTTTTGTAACTGGAAAACAAATGCCTGGACCACGTAGGCTAGTTGCCAGATATCGAAAATTGGGTGTGATGGCCACTAGGGATGCATCTTTCACATATGGATCATTTGGCCACTAGGGATGATACATCCCTAGTGGCCAAACGATACGTTCACATATGGATCATTTGAAATGAACGATTAATCTGACTGACCAAAAGGATCCGGATCCTTACAGCGTCGTTAATGACGCATATAATCAGCTTTTTACGAACGAAAAACTTTTAAAAACAATATTTTTGTAGCGGGTGACTACAGAGACTGAACTCGTAACCTCCTGATCGCGAGTGTTGGCTCGTAGTCGAACTACTGTCACCCCTGTTGGCTGAAGTGGTTCGGCCGCTGTGAGGCATACATGCTGAGGTGGTTCCTGTAGAGAGGGATGAATGACGGTTTTCAGCAGAGAGAGTATTAGTCTGATGACACTGCCTGCACATGGAACAATAGGAAGGCCCGAAGAATTTCTGTCTTCTTTTAAACTTCCTATGATTTTGAACGAATTATTTTATAAAAATACCGAATTCTAAAATATCCTTTTATAAAAAGAAAAATGATAAGAATAAAAATATAGATTTAAAAAAGAAAGAATAGTGAAAAATAAAAAATAAAATACAATGTCTGAAATTTTAATTCTTATCGATGGTAACAGATTTTTAATGTATAAATAAAAATTATTAACGAAAAATTCCACTCTGACCGAAGATATCTGAAGGTTTTAAAAGTAAAATCCCTGTTTATGAGATATATATACTTACCTGTATAACTAATGCAATTTTACCCCATTTAGTCAACCGGCCGAGGGATATTTTTTAGATTATTTTTTCTTTCAATTATTTCCCTTGTCCATGACCCCTTCTTCATTAAATTCCAGATATAAGTCACGTTTTTCTTTTTTTTTATTATCTTGGCCTTGAATGGACAGACGTTGTGACAATCGCCTGTCTTATTTTTGGAGTTTACCTCACCGAAAAAGAAACAAGATAGGTTTGTCGTGTGTTTGATTTAAAAAAAAAGAAATTGGTGAGTCAGTTACTCTAATTAATCTTTGGAGGAGCTGTAATTTTGAATTAATGCGGGTAAGACGAACAAGATATGCTGGACACTGCTAAAGAAGCAAGGACGAACTCATAAATGACGTTCTCCTGTGGAAACCAGCACATGGACACGCCAGTGTAAGGGCAGTCTCTCTTGTCTGAGGGTTTTGGTGAATCTTCCATGTCAGGAGACGCTATTTTGGTCACGTGACACAGGAAAGCACGGAGAGAACGCTCTTCTTCCGATGCACTGAAAAAGCCTGGACGTGCTTGTCATCTCTCTCCAGCAGACACCTATGGTGCACACCAGACGCTACAGCCTCTACTTACAGTAAGTGGTTACCACTTTGTATATTAACACTATTGTGTATGTTTGGACACTTGTGACATTAAATAGCCTGGGGAACATTGTTCCCCTAATATGTTATAATAAATTTATATAAATGTAACTAACGCGTTTGTTGTTTTCCTAACTGAAGTATTCCGCATTGGGTACTTATCCTTTAAGTAGCCTAATGTTTTATAAGAACCAGAGTTAACACTCTGTGGACATCTTATACTAGTATTGGGCCGTCAATCAGCTCTGTACGGATTCTGAATGCAGCAAAGAGGACCTGTCGTGGGCGGTGACTGATAGATACGTTTGGCAGGAGATTATCATTGATATCCGTTCTGCCAGCATGATAGCCAAACTATCTATTATTTTTAGCTGAATTATAATATGGAATTTTCATTGTATAATGTCCAATTTGTATGAAGGAGAATATTTTGAAAAATAAACACTTTTGTGCCAAATAAATAAATTTTTCCTCATTAAATAGCAGAGTTGTTGATGTACTTTCATTTATGAGCTAAAAGTTCTTGTTCCTCTGTTTTTACTACCAAGATAAACCAGCAAACACTTTTATGTCAGTTGTTAAGCGTTTGGGAGTTCCGTCACGTGTCCTGTAGCGTGATTTGTGTTTCACTGCGTCAGTGTAATAAAATACAAAAAAAGGGGATAGAGACGGCCCCTTTCCTCGTCCACTTTCGTCTCTTCCAAATTTGGGAATGGAGATGTGTTGGTAAAACTTTTTATTTATTTCTTATAAACGTAAGATAAACAACCGGTGGATCTATTTTCTCCATTTTTTAGAATGTCATTTCGCTAGTTTTCCAGAACAAAATAACGTTTTCTAAAGAATAAAAAAAATAATGATACACACCATTAGAGCTTCTTCGCCCAACTTCAATTTAATTTCACTCTTTTTAAACATTATCAAACTAAATAATGCTTGACCTCATCATCATTATCAAGTCGTGCCAATGGCATGAATCTCTATAACTCTCCCTCACAACAGTCCCCATTGGTTATCGCTTCTAGAAGGTCCTAGAAGTATATTTTGGTATGATTTTTCATTTAAACATGTTTTGTTGGACTCAACGGACAATTCTTGTCTGGCGAGTTTTTTTTTTTCAATCCTTTCTATTTGTCTGGCCATCTTCTTAATATCAGAGTGGAATTGGTGTATGAATCCAAACACGAGTACTTTCTGCACTACTTAGTGCCATCATCAGGCGTAGAACTGGTGAGATGTTTCCATTGTTTCTTTTTAAACATACAGTAGCAGTAGGAATAAGTAGAAGGAAGGTCTCACAAGTTTATAAGAATGTTATGGGCAATGGTTGTAGGAGAATTGTCGGGATATATATATATATATATATATATATATATATATATATATATATGTGTGTGGTGAGAGAGAGAGAGAGAGATGCGATGGTTTTCGTACCACCCTGTAGGCTTTTGTTGACCGACCCACACTGGTGTGTCCATTTGCAGGAGCTTCCATGAGAAAGTCACTTATGAGTTCGTTTTTGCTTGTCTATAAGTATTTAGTATGTCTTGTTCGTCTTACACGAATGGTTTGTGTGATAGAAGACAAATGACATTCGTAGACTTCTCCTAGGTTTTTCACTGTTACTACTATAATGATGCTCTACAAAGACACGAAAGCAATGGTCCTTTCACATGATGGTGACATATTTTTTTTGTTGTTGTCGCTGGAACTAAAAAAAGGAGATTCATTAGAACCATTATTATTTATCATTTCCTTAGATTACAAAATACAAACGTTATTAGATCTAATGAAAGAAATAGGCTTTACGCTAAAATAAAAAAGATGTGGGCGATATCCAGCATACGCTATTCCAGATGCAGACTATGCAGATTATCTTGCACTTCTAACAAATATAAATGCACAAAGCCGAATCATTGCTGCATAGCACAGAGAAAGCAGCAAGGAGTATTCTAAACATACAATCATGTTATAAGTATTAGTTCTGAAGTTAAGCAGCGATGAACATTACATAGACTAGATGGGTGACCACTTAGGAACAGCTGGTACTATAAGCTATCTGAGACCTGTGTGTGTCTGGCGAGCAGGGCTTAGTTCATTTTAGGACAGCTCGACTAGCTTGCTAACCATTGCACCACGATTGGACGTAATAGCAATGAATGGGTACTGCACACTTCCCAGATCTCCAGGCGGTCGGAGAGGCCCCCTCCGATCAATCGGCTGGTCACGCCAAGCCCTAGAACCTATATGATTTTCCCAACCCTATTGCCTTTATGGCAAGCCCCAACCCCTTTTTATCATATGGGTGCTAGAAGGCGGTGGCTGCGGGTCTACATGTCCTGGGAATGACGTTAAACTATCTGATGGTGAGGTTCCAGTTTTGGAGGTTTGGGGAATTTGGAGCACCCTTCATCACCATTGCTCCTGGTCCACTCTGAACCGGAGTGGTAGTACCTGTTAGGGTCCCATCTATGGGTTAAATAGAAAAATGTATTTATAAAAAAATTGTATTATCCATTAAGAATTGATTTATTTCAAACTTTATCGGCATTAAATGACCCACTGAGGTTGATATGCCGTAAAACAAAACAAACTAACAAACCAACCAGATCTTCAGCCTCACAATCAGGTGCAGTTTAGTGTTATATCCTGGACATCCCTTTAATCTTGTTTTATTTTTCGAGAGAGAAGGGAGTCTTATCCCCCCTGCAGGAGATATAGTGTATTTTAAGCCCCGCCTACAGAACGGCATGATTGTGGACTCTCGGGCAGGTTGAGTGTTTGTCCGAAGCAATCGGGTGCAAACACCAACTCCGCCACGTTTAATACATTTGAGATGTTCTAATGCAGAAACAAGGCAGAATCGGAAGTTCTGCAGTTCTATTCTTGGACCGTTTCCTAAAAGAAATATAATTCTAACTTGCCAAAAGGAAATCATTAGTCTCGTCAGTCCGACAGACTTGACGAAGAACCCACTGGCACTTCCTAGTCAGAGAAATTGCAAATTAACTACATACAGTCACAGGGCCTTAATAAAAATACGCAATACAATTACTTAGTCTAATGCCTTTCCCCCCCTTGATTTTAAAACTTTTTTTCAATTCATTTATAATTCGTTTCTCTCCAACCAGAACGGAGATTGAAGAAATATAAAACTCTTTTTTTTAATAGTAAGTCATAAAACATGTCATCACGGAAAAGACGAAACAAAAATATTAGTGCATCTCGTAATATTTAAAAAGCTGTTTAAATATCAGCATGTATTATATGTTCTGATTATTATTATTATTATTATTATTATTATTATTATTATTATTATTTACATTATGTATTAATCATTCATACAAGTTGTTTATAAGATTTAATCTATCCAAACATTTCCAGATGTAAGAAGGAGTACAGAAAATTTCTCAGCTCGACAAAAAAGGAAATTGCCGAGAACCATAGAGTATACGAGGCGTGTTCAAAAAGTATCGAGATTGCAACTGTATTTACCAATACAAACCAGAGATGCTGATAGGTATGCGCCCTGAGTCCCTGACTCAAAAAATCTTAAAGGACGCAGTAAAATCATATTCATGCGTCCCAGTGTTTTTCTTTTTTTTTTTTCCTCACTCATCATTTTGAGCTAACCGTAAATACATTTCAATAGTTTCTTAGAAACGAATTACGCAGGATAGGATACAAGGTAGGAGTTAGGCGGCTTTAGTTGTTTCCCCAGATCATAAATAAAAACCCTACAATCTATTAAGAAACTTAGCTGGGACCCATAAATTTTCCTGGGGACCCATTCAATGCAAATATATGCGCCCCAAGACGCACTAAATTAAAAAGCTATCAGCATCACTGCAATCGAATAAGGCATTAAAAGAGTCCCATTGGCATTAGTTGCTTGAATTTTTTAGATGAGGCTTGATAATTTGTATTATTTAGATTTTTCGGACAGTTGGACACATGGCTCAACGGAAATAAGGGTTGAGTTAATACAGTTCTAAGTGGCAATCATCTAGGAGGCTGCAGGTTCAACCCTGACTATATCCGAAAATAGCAGAATACTTAACATAGCTTAACACTTGTACTCGGTCAGGGTTAACGGAATGAAAACAATTTACCCCAGTGGATTAATGTTATAACGCGCTTAGCGAATAATAAGACGTGTAGTCCAGTTGACGTTAACTGCGAGAAGAACTCACTTCCGCCTTTTATTTACAATACAAGATGGCTGAAACAGTACTTCTGTTTCATACAAACACTGTTATAACCGGTGCTTCCGGTTCTTAGTATACCACAATTAAATAAAAGTTTCGATTCGAAGTTCTGGAAGGCTCCTGATTACGACATTACGACATGAAGGTTCCCGAGTTCGATACGAAACGCATGCAGAAGGCCAGAGGGCACATCGGCCGAAAAGTTGTATATATAACAATAAAGATGAGGACAACAGCCCGAACAATCCAAATATTACAAAGTCCGCATGGTATTCAGTACTCTTATTACAGAGTTTCTTTCCCATTCGTCGATGCACGTGTAAATTCATTTTAATGTGATTTGAAGCTGCATAGTCGCATTTCTTTTAAAGTCTTCCATTTCTTCAAAATATTAGCTTTGAGATGAATTTTACGTTTAGGATAGAAAAAAGTTACTCAGAGCTAGGTGAGTTTCGCACTTGCACAATCTTGTGTTTTACCAAAACCTTTGGTTTGGTTTCTTTGTTTAATGACATATCAACTGTCGTGTGTTATTTAAAGTCCATACCATCCTTTCGAAAAACATTATTAGTACTATTTAACCCATAGCTGGAAGATGTGTAGATTAATATTTTTTTGTAAAAGTCGGAAAGTGAACATAATAATACAACTGGAGTTCGAACTCGCTTGCGACGATCTTACAGTCCAGCAAGCTAGTCACTAGACCGCTGGACAACCCCCGCTCCAAAACGTCCCATCTATGGATTAAATAGAAAAGTGTGTTTATAAAAAAAAGTTGAGTATCCATTAAGAATGAATTTATTTCAAAACTTTGTAGGCTTTAAATGACCCACTGAGGTTGATATGCCATAAAACAAACCAAACCAAACCAAAAACAAATCTTTCTTTCAAAAAGTATCTGGACTGGTTTAATAATTATTTCAAAAATTGATACCGACTCGTCTAAATATCTGGAAATCATTACTTTATAATGTTGCTCCCAGCTGTGCTCAAGTCTTCATTTAAATATTAAAAAAGGACATTAAAAACTTTGAACCTTCAGTCTCAATATGTTTTTATTATACTTATAGGTATATATTTCATAAATTCATCCCACAATTCAGTATGTTTGTCGCATAATTTCTTAACTTTAGTTAACCCTTCAAAAATAATATATTTGTATTATATATAACTAGCAAATATATGCACCCTCCGGGTGCAAGTATTCAAGTTTTGATATAATAAAATATCATGTTACATTAGAAACTAAATAAGAATGCAGATAAAAAGACTTGGAAGAGAGGGGGTATAATCGAAAAATAGAACAACTTTGAAACTAACTCTTCCATCATCTTCCATTACTCCCGTCTTTCATTGGTAAATTTTCCTAATTTAACTATTTAGTTAAAATAGGAAGTAAAGAATAAAATTACAGTTATTTCTTCTTTGTCTTTTAAGATTTATCACCGAGATTTTTTCTCATATTCAATAAGATAAAACCAAACAATTAGAAATCAATAATACTTAGCACATATTTATTAAAATCAAATTTTTAAGATCAATATGCAAATTAGCCTTCCCGTTCACACTGTGAACTGCTATTTTGTTGTATATAAATACAATTTCATGTTATTAGTATGTAGATATGGTCAACAGTATTAATAATGTAAAACAATTTTATTACTAATTGAGGGTTAGATAAAAATAAAATCATGGAGAATGTGACGCAAATAACAAAGGGAATTGTGACTTGTATAGTAATATAGTTTTGGTTACAGACAGACAAATCCACAATCTCCATTATAATAAGATATCTCTAATAACAAATGTCAACTTTGCCCCAAGAGGTTGTAGCCCAACATATACCATTTTTGAATCAGACCAAAATCCTGAACAAATTAAAAACATTCCGGACCGAAGCCGGATCTGCAATCCTGATATTTTGGATTCCCAAGGTTTGATTACTACCATAGTTTTCGGCGATTTTTATGTCATTTTTTTTTTTTTTTTGCGGCGATTTTTTAAAATACGATCATAAGTTTTATAACTTGAAAATAAAAGTACTCAGTCCATGAAGTGTCATTACCGATACACTCTGATGCCTTGCCACTCGGTACAAAATTGATAACTTAGCCAAAAACTAGCTGTAGATCACCAGTCAACTGACAAAGAAATCACCTCGCTCCTTTGTAAAATAAATGTATATATTTTGTACATAAGCATAAAAAAGCGTTGTGTTCAATTGTTTTGTTGATCCGTTGACAGCTTTTGGTTATTTAATCTATATCAGCCGAGTTGGTAAAAGGAACGAAACCAGCTCTTTTTCAGCCTTCCTGTAAATCAACAGACAACATAAGAACGGGAGGTTGGAACGGGCAGTTTCGACAACTGTAATACTGAGCCGGAGCATCGTTCCCATAACATACATACATAAACCGAACCCTGTCGAGGCCCGGCAAAGTGTTATACATTGTTGGGCCAAAGACCTAATCAAGAACCCTTCACAGGAGCTAGTTAATTGCTGCTCGATAGGCTTGTAATAAATTTAAAAAAAGATAATTCCTTATTTTGTTGGACCAAGAACTTTTCATCAACCCTTCGCATATGGCTATTTAACTCCTGATTAAGCCAAAGTCAAACACAGGATTTCAAGCACTTAGTTTCAAAGAACACAGTTGTTGTCATTTAATAAGGTTTCTATTATATGGAATTTTCGGACTGTTGACATCATGTTCTTTGTTGTATACATAATGGTTCAGCCACACAGTAGCACTGACACGACTACAGTTTGAAATAATTATTATCTTCATACGTGGATCGATGATTGGATGCAGAATGGCTAAATAGTATAAATGTTGACAAGTGTTTTTTTTTTAGTTTAAAAAAATATTTTTTTTACTCTTTGCTCACGGCGGCTTTCCCATCACTGCGATCCTACCGTAAACTGTTGGCAGAAACTGATGGTTAGTACATTATATTTCAGCAGAAGCACCCAGATTACAATAATAATAAGACTTCATTTGATTTGGTTTTGTTTTGTTTTATGGCATATCAACCTCAGTGGTCATTTAATGCCGATAAAGTTTTGAAATAAATCAATTCTTAATGGATAATACAATTTTTTATAAATACATTTTTCTATTTAACCCATAGATGGGACCCTAACAGGTACTACCACTCCGGGTTAGAGTGGACCAGGGAGCAATGTTGATGAAGGGGTGCTCTACATTCCCCAAACCTCCAAAACTGGAACCTCACCATCAGATAGAGTTTAACGTCATTCCCAGGACATGTGGACCCTCAGTCACCGCCTTCTAGCACTCATATGATAAAGAGGGGTTGGGGCTTGCCATACGGGCAAAAGGGTTGGGAAAATCATATAGGAGCTACGGCTTGATGTGACCAGACTTCATTTGAATAGAATGAGTTCTGTGGTAAAAAGCTAGTGCATTTTGAAATATCCCCTCATACAGGTAAAAAATACCAAGAAAATTTAGTACAGACTTGGGGGATATTTGGTAGGCAAAGAGTTAAATACGTTTATTTCCTATCGTGTTATTGACAGTCCTACTTATGCCACCACTCTCTCCATGAATCTGCGTGAAGCGTCTCGTTTAGAAGCTAGTATTACAGGTGTATTTATTTGAGACCCTATAAAGCCAAAATGTGACACAAGGTCGGTTTAATGTGGGGTTACCGCTCATAAAGCAAGGCGAGTGCAAAAATTGCTTAGGTTTCTCCGACATTTAACTTGAGAGGTACCTCAGGCACCGGATAATAAACCCAGGGGAACCCCTGAATCAAAAACTAATGTCACATTCAGATTTATTTTTATTAAAGTAATACTCAACATTTTCTTAGAGAATAAAAAGATTTTCAGTTCAATTTTTAATTAAATGATAATTTCATAGGGTCTGCATGTGCACAGATCGTCTTTTTTAAGCATCCAAATTCTCGTTATAACGGAAATAACTATGAAATATGATTAAGATCTTTCACTCCGTGCTAAATAGAAACATTAATATCATTATGGACAATTGTTACAATGAAAAACGAAAGGGTCGGTTCAAGAACTTGGATTCCAGAAGATCTTACAAGAATATAAATACTGCCGACCTTCCACAGTTGTTGAATTTTTGGCACACTACCCTATCGTCTTTAGCAGACAGAAGTGTGCCAAAATTCTTGTTTTTATTTTTCTATTTTTTAAATTTTATCTACGTGAGTGGTTGAGCAGGCCAATTTTTGAATGCCAGTCTCTGGTGCCATCCACAATAATCCGATAACAAAATTAGACCCTTTCTACAAACTGTTCCACAAAAATAAGATAAGGAAACTAAATCCTTTCTACAAACTGTTCCCCTACAAAGAATGCAAACAAAACCAGATCTTTCAACCAAACTATCTTTCTACAAAATCTTATCATTCTATCTCTATTCCTGTCGGCATTAAATGACCCACTTGGGGTTGATGTGACGTAAAATAAACCAAACCATCTTAGATGTTAGTCCCGGTTCCCAATGATACCTGCAACGGAAAAATAAGTTCGGCTTCTCATTTCCGCGTTTTTAACCTGGACTATGTGACCCGACACCGAGTTTAATAACTGCTTTCGGCGATCTCTAAGCAAAGTAAAATATAAAATAAAATGTATAGAATAAAATAAAATGCATAAAGTAAAATAGATATAAATAGAATAAATAGAAAAAATATAAAATAAAATTATTTGTTTGGCATTAGATGCTGAAATAAGTAAAGTTCAACCTTTTCTTTTTATAGGAAAATATTTAAAGCAAAAATTTCCACTGATACGTAGCCTACTTTAAAGATTACACAAGCAAATAATCAATAGTTTTAATAATGGCTACGTAGAAAAATAGATGTTTGTTATGAATACTAGCAAAAGTGCACCCTCCGCATTATTTAAGTTTTAATCTTATTATAATGGAGATTGTGTTTATCTGTCAGTAACCGAAACTATATCGCTACTCAAGTCACAATTTCCTTAGTTATTTACATCATATTCTCTATGATTTTTTTTTATTTAAACCTCAATTATTAATAAAATTGTTTTAGATTATTAATAAGATTGGGGTACTTACTACTCGCATAAATCCCCAAATGGGTCTGAATGGGCTCTTTAGCCTTGGTCGGCAACCCATCAACTCAAGAAGTTCGACACAGAACCTCTGTTGCCTTCAAGGAAAGGCTAAGGGAGTAAACCCCGAAAATAAATCAGGAGCTGGAGTCCCTAAGGTGGTGTGATGCTGAAATCTAGTGCTACCCATAAACTCCTGCGACACTTCCGTTGCCAAACTGCATTAGTCCCTTACCTTTCCTTTGGATCACAGCGGCAGTGTGGAGAGGGTGGATTTGCTGCACGGGCAACAGCTCATCCTCCATATGAACCCGCCCAGGCTATGTAGTTCAAGTTAACAAAAACCTTGACACTACTCCATCGTCTCTCGTAGACGGAAAGATGCCAACAACAACAACAATATATATATACTAATAACATGCAATTGTATTTACATATACAAATTAATAGCAGTTTTTTTTACATCCATCATAGCCCACTAATATATACGGCCTCGCATGTCACATAAGCAGGAAGATTTCAAACAGACTGATTTGTCAATTTATGTCTGTATTGTCTGAAAAATATTAAAACTATACAAAAATACACAAACTTGTATTTTTTCTTTTTCTTCACAAATATAATAATAAAAGATTGTAAACAAAAAAAATTAGTTATTAAAAAATATCTAGTAAAACAAAGCAAATACTTGTAAAAAGAAATTACCGACCATCTCTCTATAAATAAATTTTATTTTGATCTTTGTCTTTTTAAAAATATCTTATCTCTTATTTTCGAACTTCATCTGATTTAAGGAAATAAGACATGTCAATTTGAACAGGAAAATTGTCTCATGAAAAATGGCACTAACAAAATTAACATTCTGTTTATTTTCACTGGGATGCAGAGCTTTGAATGTTAATTTTGGGAAGACTAATTTGTATATTTATATTAAAAAATTGATTTTAATAAATATGTGCTTGCTATCATTGATTTCTAATCTGATAGTGGTAAGAAATACGTAACCATCTCAAGTATTGATCATTTTGTTATGTTATTCAAAATAAAACACAACAAACCAAATTCTTTGTGGACCATCACGGAAAGATAAGGGAACGGGTCACTAGTTTCTAATTTGAACTCCTGATCGCCGTCAACCCAGAACGGAGTTTAAATAGAGCCGCACCTATTTAAAGGGTTAGCAGAGATAGGAATCCGTAAAGTGTGGGGAGACAGAAAACGATACTAGTACTTCTGTGTGTCCCATCGAAAAAAAAGTGGGAAGGTGGGAGGTCGTTAGGAAAAAGTAGTAAATCAAATAACGTGACCGATAAATTAAAGAAAGCAAAAATAAATAAACAAATACGATGGGTGGAGATAAAGAAAGAAATGTAGGAAGTGAATTTCTTTTTGACATTTGTAAGACAAAAAATCAAAAAAAATCAGCCCCCCCAATCCCCCCCAAAAAAAAAACAAGAATAACATTCCCAAAAGTAAACAAACTATTTTCATTCAGCCTCTCGACACAATCCTAAACCCATGAACAATGAATAGCACGCCTGCTCATTGCAGTTTTCATGAAAGTATTGAAATGGCAAATATATAAATACTAGCATACTTCCTGCCATAAAATGGTGGAACTATTTACATATGGCACGTCACATCAACATCAAGATGCAGATAGGCACGCTTCCTACGTCCCTGACACACTAAAAAATCTAAAAGTACGCAGTAAAATCGTATCCATGCCCCCCCCCAGTGTTTTTCTTTTTTCTTCCCTCATCATTTCAAGCTAATTGTAAATATATATCAATAGTTTCTTAGGTTGGTTGGTTTATTGATTTTAACGGCATATCAACCCGTCTGGGGTTATATAATGCCTAAACGGTTAGGGTGTAATACATATTGTGTATTCATATATATACTTTTAGTAAAGTCATTATGTCCCGATTATGCATTGGTCATACAAAACTAACAGACTCTTATATACTCAAGCAAGAACAACAACCACAATGTGAAACATGTCAAACACCCCTAATAATTAGACACTTATTCGTGGAATGCGGATTTTTTGCTCACATCAGAAACCGTTATTTTAAAGCAAATATTATGAAAGATCTGTTTGAAAATGTTAACATAGAGGATATTTTCTCCTTTTTTGAGGGGAATAAAAATATACCATAGAATATAGACATGAAACAAATCAATGCCACACAATATAATCCCCAATAATGCTAACACATCGTTAAAATAGTTTCTTAGAAACGAATTAGTCATGCTGAAGAGTTGAGAACAGGGGCATCGGCCGATTGGAATCCTTTTAAATCACCCGAGGAACGAGTAAAAACGCATGGGAGGATAAAGTTGAGTTTAGAGATAGATTGAAAAAAGATAAAGAGAAGATAAAATGATGCAGAGAGAGAAAGAATTAAAGCATAACACAAGCGAGCGAAGAGAGAGAGAGAGAGAGAGAGAGAGAGAGAGAGAGAGAGAGAGAGAGAGAGAGAGAAACACGTAAGAGATACAGCAAGGCAAAAACGGATAAAGAACAAACACGCAAAAATACGCAGTTTTTTTTATATAACATTCTTAACAAAAAAGGAGAGAGAGAGTGGTGCGAGAAAAATATTAAAAGCGAGAGAGAGAGAGAGAGAGAGAGAGAGAGAGAGAGAGAGAGAGAGAGAGAGAGAGAGAAGATAATTAATCCATAAACACTTATGTGATAAACTCTGACAAAGAAGTTCCCGCTCACTTCTAAATATATATATATATATATATATATATATATATATATATATATATATATATATAGGTATATATAAAAACAATTTTTGTTTGTGATGAAACAAAGAAAATACAGTGCTCAATCACAAATTGTGAGGGCTAATATTTATTTAATTTGTTGAGTTTTTAAAAAAAAATGCTTATTATAGACAGCTACCCAGGTTGTCTTGCTAAGTCGCAATCATCAGGCTGTCAAATTATATCTTATGGTGTTTACTTGAAGATCTTTTCTTTTAAAAATCCGAAGCGTATTAGCGTCCACAAAAGCAACCGACGTTATTTGCGGTCCAGAATATAACATTAAGAAAAGATCTTCAAGTAAACACCATAAGATCTAATTTGACAGCCTGATGATTGCGTCTTAGCAAGACAACCTAGGTAGCTGTCTATAATAAGCATTCATTTTTTTTAAAACTCAACAAATTAAATATATATATATATATATATATATATATATATATATATATGCACATTTATATACATACGTATACCTGTTTACGCTACATATACAAAATGTATGTGTAGAGTTGATAAGCAAGTCAACTTCCTTGTTACCAATTTTAGAACACAGCAGTCCAGCAGTTAAGTTTTACTACTAATAGCGTCAAGTCATGTTTCATATTACGATACCAACAGGATTTCTCAGTATTCTTGTGAGATCATGTTGCGGAACGAACGAACAAATGTACATCGTCCCATCGTGCTATAATGGTTTGCAAGCTAATGTCGCACATTCCTTACTAAGGAATAGTGAGTTCAATCCTCGCTGGATGACCCATACTTGAGACCTTGTGTCGCATCCTATACGCGGCGAACGGGTTGGGTACTAAGGTCTTCCCATCGTGGTGTAATGGTTAGCAAGCTAGTCTCGCAGATTCATTACTACTGAATAGCGAGTTCAATCGTCGATGAATGTCCCTTGTGTCACATCCTACGCGTAGTGAACAGGTTGAGTAAATACCTTCCTACCTATCTACTTATGTGTAATATTTCTGATAGACTTAAGCAAGCTAAAAAATTCTGTGACTGCCCAGTCAAGTGGTGGAGGGGGAAATCTCACGGTTAGCAAATTCTGGGTAATATTTCTGACAGATGTAAGTAAGCTAAAAAAAATAAAAAATCAGTGAACTGTCCATAGTCAAGAGGTGGAGGGGGAGGTCACTATGGGCAGTCACAGGTTTTTTTAGCTTACTTACTATCTACTTACATACATACATACATGATGGCAGCAAACTCGTGTTCAAGTATTGCCATTGCTTGATATAGTAACAATAATAATTTAAAAAAAGAAAAAAAGAAGCTCAACAGTTCAAACAATATAATGGTGAGCTTCAAAAAAGTTCAACAATGAGCTGCACGAAAGTGGCTCTTTAGTCCTGCCAAAGTCTTGCACACCTTCCCACATTTACAGGTATTTCCAGGGAGCACAGGGTATTTTATTAGTCCATCCCGCCGATGCACAGATTGGTGACTGATCAGGCCAGCTTTGCTCATACATAGCCTTCCACACTGGTCACATAGTTGACCGATTTGAAGCCCTTGATTGTCTACTTTTTTATTATTGCGAATACCTCTTTTCAACTGCTCATGCTGTATACGGCCGGTCTCAAACTTTTCCGTACCCTCCTGCACAGCTCTTCTCCATTGCCCACGGTCCAAAGACTTACTCTCCCAGGTCTTCACATCGATGTCCCATTTTTTCAAGGTCGACTTCAGGCAATCCTTGTATCTCATCTTGGGCCCTTGAGCCAAACGCTTGCCGTTTATAATTTCCCCATAGAGCAGTTGTTTAGGAAGTCACCCATATATACATACATACATACATACAATGTTATTTTAATGTATACAGGATGCGTTAAAAAAGGATCGGGACTGAAGAAGTATTTATGAAGATAGAAATAAACAATGAATGAAATGTTAAATTGTCTTGGCATTCAGCACACTTGCTCCTTCGAGTTTTCCACTAGTCGAAGCACACTTGAAGCTTCTCTTTCGATATGGTGAGAAGCTGCACCGTTGCATTTCTTTTGAAGGCCTCCACGTACTCATGAAAAGAAAAGAAGCGGTCTTCTGTTATTACTAAAAAATTACGTACATTACGATTCTAGCCTTTAACACGTTATCATTACAGAACTGCCATTACAGGATGCGTTACAGAGATAAGTATATTGAATATTAATCGATCCACACATATATTCCTCCATTAGAAGAAGAGTCGTACAGTAAGAACGTGTAGTGTACACGTAAATCTATTCAGTCAGAAATGAGTGCGAGACGTAACGAAAGAGATGGCACGTCATCATCTCAGCCATTCCGACTAGGAGGGAGTAAAGTAACTAACATTTTAATAAATCTCTTCAGTCCGAAAGGAGAGTATATTTGTCGCATATTCCACTTGTATGGATTGGGCACAAGGCTTCGTTTTAACGTGGGCCCACCCAAAAGCCGAAGCTCATGGGTGGGAAAGAACAAAAATTGCGTCGTTGCCTGGGGGGATAGGCCCCTGGGATCGATGCTATTATTAAACTCTCGACAAGTCCAGCGGCCGAAGCTCGCTGGACCTCCGGTGTTAACCGGAAAACCGAATGTGCAATGAGTTCATAAAAAAAAGATCCGAAAAAAAAGGTCGAAAGGAGAGCTTAGTTTTACACTAGCTTGAGATGGACTTTCAATTCAGGAAATAGGAAAAAGTTGCACACTGCAAATTTGAAAATTTGGAGGGTACTGCACTGGCACAATCCTGTGCTTCAACACCTCCCCCCCCCCCCCCAAAAAAAAAATTCCAAACAAAAAAAAAAACAACATTTATTCAAAAAGGTATTGAGAAGTGGCACCAACTCGTCTAGACGCCATCACTTGAAATGAAGACATTGTATAATAAAGATTAAGTATAGTGACCTTTTGATTACACCTCGTCTCAGTGAATTAGTACTTTTGAATATTTCTTATCTATTGTAATCAACTTAGTAGAGTACAAATACAACTAAAGATACAATGGAACTAACGAGGAAGCAACAATGAAGTAGATTACAAAGTTATTTTATGCGAAAGTACAATAACAATAGTTAGTTATCTTCACTAGATATTTCACTGATTGTTTATATCCAATTATTTGACAGATTACAGCATGGTCCCCTCTGTAGATTTTTCAGGCAACTAAGAGTATTAAAAATTCTACTTCCGGCCGGATTAACAAAGTCTTTTTACGCAGGGAGCCACGCATGCCAGAGCAAATATTCCGTGGTCCCGTCGGCATTCTTTTTCAGGGGCGCCCCAGGCACCAGACAACAAACCAGGTCACCGCTCCTTTTAGATGAGAGGAAAGATACCTGGTGGGTGGGGTGGAAAGGACACTAGGACCATGTGACTAATTATTACTTCAATTACCCACCTTCCCTAGAATAGATCAGTATTATAATTCAGTAACTGTATCCGGTTGCATTCTGGAGAATGTTGAGTCACCCATTGTTGCCATTATTCCCAGATCAACTCTGACCTGGAGTGGTTGTACCCGATAGCATCCCATCTTTTAAAATCTTTAGTAGGAAATATCTGAAACCATATAACTGTATGTAAATTATTTGTACTAGCAAATATATGCACCCTCCGGGTGCAAGTATTTAAGTTTTAATGTAATAAAATATCGTATTAAATTAGAAAGTCTAATAAGAAGGCAGATAAAAAGATATGTAACAGAGTGGGGGTATAATAGAAAAATAGAAATTAAACTTACTCTTCCATCACTGCCGTCTTTCAATGCTGAATTTTACTTATTTAACTATTTTGTTAAATTAGGAAATAAAGAATAAAATTACACTTATTTTTTCTTGTTAATGGATTTCATTTAAGATTCATTGGAGAGATTTTTGCTTATATTCATTAAAATAAAACCAAACAGTTAGAAATCAATAATACTAAGCACATATTTAATAAAATCACATTTTTAATATCAATATGCAAATTAGCCTTCCCGTTCACACTGCAAACCGTTATTTTTTGTATATATAAGTACAATAGCATGTTATTAGTATGTAGATATGGACAACACTAATAAAAAGGTGAAGCAATTTTTATTAATAATTGAGGTTTAAATATAAATAAAATCATGAAGAATGTGATGTAAATAACTATGTGAATTGTGACTCGATTAGTAATATAGTTTCGGTTACAGACAGAAAAACACACAATCTCCATTATAATAAGATTAAGAATGGTTACTTGAAACTATAATTCTTTAAAAAAGGAATATAATTATTAGTTACTTGAAGCCATACAATTGCTTGAAATACTTGAAACCATAGAAATGTGTGCGACTTATCAGCAATACTTGCAGCCATATAATTATTGCAAACAAATTATCATTATTGAAAAGTTAAAAAAAAAAATCTCAATAATTTCTTGATAAAAAAAATAATATCACATTCTCAAAAATGTCATTAAAAAGTAAAATTTTCAAATTTCTTTTAATATATATATATATATATATATATATATATATAATATATATATATATATATATATATAAGGTGTAGCAAAAAAGTATCGAGATTCTTTGTACTTTTTGACTCACCTTGTATTCGGAAAAAATAACGTTCCATTTATGTCAAAAAGTATGTCAAAATTACCAAGTTTAAAGCTGTATTTACCAAGATATAAATGAAGAATGAATGGAACGTTATTTTTTTTCAGAATAAAAGGTGTGTCAAAAAATACAAAAACTCAATACTGTTTTGACTAAGTATATATATATCTATATATATATATATACTAAGTGTGTCAAAAAGTATCGATACATACATTATATATATATATATATATATATATATATATATTATATATATATATACACCTAAGTGTGTCAAAACGTATATATATATATAATATATATATATATATATAAGAAAAATTCGGTAATAAGCGTATAAATCAATAATATAGTAAAAAAAATAATTAAAAAAATAATTAGCAAATAAAACAAATTAATAAAGGAGAAAACAATAAAGCAAATAAAAAAAAAATGAAAAAATACTAAAACATTAACAACAGAAATATATAAAGGTTCAAATATCATAAAACAAATATATAGAATATCTTTTATTAATCTATATATGAATATAGATAAGAAATTGATTTTATCCCGGGCAATCCCAGGTAGTTCTGCTAGTATTTATTTAAATTTGAACTAAGTTATCAACAAATAGTTCAAACATTAAATTTAGTGGTAAACATTAAAATTTTTATTGGGTGTGGCCTGAGAAGTAGACAATAAAATTCAAATTGGCCTTTAAACACAAGAAAAGTTTTCCCTATCCCTGCCTGTGAGTAAAACCGAAAAATCACGTAATTAAATTATATATATATATATATATATATATATATATATATATATATATATTGTCAATATATATATATATATATATATATATATATTGTTGTCAAGCCATCTGAGAATGACTGGACCATATTGTTCTATTTCCCCTTATGTTAACCCCGCCTAGTCAGCTGAGGCAGTAGAATGCACCGACTGCACCTCAGCAGTGGGGTAAACCCCCCCCCCAATAAGGTGATTCTTAACAACGGAATCCTGGTGGCTGAGCAGTCCATGACATGCAGCACTCCACTTTGGCCCTTAATTAGGGGAGATGAGCGTTCGGAGTGGCCCCCTTCCAATCAATCGGCTGGCCACTTCAAGCCCTAGCACCTATATGATTGTCTTGATCGTATTGCTCTAATGATAAACCTCTTTTATCATATATGTGCTAAAAGGCGGTGTCCGAGGGTCTTAATACCTTGGGTATGACGTTAAACTGCATCAATTTGGTGGCAATTCGTAACGCTTGATGACGGAATCCTGGTGGTTGAGCAGTCCATGACATGTAACACTCTACTTTGGCAATTTCTTAGGCTAGACGGGTGGTCAGAGAGGCTCCCTCCGATCAATTGCCTAGTCACGTCAAGCGCTGACACACACTGGGTGTGTCCATGTGCATGTGTCCACAAAAGAACGTCACTTATGAGTTCGTCCTTGCTTCTCCAGCATGTCTCGTTCATCTTATCAGGATGATTTGAAAACATGATTTATTTTGTTCAAAGATGAGATCCTAACAAGTACTAAGACTCCGATTGGTTGGTTGGTTGGTTGGTTAGAGTCGTTGGCTGGTTGTTTTTACGATATATCAACCTTTTTCGGGTCATTTAATGCCGAATCAAATCATGTTGATATTTGATTTCTTGCAGTACTTGTGGCTGCTTAAATGGTCACCCATCTAAGAATTGAACACGACCCCTCCGGTTCAGAGTGGAACTGGTAAGAGTAATGGTAACGAAGAGACGATTACACACTCACCACCAGATGTAGTTTAGTGTTAGATATTTATTTACCAACCCCTCCGCACGAGCAGGATGCGACACAAGGTCAATTTCTTAAGCGGAGTTTAACAGGTTTGAATTCAGTCTTCCTTCTCCCAGACTGGTTACCTAGCCATGATTAAAGAGCCCATTATGCCCTGCTATTTACCCATAGCTGGACGGAGAATTAGATTCATGCCTTTCCCAAGGGTATTAGTGCAATATGAAATGCAGACAGCTTCGTCCAGGAATTGAACTCGGGTCGACGAGTCTGTTTCCTACGACTCTAACCATTAGACCACCTCTGCAATTTAGAGTTATATCCAGAATAACCTTTTGTGGGGTCATGCCCTTTTGTCGAGAAGGCATTCTGTGTATTTTAGCCTCCGCCGACAAAGATGGAGGAAGAAGAGAAACAGGTATGTGTACATATGTTTATTGAATACATACGTGGGTTTATTTGCCGACATGTGGTAAGTAAGCGATTTTGATAGATTTATTGCACATAAAAATTATCCAACGATTAAGGCGGCATTAGACACAGGCAAGGTTGACGTGGAATGTCTATAATGATCTTTTGTTGTTAATGAGACCAATAAACAGAAACTTTCTTTTGGCGATGATAACATAATTCTCCCGCCTTTCCAATGAAAATACGATTTATGTACTTAAAAAGAAAAAAAGAAAACCCGCCAAAAGTATTATATCACTAGTAGATTACGAAAAAAATCAATCAATTACTTCTTTTTTTTCTATCAGGTTGTTAAAGTAAATAAATAAGAAAGAAAAAGAAGGCAATAAATAAATAAATCATAGCTTAAGGATCGTTCGGTTTGGTAGTTTCGTTTAATGGTATATTAACCCTTGTGGGTTATTTAATGCCAAATCTTGTTTTTTATACCCCCCCCCATATATATATATATATATATATATATATATATATATGTCTTATTATGATGGAGATTGTGGGTTTGTCTGTCTGTAACCGAAACTATATTACTATACAAGTCACAATTCCTTTGATTATTTACATCATATTCTCCATGATTTTATTTTTATTTAAACCTCAATTATTAATAAAATTGTTTTACATTACTTACACTGTTGACCATATCTACATACTGTATTTACCGCCTACCCCACTTGTACGGGTCAGGCACAAAGTCCCTATTAACGTGGGACCACCCACAACCGAAGCTCATGGAGTGGCAGGTGAAAAATTGCGTCGATCCCGTCGGCATTCTCCTCAAGGGGGGCGCCTCAGGCACTTTAAATCGAGGGGGCAGGTGTTGCCTGGGGGATGGCCCCCTGGGATCGACGCCGTTAATTATATCAATGGTCCAGAGGCCAAAGCCACTGTTGACCATATCTACATACTTGTAACATGCAATTGTATTTATATATACAACAAAATAGAGGTTTACAGTATGAATGGGAAGGCTAATTTGCATATTGATCTTAAAAAATTGATTTTAATAAATATATGCTTAGTATTATTGATTTCTAATTGTTTGGTTTTATCTTATTGAATATGAGCAAAAATCTCTTCAATAAATCTTAAAAGAAATACCTTAACAAGAAGAAATAACTGTAATATTATTCTTTACTTCCTATTTTAACTAAACAGTTTAATTAGGAAAATTTACCAATGAAAGACGGGAGTAACGGAAAATGATGGAAGAGTTAGTTTCAAAGTTGTTCTATTTTTCAATCATACCCCCTCTGTTCAAAATCTTTTTATCTTCATTCTTATTCAGTTTCATTAGCCTTTCTAATTTAATATGATATTTTATTATAAAATTTAACTAAAATACTTGCACCCGGAGGGTGCATATATTTGCTAGTATTGTAAATGCAAGATAATTATCTCTGTTTTTTTCGGCCATCCTATTGCATGGGTACAAGCACCATTTGACACCGGTAAAAAGTCACATGTGCGTGTGGCGCTAGTTTTCAATTCTTATTAGCAGGCAGGAACTGGGGTAGACAAGAAGGTAAGTGCGAGCTCGGAGCTTATCCTCCTCCTTTTCGATTTTATCAGTTGTATATTAGAGAAACTACATAGCCCTTTGTATTCTATTGTAGTTTCACATTGAAGACCAGTTGCGAAACAGGAGGATTAGTGACAACTCCCGTATTCACCCAAAATAAAAGTGTCTTCACCAGTCGACTCTGTCATTACTCATTCTTCGCCTGGATGCTGCCGTCACACACATATATATATGCAAGGTGTGTCATAAAAGTATCGAGATTGAAGCTGTATTTACTGAGATAGAAATGAAGAATGAATGGAACGTTTTTTTTTTTAGAATACAAGGTGTGTCAAAAAGTACAAAAAATGTCGATACTTTTTTGACACACATTGTATATACATATGATTTTTCTTAGAAATTAACTTTATGAGTACTAATAAATACTGGCAGTTAGCCCCCAGCCACCACCTAGCACCTATATAATAAAAAGGGGTGGGAGTTGCCGTGAGCAATTTGAAGAATACGTTTGGATATTATTTTTAACCCATTTTATAATTCCCTAATATAAAATATAGGTACTCTACATGCAGTATACCGCATATTAGGTTGTGAATCCTATTGTCTCCCACTCTGTAATAGCCTATATTGCAGATCGTGTAATTTTAGATTTATAAAACGATAAAAGGTCTAGCACCCCTAAGCCTCGTGAACGTAGGTGACCGACTGTTATTTACTGGGGGTCAAGAAAGATTCAACACGTTAAACACGTGTGTGGGAGGGGCATATACAGTCCAGGTTAAAAGAGCGGTAAGGGTAACCCGATGCCGACCCTTTTTTTCCCCACGTTTGCCAAATTTTTTTTTGTTCCCGGCAAAATAAGGTAAAAAAATAAAAAAAAAAAAAAGAAGAGAGAAGAAGGTTCGATCTCGGATTACCGCACTTTTAATCAGGACAAAATATGGAAATCTTTTCCAACTCTACAACAGCTTGGAAGAATTGTCTCCAATCGTTTCGTTAAAATTCAAATAGTGCAGCCATATAGTAACACTAACATGGCTACAGCTTAAAAGAATTCTCGCTTTATCTTAAGCGAGAATGCTTTCAAGCTGTAGCCCTGTCAGTGCTACTATATGGCTGCACCACTTGCATTCTAACGAAACGATAGGAGCAAAAGCTAGATAGGAACTGCACAAAAATGCTGCCTGCGGTCCTGAACAAATTTTGGCAGTAGAACCTCACAAAACAGCAGCTGTGCGGCTACTTGCTTCCGATCACACAAATCTTCCGGTTAAGATGAACATGTTGGAGAAGCAAGGACGAGCTCATAATTGATGTTATCCTATGCGCACCAACACATGGACACACCAGTCAGCTAGCAAAAGATTACAACCACTAGCTCTGCGATGATACTGGATGCTGTACAGAGGACCTGTGTTAGAATGTTTTGTTATATAAGGTCTGCTATAGCCCACCACTTAAAATTATAGACTTTGCATGGGCGCGTGGATTAAAGCTAGCCAATCAACACGCTCGAATACGTGGTTAGTTAACTACTTAATCGCCGATCTTGAAAGCCGTTCATTTGCACGTATTCAACACAGACAAACGGATCAGCAACCTAGGACTCTTCTTAACATAAGGATTCTGTCTAACACCGAGGAACAACCAAGAATCCTGCTTAACACAAGGATTCTTCACTAAGGAACAACCAAATGATTCTACGTAATACTAAGGACCACCAGGGATCTCCAGTGTAAAGTACTCTAACTTGCAACATAAAAATGGCCACAAAAATCGTAACAACCTGCCAGGAGCGAAGATCGATAAAGACGGGTGGTGAAGAAGAAGCATAGAGATCGATGCTGTCGGCACTTGATGATGATGAGGACTGTGCTTGTCTTTTACTGTCTTTACCCTCTGCTTATCAGTCTATCTGACATTCTGACGAAACGTGCATCCAGAAAAGGGGATTAAAAAGAAAAAGAGAAGAAAAAGAAAGAAAGAAAAAAACATGTACGCAATTTGCGTGGCTTTCGCTTCAGTGATTAGAAGACTGAATCAGCGGTTAACAGTTTTGTTTCTATTAAGCAGGACCCTCTAATATAAATATCTGGGGGTCGATTAGTGCAAGTACACTTGAATGCATTAGACTGATGATAAGAAATTGACGTCAGAAATAGAACCTGTTATTTTACGTCTTACATATAATCAACTCTGTAAAAGAGGCTAGATTGACAAATTGATATGATGATGTCATATCTACTGTTGGTTACATTTTCTTTTACCAATGGGATCTAAGCACTTAAAGACCGATGGAAGAAATGTGTTGACCGCAAGGGAACTACGAGGTTTAGTCAAGAAGTAATGCCATTTTGTTTAGGACAGGTATAATTACCAACACAGGAACATGTATCATACAAAATGAAGCTGGTCCTCTGTGGATCACATCCCTACTTCTTCACGTAGTCACCGTTTCTCTCTGGCATTACTTTTTGACTCACCCTCGTATGTTGTAAAATAAGCCTCATTTGGTCCTATTTCTTGACAGTATCTTGGTCAGCCTATGAACTTTTCAGCCGATCCTTATATTTACTAGCTAGACCTGTAGAAACATTATACGCATTATCGAGTTGGATTAGTTGGTTGGATTTTACGGCATGTCAACCCTTAGGTTATTTAATGCCGAAGGCGTTTTTGTTTTTATTCATTATTATTGGGTATTCAAATTTCTTTCTAAAATTCATTTTTTATCTATTAAATCCATAGATGTGTCCCTAACAGTTATTATTACATCAGATCAGACTGGACCTGGGTATAATGGCAATGAAGTGGTACTCCACATCCCCCAGAGTTCCAGTAGATGCAGTTTAACCTCATATCCATGTTAAGTTTTTAAGAGCCATAATTGGCCAGTTGATTCTAGGTAGAATGTCCTCCGATCTGGTTCCTTTGGTAATCCTCTCAGGTAGAGATTCCTAGGTTTCTTCGTCAATGCCTGCTAGTAAACTGAGAAAGAATCAGCGATTAAGTAATATATCAGCCAAGCAGTATGGCCAGCGATTGGCTAAGGAACAGACCACATGATCTCGCCTAGTCTATAAGTATATGCAGGGAACTGGCATACACCTTATATACTAAAAAAATCATAGGAAGCGCGTGGTGTAATGTTTAAAGTCATAGGAAATGGACTCGTCGCCCCGAGTTCAAATCCTGGACTTGGTAATTGCATTTCACTTAGCCCTAATACCCCTGGGAAAGGTATGAATCCTACTATGGATAGATAGTAGGGCAGACTGGGCTCTTTAACCTTGGATAGGCAACCGGTCTAGGAGAAGGAAAACTCTGAATTCAACCCTGGTAAACTCCGCTAAAAATGACCTTGTGTCACATCCTACTCGTGCGGAGGGGTGGGTAAATATATATATATGTATATATATATATATATACTAAAAAATTCCAACAATCCAAGACACTAAGACCCTCAACCACTGCCTTCTAGCACATATGATAAAAAGGGTTGGGGGTTGCCATAAGAGCAATAGCGTCGGGACAATCATACAGATGCTAGGGCTTGACTTGAGCAGCAAATTGATCGGAAGGCCTCTCCCACTGCTCGTCTAGCTTAACTAAGGACCAAAGTAAAGCGTTGCAAGCCATGTACAGCTCAGCCACAAGGATTCTGTCCTTAAGTATCATGGGTCGCCACCCACGTCCAACAGGTGGATCCATTGGAGAGGGTGGTCTCACCCTTCTACAGAGGTGCATAATCAGCGTTTTCTATAGCACCAGCCGACGGGGTGATATCTAGTTTGAGAGAAAAATAAGTTGAATAAATAAAACTAAATTACCGAAAACACTATTTTATTCATTTAAACGTGGTGACTGGGTAGGAAATAATTTTTTTTTGGTGGAAAACTTGCTTTATGTATCATCGACTATATTTGCCTTCTGGGTTAGCTCAGTCGGTAGAGCGTTTCTAGTTCGATACCGGTCCTCGCCAACTCAGCGTATGAGTAGCACAGGGATCTGTGCGGTAAAGTAAGGAGCTGATGGTAGGTGTGGCGCTCCACCTCAGATGCTCAAAAACAATCTCCTTGGTCTAGCGCTATTGAAAAGGGGATAGACTCCCTCGCTGACTGGCTGTACCGACTTTAGGCCACCCAGACGACTTTACTTTACAAGTTCTACAATAGAACTATTTCCACAGAGGATTTTCTCTCTCTCTCTTTTTTTTTTTTTTTTTTTTGTTAATCCGTGTACTACTTTAAAATCTATGTCTTAACGACTCTTTTTCTCTAGATAAAATAGTCCCAGTGAATATCTTTAAAAGTCAAACTTCTTTTTCTTTTATCTTTAAGCTAACACGTTTTTGCCTATCTCCTTTCCGAGTCGTCAAGACTAAGGATCAACGGCTTAAAAGTTGTCTGGACTCATTTTAAATTCACTCGATATGTGAAAACACTTGCCACTCTGCCTCATTTTCATTCTTCATAAAACTCGGCCACTTTGCGGTTTGGCGGACACACATATTTTGGTTTGTTTGGTTTGGTTTGGTTTGGTTTTACGGCATATCAACCTCAGTGGGTCATTTAATGCCGATAAAGTTTTGAAATAAATCAATTCTTAATGGATAATACAATTTTGTTTATCAACACATGTTTTTCTATTTAAACCATAGATGGGATCCTAACAGGTACTACCACTCCGGGTCAGAGTGGACCAGGGAGCAATGGTGATGAAGGACAAATATTTTAAGTCAACGGTTAATTTTATGCCTTTAGAAACTAAACAATCAATGCCACTCAATTTGTATTTTTTTTTGTCTTGTGATTCCGAAAATAAACGAACTTGTAATGCGCGAATTCTTAGCGATTTTCTTTCAATTTGATAAGGAACTTGTTAATTTACAGCGTTATATGCATCAAGATACAAAGTAATATCGCAAAGTTTTTAAGTATAAATGATATCAATTTATCATATATAAATATATGATAATAATAAGAACAGGATAGAAAGCAAGACTCAGTAGTCGATATGTCTGGAAGAATATCCGATGTGTCAAATACTACGGGGGTGAGTCAATAAGTAATGCCATTAAAACTAAGGCGTACATTGAGACCCTAACAAGGCTCAGAGTAAGAATCCGAAGAGTAAAATCCAACTTGCCAATCGACAATGTCCACCTACTGCATGACAATGCTCGACCACACACAAGCATCAGGACAAAGGAGAAAATTGCCTTATTCGGGTGAATAACTTTACCGCTTCCTCCATACTCACTTAGCGCCTTTAGACTATCATCTCTTCGGCCCCGTGAAGGGGGGGGGGTTGAGAGGCAAACATTATTCCAGTGGCGAGGAAGTGAAATTTGTAGTGAAGAAGTGTCTCAAAGAACAGTCAACAGAATTTTACGGGGCAGGGACACATATTATCATTTGAAGGTGGAACAATGCTATTGAGAGAAACGGTGTCTGTGTAGAAAAGTAGGGATGTGATCCAGAGAGGACCAGCTTCATTTTGGTGTATGATAGGTGTTCCTGTATTGGTAATTATACCTGTCCTAAACAAAATGGCATTACTTTTTGACTCACACTTGTAGTTCGCCTGAGAATCGACAACTCGAAATCATATGGTTTTATACTGTTTTTCTTTTTATATATATAATTATCCAATTTCATTTTAACTAAACAATCAACGTCTCTATTTTTGTCTTGTGTCTCAAACGGAATATTTTATTCAATTTATACAAGTTTAATCCTCATAATTGCTTTTAAGATTCAAGTTTTTTTTATGTTTGGACTAAAACTTTAGACCATTTTTTTTAGTCTTATACTTAGGATCAACAGCTTAGAAGATATCAGGATTCATTTGAAATTCCAACATATGTGAACACTTGTCACTGTCCTTGGTTTTCATGATTTTTCAGAAAACTCGGCCACACTCACTTTGGAATATTCGGTCGGCAGACAAGTGTTCATTTGATAGCGTTGGAATCTCATAAAAGATCAACACCCATCACTTAGTACTTTTTTCTCTCCTATCATAATTGGGATACTTGCATATACAGTGGTAATTTGACTTACGAGTGCTTTGAGTTGACAACTAAGATTTGAGGTACGAGCAGTCTTATACATTATTGTGGTGGCCTAAGGTCGGTATCAGTCAGACAGCGTGGAAGTCTATCCCCTTTTCACTAGCGTTAGGCTGAGGAGATTATTTTAGCATCTGAGGTGGAGCGCCACACCTACGATCAGCTCCTCGCTTTACCGCACAGATCCCTGTTGCTACTCATGCGCTGAGTTTCTCTGAGTATTGAACCCGGAACCTTCTGGTTCCTAGGCAAGAGCTCTACCGACTGAGCAAAACGGGCTCTAAACTGAGCTAAAAGTTCACAAAAACATTTAGAAATTTATCACGCCAAAGAAAAATGTTATTTATTAAAAGAAAAAAGGTGAACAATAACAACACATAATTCATTTCATTCTATTTAATACTTTTTATACTTCATATTTTATACAATACACTGATATTTTTCTTTATTTAAAAAAAATAGTACAAAACATTAGGTACTATTTCTCTTAATTTTTTAGATGAGGCTTGATAATTAGTATTATTTGGATTATTCGGACTATTTCCTCATCGTTATTGCTATAAATGCACAACATTTCGTCCGACGTACCCTCTGGCCTTTTTCAAGTATTTCTTGTCGGACGCGGGAACATTCTTGGACTCGGGAACCTTTTCGAACTGTGGAACTTCGGAACCGTCCAATTGGACACATAGCGTAGTGGACAAAGGTGTTGATAAGACAGTTCTAAGTGACAGTTGTGTCTAGACTGCAGGTTCAATCCTGGTCAGGGGCAGCAGTAACACAGAACAATAATTAACACAGCTTAACACCTATATCCCAGCTATGGTTAGCGGAATGAGAACAGAATACTCCCGTGGACTGAATAAAGGGTTGGGTTCAAAGTTCCGTGATGGCTCCCAATTACGACAAGAAGTTTCCCAAGTTCGAAAAGAAGGTTTCCAAGTCCGACAAGAAATACCTGAAGAAGGCCGGAGGGCACATAGGTTGAAATTTTGTACAGATAACAATAAAGATGAGGACAATAGTCCGAAAAATCCAAATAATACTAAAACATTAAGTTTCTTTTTTTTTTTTTTTGGATGGGGCTTGAACGGATTAATAGCATTTTAGTTTATTTCAATTGAGAAAATTTGATATACGATGAAATTGAGTTGCGAACGGAACGAATTAAACTCGTAAGTCAAGTTAACACTGTATATTTCATAGACTAAATATAACGATATTTATGGGACAGATGTCATATTTTTGTCCCATGTCTAAAACAGAAGAATAGTTATTTATAAAGCTTGGATTATATGTGGCACAAGACCGGAAGTATGGATCACCCGTTGAGATTCGAACTGACTGGGTAATGGTCTGCAAGTCTAGCTTACTAAAGAATATTGCTATTTAGAAGTCTGCTTTAACACTTTACCTTCCAGATGCACTGATGTCGGATATACATAGTGTGTAAAAAAGTACCGTGATTTTTTGTACTTTTTGACACACCTTGTATTCTGGAAAAAACAACGTTCCATTCATTAATTTTTTTCATAATATAAGGTGTGTTAAAAAAGTACCAAGTTTAAAGCTGTTAATTACCAAAATAGAAATGAACAATGAATGGAACGTTGATTTTTTCAGAATACAAGGTGTGTCAAAAAAGTACCAAGTTTAAAGCTGTATTTACCAAGATAGAAATGAAATGAATGGAACGTTACAAGGTGTGTCAAAAAGTACCAAAAATCCCGATACTTTTTTGGCACACACACACACACACACACACACACACACACATATATATATATATATATATATATATATATATATATATATATATAAGATTTTTTGTTTGTTTTTATAGTGTGTTAGAAGCATTAATTATAAATGTAATACGATATATATTTTTTTTTTGAAGGCAAAATAATGCAAATTTATGTTGAAAAACATATTTATTTAAATTTTCTTTTTTTTTCTTTTTCCTCTTAATAGATGGATTTACTCGGAAAATTATTAAGAGGAAAAAAAAAAAAAAGAAAATTTAAATAAATATGTTTTTCAACATAAATTTGCATTATTTTGCCTTCAAAAAAAAATCGTATTATATATATATATATATATATATATATATATATATATATATATATATATATATACCTTCCTACAAACATGCAGGATGATCACTATAATCTGTATCGTTTGTCATGCAAAAAGAAAAACGACGATACTTAAAATTATAAATGATACGATGGTAGCTTCATTGAAGAGACATACAGTATATCCTCCTTACAGATTTTCACCAATGCATAAAAGTGAGACAAGACGCTAAATTTTCAATATTCAATGAGTATGTATGTAGCTACTAGGGCCCGTGGAAATACCAGGGAACCGAAAAAACACCAAGGAAATATTGAAGCAATAAAGGATTTGAAATTATCAGAACTTCAAGATTCAGGATTGGTTCACAGACAAAATAGAAGGTGGCAGGGGTGTTCACGTAGTGATTTTCAGTGTAAATAAGTGACACGTGCGAGAGCTCCTGTGAGCGGATTAAAATTGGTAAAGAGTTAAATGTCTAAGAGAAAAAAATAAGACAATAAATATTTATAGAGAAAATGCTTCTAAGAAATACATCATGATCCTAATGAGATTTGAGTGAATAGAAAATGAGAAAAGATTTTCGAATGTTGATTTTTCTTTGTTTTCATTGATATTTTGAAAATCTTAATTGATGAATTCTTTCATTTGTTTTTTTTTTGTTTTTTTTTTGTTTTGTTTTTGTTTTTTACCAACTCGATTCTTCTTGAAGTTTTGTGTGAACGAAGTCACGGTTGAGGAAAAGTTGAGTAAATAGTCCTCCTGTAAAAGTGGAGTACTTTTATGAATTGTCAAGTAATTGAGTGAGAATTAGAGAACGAAAACTGAAAAAGATAATGCAAGTTTAAACCCAGTGAAAAAAAAAAACACGTAGCCATTTTGATTTTCCTCTCAGCTTTTATCAGACGATGCTAACCAACTCTACTTAATGGAACAGTAAATTGAAAAAAAAAAAGAAATTAGTTTTAGTACACAAAATGACCCATTAGATAGTCAATTTTCATAATTTAACTATGTATATGCAAATGGAACGGGTTAGCTCAGTCGGTAGAGCGTTCGGCTAGTAACCACATGGTTTCTAGTTCGATACTGGTCCTCGCCAACTCAGCGTTATGAGTAGCACAGGGATCTGTGCGGTAAAGTAAGGAGCTGATTGTAGGTGTGGCGCTCCACCTCAGACGCCAAAACAATCTCCTTGGTCTAGCGCTATTGAAAAGGGGATAGACTCCTTCGCTGACTGGCTGATACCGACTTTAGGCCGCCCCGACGACTTTACTTTACTTTACTTTTATATGCAAATTATGGTGGAGATGCCTGGTGTAATGGTTAGAATCGTAGGAAATAGACTCGGTTTCAAATCCTGGACTGAGGCTGTTTACCTTTCACTCAGCGCTAATACACTTGGGAAAGTAATGCATTCAACTACTCTACCTCCAGCTATGGGTAAATAGTAGAGCAGATTGGGCTCTTTAACCTTGGTCTAAAAGAAGGAAAACTGAATTCAAACCTGTTAAAATCTGCTTAAGAAATTCACCTTTTGTTACATCCTGTTCGTGCAGAGGGGTTGGTATATATATATATATATATATATATATATATATATATATATATATATATATATTGGTTAGGAGGTTGATTTAGAAGGCTATCACAATGCAGGTGAAAAGAAAAAATAATGATACGGTAACAATGATGTTGTGTGTTAACCTGTATTTAATTCTTGAATTTTCGAGATAATATATATATATATATATATATATATATATATATATATATATATATATATTAGTCATCCACAGTATGGCTCGATTTTAACAGCTACTTCTAGCCGGGAGCGAAAACCTGACTGAATTTTCGTCTGTCAAGTTCCTTAACTTCATTGCCGTCGACAGTTGTTTGTAAGAGGTGAACAATTAATTGATACATACTTAAGTTGATGTATGTTTGCAATCACCAGAGAACTCAAGTCTGTAAACAACAGACGAGTAATATATATATATACATATATATGCAAATGGAACAACTATTATGAGAAAGAGGTATTAATAATTAGGAGGTACTCTTCGAAAGTAATAGATTTTATATATTTCCACGGGAACTAGGACAGATATAGAGAGACCAATAACACCGTTACATAGAGCAAGATTTCAGCTACAAAACCCCATCACAGTCACCACAGAATTAACTTGAAGTTTTACGAAGTTTTCTCGTAAACATTTCGTAAGAAATGAACAGGCTGACCCGAGTTCAAATCCCAGACGAAGTTGTTTGCATTTCACTTAGGAACTGCGAGTACAGTGCAAAAGCAAGCAGATATTTTCTTTAATCCGATTAGCCCTTGAGCTTGAGCGCCGATCATCTTTGAAATATCTTTATTTTATTCTATTCTTTTAACATGAGGAATTGCTAGCATCCCTGAAGTATCTATTTGTCAATGTCAGATGAACATAATGTCCGATTATTGTGGGGGGGTGCATGCAGAAACCGAAGCATATGCAGTGGTCAGTGTGAAAATTGCGTTTATTCCGTCATATACACCCCACATACATTTTATGCCTTTCTACACTTTCCTTGATCTTGTGAATATCAATTTGTATTTAATAGAGTTTACATAATTGAAACTCGTTTATTTCCAGCTTTACTCCACTTGTATTTGTTTAGAAATACATCTAAGCCACTGAATGAATCCCAGTCCCACCCACTTCATTCACCTTAGTTAGACAATTAATCTCGTCATACGAGTAGTGTTTCTGTGTGTTCACAATGCCGCCATTAATTTCACTGCCATGATAAAAACCCGCATTAGTTTAATGGACCACTCATTTTCACAACACTAATTTGTACTCTATTGAGATTTAATGAAATCAAGTCACTATTCGAATAGAAAGAAATAAAACAAAAAAGACAATGATATTTTATATAAACGATGTTTAAGTATAATTCCGCATTTTATTGAAACGTTATTGACAGTATTTCAATTTGCCTAGCTGTCATCTTTTTAAATTGAAAACAATATCTACTGGTGAACAACAGGAAAAAAAAAAGAAAGTTTCGGTCGTATTTTACTACATTTAAAAAATGTCACTTTAAGTAAAATTTGAGATTTTTAATGCAATTCTTTTTATTTTCAGAAAGTTCGATTTAAATTAAAAATGTAACCAGAAGAAATATTCACAACTTTAAAAAAAAACAAAAACAAAAAAAACAAAACAAAAAAAACGATGAAATTGAGTTGCGAACGGAACGAATTAAACTCGTAAGTCAAGTTAACACTGTATATTTCATAGACTAAATATAACGATATTTATGGGACAGATGTCATATTTTTGTCCCATGTCTAAAACAGAAGAATAGTTATTTATAAAGCTTGGATTATATGTGGCACAAGACCGGAAGTATGGGTCACCCGTTGAGATTCGAACTGACTGGGTAATGGTCTGCAAGTCTAACTTACTAAAGAATATTGCTATTTAGAAATCTGCTTTAACACTTTACCTTCCGGATGCACTGATGTCGGATATATATAGTGTGTAAAAAAGTATCGAGTTTTTTTTGTACTTTTTGACACACCTTGTATTCTGAGACAGAATGTGATGCAATGTAAACAGATTTTTGAGATCTTAAATCATGAAAAAGTACAGACTTTGTATTATTTGGATTTTTCGGACTGTTTCCCCAGCTTTATTGTTATATACAAAACGTTTCGGTCGAATCAAAAAGGTAGGCCACGTACTATAACGGCACCATAATTACTTTGCTAGAAAAAAAAAGAAAAAGAAAAGAAAGATATCCCATTCCATTAAAAAAGACTTAATATGTCTACTTATTGAATGTCTTATTTTGTATTTGGTGCCGTTATAGTATGTGGCCTACCTTTTTGATTCTATTATAGTATGTGGCCTACCCAGTTTGAATGTGTCCTACCTCAGCAAGAGTATATTTATAGATATAAGTTGTAGGCAATGTATTGAAACTAATTATTTTTTTACATATATTCAATTTCAAGAAATGCGATTCAGTCATAAGCTGTATATAGTAATTAAGAATAATTAAAAAAGAATTTATCCATAATTTACATGAATCAGAAATCTATTTAATTCTAAAATATTCTAAAATTCTGAAATAGGATTAGGCTTCACAGTTATCATTATAACCTTATAATATGCTTTTTATGGTAGGCCACATACTATAAGAAAGATATGATTTTGTAAGCCACATTAAAAAGGTAGGCCACATATTATAATGGTACCTTGTTTTTTTATGTTCACACTTCAATACAACTATAGATATGGCCCAGGTTTCATTGCTTTATTTTACGACATATCAAACCTCTTTAAGGTAATCTAATGCCGAACTAAGCCATTTTGATAAACAGAGCACTCTGGTTACTTACAGTACCTGTTGTTGCTAAAGTGGTCATCCAATTAAGTTTTGGGCAGGCTCAGCGTTGTGGGGAACCGGTGCTTTCAGTGTGACTTGACCACAATAGAAAGATGCGATCCTAGGTCATTTATTTTTTATTCACCTGTCATTTTGGGTGGGTAAATAAAGGAATCAAAATTATACCTCCAGTAGAATTCTAAAAATCTAATTATAACTATGGTAGATGGAGGTGCGTGATCTAATGGTTAGAGCCGTGGGGAATGGACTCGTTGACCCAAGTTTGATTCCTGGACGAAGCTGTCTGCATTTCACATGGCGCTAATACCCTTGGGAAAGGTATGAATCCAATTCTCTCTCCAGCTACGGGTAAATAGCAGAGCAGACCGGGCTCTTTAACCATAGCTAGGTAACCATTCTAGAAGAAGGAAAACTCTGAATTCAAACCTGTTAAACTCCGCTTAAGAAATTGACCTTGTGTCGCATCCTGCTCGTTCTGAGGGGGTTGATAAATATATATATATATATATATTATAATGTATTAATTTGAAAGCAATTACAATGCAAGTAAAAATGCGTGACGTTTAAAAAAAAGAACACCACGAGACGCGTGTTTATAACATAAAAAAAATAACGACAAAAAAAAACAAAAAAAAACACGTCCATTTCCGAAAATCGTCTCTGAAGATAAAGTTTTACTTTGAAATCGATAAGACAAAAAAATAACATCATTTTGTTTTTATTTTTTACTTGCATTGTAATTGCTTTCAAATTAATACATTATAACATACTTACCAATGCTTCAAGCAAATTACCAATTACTTTTATATATATATATATATATATATATATATATATATATATATATATATATATAACTCCGGTAGAATTCTAAAAATAAAATTTCATAACGCATGTGTTTCTGAAGGTAAGTGTGCTTTGTGTAAAATTCATAGTTTTCAAAATGGCTTTTGTGGGTTTTGAACACAAACAGACAACAGATGCCGGAAACACATTTACAACTGATAACGACAGACTAAATATCCGTTGGTACAGAGCCAGAATCGACGGTCACTCACAATACAGAACTGTTTGTAGTTTGCAAGATTTGTTAAAATGGAACAAGTTTGACACAAGGCCGAATTCGTTAAGATCTCACTGAGAATAATACGACAAACTAACAATTATACAAGAACATTTCAGGAGACTAGACGAAAAGAAGTTTACATTTCTCAGAAACAAAGACAAAAATCCTGAAGTGTTCATTTAAAACCCAAATCTTTAAATATGAAAAAAGGACACACACACACACACACACACACACACACATATATATATATATATATATATAATCAATGGTTATCTTATGGATTTACACTCATAACTTGAAGTTTCATGGTTATGCAATTATCAGATGAGTCCAATGGTTGAGATCTTAAAAACCAGTCGTGAAATTGTTGACATTTTAAAAATCTCAACCATTTCACGACTGGTTTTTAAGATCTTAACCATTGGACTCATCTGATGATTGCATTACCATAAAATTTCAAGTTATGAGTGTAAATCCATAATATTACCATTGATTATAAACTGCTCTGCTTTATTAGCATTGAGCACCTTTTCATGCTAATACTTTTCTCATTTTTTCATTCTCTATTCATTATATATATATATATATATATATATATATATATATATATATATATATACATATATATATACACACTATTTATCCATAGCTGAAGGGTCAATATTTGGATTCATACCTTTCTAAAAGGTATTCGCGCGAAGTGTAATGCAAACAGCCTCGTCCAGGATTAGAACTTGTCTCGCCATGCCCATTTCCTACAACCGTAACCATTACAACACACACACACACACACACACACACACACACACACACACACATATATATATATATATATATATTATTTTATTTCTTATTGAACTGAGGGTTAAAGAAAACTGAGAAACTATGTGTCAAGTGTATTCAACTGCGCGATAGATATGTCTAATAGCATGCGCGTCTGGTGGTGTCTTGGTAAGAACAAGAACTTTTCGGCACCCGTTTCTTGCAAATATGCATTTATTTACCTAACCTCTCAACTGCGAGTAGGATTCGACGCAACGCCAATTTTTTTTAACAGGATTGAATTCCGAGTTTTCGATATCCTATACTGTTTGCCTAACCAAGGTTAAAGAGCTCAGTCTGTGTTACATAATTATTAGATTCTTAATATTTATGTACAGTAGTGTAGAAATCAAAATGGCTGTTATAAGTTGCAGCCTTGAAGGATGAGTGACAAGGCCTGACCTCATCCTGGTCCTTTCCGGTGGATACCGTGAGAATCGGTGGAGGAGACCCTCTTCCGGTTTTGATTAGAAATAGATTTTAGTCAGTCGGCGAGAACCCACGATCTGCGCAGGTAGTCTGGTGGGGATTTCGAAATAAAATATGATCTAAGTAAATCGAAGTCTTGTGTTATTATCTAAAAAAACTACCAATGACACAGGGCTTCTGATAAAGAGAAATCCCCGATGGAAGACCAGACACGAAGTCCCCAAGAGAAGTCCAGACGCTAGGAGAGATGTTAGAAGAAGACGTAAGATAGAAAAGACGAACAGAAGAAGAATAGAAGTAAGAAGTAAAGAGGTATACAACATCTGCTCTACTAATTTCCTCAAAACTGAAGGGAAATAGTTGGATGTATACCCTTTCTCGAGGATATTAGCGCTATTTAAAATGCAAACAGCCATGTCTAGGATTGAAATCGGGCCACCATGTTCATTTCCAACAACGATAACCGTTAAGGCGAAGAGCGCCTCCATATATGTACGTAGACCTTCTCATAGTTGGATGGGTAACAGTTGGATGTATACCCTTTCCAAAGGATATTAGGGCCTATATGAAATGCAAACAGCCTTATCCAGAATTGAAATCGGGCCACCGCGTTCGTTTCCAACGATGATAACCGTTACAGAGAGCGCATCCATATATGTATGCAAACTAATCAAACTAATCCCGTCATGGTGTAATGGTTAACAGGCTAATCTCGCTCACCCATTACAACTGAAAAGTTTGTTCAATCTTCGCTGGATGCCTCATAATTGTGACCTTGTTCCAAATCCTACCCGTGGTGAAAGGGTTGGGTAAGTAATGTCTAACCGACCTTCACTAACTCAGTGTATGAGTAGCACAGGGGTCTGTACGGTAAAGTAAGGAGCTGGTGATAGTTGTGGCGCCTACCTCATACGCAAAAACAATCTCCTTGGTCTAGTGCGAGTGAAAAGGGGGATAGACTCCCTCGCTGTCTGGCTGATACCGACTTTAGGTCACCCCGACGACTATATGTATTCAAACTCTTCTAATTTAATCAACAACCACAGAAAGTTAAAAAAAAATATGACCAAGCGACGATGAGAAACTTGAGATAAGAAGATTTAAAGGAAAAAAATCTTCAGTGACTGGAGATTTTGATGGTTGGTTGGTTGTTTTGTTGTACGGCACATCAACTCCTTTCGGGTTATTTAATACCGAATTAGGTCATTTTTATATGTGGTTACTTACAGTACCTACTGTTGCTCAAATGGTCACTCATCTAAGTATTGAACAGGCTCATCGTTGCTTAACTTTGGTGATCTAGCGAGAACCGGTACCCTCAAGGTGACTTGACCGTCAGCTGAAGATTTTAAGAATTCGCCTTCGTTAGAAACAAAACATTTTTTCATATCTTGACAGAAAATTAATTACAGACATGGTTTGTTACTCGAAGAAGATGTAAAAATAATCTTTGCGTACATTTTGATTTAAGTTCTGGGTGTTAGAAGGTGATGAGTTTGTTTTTTGTTACTAAGGAAAATTGCAGCGGTCACGTGACTATCAATTTGCATCCGATAGATTGAAATTCGTTTATTTTCAACTTTACTCCACAAACACTCAATCCTATCTGTGCATATGCCAATTTAGAGTATTGCATCGGTCTCTTCATTGACAAAATAAAATTTCAAAACCCCACATACATTTTACGCCTTTCTACACTTTCCTTGATCACGTGACTATCAATTTGTATTTAATAGAGTTTACATGATTGAAACTCGTTTATTTCCAGCTTTACTCCATTTGTATTTGTTAAGAAATACAAGTAAGCTACTGAATAACACCCAGTCCCAACCCCGTCCATTCACCTGAAGTTAGACAATTAATCTCGTCATACGAGTAGTGTTTATGTGTGTTCACAATGCCGCCATTAATTTCACTGTCATGATAAAAACTCGGATTAGCTTAATTGACCACTCTTTTTCACAACACTAATTTGTACTCTATTGAGATTTAATGAAATCAAGTCACTATTCGAATAGAAAGAAACAAAACAAAAAAGACAATGATATTTTATATAAACGATGTTTAAGTATAATTCCGCATTTTATTGCAACGTTATTGACAGTATATCAATTTGCCTCGCTGTCATCTTTTTTAAATGGAAAACAATATATACTAGTGAGCAAAAGAAAAAAAAAGTTTCGTTTGTAAAACAAACGAGACTTTTTTCTGAATGACAAGTGGCTAGTAAGCTGTTTTAAAACCAATGGTACCAATCACCCCTTAAGTCTATTGTACTCTATAATAAATAAATACAGCTCTTACATCCGTAATCGAGTATATAATGTGTGCAACATTTAAAAAATGTCTCTTTAAGTAAAAAATTGAGATTTTCAATGGAATTCTTTTTATTTTCAGAACGTTCGGTTTAAATTGAAAATGTAACCGAAGAAGAAATATTCACAACTTAAAAAAAAAGACAGAAAATTAATTATAAACATTGTTTGTTATTCAAAGCAGATGTAAAAATAATCTTTGCGTACATCTTTGATTTAAGTTCTGGGTGTTAGAAGGTGATGAGTTTGTTTTTTGTTACTAAGGAAAATGGATTTCGGGAAATTGCACTGGTCATCTGGTCGGTGAAAAAAGTTAGTATATTTATATATATTCAGTAAACAGTCGCATTCCTAAAATACCAGGATGTACATATGGACACGATTGTATATCATTATCATCGGTTTATGCTGACAGCACCGATTCGCATGACTCTCTCGCCAACCGTACCTATTGGTCATCGCTTCTGACAGGTATTCTGAACGGCATCCAAAATCCGCACAGAGCTGATTGATGTAGGTTTTTGCTGGTTGGAAAATACTGTGTGTGTGTGTGTGTGTGTGTGTGGTTATTTAGTATCAAAGAATTGAAAATAAATTACTCGATTACGGATGTAAGAGCTGTATTTATTTATTATAGAGTACAATACACTTAAGGGGTGAGTGGTACCATTGGTTTAAAAACAGCGTACTAGCCACTTGCCATCAAGAAAACGCGCCCGAGGAAAGGTTTTTCACAGGCATGTTACCTTGATGATAATTGACTAGTACACTGCTTTGAAACCAATGGTAACAATCGCCCCATAAGTGTACTGTACTCTCTCTCTCTCTCTCTCTCTCTCTCTCTCTCTCTCTCCCTGTCTGTCTGTCTGTCTGTCTGTCTCTCTCTCTCTCGCTCTATCTATCTATCTTATATATATATATATATATATATATATATATATATATATATATATAAGAGTCTAGATTAACTTGATAAGCTTATAGAATGAAATAAAATGAAACTTAACACTTAAACACCAACTGAGTTTCTTATTCATTTCACAGCCCATGCTTCACACAAGTCCCCAATATATATATATATATATATATATTATAGATACATTATAGACATATATATATAATAAACATATATACAAATATAATATATTCACACTGCGAACTAGAATCACCAGATATATAAAAGAGAGAGTTATAGATATAGAGTGATAGACAGATAAGATATTTGCACGGAAGAAAACTTAGCATTTTATTACACATGCAGGAGTCAATTAAACTATCTTAAGGAATATATTACTTCCGGTGTTCATATCATTCTATCTTTTATTAGTCAATACAGTGAAAGAATTATGAAACTACTATAATTAATTAGATTAAGAGGTGTAGTCAACCAGAACTAAAATAATGTTAATGTCACCTTTTTGCGTATAAAACTATTGTATTGCATTTTTGATTTAATTATATCAAACTAGTAAAAATTTTCTTTCACCTGTTAAAAATCGTAGCTGCTTGTTTTTATTGCAACTCACACTGGTTGTCGTTCTTCAACAGGAATAGCACAGATCTTAAATAAAAGATAAGCTGTCTTATTAACATTCATAAGAAATAAGAATTTGACGGATAAGCAAAGCCAGATAATCCGAATTTACATTTTTGCATTTCATATTGGACGGTCTCATTTTTAATCAGAGGGTGTTGCAAAATGATAATCGAAAGATTAAGGAAGAAGAGTGTTAATATATAAATATTGCAGTCGGTTTAGCTCCGTCGGTAGAGTGTCCGCCTAGAACCACAAGGTTCTTGGCTCGGTACCGGCCCTCACCAACTCAGCGTATGAGTAACACAGAGATCTGCGTGATAAAGTAAGGAGTTGATGGTAGGCGTGGCGCTCCACCTCAGACGCAAAAATAATCTCATTGGTCTAGTGCTAGTGAAAAGGGGATAGACTCCCAGTTATGCTGATAGCATTTTAATTTAGTGCGTTCTGGGACGCATGTAAACGCACCGATTGCTCTATCAACTGAGCTACAAAGATTTGCAGGCGTTCGTATGCAATGGATACGGAGATTAGAGTTCAAATCCTAGACGATGCTGTTTGTATTTCACATAGCTAATACCCTTGGGAAAGGTATGCATCCAATTATTCTTCCTCCATCTATAGGTAAATAGTACTGAGCTCTTTAACCGGTCTAGAAGAAAAAACTGAATTTAAACCTGTTAAACTCCACTAAAGAATTGACCTTGTGCCGCACCCTGCTCGTGGCGGAGGGGTTCGTAAATACATGCAAAGATAATTCATTTATGGAAACAAAAAAATATTAAACTTATTAACCCATACTTTATTCTGTTTCTCGATCTCTCTGCAGAGATGCTTTTAGGCACGCGTCCTGCGTCCCTGACGCACACAAATTTAAAAGGACGCAGTAAAATCGTATCCGTGAGTCCTAGTGTTTTTCTTTTTTCTTTCCCCATCATTTCAACCTACCTGTAGAAACGAATTACACTGGTTAGGTTACTAGACGTCTTTAATTCATAAGAAACTTTATTTGGGACCCATGAGGGAGGTCTGAGAAATGTGGAGTACATCTTCATCACAATTTCTCCCATGTCCACCCTGATCCGGACTGGTAGTAACTGTTAGGGTCCCATGTATAGGCTAAATAGAAAAAAGTGTTTATAAAATAAAACTGAACATCCATTAAGAAGGCGCATTAAATGACCCATCGAGGTTGATATGCCGACAAATAAACAAATAAATCCTTTTGTAACAGGAGAACAAATACCTGGATCGTGTAATTTGCCAGATATCGAAAATTTATCAAATGTAGAGTCCCGGGTCCACTCTGATCCGTACATGTTAGTCCCATCTATGGGTTAAATAGAAATTTTGTTTATAGAAAAAAAAGGAGTTAAAAAAATTCTTCGAAACTATCGCTACGAATCTTTCAAAACTTGGCCGGCATTAAATGACCCACCGTGGTTGATATGCCGTAAAACAAAACAAACAAATAATGATTGGCAGTGCTTCATCTGAAGTAAAAATAAAAAGATTCTATAACTGTAGATCTTATAATTTAATTTATTAATTGAGATGCTGATAGATAAAAATTTAAAAAGACGCATAAAAATCGTATCCATGCGTCCTGGTGTTTTCTTTCTTTCTTTCTTCCCCCACCATTTCCAGCTAACTGTAAATACATTTCAATATTTTCTTGTAAATGAATTACACTGTATGGGGTACAAGGTAAGGCTTTAGTTGTTCATAGATAAAAACTCTACAATTTATTAAAAAACTTTATAGTTGGGACCCATCAAGTTTCCCGGGATTAAAATCAAATACATAGGACGCATTAAATTTTTAAAAAAGCTATCAGCACTGTATTAAAAAAAATATTCAACGTATTGTCAATTTTGTAACACTCGAAATATCTGCAATATTAATATCAGGTTCTTTTACAATCTCTATTCCAATCAAGCATGAATAATATCGAGGTGGGAGCAATAGAATATATCGATTAACACAGAAGGTGGACGAACGCCATTATGAGAAACAAGATGGCGTTGGTGAAAATGGGCTTGGTAATTGCGGCCAACGTTTCATGGTCTATTTGTTTTGCAGCTGAAGTAAGCGACTGGCTGATTGCCGAGTCGTTTTGTTTATATTCCACAATACACCAATGCTCGTCAGAAGCAACCCAAATTTACAGTTGACCTCCTAACACTTCGATTCATTCCGATTGTATAATCAATTTATCGACCCACATCAACAACTGGATATTTCCTTAAATATCACTTTTTTTTTTTTTTACCGCCATAACGGTATTAATGTCACCAACCAAAAGTATATTCTACCAAAGGACGTTAATACGATAGTGTTTTTTTTTTTTAGCACCAAAAATTACTCAAAGAAGAAAAGAACAAAAAGCGAAACCTGTAACGTTAATTTACAATATCTTCGAGTCTGTAGTTTATTTAGTGTCTTAACTTTGATTCGGTTTAAAAATAACAATCAGAATATTAAGGAACAAGAGTATTAATATATAAATATTGCAGTCGGTTTAGCTCCGTCGGTAGAGTGTCCGCCTAGGAACCACAAGGTTCCAGGTTCGATACTGGCCCTCACCAACTCAGCTTATGAGTAGCACAGGTATCTGTGCGGTAAAGTGAGGAGTTGATGTCAAAAAGTACAAAAATGACACACCTTGTATATATATGTATTTATGCAACCCGTTCGCCACGGTGGGATGTGAAACGAGGTCACAAGTAAGGGGCATTCAACTGTAATGGATCAGCGAGACTAGCTTGCTAACCATTAAATCACGATGGGACGGATGCCCCGAAGTACATACATGTATATCAATCAAGTCCATAGTCTAGAAAAAGCAAGTATTTTCCAAATTTATTGTTTAACAATACATCTTTTTCATTGTCCGTATTATACAGATTACTCACCAGATCTGGTGCCCTCAGACTATTATCTCTTCGGGCCCATGAAAGAGTGTTTCAGAGGTAAACATTATTCAAATGACGAGGAAGTGAAATCTATAGTTAAGAAGTGGCTCAACAGTCAACAGAATTTTACGGGGCAGGAATACATGCTCTCATTTGACGGTGGAACATTGCTATTGAGAGAAACGGTGGAGAAGTAAGGATGTGATCCACAGAGGACCAGCTTGATTTTGATGTATGATACATGTTCCTGTGCTGGTAATTATACCTGTCCTAAACAAAATGGCATTGCTTTTTGACTCACCCTCCTATATATATGTGTGTGTGGAGAAGTAAGTATGTGATCCACAGAGGACCAGCTTTATTTTGATGTATGATACATGTTCCTGTGCTGGTAATTATACCTGTCCTAAACAAAATGGCATTACTTTTGACCCTCCTATATATATGTGTGTGTGGAGAAGTAAGGATGTGATCCACAGAGGACCAGCTTCATTTTGATGTATGATACATGTTCCTGTGTTGGTAATTATACCTGTCCTAAACAAAATGGCATTAATTTTTTACCCACCCTCGTAATTAGTTAATAGAATTAGTTTTTAAAATCAACCGTAAGAGACCAAAATAATTTTCTTAAATAGAATTTATGACTGAAAAAATGTTTGCAAACTTTGCATTTAAAATCTTATTTCAATTTAAGTATTGGTGTCCTTGCAGCATGAAAAAGGGAGGGGGGAAATTACACCCTCAGTTCCATGAAAATTGTTACTTTGAGATCATGTTTATTACATGGTACTGGTCCAGAATATCTTGCTGGGGAAACGTCTGTGGCAATATACAAAACAAATTATAGAAAAATTTATTACTTACATAAACCATCTAGATAAGAGCAAGTTTCAGGCATTTCCTTATTTTTTTTTGTTTGTTTTGTTTTGTTTTACGGCATATCAACCTCAGTGGGTCATTTAATGCCGATAAAGTTTTGAAATAAATCAATTCTTAAATGGATAATACATTTTTTTTATAAATACATTTTTCTATTTAACCCATAGATGGGACCCTAACAGGTACTACCACTCCGGGTCAGAGTGGACCAGGGAGCAATGGTGATGAAGGGGTGCTCCACATTCCCCAAACCTCCAAATCTGGAACCTCACCATCAGATAGAGTTTAACGTCATTCCCAGGACATGTAGACCCGCAACCACCGCCATCTAGCATCCATATGATAAAAAGGGGTTGGGGCTTGCCATAAGGGCAATAGGATTGGGAAAATCATATAGGTGCTAGGGCTTAACGTGACCAGTCGATTGATCGGAGGGGGCCTCTCCGACTGCCCGTCTAGCCCAAGATAGGGCCAAAGTGGAGTATTGCATGTCATGAACTGCTCACCCACCTGGGCTCTATCCTTAAGCATCATGGGTCACCACCCACGGCCAACAGGTGGCCCCATTGGGGGAGTCTTACCCCTCTGCAGAGGTGCAGTAAGTGCATTCTAACGCCCCAGCCGACAGGGAGGCAAATAATAATAATAATAATAATAATAATAATAATAATAATATTAGAGACGACTGGGTTGGGAAGGTGATCCACTGGGAATTATGCAAAAAATTAAATTTTGACCACACAACAAAATGGTATATGCATAAACCAGAATCTGTTCTTGAGAACGAAACGCATAAAATTCTCTGGGACTTTGAAATAAAAACGGATCACCTTATCCCAGCAAGAAGACCAGACCTAGTGTTGATAAACAAAAAAGAAAGAACTTGTCAACTGGTGGATTTTGCAGTGCCAGCAGATCACAGGGTAAAGCTAAAGGAAAAATGAAAAAGTGGACAAATATCTGGACCTTGCCAGAGAACTGAAAAAGTTATGGAACATGAAAGTAAAAGTGATACCAATTGTAGTTGGTGCACTTGGAACAGTCCCAAAAGGATTAGAAAAGGGTTTGGAAAGTTTGGAAATCAGAGGAAGGATTGAAACCATTCAGAACACTGCACTGCTGCAATCTGCCAGAATACTCTGAAGAGTCCTGGAGACCTGAGGAGACTTGCTGTCACTCAGACTCCAGTGAAATACCATCAGCTAACACTGGTGTGAAAACTCAAAAGGAGTGATAATAATAATAATAATAATAATAATAATAATAATAATAATAATGACTGAAACTCATATATGTTGGTTGGTTATTTTGTTTTACGGCATATTGACACATTTCAAGTCATTCAATGCCGAATCAAGTCATTTTGATAAATAAAGGACAAAGGGTTGCTTACAGTACCTGCTAATGCTGAAGTGGTCACCCAGTTAAGTATTGAACAGGCTAATCGCCATTTAACTTTATGTAAGAATTATATTTCGAAATTACCGCAGATATTTCTTTAGCAAGATATTCTGGACGAATTTAGATAAAAATGGCACAAGTGAGAGAAAAAAATAGAAGAAAATCGCACAACTGCAGTAAGTTTATTGAAATATATATATCATCATCAGATCGTGCTGACAGCATGGATTCTCATGGCACCCTCTCTCTCACTCTCCCTCTTTCTTTCTTTCTTTCTTTCATTTTTTCTTTCTTTCTTTCTTTCTTTCTTTCTCTCTCTCTCTCTCTCTTTCTCTTTCTCTCTGTCTGTCTGTCGGTCTGTCTGTCTGTCTCTTCCTCTCTCTCTCTCTCTCTCTCTCTCTCCCCTGCCATCTCCTGCATTATCCCTGGCATGTCTTTCGCACGGCATCCAGATTCCGCACAGAATTAATTGATGTAGGTTTTTGTTAGTTAGACTACATTATTGTGTTCATGTGTAGGTGTCCACAGAATAACGATATCAATGTGTATTTTTGCTGGTCGGCCCAATCAGGTGTGTCAATGTGTAGACCTTATTTATGAGTGTGTCCTTTCTTCTCCAGCAATGCCCAGCGTGTTTTTCCTCTTACTTTGATGGATTATGTGATAGGAGGTAAGTGACCGTACAGCTGCTTTCTTTTGGGGTGCGGCTGCCAAAATTTGTTTAAGACAGCACGTAACATCCTTGTATAGTTCATATCTATATTCTTTTCTGTATCCGTTTCGTTATAGTCCAATTGGTGTAGCAATACAGTGGCACTGAGACGGCTACCACCCGGAAGAATGAATGCTTTGTCTTGTCATATAAAAATCGTGTAGAAATATTGTTCAGACATGAGAACACTATTTTATATCCACTTTTAAAAGTTTGCATTTGAGATAGCGCTAATACCCTTGGGAAAGGTATCCATCTAATTACTCTTCCTCCAGCTATGGGTAAATAGCAGGGCAAACTGGGCTCTTAATCATGGCTCGGTAACCAGTCTAGGAGAAGTAAAACTCTGAATTCAAACCTGTTACACTCCGTGTAAGAAACTGACATTGTGTCGCATCCTGCTCGTGCGGTGGGGGGTGATGGTGGTAAATATATATATAAACTTTTAAAAACAAAATTTTGATAACCAGAATCTTCTGTTGTGACCAAGTCTATGTAACACATGATCAAGTTTGTTCCTTAATTATTTTTAGTCTCTTTAGATAAATTCTTTTGTCTTTGATGTACACCAAACCCTAACCCTAAAATCAGGTGGATATTTTTGTAACATTATTACTATTCATCATTCTTGACATTATATATGCAAATATAACTACTACTGTGTAAAAAAGCACCCCCTTCGATCAATCGGTTGGTCATGTCAAGCCCTAGCACCTATATGATTGTCCCAAACATATTGCCCTTATGGTAAGCCCCAAACCTTTCAATATATTTACCAACTCCTCCGCAAGAGCAGGATGCAACACAAGGTCAATTTCTTAAGCGGAGTTTAACAGGTTTGAATTTAGAGTTTTCCTTCTCCTAGACTGGTTACCTAGCCATGAGTTAAAGAGTCCAGTCTACCCTGCTATTTACCCATAGCTGGAGGGAGAATTGGATTCATACCTTTCCCAAGCGTATTAGCGCCATATGAAATGCCAACAGCTTCATTCATGAATCAAACTCGGTTTGACGAGTCCATTTCCTGCGACTCTAACCATTAGACCAGGCGCCTCCATGATTTACGGCATATCATGTACTCGATATGATATACAAACGCTATAAAGCGGTGGCTGAGGGTCTCCACGTCCTGGGAATGACGTCACTCTATCTGGTGGTGAGGTTTCAGTTCTGGAAGTCTGGAGAATGTAGAGCACCCTTTCATGACGATTGCTCTCAGGTCCACTCTGTCCCGGAGTGGAAGCACCTGTTAGGGGGGAATCCCATTTATGGGTTAAGTAAAAAATTTGTTTACAAAAAAAAATTGAGTTTAAATTTTTTTCCATACTATCGCTAAGAATCTTTCAAAATTTTGCCGGCATTAAATGACCCACTGTGGTTGATATGCCGTAAAGCAAAGCAAAACAAAACAAACAAACAAACAAACAAAGCTCCCATCGTTATGTAATGGTTAGCAAGCTATTTTCACAGAACAAGCGAGTTCGATCCCACTGAATGCCCCATATTTATGGACTCCTGCCAAATCAAAGCTACGCTTAGTTTTAGACACCTTGCGTGATGTAATTGCTTGCAAGATAGACGAGCTAGCCATTATTCGTGAGAGTCCCACTGGATGCACAATACTGGCCTTGTGCCAAACAAAGCTAAATACATGACAGAATATTATGAGATAGAGGAAATATAATATGATAATTATGATGCTGATAGAAATGCGTTTTTAAACTTTTACTAGCCATGTGCAAAAATTTCCAGCATTTTGTTTATATAAAAAAAAAGAAAATTTTTTTTTAATTGTATTCAGTTTTCAAAAAAAGAGAATGCCGGGATCTTTGGCACACACTCAATATAATCAGTAGTACTCTTTAGTACAAAGAGATAAAAAAAGAAACTATATCTCATTTCCATTCGCATTATGATAGTATAATGATCACACCCTAGTTATAATAGCTTTTATATGTATTTCTAAAAGCTGCTCGTATAATCTGAGATTCACTGTTATAATGAAGAGATTCGCGAATGCGTTTATGAGTTTATATATTATGCACAAGAGATCGGTGCCTGGTATTATTACTCACTGACACGGAGACAGTCATGTGACGGCCGGCAACAGAGAGAAAAACGTACAACCTGACTTAAAATGACTGCTGCTACGCCCTGAATAAGATAAACGTAAAAGCGCGGGCAAAAGTAGCTGAGTGTATCGTAGAGACGTGCGGAAGAAAGTAATTCGCTTGGAAACACATTCTCATGAGTTCGAGTTTCACTAGGAGTCGCATACAACTGGCTTTGTATCACAACTAACCAAAGCGCGGTGGTGTACTGGTTAGAGTCGTACTGAGTTCAAATCCTGGACAAAGCCACAGTACACATAGCGCTAATAATACCCTTGGGAAATGATGAATCCAACTGTTCTCTCTCCAGCTATGGGTAAATAGTAGGGCAGACTGGGCTCTTTAACCTTCTTAGGAGAAGGAAAATTAAAACCTCTTAATTCTCCGATTGGGGTGGCCACTACGAGAATAGTCTCAGTCCTACTTAGTAATCTATTTCAAAATAAATAACATCTTTTTTATATTTATTTATAACATCTTTTGTAAATAACATCTTTTTGTTTTTATATTTCATACGCATTGTATTGGACTTCAAAATATTAATATATTATAATCTATTTCAATTTTTAAAAATATTTAAAGCTTAGTAAATAACAACAAATCAAATATAACAAATTTAAAATGGCTGATTTGCATTAAAATCCTACAATTTAAAAAAAAAATAATTTTCTGATTTAATATTTTTAATTAATCATCTTGTGTATGATAAGATAACATTTAAAACATTTTTTTCTTTGGCTATGTTGTAAAAAAAAATCGATTTTTACCCTGAAGGTAAACCTGTTTAGTTCAATTAGCCTTTGAAGTAAACTAATTTGCCTGGAGACACATTTTGACATGTTAGAGCAGCAATATAAGAACTGCTGATGATTGGAAAAGAGCATTTTAAAAATAGCAAAATCTACGGTAAAATATTAGTTGTCTCACTAGAAAGCTGTGTTATTTTCATTTTGTAGCTCATATCTGGTAACAAAATATCAATGACTTTCAGGTTAAACTGCTCAAATCAAAATTCTAATTTTGAATAAATCTTGAAAGCATCACTCCACAAGAAAGCAACTGTACACAAAGCATCCGAGTAAGACAAACAATACCATGCTGGACAAGCAAAGACGATGTCATAAGTGACGTTCTCCTGAGGACATCTACTTTGGGACACAACAGTATAGGCCGAACAGCCAAAAACCCACACCAATCAGCTCTGTGCGAAGGCGCTCCTAGGGGCGATATATATATATATATATATATATATATATATATATATATATATATATAGAGAGAGAGAGAGAGAGAGAGAGAGAGAGAGAGAGAGAGAGAGAGAGAGAGAGAGAGAAAGAGAGGGGGGATGACCAATACTATCTTGTCTATAATTTCTACGCATAAATGCGAAAACAGATCAAGACCAGAAACATCGTTCAAAATCATCGGATTAAGTTTGCATTGGCTCATCTCTTTGCATTGGCTCATTCGATAAAGAGAGTTCTTTTAAGCTACACGGCAGGGATTAACGCTGGACCGATTTAAAAAAAAATCTTTTCGTTTGTCTGCAGACAAATACAATTGCAGTCTCTTTGCAGTCATAAAAGAGGTGTTGAAAGGTTCTCGACCTGACCAAGCTATTTGATCGTTGAAAATGTTGGGGTTCGAGCCGAGGCAAGAGCTAGATTTTCGGATGCTGATTTTTCAAAATAGTCAGGTCTTCTATCCTTTGCAAGGGGAGTACCCATGACTTAGTGGCTAACGTGCTGGACTGCGACATAGTAGTAAACGAGTTCAAACTCCAGTGTCGCTATTACGTTCATTTTCCGACTAATATCCTTAAGAAATGTATTAACCCTCTCATCCTCCCATCTATGAGTTAAATATTATCACTACTATTCTTCTACAAGGTTGGTTTGGTTGTTTTGTTTTACGGCATATCAACACTTTTCGGGTCATTTTATGCCGAATTAAGTCATTTTGATATCAGGTTTCTTACAGTATATGCTATTGCTTGAATTGCCACCCATCTAAGTATTAAACAGGCTCATCTCTTCTTAACTTTAATGATCTAGCAGGAACCGGTGCTTTTTAATGTTACTTGACCGCAGGCTAAAATGTTGGCTTTGGCATTAAATAACTCACGTGGAGCGCCACACCTACCATCAGCTCCCTACTTTTCCGCACAGATCTAAGCTGTCCTACTTATACGCTAAGTTGGCGAGGGTCGGTATCGAACTCGGAGCCGTGTGGTTGCTAAACAGATGCTCCACCGACTGAGCTAAACCGGCCCTTATACATATATAAAGTATATCTTCTATACTTATATAAAGGGTAGTTGTATGTATGTCTGTATGTATGTATGTATGTCGGAGAAAAATACGAAAATAAAACAATTAACGACAAAGTTAATAGATATACACATTCACTATCACCATATCTTTCATTTTGAGCAAAAATGATGAAGATTTGATTTATATTCGTCAAGATAATTAAAAATAAAGTTTGAATAGTAACAGCATGAATATTTCTAAATTTAATATTTTAAATAGGAAATACTGATTTTTTTCTTTTCAGAGTATCTGCGCACTTTTTTTTCTTTTTTCTGACGCCACCACCCACAGGCTGAATCAACGCAAGGTCTTTTTTTACGTAGGGATTTTAATGGGGCATCCTGTGAGGATCCAACAATTCAGTAATAATGGATCTACGGGACTAACTTTTTGCACCTCCCCTCTTCTACCCAGGCGACGCCGGGTAGTCGCTTCTAGTTTATGATAAGTATATTCGTATAAGTACACTATTACATAAGTCCCATCTATGGGTTAAATAGAAAAATGTATTTATAAAAAAAATTGTATTATCCATTAAGAATTGATTTATTTCAAAACTTTGCCGGCATTAAATAACCTACTGATGTTGATATGCCGTAAAACAAAAACCAAACCAAACAAAAAAACTATTACATAAATAAAGTGAATTTTTCTTGGTGCTATTCTGAATTAATTTTTACGACGCACAGAGGGTATTTTCTGTTGCTAGTATTAATAATGGAGATTCGGTATCGATTCGTCTGTAACCAAAACTACGTCACTGCTGACGTCACAATACTGAAAATCGTCAATACATAGAATAAAAAACAACCCTGGAATCAGTTTTAAAAATTATCTTTTACTCTCGTCTTTATTTCAGTAACAAGAGATTAACTAAAAAGGTTACAATTGAATAAATACCTACGATTTTGTGTAAAATCTATGTGTTATATATTCAAAATGATCATTTAATTAATAATTAATAGATTCGAAACAATTGTTTGATTATTACATGCACGCAACATTTTATTTGAGAGGGATGAGGCTCAATTTTCATTTCAAATTGTTTTGTTTTGTTTTTGCTTTTTTACTCCTTTAATAAATATGAGTATTTGTCTTACTTATCTTAACCCCACTTAGCCAAACGTTTTTTTTTACCGTGATTTTTTCTTATAATGATTTCCTACAAAAAAAAATGCACTGCACAGTACACACTTTTCTTTAGTACTTGTTCCTGGTGAATTTGTTGCGTAACTGTGTATGTGCTGATATAACTGATACGTGAAGTCTCTTACCTTCCATCGATTGAGCACAGGTGCCAAATAACTCGAATTAAAATCTTTGCGAATGATGAAAAGTTTATAGACTCCATTTGTCTGGTATTTCACAATAAAATTCTTTGTCACGCACATTTTTTAAGCAGCAATTAGTTGTAATACTTTATTCATGTCAGAATCAGAATTTATTTTCTTCCAAATCAGTGCCAACAAATTTAGTAATGACTTTACCGTATCTTCTCTTCATATATCTATTATCCATCTATCTATCTATCTTTCTATCTATCTATATATATATATATATATATATATATATATATATTCAAAACAATGAAAAAATAAAAACTTTAAAAAGACGTGGCACAAAGCCAAAAAGATATAGGTCTTCACCGTTACTTAACTCTTCTAGCTAGTAACTTCCATTTGACTAAATCTGGCAACATATGAGGGTCATTCAATAAATAAGATGAATATTGCCTAAGGAAATGGCAACAGGAAGAACTGTTTACAGTTGCACTTTTTTCAAGGAAATCAATAGTGATGGGTCCGTTCATGTACCAGAAGACTTTCAGCATGACCTTCTTTACTGACCGCTGCGCCCGGAACCTTTTATTTACTTGATAGTCAGTGTGTTTCTACTCATTATACTATCTTTTCGACTCAGTCTTGTAGTTTAGACCATTTGTAAACATTTTAAACCAAAATACACTTCTCCGCACACATCACACATTCTTCTGTAAATTTCATACAGTATGCGCCTCTCAGCCAGTAAAATATTGATGGCAGGCGTCTATTCAAGCCTAGAAAACACTGATTTGTCGCCATTTTGAATAGCCAAAAATAGACATTTTTGCGAGATTAAGATATATTATTGTCTTCATTATACTTTATATCGCGGTGAGTTCTTTTTGTTGGTTTCAAGTATTTTTTAACATAAGAGGAAGTGTAAAAGGCAATGGTTTTGGTAAAATGGTAAAATCAAAATATTGTATAAATTCTTATTTTACCTATTGTGTTTATAGATAGAAGCAAAGGTAACTGCACCCACTAAGTTGATATGTTTATCGAGCTGTCAAAGAAGTAGCCTTGTTTTGGGCTGGCGTTTAGCACTCGTTGACCTTGTCACGATGACAAATATAGCTACACATTTTTTTAATAAAAAAGATGCTTTGAATTGTAAAAATTTAGTCAGAGACCAAATTGGAAGAAGGAAGCTTGTCACAGGGTTACGGACTTCTTCAGAATTGCTGAAATAAAAAAATTGCCACAAGAAGAAATAGAGCTTGACCATGTAACCATATTTAATCATCATAAACAAAGAAAAGAAGATCTGTCAGATTACGTATATCATATTTGACCATATATAATGAGCAGAAAGGACGGGAACAAAGAAATATCTGAGCGTTGATAGAGAGCTGAGACATATAGTGGCATATAAAGTTAACGACCATTCACCATCATTATTGGGCGAATATCCCAGGTGTAATGGCTAACGTACTCGACTACGAGATCGTAGAATGCGAGTTCAAACCTCAGTCGCGCTATTACGTTCACTTTCGGACTAATACACTTGAGAAAAGTATGAACAGCCTCATCCCCAGCTGTGGATTAAATAATGCCACTACTGTTCTTCTACAAGGATGGCTTCGGCATTGAATAATTAAATAGTTGATATGCCATTAAAGAAAGAAACCACACCATCCTTACCGACGAACTTTGAAAAGCTTTGGAAAATGATTACAATAATTTTAAATCTGAAGCAGCATTGAATCCATCCAAAGGAGAGCGTTACTAAAGATAAAAAAAGAATTCTGGGAAATACCGAGAATACTTGTTGTCACTTGATCCCCACCATACAGTACCGGTGAGAAAACTCCAGAACCAAATAATTACGAGAAGGTGTAAACGTTTTTCTTGTTCGTCTTGCATATTTGCAGCTAGATTCTTTTGCGCTTTTATGAGAAGGACGTGTTTACCGATTGAGGTTAAGACGTTCACCAAACAAACAAACAAACAAACAAAGTGTTGAATTGGTTACGTAGTTCTTTCGCACAAGTGTCGTCATTGAAACGTTGTAGGTGTGTAGGTAGGCAACTGTTTTCCAATGCCGAGATATTGTCACATGAATCAGAACTTGTCGTAATTGTAGAAGAGCAAGTTGGTATCTTAAAAGCATTAAAAAAACGGACAATGTCTGAAGAGACAGGAGATTGTCTGTTTTGTAATAGATAGAAAGTGATATCAAGAAAACTAAAAAGGTTGGTTGGCTGGTTGGCTGGTTGGTTGGTTGGTTGGTTGGGTTGGCTGGTTGGTTGGTTGGCTGGTTGGTTGGTTGGTTGGCTGGTTGATGGTTGGCTGGTTGGTTGGTTGGTTGGTTGGTTGGCTGGTTGATTGGTTTGGTTTGGTGGTTGGCTGGCTGGTTGGTTGGTTGGTTGGTTGGTTGGTTGGTTGGTTGGTTGGTTGTTGGTTGGCTGGTTGGCTGGCTGGCTGGTTGGTTGGCTGGCTGGCTGGTTGGTTGGTTGGCTGGTTGGTTGGCTGGTTGGCTGGTTGATTGGTTGGCTGGTTGGTTGGCTGGTTGGTTGGTTGGTTGGATGGCTGGTTGGTTGGCTGGCTGGCTGGTTGGCTGGTTGGTTGTTGGTTGGTTGGTTGGCTGGTTGGCTGGCTGGTTGGTTGGATTTTACGGCATGTCAACCCTTGTTGTGATACTTTATACCATATTAAATTTTTTACTCAATTTTTAAACACATTTTACGCTCATTTTTTCTATTTAACCTATAGATATAGTCCCAGTAGGTACTGCCACCCCGGTTTAGAATGGACCAGGGCCTAATGATAATGAAGCAGTACTTCACACTGCACAGAGCTCTAAAATTGGAACTTCACTGCAGGAATATTGGTATGTAGATATAAGTAAAGCTATGGACAGGTGCAGGTAACTAGAGATATTTACTATCTTAGCCTAGCCACAATAATATGGCACCTAGTGAGGAATTCTTCAACGGTCATAATGGAATTAGTTCTTAACCATTTGAGTCCGGTATATCAGAGACACTTTTATTGTTCCCATAGACCATAGCACCGGTTTGCCGGTATGGAGATCACGCTCAAACGGTAGAATGTAAATTTAGGGCTGAAAAGGGTTAAATACAATCAAAATCCCAATGATTAAGCTGAAGACCGTATTTAGCTTTATGTTATGTTTTGGCCAAACACCTCGTTCACTTCAGACATTAAATTCCTGGAAAATAAAATTAATTAACCTTTTTTTATAGAAGTACTGGCTTAAAAACCCTATATCAGGCGGCAATTAAGCTAGCTCCTAAAGAGAGGACTGGCTGTGCCTTTGGCTTAACAAAGACACGCCTGATGCTGGATTTTGAAATTAATTTCGTTCATTCTCAATTTTTTCCAAGTTATGAAATTTAATATAGTTCAGAAAAATTAATCGCAAAAAATCACGTAAATATCGTCGAAAACAACCGCATTAAATAAAACTTGGGAATCCAAAGTTTCAGGATTGCGAGTTCGGATTCGACTCGGAATGTTTTTAATTTGCTTACAGAGTCGGCCTGATTCCAAAATGGTGTGATATGTTGGGATACGACCTCTCAGAATTTGAAAAGTTGAAAAATACGACACATTGATGTTCGCATTTATTATGAGATATTATGAATTGATCGTCAAAACAACCCCCCCATATATATATATATATATTATATATATATATATATATTATGGACTCTCCCATCGATTTTCGACGTATGAGGGTTCATACACACAATGAACACCCACACAGTGATTTGTTTATAGTGGTGAAGGCTTGTGTTGGACCATCCACACTTTTTGGCACAGTCGATAGGAAAGAATTGGTGCATCAAGAGTTGCCACAAACCCAATCAACGACCGACCTCAGGAATTTTGAATTTAGAGTTATCCCTCTCATACACTGGTTACCTACCCAATATATATATATATATATATATATATATATATATATATATATATATATATATATATATACCCTCTCCACTGGCAGGATGTGAGACAAGGTAAATTTTGGTTTAAATTTAAATTCAGAATTGTCTTTTTCTTAGACTGGTTGTTTAACCAACGTTAAACAGCCCAATGTGCCCTACTCGTTATCCATATCTGTGTGTGAGGGAGGGGTTACAGATGAATATATTCTTTAGACTAATTTGCCACTTGTCTGGTAAAAGTGCCGTTTATGTCCATTCTGATGAACAGAACCATTTGTTATTTCTACGAGTAAACGTTAGATATTCTTTAACAATACACAAGTAAGATGTGACGTCAATTGCAAAAGAAAGCTTCAGATTTTTAAGTATGTGCCATAAAATAAAACAAAATAGGATCATCAATTTTAAAACAGGCGTTTTCAAGTATTTAACAACACATCTTGCCACTTATGTCACTTCGAGGGGTTACGTCATCATAATGCACACACCCTATAATACAGAGATTAGATAAATTGAACACGACTAACATCTCTTATATATTCGAGGATTGACTGAAAAGTTCATAGGCTGAACAATAGGGTAGGTCGATTTTGGAACCATTCTAGGAAAAAGAAAACTCTTAATTCAAACCTGTTAAATTCTGCTTTAAAAAAACTGAACTTGTATATATATATATATATATATATATATATATATATATATATATATATATATATATATATATATATATGGTGGACTCTCCTATCGAGACCGATAGATGAGGGTCAGCAGTGAGTGATTTGATTCCTCTCATGTTGTGCATGCTGTCAAGAAGACATTTTATGTTTCCTCGAATGTGACAGCAGCCCAGCCCTGCTGCGAGCCATGAAGCCACACTGACAAACGAAATGATCCAAGGCAGGAGTTAGGCGGGGCCGATCTCTATGCTTCAGTCTATTTTGTTCAAAGCTCTTTAGTTTAGCGAAACAGGAGTAGTCAGGAGAATGGACGTGTTTTTTCGCTGCTCCAAGAAGTAGCGATCTATTTATTGTTTTTAAAGCATATAAGGGAAGTAACAATTATTATTTATTTATTTATATTTTCATTTATTTATTTACTAGTTGAAACACATCAATTCATACGCGATCATATGCATTTAATCATGTGGAAATGTATGTTTACTGTTTATCATTGCGTTATTCGATAATGTCACATTTCATAACATAACTTGATAGTAATATATATATATATATATATATATATATATATATATATATATATATATATATATATATATATATATAATTTCAAAGGAAACAGTTTAGATTTAAAGACCAAAGTTCATTCTAATTAAAAGACAGAGAGAAATAAAAATAATTCTAGACCAAACAAGTATATATATAAAATTAGCTGCCTATAAAATCTTAGTCCTCCTGAGAAAGGTGTACCTTGAACACCGAAACCGTGGTAGAGAGAAAAACTTTTTTCTACAACTATAAATGCTCTATATTTAATGAAATATATTGAGCCCTTTTGGAATAATTATTTATACTACTACAATGAAAACGTGATTGCATTGTTTTTGATGAATATATATATATATATATATATATATTATATATATATATATATATATATATATATATATATAAAGTGTTTGTGTGTGTCTCTGTGTGTGTTAAGGGTGCCATTCACAGCCCGTTGATATCTATGCGTCTAGGATGGCGTCTGTTTGTCGGTTTTCTACAGTCGAACTTGTGAACGGATGAGAGATTGATATCTAAGTACGGCTGACATCCTTCTGTTTTTTTTATGTCAAAATGGGCTTCCATATTCGATGCTTTATTAGATTAGCTAATAGAAAAAAAATCCTTTGAATTCTATTTGTGTCTATTTTTATTATTTTCTCGTCAGTGAAGACGCTTCAGACTTATCTCCGAAAGAACAACAAAGGATTTGCCTTTTTTTCTTCTCAACCTTTCTCATTTTTTTTTATTCACGTTACGCATTTTTTCTTACTACATCTCTCTATTCTTGAGGGCGTCTTTCCTGATGAAATTGTGAGCGAACTAGGCCAGCAAATCCTGACTGGCGGGTTTGATTCACACCGGGTGACCCGAATTTATACCATTGTACTAAACCAAGCTAAGATTTTTAAGTGACTTCTTATTTCTTCGGTTTACGATTTGCTATGATGGGCCGGGTTAGCTCAGTCGGTAGAGCGTTCGGCTAGAAACCACGAGGTTCCTACTTCGATACCGGTCCTCGCCAACTCAGCGTTATGAGTAGCACAGGGATCTGTGCGGTAAAGTAAGGAGCTGATGGTAGGTGTGGCGCTCCACCTCAGATGCAAAAACAATCTCCTTGGTCTAGCACTAGTGAAAAGGGGATAGACTCCCTCGCTGATTGACTGATACCGACATTAGGCCGCCCCGACGACTTTACTTTTTACTTTTACGATTTGCTATGATTGTTTTGTTTTACGGCATAGCAACCCTTTCCGAATCATTTAATGCCGAATCAAGTCATTTTTGTTTGATTGTTTTGTTTTTACTTTGTGGGCAACTAAACTAGAAGAAGGATAATTTTGTATTTAAAAACAGTTTATATCAATATCTATACTTACCTTTATAACTAATGCAATTTTTACCCGATTTAGTTTACTGGCCGAGGAATTTTTTAAAAATTATTTTTTCTTTTAATTATCTCCTTTGTCCAAGACCCCTTCATTAGATCCTAGAAATAAGTCACATTTGTTTGAATTGAGCTTTCCAGAAACATCCTCCAAGCGGCTCATTGGTCTTCAGAAAGTACCTTTAGATCTGTTACCTAATGGGATTTTGTTTGCGGTGAAGGACGTTTTGCAGGAGTATCTATCTTAGAAACAGTTGGAATTGTAAAAGAATAATTGAGTATTTCCTTTTACTCTTTTCCCACCTCCCTGAGTTCTGCTACAAATTCTATTTCTTACATTAGTTATATAGGTAAGTATAAATATTGGTTTGGTTTGTTTTGTTTTACGGCATATCAACCTCAGTGGGTCATTTAATGCCGATAAAGTTTTGAAATAAATTAATTCTTAATGGATAATACAATTTTTTTATAAATACATTTTTCTATTTAACCCATAAATGGGACCCTAACAGGTACTACCACTCCGGGTCAGAGTGGACCAGGGAGCAATGGTGATGAAGGGGTGCTCCACATTCCCCAAACCTCCAGAACTGGAACCTCACCATCAGATAGAGTTTAACGTCATTCCCAGGACATGTAGACCCGCAGCCACCGCCTTCTAGCACCCATATGATAAAAAGGGGTTGGGGCTTGCCATAAGGGATATAGATATTGATATAAACTGGGTTTTTAAAAAAGTAAAA
>CM042137.1:66738158-66750658 GCA_023376005.1 Doryteuthis pealeii | reverse complement strand
AACAAGCTACAAATATGTGCGCTGTAGCGTGTTTTTTAATGTTAGTTATCCTCTTTATGAAAAAAAAAAAAAAAAAAAAAAAAACAATAACAAGAAAAAAAATAACAATAAGAAAAAGAAAGAAAAAAATGACTGTAAAGGCCACAGGATGAATTCATGAAAATTCTATTTTCTTTTACGCAGAATCACACACAAAATTAAAATGTCCCTCGGGTCAGTTTTCAAAATACTTTATAAACAGTAACATATGCGTCTGTTGTTAACAAAGGATTTGGGTGTGGTCCCTGTGAATGGCGCAATATTTTTAATACTTCCCAAGTTGGTCAATGATCTTGCATACGAAAACAAAGAAAATTAATGTCTTTAATTGTATGTATCAGTTGTGACATTATTGAGAACAGGTGTTTAGGATTCAAAAGCTGAAATCTCATCTTATCATTTTCAACTCGTTCGGACAGATCGTAAATTTAAAATTTACTGACTTTTTTTTATTCATTCATTGTTTTTAGTTTTTATACTTTCGGTTATACATTTACTAACTCGCTTGTGTATTTACTTATATATATTTACCAACCTCTCCGCACGAGCAGGATGCGACACAAGGTCAATTTCTTAAGCGGAGTTTAACGGGTTTGAATTCAGAGTTTTCCTTCTCCTAGACTGATAACCTAGCCATGGTTAAAGGTATTAGCGCCATGTGAAATGCAAACAGCTTCGTCCAGGAGTTGAACTCGTGTCGACGAATCCATTTCCTACGACTCTAACCCTTACACCACGCGCCTCAAATGTGTATTTACTTATAACTAACAGGACCTGTAAACATAGCACAGTATGATAATCTAATTATTACAACATTTGATATCTTAGGAATCGCATGGTTCCTGGTTCGATACCGGCCCTCGCCAACTCAGCGTATGAGTAGCACAGGGATCTGTGTGGTGAAGTAAGGAGCTGATGGTAGGTGTAGCGCCCCCACTTCAGACGCAAAACAATCTCTCTGGTCTAGCGCTAGTGAAAAGGGGATAGACTCTCTCGCTGTTTGGCTGATACTGACATTAGGCCACCCAGATGACTTTACTTTTTTTTTTACTTACTTAAGAGGTATTGCTAAATAGTTAAATTTGTAAAAAGTATAAAGTAAAGTCTGTTCAGCCAGAACGCGAGGGAGTCTATCCCCTTTTTCACTAGCGCTAGACGAAGGAGATCGTTTTTGTGTCTGAGGCGGGGCACCCAACCTACCATCAGTCCCTCACTTTACCGTACAGATTCCTGTGTTTCTACGCTGAGTTGGGGAAGGCCGGTATCGAACCCGGAACCTTGTGGTTCTTAATCTTGATTTAACTCTCTCTCACTCCTTTTTCTTTCTTTACTTCTTTTTATCTTTTCATTATGTTCGATTGAAAGAGATTAGTCTTTTTGCTTCCGCGCGCTCACCTCCTCCTCTATATTTTACCTACTTTCTTTCTTTTTTATTATATTTTTCTGGGTAGCAAGTTGTTTTCTTCCAATTCTTTCGGATAAATCATTAATGTCTTTCAAGATTGTAACATCATAAGGATTATTAGGAAGCTTATATATATATATATATATATATATATATATATATATATATAAGATGTGTCATAAAAGTATCGAGATTGAAGCTGTATTTACCAAGATAGAAATGAACAATGAATGGAACGTTCATTTTTTCAGTATAGAAGGTGTGGCAAAAAGTACAAAAATCTCGACACTTTGACACACCTTGTGTGTATATATATATATATATATATATATATATATATATATATATATATATTATATATATATATATATATATATATTGGAGGATATGTGCTTAATTGAAGTCATACCGAATTTTTGAAATTAATTAGTTAATAATTAATGAATTTTAGGCGGGCATATATGTTCAAATGTAAGGCTAAACGAATCGAGAAAATGTCAATCCCTGAATGTACATTTCGACCTATTAGGTCTCATCAGCAAGGTTATAGATATGGGAGACTGCACTTGAACATATATGCCCGCCTAAAATTCATTAATTATTAACTAATTAATTTTCAAAAATTAGGTATGACTTCAATTAAGCACATATCCTCCAATATTGTCGGCTAAATCAAAAAATACTGTATATTTACGTACTCTCATATATATATATATATATATATATATATATATATATATATATAATGAAATTTTGGTGCTGGTATCGGATTATCAGAGCGGTTTTCCAGTTGAGACAATCCAAGGACATGCAGGGATTTGGGAGAATAGATTATTATCCAAGATGCGTAATTCAATCTACTGATTCGTGTGACACGCCTTTTTCTTTATTTTGTGTCTCCATTTTTCATGTTGTTTCTTTATGCTTATCCTTTCTGCTCTCCTTTCTTTCCTGCTTGAATCTAAAAAAGATGTCGGCGTGATAAAAGACGCGCATTTGTTGAAAGCGTTCTGCACTCTAATTTTCAGAGTCCAGTATTTTCCAGCCTACAGCATTCAACTTTTATTACAACTCACATAAATCCCGTCAAAATTTCAGAATTATTTATATTATTATTCTTTAGATTTATCGAACTGCTGTCCTCATTTTTATTGTTACGAATTGTGTCTGAAAATTAATTAGACAGTTGTCACAAACCATTCCTTTAAAGTCCAAACAACAATCTTAATGTTTTCTCCTACAAAGTAATCCCCTCTTGAATCTAATGCACTTTCCCATCCTTCTCTGTCACGTTTCTCTGCCTTGCTAGAAGGATTCTTCTGGTATGTCACTCAGCTCCGTTGTTACGGACCTCTTGATGGCCTTGGAAGAATGGTTCAAAGTTATATATACTTTGAATATACAAAACTCCGACGAAGGTTAACAGACAAAACATTTAATATATACAGCACATGGATATGACGAGATACAAAGTACATAGGTAAAAAGATACATAAACAAGGAGTACATAAATAAAGATAAAGACACATTCATGAATGGTACAAGATAACATATAAAAGTACAGACATGAGACTAGGGATAGTCCATGCTGTGAAGAACTTACAGTAATGTAAGTGGGACCAAAAGCCCCAGCGAGAAGGAGTAGACCGTGTCTACTCCATGTGGCTCGTAGTTACTGGGCAGGAAAAGAGGCCGAAAGGGTTTGAACCCGGCGCTTAAATACTATAGCCCCCTAGCGGGCACCAGCAAACTAAATCGGGCAGACAACTCCACCAGGCAAATACGAAACTAACGCTACAGCCTCAATGCATTCAAAACGGGTCCCCTTGATAAGCCCTTCAGCTTGGGAAAAATAAAAAAGTCACGAGTTGTCCTGTCGCAACTATCGTTCCTCCCCTTCTAATCTGAAGGGGCTCATCCAAGGGTATTAGCGCAATATGAAATGCAAACAGTTTCAGTCCAGGATTTGAACTCGGGTCGACAAGTCCATTTCCCTACGATCCTTAGCATTACAACCCGCGCCTCCAAACATATCTATATGTGATGGTTGACTAATCTTGCCAGATGATAGCCGTCACACTATTGTCCAGTCACCCATATCTACTATGTCACGCTCGCGAGCTCTGAGGTGACGTTAAACATCGGCTGCTAACTTACATGGCTTCAAGCACACATGGAAAGTATTGTTGGAATTATTCACAGGAGCCATTGAATCAGCCGACGGTATTACATTCTTGTGAATTCTCACGTGCCTCTTCAATGCCAGGATTGTCCTGCACACCTCGCCACAAAAATACACAAGTGGTAATTTCTGGAGAATGGGGTAAAGCATCACCATATATGCAGCTTGCGTCTGCATGTTATCATGTGATTGAACGTGCTCTTATATAACTTGCCTTCAAAAGTAGTTGCGGAGTCCTTATATATGTAGTCATCCACAAACACCATGTTTCGACGTATCCCGTCTCCTCAGTGTGGCTAGGCTTCACAGGCTACCTCCAGTCGCGATCGAAATCCCACTGATTTTTTTATCAGTCAGTGTTTTTAACCACTGGGTCATCATCGGCACCTGCGAGCATGAATAAGAATTTAACTGATAAATATATACATATGTATATATGCCAATGTCCCCAGAGACCTCATATATATATATAATATATATATATATATATATATAGAATTTAACTTTTTTGTGAAAAAAAAAACAAATGATGTTAATTTTCAACAAAAAACAAAAAAAACAAATGATGTTAATTTTCAAACAAAAAAAATGTTAAATTCATACTGTCGGATTATCTTCCATTTACTACATATATATGTATGTAAATATATGTGTGTATGTGTATATTACTGGTTATCTAGCCAAGGCTAATGAGCACCTCCAAAAATGTTACATGGTTCCCGAGAGGGGCCATGTGGCTCCGGTTGAGACTCACTGAGATTGAGGACTCATTTTCTATTCCGGAATTGTTGATTGCTTTATTAAAATGATAATCAAATAATGCTTGTGAAATTTAATGGTTCAATTCTCACGAATCCGAGAAATTACGGTATTGTAGCATAATTTATACAAATAAGTTCTGGTATAAATATGGACACCCTATTACGATTATTGGCAATCTCTTTCTTTATATAATGGCACTATTTCTTTCTGCGTTAGAATTAAATACATTTTCTCTGACTAGCAAGCAATATGAAAATTCCATTCTGTACTTTTGTAATTTGTTATTTTTATAAGTTAAGAGTACTAAATATGACTGGTAGAGCGTGTATATCTAAGTTATATATACTAGCAAATATATGCACCCTCCGGGTGCAAGTATTTAAGTTTTAATATAATAAAATATCATGTTAAATTTGAAAGGCTAATGAAACTGAATAAGAATGCAGATTAGAAGATTTGGAACAGAGGGGGGATGATTGAAAAATAGAACAACTTTGGAACTAACTCTTCCATCATTTTCCCTTACTCCCGTCTTTCATTGGTAAATTTTCCTAATTTAATTATTTAGTTAAAATGGGAAGTAAAGAATAATATTACAGTTATTTCTTCTTGTTAATGGAGTTCTTTTAAGATTTATCCCCGAGATTTTTGCTCATATTCATTAATATAAAACCAAACAATTAGAAATCAATAATACTAAGCATATATTTATTAAAATCAAATTTTTAATATCAATATGCAAATTAGCCTTCCCATTCATACTGTAAACCTCTATTTTGTTGTATATATAAATACAATTGCATGTTATTAGTATGTAGATATGGTCAACAGTATTAATGATGTAAAACAATTTTATTAATAATTGATGTTTAAATAAAAATGAAATCATGGAGAATGTGATGTAAATAACAAAGGGAATTGTGACTTGAATAGTAATATAGTTTCGGTTACAGACATACAAACCCACAATCTCTATTATAATAAGATATATCTAAGTTAGTGGTTTTCAAACCAACTTGGTTTGATAATCACATAGGCGAGAAACCTCAGTTACCTAGTGCTTTGACATGTCTTCACTATCCTAATATATATGCATACATATATATCTTTGGTACCCTAACATGTATATATATATATATATATATATATAAAGTAAGTCATCGGGGCGGCCTAAAGTCGGTATCAGCCAGGCAGCGAGGGAGTCTATCCCCTTTTCAATAGCGCTAGACCAAGGAGATTGTTTTGGCGTCTGAGGTGGAGTGCCACACCTACCATCAGCTCCTTACTTTACCGCACAAATCCCTGTGCTACTCATACGCTGAGTTGGCGAGGACCGGTATCGAACTAGGAACCTTGTGGTTTCTAGCCGAACGCTCTACGACTGAGCTAAACCGATATATATATTATAATATAATATATTATATATATATAATATGAGTGAGTAAAATAAAAAGAAAATAAGAGACATAGATAAGAACATAGAGAGAGACATAGATAGATAGAAACGTAGATAGATAGAAACATAGAGAGATAAATAGAAAAAATTGATAGAGACATGGATAGATAGAAACGTAGACAGATAGATAGATAAATAGATAATATGAGACAATGGTGGAATACCATTTTACGGTATTCGGAAATCGAACTCATTTCACTCCTATTAACGAGTGACACGTGCCCCACATGAAAGATGAAACCTCAGAATTCACAATCACCGATCCTTGCCGCTATTTCATGGAGACTCTGAATGCCGACGAGACCACCTATAAATTGAAGCTAAAACAGACGTGCTTCCCGGGCATTAGTAATGGAAATCACATGGGCAGGTGACGCTGCCTTCTTGATTAGGGGAGAAAGAAAAAGAAAAGGAAAAGGAACGTTCTAAAATTTCGCGGAAGAATTACGTGGTTAACCGGTTGAATAACCGTCAGTTTCACGTGACCACCGGTAATTGGGAATTAGACAAAAGAGGGAGGGAGTCGTTTCAGAAAAGAAAAGATAAGTAAACGAGAGAGAGAGAGAGAGAGAGAGAGAGAGAGAGAGAGCGACAGACAGACAGACGGACAGATAGAGAAAGCGAGAGAGAGAGTGAGAGAGAGAGACAGCGACAGACAGACAGATAGAGAAAGCCAGAGAGAGAGAGAGAGAGAGAGAGAGAGAGAGAGAGAGAGCGACAGACAGACAGACGGACAGACAGAGAAAGCGAGAGAGAGAGAGAGACAGACAGACAGACAGACAGACAGATAGAGAAAGCCAGAGAGAGAGAGAGAGAGAGGAGAGAGAGAGAGAGTGACAGACAGACAGACGGACAGATAGAGAAAGCGAGAGAGAGAGAGGAGAGAGAGAGAGAAGCGACAGACAGACAGACAGACAGATAGAGAAAGCCAGAGAAGAGAGAGAGAGAGAGAGAGAGAGAGAGAGACGGACAGATAGAGAAAGCGAGAGAGAGAGAGAGAGAGACAGACAGACAGACAGACAGACAGACAGATAGAGAGAAGCCAGAGAGAGAGGGGGGAGAGAGAGAGAGACGGACAGATAGAGAAAGCGAGAGAAGAGAGAGACACAGCGACAGACAGACAGACAGACAGATAGAGAAAGCAGAGAGAGAGAGAGAGAGGAGAGAGAGAGAGAGAGAGACGGACAGATAGAGAAGCGAGAGAGAGAGAGAGAGAGCGACAGACAGACAGACAGACAGACAGACAGATAGAGAAAGCCAGAGAGAGAGGGGGAGAGAGAGAGAGAGAAGACTGACAGATAGAGAAAGCGAGAGAGAGAGAGAGAGAGAGAGAGAGAGAGACAGACAGACAGACAGACAGACAGATAGAGAAAGCGAAGAGAGAGAGAGAGAGAGAGAGAGAGAGAGAGAGAACGGACAGATAGAGAAAGCGAGAGAGAGAGAGAGAGACAGCGACAGACAGACAGACAGACAGACAGATAGAGAAAGAGAGAGAGAGGAGGAGAGAGAGAGAGACGGACAGATAGAGAAGCGAGAGAGAGAGAGACACAGCGACAGACAGACAGACAGACAGATAGAGAAAAGCCAGAGAGAGAGAGAGAGAGAGAGAGAGAGAGAGAGAGAGACGGACAGATAGAGAAAGCGAGAGAGAGAGAGAGACAGCGACAGACAGACAGACAGACAGACAGACAGATAGAGAAAGCCAGAGAGAGAGGGGAGAGAGAGAGAGAGACTGACAGATAGAGAGAAAGCAGAGAGAGAGAGAGAGAGAGAGAGCGACAGACAGACAGACAGACAGACAGATAGAGAAAGCCAGAGAGAGAGAGAGAGAGAGAGAGAGAGAGAGAGAGAGAGAGACGGACAGATAGAGAAAGCGAGAGAGAGAGAGAGAGACAGCGACAGACAGACAGACAGACAGACGACAGACAGATAGAAAGCGAGAGAGAGAGGAGAGAGAGAGAGACGGACAGATAGGAGAAGCGAGAGAGAGAGAGACACAGCGACAGACAGACAGACAGACAGATAGAGAAAGCAGAGAGAGAGAGAGAGAGAGAGAGAGAGAGAGAGAGAGAGAGAGAGAGAGAGAGACGACAGATAGAGAAAGCGAGAGAGAGAGAGAGAACAGCGACAGACAGACAGACAGACAGATAGAGAAAGCCAGAGAGAGAGAGAGAGAGAGAGAGAGAGAGAGAGAGAGAGAGAGAGAGAGAGAGAGACTTCGGAATGAAAATGACCATGTAGAGAAAATATGTATTGGGTTCAAATATAAATAAAACAAACATTTTAGAACGGTCGGTAACGGCGAATCAGTACAGCTTTTCGTATGTATATTTGTAAATATCCCCACACACACGTATAGACATACACAGTGTGTCAAAAAGCATCGGGATTTTTTATACTTTTCGACACACTTTGTATTCTGAAAAAAAAAATAACGTTCCATTCATTAATTCTTATCAGGATACAAGGTGTGTCAAAAATGTACCAATTTTAGAGTTGTATTTACCAAGATATAAATGAAGAATGAGTGGAACGTTGTTTTTTTTTAGAATACAAGGTGCGTCAAAAAGTATTAAAAAATCTCGATACTTTTTTGACACATCTTGTATGTATCGCATATACATAAACATATTAGTACAGCCGTACCTTGACTTACGAGTGACACAACTGATGAGTTTTTTCGAATTACGAGCTGTTAGTTGATATTTTGCTTTGAGTTGTGTCCTAGAATTTGAGGTACGAGCATGCTTCAAATTCACTTGGGTTAAAACATTTTAGTTTCCAAATTTATTACGACAGAGAAAAATATCTAGAAAGAAATAAACATTAAAATACATTACAGCTCAGAATTCAATATATTCTATTTTATTATGTTTTTATTCAATAGAATACAATTTTTTAAAATTATAAAACGTAACAAAAAAAATAGGGTATAATTTTTTGTGGGATGTCTGGAATGTATTAATGGCATTTCAGTTTATTCTAATGGGGTAAAATTGATTTGATATACGAGGAAACTGAGTTAGGAGTAGAATGAATTAAACTCATAAGTCAAGGTACCACTGTATATTCAAAACGATCAATGTGTAGGTGTTAATGAAAATGTCTCTTTCTTTTCTTTATTCCACCCTGTGGGTTACAATTAAATATAAATAACGAAGCCATTTTTCCGAAGAGAAAAAAAATGACATTTGTAAAAAAAGTCGAATAAAATGATCCCTAAGAAAATCGTATATATATATATATATATATATATATATATATATATAAATATTAAAATTCGAAGGAAATACAATGCGTATAAAAATAAAGACAAAAAGATGGGTTTTTTTTATGTCTTATCGATTTCGAAGCAAGAGCTTCATCATCAGAGTTTATTTTCTAAAATGACGTGCTTATGTTTTTATCTGTGTGGTTATAATTTCTCTTCTTATTTCCTTTTCCTCTCCTTTTTTTCCTCTCTTTCTTCTTCTCCTCCTTTATGAATGGAATGGGCGAATAACTGTAATTTCTTATTTCTCTCTTTTTTTCTCTTTTTTTAAAAAAGTTTGTGGGGAACGTACATATATATATATATATAGCAAATATCAATATATACGTATTTACGAAGTTGCCTATCTATACAAATTCACAAATATGTCCGTACGTATTATTTATATATATATATTATATATATATATATATATATATATATATATATATATAATATATTTGAAGGCAATTGACGATGCAGTATGTGTTGAAATTATATTTATTTACTTTTTTTTTAATTCTAAATATTTTCGGAATAAAATTCCATCATAAGAGTTATTAAAAGTACTAGGTGTTTTTTATAGTACTTATCCCACGGCGTACAATGCTTCAAACATACTATAAAAAAAACTTTATATATATATATATATATATATATATATATATATATATATATATATATATATATGTGTGTGTGTGTGTGTGTGTGTGTGTGTGTGTATGTGTGTGTGTGTCCGAGTACTGCTTCAACGTTTCTGTTGGTGTAGCTTTAGAATTTATCCAAGAGTGCTCATATATATATATATATATATTATATATAATATATATATGTGTGTGTGTGTGTGTGTGTGTGTGTGTGTGTCTATCTTTCTATGTCTGTGTCTGTGTCTGTGTGTCTGTATGTGTGTGTGTTAATATGCGAAACGTGCCTGTATACGTGCGTTTTATTTAGACATGGGCGTGGACTTATTGACAAACAAGTTAAAAACAAACTTTGCCTGAGACTATACACTATCAACCATTTATATAACTAACATTTATCTGATTTAAGATGGACGGTTCAACAGTTAGCTGTATTTTAACGTGACTATCGCGGGAAATGCTACTGGCCAATGTTAAAAAGGCTGCTCTTATACCAATATATATATATATATATATTATATATATATATATATATATATATATATATATAGTTTGCTATAAGAGTGCTCTTGAACTAAACCATGGTGCACCACACAAAGAAGAGCAAACTTCCCACTACGCCACAGAAGATAAACCAGCCACCACCATGATTCAGGCATTTGACCCTTCCCATGATGCAACACTCAAGAGCATATAAAGAAAAACAAGAATACAAATAAATCACTTGGTTTTAAAATTTTATAGGCGAGAAATTGCCTGTTAGCAAGTGCCAGTGATTTCATGTCTTCGCTACCCTAACTTATATAAATACAAATTTTTCACTTGGAGAAAAAAAAATCATAAAAAGTATGATAATCTATGTTTACTTAAAAGCTATTGCAATTAGTTCAATTAGTAAAAAGTATAATAATTTTGATTTAACCCCTCCCCCCCCTCTCTCTCTCTCTCTCTCTGTCTGTCTTTTTTCTTTCCTTCTTTTCATAATTTTTGATTGAAATAGATTAGCGCTATTACCCTATCTCTATCTTTCTCCTACTTTCTTTCTTTCTTTCTTTCTTTCTTTCTAATTATATGTTTTCTGTGTAGCATATCCTTGTTTTCCCTTTCTTTCTTTATAATAAAAACAAAAAGGGTCCATTATTTCGTTGAGGTAATGGCATTCATAAAAATTAAGAATTCTGCGGATAAGCAACATCAGATACTCAGGATTTGCATTTGTTGTATTTCACCTTGGACTATTTGGGCGGTCTGATTTTTAGCCAGAGGGTGTTGCAAGATGATAGCAAGCGTATTAATATATAAATAAATGAATTCCAAACAATGCAGTGTTTACATTTATGGAAAAGAATACTAAAAATTATTTTGCTTTTTTCAAAGATCTCCCCTGATTTATCAAATGGCATTTGTACAATAACTTCGTTTATTAAGTATTATTTGGATTATTCGGATTATTGTCCTCATCTTTATCATTATCTGTACAACGTTTCGGCCGATATGCCCTCCAGCCTTCTTCAGGTATTTCTTGTTGGACTCGGGAGCCTTCTCGAACTCGTGAACCTTCTTGTCGCAAACGGGAACCTTCTTGTCGTAATCGGGAGCCATCACGGAATTTGAACCAAACCCTTTATTCAATACACGGATGTATCCTGTTCTCATTCCGCTAACCATAGCTGGGGTACAGGTGCTAAGCTGTGTTAATTATTGTTCTATGTTACTGTCGCCCTTGACCAGGATTGAACCAGCAGAGATAACTGTCACTCAGAACTATCTTAACCAACGCCTTTATCCACTACGCTATGTGTGAATTTTGGGAACTTATAAACCTAATGTCTTGTTTTACCTAGAATATCTTCCTTTTTACTTATGTATGATTTTTTACCTTGACTTATATGTTTTTCCTCGAGTTCGAAAAGAAGGTTCCCGAGGTCGAGAAGGCTCCCGAGTCCGAAAGGAAATACCTGAAGAAGGCCGGAGGGCACATTGGCCGAAAAGTGTATGTACAGATAACAATAAAGATGAGGGCAATAGTCCGAATTATCCAAATAATACTGATTATCAAGCCGTATCTAAAAGATTCAGACAAATTCGTTTATTAATTTTTTAATCGATTGCTGTTTTGTAGTACGTTATATTTTATCTAATATCTGTAGTTTCTTTTGATTTTTTCTGATGGTATCGACCAAAAAAATCACCTCTAAGTTTTATTTGTTTTTTTGTTATAAAACCAACAAGTTACAGGGACGTAACGCAGCAATATCCGGCGCGAAAGGAATCCGAAAAGGAATACCTGAAGAAGGCCGGAGGGCACATCGGCCGAAAAGTGTATGTACAGATAACAATAAAGATGAGGGCAATAGTCTGAATTATCCAAATAATACTGATTATCAAGCATTATTTAAAAGATTCAGACAAATTCGTTTATTAATTTTAATCGATTTCTGTTTTGTAGTACGTTATATTCTGTCTAATATCTGTAGTTTTCTTTTGATTTTTCTGATGGTATCGACCAAAAAAAATCACCTCTAACTTCTATTTGTTTTTTGTTATGAAACCAACAAGCTACAGGGACGTAACGCAGCAATATCCGGCGCGAAAGGAATCCGAAAAGGAATACTTGAAGAAGGCCGGAGCGCACATCGGCCGAAAATTGTATGTACAGAATAACAATCGAAGATGAGGCAATAGTCCGAATTATCCCAAATAATACTGATTATTCAAGCCGTATCTAAAAGATTCAGACAAAATTCGGTTAATCTCTCTCT
>CM042137.1:66724092-66738058 GCA_023376005.1 Doryteuthis pealeii | reverse complement strand
GGTATCCAGGAGAACCACGGACATTGCAATTCCAAATGCGAATTTGTTCTACCGACTAAGCTAAAAAACCGATCCATTATTTTCGGTAATCTTATCGATATTGTAACCCAAAAATGTTTCGCAAATAGTTCTTGTTATTATTTTGTCATAAATTGTTTCTTTCATTTATTTCTTATGAGGAAATGATATTCAATGAAATATCTCGAGAGGGATGGATTCGGTCAGGTTACATGAGTAGCGCTTCTACGATTAAACTAGATTAAGGGATGATAAGATAAAGATGATGATGATGATGATGATGATGATGACAAAAATAAGTCAGTTTTTTGTTGTTTTTTTTGTAATCTTCTTAAAGAAGCTACGATTACTTTTTATGTATAGACAAAGAACCCCATACAACTTTATATAAGATCTTCCTTATATCTCATTGTCCATTTTTGTATTCTTTTCTGTTAAGTTGCCTCAGGCAATAAACATATTATTGTTATCTACTTCGGTCGTTGGAATTATTCTCACATTTATTCTGTACGGTATTTCACTCAACCACCAAACCAAACCAAACCCAAACCACCTTCAACTGTAGGGCAAAGTTGTTTTGTAGTTGAGTAGTTGCTTGTCCAACAATCCGCTGGTTTTGAAATTCAGAAGGTTCCCTTCTCTTAGACTGATGATGATGATGATAATGATGCGATTACTTTTTTTTATATATAGACCATACATTTATTTATATATACCTATACATTTCATTCATACAATCTATATAGATTTCTTGTATCTCATTGTCATTTTTGTATTCTTTTCTTTAAAAGATTTGCTCAGGCCAATAAACATATTATTGTTATTAACTTCGTCATGAATTGTTCTTAGCAATTATTCTGCTTGAGGAAAGACGATAACCAACCAGGCCAAACCATTGTTTTCTGCAAAAGCGATGTTTCTGCATAATACATTTTATTTAACATTTGTACACATCGGTGAGTTATCTGATACTTTGTATCTCGCCCACTAAAGGAACTAGAAGTGAAGTTGTCGTCAGATATCACTACGCTTAAGGGTTTTACGTACGCTCATCCAGTGCGCGTAGGGAAGTATGTTCCATGATACTGTTACAATAGCACTGGCATCTTTATCGACCATATCCCAAATCATCATCAACAACAACAACATCAACAAAAAGAAAATCAGAATTAATCATTTGTAACGTCTTTTTTTCCCAACTCACATATCAACTCCAAAAGGTTTTGTTTTGGCGGCTCCACTTGGGCGGGAAAAATGTCACGTTTTTCATCTTTCTTTGCTTTTTTTTTCTGCTTTCTTTTTTTGCTTTCTTTTCTTTTTCTTTCTTTTTTCTTTCCTTTTTCTTTTATTTGTTTTTTCTTTTATTACTTTTCTTTGCTTTTTTTTTTTCCAAAAATCTAAAATTCGAATCTAAACCTGGGAACAAAACATTCTTCCCATCAAAAAAAAAAAAAGAGATTTTTTTCTCTTTTTTTTCCTTTTCTTTTCTTTTCCTTTTCTTTTTTTTTCTGGTGGGGAGGTATGGTTTCTTCCCCAGTTTAGTTTCCGTCATTTCAAGGGACCAAGCTTTAATCACTAATTTGTTTGTCTACCAGGACATGTCCTCTCTTAAGTTCTTCCGATTTAATCTAACTCTTAGAGGGTCATGACCGCGAATAAAGAATTTTTCCTTGGACATGTACTAAGCTGTGACTGTATAGGAAAATTTCAGTTGGTTGTTCACCCAATTAATTTTCGGGTCTATTAAATCTTGCTCATATCTAAGTCCCCGGGATTATCGTGAAAATTACACACTAGCCACATTACCTTCTTATCCAGTAGGGTGACTTCCATAGGAAACCACAAGAACGGGAGTCACAGGCTTGGATTAAGAGAACAGGTTTATTAGTATAACAGGTTTTAAGATTTAGACAAGTTAATCATATCTGCTATTTATTTATTCTTCCGAGTAGTTTCAAATTCCTTAGAGATTGAACCACGCTGATATGGAAACATTAATCTTAATTCTTAAACAACTCCTTACCTGACCCTATACTCCTAAACTTACCCAAAACCTAACGCCTAAAACCGCACCTAGTTAAATTAAATGGGTTATTATAACAGTAAGAGTTGTTGGGTCATGATAACAGGGATATCTTTTTTGGGTGGGAATTCAAGACTCTCATAATGTGGTCGCATTCTTCAAGGTTACCGGCTCGCATTGTACTACTGGCAAGATGTTAAGATTCCCGCGCACGCTTCTCTAAATGATAGTGTTCCCCTTTCTAGTGTTTCCGGAGAAGATTTTCACGCCGGAGTCGCGGACAAGAAATACCATGGAAGAAGGGCGGGAAGAGCGGACTGTATTGTTCTATCGGCCGGAAACGGTTTTTTGTATACACCATAACAATGAAATGAGTGAGGTGGGTGTGACTGAATTTAGTTCCGGATTGATACGTGACGAGATAAACTTAACTAAGATATCAGGGGTTTGCCTTATGTTTGTTACTTGTTAGGGGAGGCAGCTAAAACAAGCTATGAATACACTCGCATTTAGTTCGGTAAACAGATGTTTGTTGGGAAAATAGGATAAGGACAGAGCTATGAAATGTTAGTAAAGGATTCGTAGAGGCGACTGAATTTTACTCGGATATCAACTCAGAAATTTGTGTTGAAGTAGTTTTCTGGACAAGTAAAAAAACAAAAAAATCTAACCTCAGTTAATATGTATGCAATTTAAAGATTGGTAGAAAATAGTCGGTGGGATAGACCCTCGCGCCTAACTTGTTCTGTGGCTGCTATATCGGACCGGGTAAGCGATTTCAGTATTACAACCATGGCTGTGCTCCAGGTGGCTCAGCTAATGGGCCAGATATGTACGACTAAATTAATAACAGGCAGTCTGCCGGGGGGCCGAGCGTTGTTTGCTCCACGGTCCGACATTCTCACTTTCTTTCTGTGTCTAGAATACTCATGGCTCTCTTTTTACCTTCAGTTGTTAACAACGGAGGGAGGTAGTAGTGTGAATATTATAGTGGATTTCACTATTCGCCTCAGCGTTGTCAAGATCTCATAATGGACTCCATGTAAAATTAAGAACAGGGATTCAGATCATCCGTACCCATTATAATGTCCGCGACTGAGGTGGAGGTCAAATGAAACATCGGAATTAATAAAAAAGATAATTTTAGAAATATAACCTGTCTTATTTATTAAAGGGTCAGTGTGGTGGAATCATTACAATTTATTTTATTAATTATAGTTCAAATATCTTAATTTACATTGGTTGGAAGATTGGATAGGTAATAGTCTAGAAAGAAAAATTTGTTTCATAGACATACTCTTTTAAAATCTAAAGTTAAACTATTAGAAGTATCGAAATTTCCCATTGACAGTTAAGGTGTATATGGCATGTGTGGTGCCTATGTTCTATTGGTGTAGTGACGCGCGATATTTAACTCACACAATGTCGGTTGAGGGTTCATTTTTAAGCTAGTTGGTCAAAAATGTTGTGGATATTTAGAGATTCTCTCGCTTCTCTTAATGATATAGTACGCGTTGATTTTGCCTATATGCGGCAAATAAGTCTGTTTTATAGATTTGGCCTCCGGGAGTCTTGTCACCCTTCTATTTCTAACAGGAAGGTTACTTTGTGTGGAAAAGTTGGCTTGTTATAAAATTTAAAATGGTTTCAGGTTGGTATTTTCCTTAAAGATGGTCTTCAGGGATATTTTGGCTGGATTTAAGGTATACATTATTGCGCGGGATTATGTTTCAAGTCCATGAGATTTAGTAAGGCTTAACAGTTGTTATATTTTAGTTCATTTTTATCTGTTAGTATCATTGAGGTATACGAGACACAGCTTTGATTCCGTTACGTTTTTAACATACAATTTCTCCAATGGTATCACTTTTTTGTTGGTGGTGTAGGCCTGGTCACCTTGAGAGAATTAAATGAATGTTCACCTCGGGTCACCGGCATCAACTCGGTCGAGATCAGTACGGGCTGAAAGTTTCGCAGACTTGGTTATGCTCGGCAATTGAAGATATATACGCCTTGTTCAGAATAGGTAACACTTCAATATTTATACTTACACACTTACGTTCATAGTCTAAAGAATGGGTCAGTCACGTGTAGGGTTGCGTCGGTTCATCTCTCTTGCAAATCTTATAAACATAGGGTAACAAGACTGGATTAGTTCTCGAGAACGGGATTGGGATTGCATGCTCACGAATATACTAGTCTCTTCGTTTTAGTGGAAGCATCCGCTGTGGTTTCGATATATAGACATGGATGTTAAATGTTCTAGAAAGGGATTCTTGTTTTCAGTTCAATCGATAATTTGACTCTCTTCCTCTGTTTATGATTTGGCTTAATGCGGTCATGATCGGACATTCGGCGGTTATCCAAAGACAGCCATTGTTTGGTCTCTTTTCGACAAGTTACATAAGTTCAGAAACTAATTTTGTATTAATGTTAGTATTTCAGAGCAGAAGGACGGCAACTTAATTTGATATAATTACTCAACCCCACCACCCCTAGGTTAATCGGCCTCTCGGAATATCCGGGGATGAGGGGGACTAGTGCTAAAATAATATGGTTGAGCACGGAAGTATTATTAACAGAAAAGAATTACGATGTTTTCATACTTCTCTTACATTTGTTGATTTTCACATCTATACTTTTATTTTTATAATTTTGTGTTTGTTCGGGAGAGTAAGAAATTTGATGTTCTCTATAAAACCCAATGACCAGACAATTGCAGATCACATAAAAAACAAACACCAAATACCCTTTTACTTATGTTATATACACCAACTCATTTAGGTTATTGTTTTTTTTATGGCCAAGAACGCAAGGCTAAAGAAATCTCTACAATAAAACACAAAGAGTACACGGACTTAGGACACTCGATTTAACACAAAACACAAAAACTGAATGTTCTTTACAATTCACAAAACAATTTTTATTTTATAGGAAACGACACAACTCAGCTAACATTAGGTTTCTAATTCAAATATGGACACAATGTACAATATTCTTAATTCATCTTCTCTCTTCTTCTCCTCTCCATCTCTCTCGCTATAATCACACATACCCTGCTCTACCACAACCATCACTGAGTCACACTAATACTACATACGTCACATATGTAGCACTACGCTGACATAAACATTAGACATACAGCTAACAACTCATAACTATAGGCACATACCAATATATATATATATTATAATACCATCAAACACATAAAACACGAAAAGAAAAAACACACACGCAGAAAAAAAATTCACACACGAATAACACACATGGTATCGTCATGCATAGGCACACAGGCAAACAAATGTAGGTACAAACAACAACCCACGACCAGGATTAGAAAAACTCATCACAATAACATATTAACAACTGAGAGAACACCTCAGGGACAAATATATTTTACTTAGGACAAGTTAGCATATTTAAGGATCAAGACCAAAATGCGGTAGTAAATTAAAATTCAAAACACACAAAAAAATACCCATTTTACTATATTTTGTTGTATTCACTGGAGGTACGTGGACATACTGTCTACTTTGATTTAACAACGGATTAGAAAGCGTTTTTGAAGGTTCTGGTCTCGTACATTTAGCTACGAGTAAGTGTTTATAAATCATATTTAAGACTCTTAAGCCCAAACAATTTAAGCACTGGAATAAATTTCTTAGCTCGGAGGCAAAACAGCGAAGAGGGAACTCACATATATAGTCTTTTTGATGATTTTTCACATCATGTTTGTTCGCACGTCGGTTCGAGGTTCCAATTTGTTCTTTCACCCGCTTCATATTTTCACTCATTTATCTTTAAATGTCGACAGGTTATTTTTTTGATAGAGATGAACAAATTAAATGATCATTAAGTGTAAGGGGAGGTTTGCCGTAGGTAGGATATAATTGTGATACATCCTGGTGACCTGGAGACCCAGACTGGGATGACACACACTGTACTTTACTGGTGTGGAGATGAATTGGGAACTGTAGGAGAATGAACTGTTTACGTCAAAGGTTAATTTAATTGAAAATCGTATTAAACTTGTTAGATTGGTGTTGAGGGTTGTGAACGTTGTAGTCGAGATGTGTGTTAGTAGATGTTGTAAACTGGTATCTTATGGCTAGACAATGTCTCGCCAATTTGAGGAAAGTTAAGGGTAAATAATTTTGTATTGATTACCCAACTCCTACAAACCTTGCACAATTATTAAACGGACAAAGCCCCCAACACCACATTTTTGCAGGGTTCAAATGAATAAAATAAAAAATTATTTAAGGGAATAACGACACTATAGTTATGTTACAACAAAATTTTACGCAAATATAATTTTCATTAATTTTCTTTTTTTTACAATACGGGTGGCTATTTTCTTTTAATTTAAAAGGGTACGTTAAAAAAAATTAAGGAATACGGTAAAAGGAATTCGTGTTTTGTTCTTTTCACCAGACAGACAAATATGGTGCATATCTGGGGCATTTCTATGTGGAGTGGGGGTTGTTGGGGACTAGCCTTGCGTACCTTTGCGTACCTTGGCGGGTTAAGGAGTGGAATGTGGTTGGGATCCAGGGACAGTTTATACACGGGCTGTCTGAAAACATCGGGAGGCAATTACTGAGTCTGCAAAACTTACGCCGATAACAATCTACTTCGGAGTTTTAAAGCAGCTCTGTTGCGAGTTTAGCTATATGGTCTAGGCATCCATGTAGTTGAGTGTAACTGAGTATATTGATACTGTATGATCCAGTATATAACAAGGAGGTTGCGTTTAATGTTGGCCTCAGTCAAGATCGTTAGGAATAACTTTTTATTTAGTGAAAATTGGGTAGGATCCTGCAATTCTTTTTTCTGACTTTACTGTGTATGGCCGTGTGGGAGAGTCAATAAGACATTTTGGTGCAACGACAGATACGCGGCTGACAGACAAAGTGCCCCACTTTTTTTGGGCCTATCTTGGGCTAGACGGGTGGTCGAGAGGCCCCCTCCGATCAATCGGCTGGTCACGTTAAGCCCCTAGCAACCTATAATTATTCTGAACGCCCTGATTGATCTTATGGCAAGCCCAACCCCCTTTTTTCATATGGGTGGCTAGAAGGCGTGGCTTGCGGGTGTGACAATGTTGGATGACGTTTTCTTTCTTGGCAGCAGATAAACAAAAATCTGTGAAATATTTACAATTATTAGCGACATCAGAAAAAAGTGAGAAAAACACGAAAGTTTTCAATCCAGCGTCTAAAAACATACTGTTTCCCCTCCCAAAACAACAAAAAAGAAGTTAATAATGATCAAGACCACTTTTCGGTTGCAGAGAGACAAAACTTTTGACTAAAAATCTATTTGACGCCTAGAATTTCCTTCAGTGATAGGCATGTTTCAACCACAGTAAAACAAATTGACAAAACATCCTTTCTATGCATTTACAAACCTCTATACATACAGAGTGGGTAATGCAATACTTATTGTAACAGACAGAACAGTCTTATATCTTGAGTGTTGATACCACAAAAGGGTGATTGATATCATATTCATTCCACATAGAAAAATACTTTTGGTTTTACAGTAAACAAATTGATAAAAGGACACGGCTTTTATCTATATACTACTTACAAACATTTATATAACGTCACACACACACACACACACACACACATCACACACACACGCACACATACAAAGCACAGGACAAAACACATTTCTGTGGATATGCAATACTTCTTGTAACAGCCAGAACAGGCCTTAATATTGAGTGTATGCATATGTGATATTCACAACAAATATGGCTGCCACCATAGAACTATGAATAAATGTGATAAGATTTTTGTATCCAAAAATGTAATAAGAACGAAATGGATATTGGTCTGGTGTAGCTGTAAATGAAAAGTGGGTATGCAATACTTATTGCAACAGCCAGAACAGCCTTATATATTGAGTGTATGCATATGTGACACCACAACATATGTGATTGCAATTCATTGCCATTAGAAAAATACTTTTGTTACAGTAAACAAATTGACAAAAGAGCACGGCTTTTCTATGTATTTACAAACATTTATACACCACACACTGAGGATATGCAATACTTATTGTAACAGCCAGAACAGCATTAATATTGAGTGGCATGTAAATGTAATATCACAATAAAGATGATTGCAGTCATAATTTATTGCTAAATTAGAATATATACTTTTGGTGTTACAGATTTTCAATGCGTAGAGTTTGGTAAAAAATAATACTTAATAATATCCATTTTGAATATACAGGGTGACTAATAAAACTGACACGTGGGGGGATGTTATTGAACTTTAGTCTTTGCTGGTCACCATCAAAGGTTTCAATTTATTAAAGGATGTTTTTCCGTTCAGTCGTTTATTCTAAACAAACAATAACAGACAGAATCTTTCTTTTTTTGTATATAGATAGTGTTTGTTTGGTTCATTTTAATGACATGTCAACTTTAACTGTTTAAACTTCATATTTTTGCATTTTTTTTTGTGTAGGTCATTTTTTTCTTCAAGAGTTTTTTGTTGCGGTCGTTGTAGCCAACATACAGATAGGGTACAATACAAGAATCTTTATATATATATATAATATATATATTATTGTATATATATATATTAATATATATATATATATATATATAGTAGTTTATAGCGGCTTCACGTCTCTATTAGAACGCTAAAAAATTACTAGGCTTTTTAAAAATCTCAACCTATTTCAGCCGCCTTTCATCCCATTATGCTCCCTTGGTCCACTCTGACCTGGAGTGGTAGTACCTGTTAGGGTCCCATCTATGGGTTAAATAGAAAATGTAGTTATAAAAAAATTGTATTATCCATTAAGAATTGATTTATTTCAAAACTTTATCGGCATTAAATGACCCACTGAGGTTGATATGCCGTAAAACAAAAAACAAAAAAAACAAACAAACCAAACAATGTGCCCAACAAACACAGACGTGCTGGAACGCGCAAACATGAACAGCGTGTTCGCCATCATCTACAGGAGACGCCTGCACTGGCTTTCGCATGTCAGGACATCCACAGGCCGTATCCCCAAAGACCTAATATATGGCGAATTAGTAGAAGGCACCCGACCGGTAGGGAGACTATGCCTACGCCTTAAAGACATCTGCAAGAAAGACATGAAGACATGCCACATCAACACCAACACATGGGAGGTTGGTGCAGAAAACCGAGCGGTCTGGAGCTCCTTGTCAAACAAGGGTCGAAAAGGAGGGAAAAAGAGAGGATTTTATTTTCCCAGTACCCCACTCGTACCGGGTCAGGCACGAAGGCCCTATTTATGTGGGACCACCCACAAGCCGAGACTCATGGGTGGCGGGTGGAAAAATTGCGTCGATCCCGTCGGCATTCCTCCTCAAGGGGGGCGCCTCAGGCGCTGGGCAATAAACCCAGCCCTGCTCCTTTAAGTCAAGGGGGCAGGTAGTGCCTGGAGGGATGGCCCTCTGGGATCGACGCTATTAATTTACCATCTCACCGGTCCAGTGGCCGAAGCTCACTGGATCGCCGCCTGAGCGGGTCGTAGGCTTAGGAGGGAAAAAGAGAGGAAAGAAGCTGCCACAGAAAAGAGAACCAGAAGGAAAGAGAGACAACAGCAACTCCAGCAAGCATCACTGTTTGTTTGCAGTCACTGCACCAGAGATTGCCATTCAAAGATTGGCCTGTTCAGCCACTCGCACAGATGCAGTTTAAAAATTGACACTACGCCATCGTCTTTAGCAGACGGAAGTATGCCAACAACTGAAGCATGTGTGAGAGAGAGAGAGTCAAATGAGACATTTGGTACAGCGACAGGTTCCAATGAAATAGGGAGGTTTCATCTTGTGGTGGAGAAACCTTTTTCTTGACGTTTTCTAGAGGCTTATTTTACCAAAGAATTGACAGCATATGCGTATTTCACATTGTCGCGTCACTTCAATATCAAGAATTTAACACAACAAAACAAGCTACAAATATGTGCGCTGTAGCGTGTTTTTTTAATGTTAGTTATCCTCTTTATAAAAAAAAAAAAAAAAAAAACAATAAAAAAAAAATAACAATAAAGAAAAAAGAAAGAAAAAAGAAATGACTGTAAAGGCCACAGGATGAATTCATGAAAATTCTATTTTCTTTTACGCAGAATCACACACAAAATTAAAATGTCCCTCGGGTCAGTTTTCAAAAATACTTTATAAACAGTAACATATGCGTCTGTTGTTAACAAAGGATTTGGGTGTGGTCCCTGTGAATGGCGCAATATTTTTAATACTTCCCAAGTTGGTCAATGATCTTGCATACGAAAACAAAGAAAATTAATGTCTTTAATTGTATGTATCAGTTGTGACATTATTGAGAACAGGTGTTTAGGATTCAAAAGCTGAAATCTCATCTTATCATTTTCAACTCGTTCGGACAGATCGTAAATTTAAAATTTACTGACTTTTTTTTATTCATTCATTGTTTTTAGTTTTTATACTTTCGGTTATACATTTACTAACTCGCTTGTGTATTCACTTATATATATTTACCAACCTCTCCGCACGAGCAGGATGCGACACAAGGTCAATTTCTTAAGCGGAGTTTAACGGGTTTGAATTCAGAGTTTTCCTTCTCCTAGACTGATAACCTAGCCATGGTTTAAGAGCCCAGTCTAACCTGCTATTTACCCATAGCTGGAGGGAGAATTGGATTCATACCTTTCCCAAGGGTATTAGCGCCATGTGAAATGCAAACAGCTTCGTCCAGGAGTTGAACTCGTGTCGACGAATCCATTTCCTACGACTCTAACCCTTACACCACGCGCCTCAAATGTGTATTTACGTATAACTAACAGGACCTAACATTAACATTAGTATGATAATCTAATTATTACAACATTTGATATCTTAGGAATCGCATGGTTCCTGGTTCGATACCGGCCCTCGCCAACTCAGCGTATGAGTAGCACAGGGATCTGTGTGGTGAAGTAAGGAGCTGATGGTAGGTGTAGCGCCCCCACTTCAGACGCAAAACAATCTCTCTGGTCTAGCGCTAGTGAAAAGGGGATAGACTCTCTTACTGTCTGGCTGATACTGACATTAGACCACCCAGATTACTTTACTTTTTTTTTTACTTACTTAAGAAGTATTGCTAAATAGTTAAATTTGTAAAAAGTATAAAGTAAAGTCGGTTCAGCCAGAACACGAGGGAGTCTATCCCTTTTTCACTAGCGCTAGACGAAGGAGATCGTTTTTGCGTCTGAGGCGGGACACCTAACCTACCATCAGTTCCTCACTTTACCGTACAGATCCCTGTGTTTCTCATACGCTGAGTTGGCGAAGGCCGGTATCGAACCCGGAACCTTGTGGTTCTTAATCTTGATTTAACTCTCTCTCACTCTTTTTTCTTTCTTTCTTTCTTTCCTTCTTTTTATCTTTTCATTATGTTCGATTGAAAGAGATTAATCTTTTTGCTTCCGCGCGCTCACCTCCTCCTCTATATTTCGCCTACTTTCTTTCTTTCTTATTATATTTTTCTGAGTAGCAAGTTGTTTTCTTCCATTTCTTTCTTTATAATAAAAACAGAATGGTCCATTATTTAGCTGAGGTAACGACACTCATAAGAAATAAGAATTCGGCGGATAATCAAAACTAGATAATCAGAATTTACATTTTTTGCGTTTCATCTTGAATGATTTGAGCGGTCTAATTTTTAACCAGTGGTTGTTGCAAGATAATAACGGTCGTACTACTAAGGAACACGTGTATAAATATATAGATGATGTAAGGTGCGCTTAGAGTAACGGTTATTGAAGTATCAAATGGAATCAGTGACCTGAGTTCAAATCCTGGATGAGACTGTTTCATTTCGTTCCAATGTTTTTTTACCAAAGGTATGAATCTATCGCCCCCACCCAGCTATATGTATTTATCCAAACCCCTCTGCACGACCAGGATGTGACACAAGGTTAATTTTTAAGCGGGGTTTAACAATTTTGAGTTTCCATTCTCCTACACCGGTTGTCATACGAAGGTTAAATAGCCCAGTCCGTCATACAATTTTACCCATAGCTTGAGGGAGAATAGTTGGATTTATACCTTTCCCAATGGCACTAGCGCTATGTGAAATGTTAATAGCCACGTCCAGGATTTGAACTTGGTTCTCCGTATCCATTTCCTACGATGATAACCATTACTCCGCAGACATCTCAAGCTACATGTAAATAGTAGAGGAAACTGGTTCCTTTAGTCTTTGTTTGGCAACCGGTCTAGGAGAAAGATAACTCTGAATTCCTACCATCTTTACTCCGCTTAAAAACTGGCCTTTTGATACATCCTGCCCATCACATAGAGATTTGTATGTATATATATATATATATATGATTATTTATATAAACTAATGCCCTGACGATGGTTTCCTACACAAACCGATATTCTATAATGTCGGCTCCTACATTAAAATATCATCCATCTGTACAACTTGTTTTTTCAATTCTTAATATACTTACATACCGTATGATTAATTTCCATTTTCCTGATATATATATATATATGTTATATATATATATATATATATATATATATATATATATATATATATATATATAATGAATTGCCAATGTTGCTTAGAGTCACCTTGGTGTCAAAAAACAAACAAAAAATTGTTTAGTTAAACATAAAACAGTTTTAATGATGGTAGAGAGATATACACCTTCATAATGGTTCAGATAAAAACCGAAAGTACTTGGTCTGCAAATAATGGATCTTTCGGATAAATCATTAATGTTTTTCAAGATTGTAACATCATAAGAATTATCAGGAACCTTATATATATATATATATATATATATATATATATATATATACAAGGTGTGTCATAAAAGTATCGAATTAAAGCTGTATTTACCAAGATAGAAATGAACAATGAATGGAACGTTCATTTTTTTCAATGTAGAAGGTGTGGCAAAAAGTACAAAAAATCTCGATACTTTTGACACACCTTGTGTGTATATATATATATATATATATATATATATATATATATATATATTTGGAGGATATGTGCTTAATTGAAGTCATACCTAATTTTGAAAATTAATTAGTTAATAATTAATGAATTTTAGGCGGGCATATATGTTCAAATGTAAGGCTAAACGAATCGAGAAAATGTCAATCCCTGAATGTACATTTCGACCTATTAGGTCTCATCAGCAAGGTTATAGATATGGGAGACTGCACTTGAACATATATGCCCGCCTAAAATTCATTAATTATTAACTAATTAATTTTCAAAAATTAGGTATGACTTCAATTAAGCACATATCCTCCAAAAATTGTCGGCTAAATCAAATAAATACTGTATATTTACGTACTCTCATATATATATATATATATATATATATATATATATATATATATGAAAATTTTGGTGCTGGTATCGGATTATCAGAGCGGTTTTCCAGTTGAGACAAATCCAAGGACATGCAGGGATTTGGGGAGAATAGATTATTATCCAAGATGCGTAATTCAATCTACTGATTCGTGTGACACGCCTTTTTCTTTATTTTGTGTCTCCATTTTTCATGTTGTTTCTTTATGCCTATCCTTTCTGCTCTCCTTTCTTTCCTGCTTGAATCTAAAAAAGATGTCGGCGTGATAAAAGACGCGCATTTGTTGAAAGCGTTCTGCACTCTAATTTTCAGAGTCCAGTATTTTCCAGCCTTCAGCTTTTATTACAACTCGCATAAATCCCGTCAAAATTTCAGAATTATTTATATTCTTATTCTTTAGATTTATCGAACTGTTGTCCTCATTTTTATTGTTACGAATTGTGTCTGAAAATTAATGAGACAGTTGTCACAAACAATTCATTTAAAGTCCAAACAACAATCTAAATGTTTTCTCCTACAAAGTAATCCCCCCTTGAATATAATGCACTTTCCCATCATTCTTTGTCACGCTTC
>CM042137.1:66689092-66719092 GCA_023376005.1 Doryteuthis pealeii | reverse complement strand
TTTCGTTGAATTGAACAGACAATTCCTGTCTGACAAGTCTTTCGTTGATCCTTTCTAATCTTCGGCCATCCTTCTGGTGTCAGGGTGGAACTGGTATACCAGTCCACCGAATGTTTTGTCACTAGCGCTTTCGGCAATACACTTTGCCATCCTCAGGTGGAAAACGTGGAATAGTTCCATGTCTCGTTTTTAAACGAGAACGAGTAGAAGCAAGGAATTAGTGGGAGGTAATATCAATTGGTAGTGGAGTTTTGGAATGGTAGTAGTTTGAACAAAGCAGTGGTGATTTTTTGGGAGGGGGTGGGCACAAGTTGTAATAAGGTGGGGGGGATAATGGAAGTAATGTAGGCGGAAAATTATAAGCATTTACTTCAAAGTTTATTTTGTTTAGGGTAGGTTTTTTTTTTTTATATATAAAGCTTCAATTATTTGAAGTTTTTGTTTTTTTTTTCTCTATATAGTGTGTGTGTATTTTCAGTTAGGATTTTGCGGTAGGTAGAGGGGGGCATGAATGTGTTTTAAGATGTTGATTAATAGAGCTGGAATCTTAAGTGTATATGTATATATACATATATATATATATATATATATATATATATATATATATATATAGCAAATATCAATATATACGTATTTACGAAGTTGCCTATCTATACAAATTCACATATATGTCCGTACGTATTATATATTATATAATATATATTATATATATATATATATATATATATATATAATATATAATATTTTTTGAAGGCAATTGACGATGCAATATGTGTTGAAAATTATATTTATTTACTTTTTTTTTAATTCTAAATATTTTCGGAATACAATTTCATCATAAGAGTTATTAAAAGTACTAGGTGTTTTTTATAGTACTTATCCCACGGTGTACAATGCTTCAAACATACTATAAAAAAAAAAACTTATATATATATATATATATATATATATATATATATATATATATGTATGTGTGTGTGCGCGTGTGTTGTGTATGTGTCTATTTTTCTGTGTCTGTGTCTGTGTCTGTGTGTCTGTATGTGTGTGTGTGTTAATATGTGAACGTGCCTGTATACGTGCGTTTTATTTAGACATGGGCGTGACTTATTGACAAACAAGTTAAAAACAAACTTTGCCTGAGACTATACACTATCAACCATTTATATAACTAACATTTATCTGATTTAAGATGGACGGTGTCAACAGTTAGCTGTATTTTAACGTGACTATCGCTGGAAATGCTACTGGCCAATGTTAAAAGCCTCTTATACCAATATATATATATATATATATATATATATATATATATATATATATATATATATATATATAGTTTGCTATAAGAGTGCTCTTGAACTAAACTATGGTGCACCACACAAAGAAGAGCAAACTTCCCACTACGCCACACAGGATAAATCAGTCACCACCATGATTCAGGCATTTGACCCTTCCCATGATGCAACACACAAGAGCATATAAAGACAAACACGAATACAAATAAATCACTTGGTTTTAAAATTTCATAGGTGAGAAATTGCCTGTTAGCAAGTGCCAGTGATTTCATGTCTTCGCTACCCTAACTTATATAAATACAAACTTTCGCCTGGAGAAAAAAAAATCATAAAAAGTATGATAATCTATGTTTACTTAAAAGCTATTGCAAATAGTTCGATTAGTAAAAAGTATAATAATTTTGATTTAACCCCTCCCCCCCCTCTCTCTCTCTCTCTCTCTCTCTCTCTCTCTCTCTCTCTCTCTCTCCCTCTCTCTCTCTCTTTTTTCTTCCTTTTCTTTTCATTATTTTTGATTAAATAGATTAGCGCTATCACCCTATCTCTATCTTTCTCCTACTTTCTTTTTTTCTTTCTTTCTTTTTTTTAATATTATTTTTTCTGTGAAGCATATCCTTGTTTTCCCTTTCTTTCTTTATAATAAAAACAAAAAGGGTCCATTATTTCGTTGATGAAATGGCATTCATAAAAAATAAGAATTCTGCGGATAAGCAACATCAGATATTCAGGATTTACATTTTTTTGTATTTCATCTTGGACTATTTGGGCGGTCTGATTTTTAGCCAGAGGGTGTTGCAAGATGATAGCAAGCGTATTAATATATAAATAAATGAATTCCAAACAATGCAGTGTTTACATTTATGGAAAAGAATACTAAAAATTATTTTGCTTTTTTCAAAGATCTCCCCTGATTTATCAAATGGCATTTGTACAATAACTTCGTTTATTAAGTATTATTTGGGTTATTCGGATTATTGTCCTCATCTTTATCATTATCTGTACAACGTTTCGGCCTATGTGCCCTCCGGCTTTCTTCAGGTATTTCTTGTCGGACTCGGGAGCATTCTCGAACTCGGGAACCTTCTTGTCGCAATCGGGAACCTTCTTGTCGTAATCGGGAGCCATCACGGAACTTTGAACCAAACCCTTTATTCAATCCACGGAGGTATCCTGTTCTCATTCCGCTAACCATAGCTGGGGTACAGGTGCTAAGCTGTGTTAATTATTGTTCTATGTTACTGTCGCCCTTGACCAGGATTGAACCAGCAGAGATAACTGTCACTCAGAACTATCTTAACCAACGCCTTTATCCACTACGCTATGTGTGAATTTTGGGAACTTATAAACCTAATGTCTTGTTTTACCTAGAATATCTACCTTTTTACTTATGTATGATTTTTTTTACCTTGACTTATATGTTTTTCCTCGTTCGAAAAGAAGGTTCCCGAGGTCGAGAGGGCTCCTGAGTCCGAAAAGAAATACCTGAAGAAGGCCGGAGGGCACATCGGCCGAAAAGTGTATGTACAGATAACAATAAAGATGAGGGCAATAGTCTGAATTATCCAAATAATACTGATTATCAAGCCTTATCTAAAAGATTCAGACAAATTCGTTTATTAATTTTAATCGATTTCTGTTTTGTAGTACGTTATATTCTGTCTAATATCTGTAGTTTCTTTTGATTTTTTCTGATGGTATCGACCAAAAAAATCACCTCTAACTTCTATTTTTTTTTTGTTATGAAACCAACAAGTTACAGGGACGTAACGCAGCAATATCCGGCGCGAAAGGAATCCGAAAAGGAATACTGAAGAAGGCCGGAGGGCACATCGGCCGAAAAGTGTATGTACAGATAACAATGAAGATGAGGGCAATAGTCCGAATTATCCAAATAATACTGATTATCAAGCCGTATCTAAAAGATTCAGACAAATTCGTTTATTAATTTTTTAATCGATTGCTGTTTTGTAGTACGTTATATTTTGTCTAATATCTGTAGTTTCTTTTGATTTTTTCTGATTGTATCGACCAAAAAAATCACCTCTAAGTTCTATTTGTTTTTTGTTATGAAACCAACAAGCTACAGGGACGTAACGCAGCAATATCCGGCGTGAAAGGAGATAAGGGAGTTTGGTGTCTTATCAGACTTTGCAAAAAAAAATGATTTATTCTTTTGTTTTTCTGTGCCAGGTTCATGTCTCCCTTTTAATAACCGTCATTTTTCATAACTCGCCTGTCGACAAGGCTTCCTTTTTTTTTTTTTGCTTTTCTTTTCTTTTTTTCTTTCCTTCGATATTCATTCACTTTTCTTCACTTCTCGTTCTCCTCGTTCTCCTTCTCCACGTCGTCCTCCTCTTTCCGTTTGCTGTCCGCATATAAAAGATGTTTCCAGGAAACACGTGCCGCGCTTTACGATGCAGCTCTGGCAGTTATTTACGACGAGACCCTTGCGGAGTGTCTGTGTGTGCGCATGCGTTGTGTCAGAGAAATCGTAACTGAAAGTCGATAAATAACTGGTGGAAGTCACTTAACAATGTTAAGCGATTTTCAAAAACTGCGCCTCCATAGGCTGAACACTCGCTTCACGGCCATTTCTGTTTGTGTACAGCTTGTCTTTGTCTTTCTCTATCAATCTCTTTTTCTTTGCCTTTTCTCTTTCTTTCTTTCTTTCTTTCTTTCTTTCTTTCTTTCTTCCCCCTCCTCCTCAATATACCATTGTTTCTGTTTTCCTTTTTCTATTTTACCCCTCCCCCTCCCTCTCTCTTCTTCCCCCTCTCTTTATTACACGCTTCACTTTTCACAGATCTATTCATATAACCCCATCCTCACTCTATCATCTTTTTTATTACTTTGCATACGATGTTCGACTGAAAAGTTCATAGGCTAACAAAGATATTCTCATTGAATGTGACAAAATGAGTGCGGTCCACGCACTTCTTTCATCGGTGTTACAGTCTTAGATCCCATTGGTAAAAAAAAATCAACAGCAGATATGACGTCATCATATGAAATTTTCACCCCACCCCGTACTGTCATATTTTTAGATAACAGTAACTAAATAACATTTACATATATTTACCGTAGGTTGAATAATACTTTGTATTTGTATTACAAAGAAATTTCACATTACAAAGTCACCTGAAAAGTTCATAGGCTGACCAAGATACTCACGTGGAATGTGACCAAATGAAGGTTTATTTTTTCAACGTGTATAATTTCATATAGAAATCAATTAAAATAAGATTAAGTGTAACTTATTTTTTTATGCGTTCTAAGTTTCGTTATTTTTTCTAATTGAATATAAAATTTGATAACATTAAAACTTGAATTTTTTGTCAGTTTAACAATCTTATAAGAGAAGAAGAATACTGTTGTGTAATAAGCAAATTCATTTAATTTTGTAAAGATGAGGAATTTTGAACAAACCGGATCAAAGTCACGTGACCTTGGGCCCGTCCTTTTCTAAACAATAGCCGATGAAGTCCATCTTGAAATAATCATGTCAGTGCAACCCAAGTAGCAGATATGTTAACATAATTTGCGGAATCCGGGAGACCCGGTGCCGATTATGAACAACGCCCTTTCGCGTATCTCTTTTGTAAAAATCACAGATTTCTGTTTTGCTAAGAAAACCAGTTCCAGAAATGAGCAAGAACACCCGCAGACTTGAAAATGCCACTAAACTAAGTGTGGAACCCAGTTGCCCTCGGTCGCTCGCTGTCTCTCCACATGACATGGCGTCGTTGTGAAAAGCGGTTTCGCTCCAGTTGATGGAACTGATATAAAATCGTTTTAAAGACATCTCTTGAGTTTTTGGACAGAAAAAAAGGGTAAATTACTTTTCGTTTTATGCACTTACGTGTATAGGCTCGGATATAATTGTCTAAATGGAACAATTACAAAAGAAATATCCAGTCAAATATATCAAGAAAGAATAAGTTGTATAAGTTTATTTAATAAAAAATGAAAGAAAAAAATGAAAGAAAAATATTGTTTTCTTTGGCCTTGTACCAGAACTGGTGTTTAACTCGTTTCGAACTTTAAACCGCTCACAGCGACTTTTTACCACTGCGATCCTTCCGTAAACCGTATATATATATATATATATATATATGTGTGTGTGTGTGTGTATATATATGTGTGTGTGTATATATTATATATATATATATGTATAATATATATATCATGGCATATCAACAATATATATATATATATATATATATATATATATAAGATTTGGTATTAAATAACTCGCAAGGGTTGATATGCCATGAGTTATTAATAATATATATATATAATATATATATATATATATATATATATATATATATAAAGATTTGGTATTAAATAAATCGCAAGGGTTGATATGCCATGAAACCGTATATATATATATATATATATATATATATATATATATATATATATATATATATATATATACGGTTTACGGAAGTTATTTAATACCAAATCTTTATATATATATATATATATATATATATATATATATATTATATATGATTTGGTATTAAATAACTCGCAAGGGTTGATATGCCATGAAACTAAACAACCTACCAAAATATCATGACCCTCTACCAAACTTGATAGATTGCTAAAAATGGACAAATTTTTTTTAAATTAGAATTAATTTTTGTTTTCCAAAATATCTAAGAATTGTGAACAATAGAAATATTTCCATTTGGTTTCAGATGCTTTTAATGCTGTTGTCCATTCGGATTACCAAATCGATAAAATAACACAATAAAAAGATATTCTAATTCGGAAATATATTCTGTCCTTCAATTTCATATTTTCCTCAAGTGTTATCTCGTATTCATCGCATGCTAAAATCAAACAATTCCCTCTTAAACCGGTTAAGTTATCAATTGAATATTTGATTTGGATACAACACAAAACAATTCAAAACAACCCTAGAAATAATCTTTACTCGAATGATAAAATCCCGAAGGAATAGGGTTGTTTTTTTTACTTCTTAAAACGACAATCAGTTCATGCGTGCATTACGCTAATAAAAGAAGACACATTCAAAGAATCTGCCGATGGATTTAATGCCAGGAATTCTTCGAGATCGTGTCTATTGTAAAATTCTATTCAGACAGATTATCTATATCTATTATATAGATGATGTGTTGAATAGAACTTCAATCATCATCCCTACTAGTCGTACGTTATGCTCATCCACATATCCTCCCCGCAGCCAGGTGGGATATTCTTCCAGCCTCCCCCATCAATTAATTGGAATATTCTTCTACATCAGGGATCACCAAACTTTTTTCACGGTGGGCCGGATAATTGAAAAAAAAATTTAAAAAAAACAAACAAAAAAACAACGAGCGCAGGCCACATTATTATGTTCAATACTTACTAGCCAGAACGAAAGCTCTGAGGAAAATATGTAAAAAAAAATATTATCTTTCCGTGTTATATTTATTGATGAGTGGCGTAATATGCACAAAAACAAATTTAACCAACATTTATTTTCAAAACATTATCAAAGAACGCAACATTAGCAGAAAGGCGGACCTGACAAAATGCCTTCGCGAGCCGGATCCGTAGTTTGGTGACCCCTGTTCTACATAGATATTGCTTCTTCAGATCAAATATTGAAAGATCTGATGAGCTCCAAAGATCCGATGAGCTCTGAAGTTTTGATAAACTCCAGAAACGTGCTATGAAAGACTGAAAAAGAAAAGGAAAAGGTAAAAGAAAAAGAAACTTCAAAGATTCCTCGGTACCAGCAATACCGTTATCAACAAAAAAGAATATTCAATTATATATTAAACTTGTAGTTTCGCTAGAATCAAATGTCTACATTTATTCATACTTTATATTTGTTGTATTATTCATAAAGCTTAACTTCATTTGGCACACGATCATAATATTAAGGTATCCATTGAGGATCGAACTCTGACCAGTATCAACAGTGTACCACATTTAATAGGAAGCGCGGTGATGTACTAGTTATAGTTGTAGAAAATGGACTCGTCGACCCGAGTTCAATTCCTGGACAAAGCTACAGTTAACGTAGCGCTAATACCCTTCGGAAAGGTATGAATCCAACTATTCTCCCTCCAGCTATGGTTAAATAGTAGGGCAGACTAGGCTCTAACCTTGGTTAGGCAACAAGTCTAGGAGAAGGAAAACTCTGAATTCAAACCTCTTAAAAATCTCCGCTTGGGGTGGTCACTACTAGAATAGGCCCAGGCCTATTTAGTGATCTATTTCAATTTTTTGAAAAAAAATCTAAGCTCAGCTCACCGATTTCATTTTCTTTACCAATAAACCATTCCACAACCTCAAAGAACTGATGAAGTAGAGATAAAAAAACATATTTGAATTGTTATACGAGACTTTTTTTAGTAATACATTACGTTAAACTAAATATAATCTTTGTTTAATCATTCACATTAATCTTATCATTATAATTGCATTTATTTAATTTAAAGACAAAAGATAAGGAAAACAGTATATAATTACTTAAAACAATTTTCTAATTTTACAAATTGTAATCATTTGGAGATATTTGTTTTTAATATACGCTAAATGTGAGTGAAAATAACAAAGGCAGTGTCATTTCATACGAATGATTTATTCTTTAACTCACAAAAATCTAGATACACCCAAAATTAAATAAGATATGAGAGGAAGTTCCTGGTATCAAGTTTGTTATAATTGTATTTATATATGTGCCACGAATGTGAGTGGTATGTTTTCAATTTGGGATGTCATATGAATTCTTGGACAAGTCTCTTCATATTTCGTCTGAAAAAGAATTTGGAGCATTGAAATAGGCAGGTTTAGTTCAGTCGGTAGTGTCCGCCTAGGAACCACAAAGTTCCGTTCGATACCGGCCCTCGCCAACTCAGTGTATGAGTAGCAAGGGATCTGTGCAGTAAAGTGAGGAGCTGATGGTAAGTGTGGCGCTTCACCTCAGACGCTAAAACAATCCCTTAGTCTAGCTCTAGTGAAAAGGGGATAGATTCCATCGCTGTCTTGCTGATACCAATATTAAGCCGCCCAGCGGACTTTACTTATACCCAAAGAAAACGGTCATTTTGGTAGATTTGTGTTGAAAGGAGGTCATATATATTTAACAACCCCTTGCGCACGAGCAGGAAGCGACACATGGTCAATTTTTAAGCGGAGTTGTACAGGTTTATTATAAACTTATTGTCAGATAAATCGCTTTGTAAATGACATCCAAATGAATATACGTTATGAATAGCGTTCTCGCTTTAGTTGACCGCGTGTCCTCTTCGTGTGTGTGTGTGTGTGTGTGTGTGTGTGTGTGTGCATGATATTAAAATAACACGCGGAAACCAAAAAAAAACAACAAACAAACGAAATTGAAAATCTAGACATATATAAAGGACAGTTGTGTATATGTATGTATGTATGAGAAGAAAATATTTAAAAAATATAACAAACACAGCATGTTATGATTAGGGGAAACAATTTTATGTGTCAATACTTAAGCATTTCGGTATATTGTACCATCTTCAGGACACTGTTAAGTAATGTTTATGTGGGGGACAAAATGAAAGATGTTAAGTGTATAGTGAATGTGTGAATATGATGTTATTAACCGTTAATTTTTATATGCACGTTTGTTTACGAAAGCCAATGACGTGACCAATGCATGTGCAAAAATGGAAGGTGACGATCATATGATGACGCATGCATTAACGTGAATAGGCGGAGAACGAAAAGTTAACAAAAGTATGTATGTATGTATGTCCCGATGAAACTTTGAAAATAAAACAATTAATGACAAAATAAATATATACTACACATTAAATATCACCGGTTCTTGCTTTTTGTGCAAAAATTATGAAAATTTGAATTATATTCAAATATATCTAAACATTAAAATATACATAGAAATAGTATTGAAATTCTACTTAAAAATGTCTAGCATTTGTGAATCTCAAAAGTAAACAAATCAATACACCAGGTATTTTTTACCCCTATCCGCTTCTAGTATATAATAAATGACAAATAAAGAAAAAAGAAGGAAATATGTAATTATATAAAATAATCAAAGAGAATAAAGAAAGAAATAATAAATTATATTGAAAGATTAAAGTATCGACACAATGTGCTGTTCTTGCCGTGTCATAATAAAATATATACAAAAATTAATCATTACAATATAAATGGTATTCTGTATCATATCTTGCTTCATCGCTGAGAATATTTCCCACAGTAGACAGTAACGTATTTTAAGATAATGTTAATTATGAAGACTCTAAATTGCTCGCTGTCTAGAATGACATGTTATTATCTTATCTCTTTTTTATATTGTATTACAAACACACACACACACACACACACACACACACACACACATACACACACACACACACACACACACACATATATATATATATATATATATATATATATATATATATATATATATACATACATGTATATATATATATACTTATTAATGAGAACTTATTCACGATATAAAACTTGCTGGTCTATGACCCACAATGTCACATTGTAATAAACACTTGTTATCGCAGTTAAAGAATAAAAGAAATAAAGAAATAATTAATTCCCGCCCATCCCACCTTAATGAACTCTTCCTGGATCAACTTGCAGAGAAACAACAGGAGTTAGTTTTGTGTTACTGCAGAAAGTAACTAAATTCCTATTAAAATAAGCAAAGCTAATGTTTTCGCTATGACCTAAAAGTCAGAGCTTTCTTTCTCTTAGGTGAGTTCAAGTCTTTTCTCATGTAGCTGAGATCATGCATAGTTCCGGCTGGCGCCAGTAAATATCTACCCCCACTCTTTCTCATATATTATATATATTATATATATATATATATATATATATATATATAATATAAAGTGTGTCAAAATGTATCGTATCTTTAGGCGTAATACAGATTCTCAAAGATACGTGGTTCAAAGTTAACTGACCTGAAAAATATAAAAGTTTTTTTTAATAAAATAACTGGTGCATTATATATTTTATTCATTAATATATCAACTCTGAAAATTTCATTAAATTCGGTTAATTCCCTGATTTGTTTTTTCTTTCGGTGGGGTGACATACGATGGTGGAATTTAGGTCCGTTAAATTCGATTTAACCGAAAAACGGTTTCCCTGGCGACATATTTTACACCAGTACTACATTTGAGCACTGGTAAAATCCAGGATCTCGAATACTGATTTTCAACAGCCATGTCGGCTGGGGCTTTAGAATACACCTCTGCAGAGGGATAAGACACCCCTCCATAAGGTCACCTGTTGGCCGTGGGTGGCGGCCCGTGATCCTTAAGGATGGAATCCTGGTAGATTAGCAGTCACATGTAACACTCCACTTAGGCCCTTACTTAGGCAAGACGGGCAGTCGGAGAGGGCCGCCTCTGATCAATCGGCTGGCCACGTCAAGCCTTAGCACGTATATGATTTCCCCAACCCTATGGCCCTTATGGTAACCCAAACTCTTTTTATCATAAATGTGCTAGAAGGCGGTGGCTGAGGGTCTTCATGTCCTGGGAATGACGTTAAACTCTATCTGATGGTGAGGTTCCAGTTCTAGAAGTCAAAGGAATGTGGAGCACCACTTCATCACCATTGCTCCTTGGTCCATTCTGAACCGGAGTGGTAGTACCTGTTAGGGTGCCCATCTATGGGTTAAATAGAAAAATGTGTTTATAAAAGAATAGAGTACCCATTAAGAATGAATTTATTTCAAAACTTAGCATTAAATGACCCACCGAGGTTGATATGCCGTAAAGCAATACAAACAAACAAACTGATTTCCAATTAGTATTATCTGCGTTATTCGGACTATTGTCCCATCTTCATTGTGATTTGTACAACGTTTCGACCGATATACCCTCCGGCCTTCTTCAGGTATTTCTTGTCGGACTCGGGAACCTTCTCGCGCGGGAACCTTCTTTTCGAACTCGGGAACTTTCTTGTCGTATTCGGGAGCCATCTCGGAACTTTGAACCTAACCCTTTATTTATTCCACGGGGGTATCCTGTCCTCATTCCGCTAACCATAGCTTGGGTAGGAGTTGTGTTAATTAATTAGCCTATTCGCTAAGGTTCCCGAGTCCGAGAAGGTTCCCGAGTCCGACAAGAAATACCTGAAGAAGGCCAGAGGGTATATCGGCCGAAACGTTGTACAAATAACAATGAAGATGGGGACAATAATCCGAATAACGCAGATAATACTAATCTTCAAGCCTCATCTCAAACATCCAGAGAAATACTGATTTCCAATATTTTACAAGAACTTTCTGCTACCTTTCTTTCTTCCAGTGCTCTACCGAGATAAGCTTAAAGTCTAGATTCCTTTATTTTCAATCCACTTGTAAGTGTACTTTGTTAATGTAAAAATATGTCAACTGATACTCCAGTAGACCCTGCCCCCCCAAAAATGTAACGGGGTCAATACCTTTATCTTCAGTTTCCGACAATAAGGAAACTATTTACGTATTTACATAAATGCTTTGTCTCATATAACCGTACACCGGTTTGAAAATTACGTCATTGGACCCGCTAAGGTAAAACGAGAACGAACATACTAAGAAAAATAGGAACACCACCGACAACAACAACAACAACGACAAAAACAACAATGATTATGGTGATGGTGATGATGATAGTGATGATGATGGTGATGATGATGATGATGATCTCTGGAATTTTGAGATAAAGACGTATCGCCTTATCCTAGCCAGAAGACTATACATAGTATTGATTAACAAAAAAATAAAAAATAAAAAATAAAATTTAAAAAATAAAAATAAAGAGAACTTGTAAACTTTTTACAGTTCCAGCAGATCACAGCGTGCAGATGAAAGAAAACGAAAAGATAGACAGATACCTCGACCTCGCAAGAGAATTGAAGAGGCTGTGGAATATGAGGGTGAAAGTAATATCAATAGTAGTTGGGCACTAGGAACGGTCCCCAAGAAGTTAGAAAAAAGACTTGAGGAACTGGTAATCAGAGAAAGCATTTTTTAAATCAGCTGGAATACTCACTAGAGTCCTGGAGATCTGAGAAGACTTGCTGTCACTCAGACTCCAGTGTAAGATCATCAGCTAATGTTGCTGTGAAAAACTAATAATAATAATAATAATAATAATAATAATAATAATGAGACTGTAAACCATATACTCTGCGAATGTAGCAAACTAGCACAATGAGAATACAAAACTAGACATGACTGGGTTGGGAAGGTGATCCACTGAGAATTATGCAAAAAATTAAATTTTGACCATACAACAAAATGGTATAAACCAGAATCTGTTCTTGAGAACGAAACGCATAAAATTCCCTGGGACTTTGAAATAAAAACGCATCACCTTATCCCAACAAGAAGACCAGACCTAGTATTGATAAACAAAAAAGAAAGAACTTGTCAACTGGTGGATTTTGCAGTGCCAGCAGATCACAGGGTGAAGCTAAAGGAAAATGAAAAAATGGACAAATATCTAGACCTTGCTAGAGAACTGAAAAAAGTTATGGAATATGAAAGTGAAAGTGATACCAATTGTGGTTGGTGCACTTGGAACAGTCCCAAAAGGATTAGAAAAGGGTTTGGAAAGTTTGGAAATCAGAGGAAGGATTGAAACCATTCAGAACACTGCACTGCTGCAATCTGCCAGGATACTCAGAAGAGTCCTGAAGACCTGAGGAGACTTGCTGTCACTCAGACTCCAGTGAAAGGCCATCAGCTAATACTGATGTGAAAACTCAAAAGGAGTAAATAATAATAATAATAATATGGAAAATAAAGCCCTAACTGATGAAATAATTGAAGTTTGTGGTCTTTTTTATTTTTTTAAAAAAGCGAATAGGCTAAATTGGTGCCTCGTTTGCTCGCCGATATCCTCGTTAGCCCAATCCCATTCCACAAAAAAATAGGTTGGTCGCCGTTTGTCTTGTGAGTCCATTGACAATGAGAGGAAGGAGATACTGTTGTTCTATTCTTTTCTTTTCATCGTCGCTCAAAATTGAGTCTACATTTACCGCGTGCCAGGTCAACAAATAGTTGATCTTCAAAAGTCTAATGTTTTTTTCATGAGTGCAACTTGATTCTTACACACTTTACTGGGCCTTATTTTGATTTTTGTTTTGTTGTTTGATTCGAGGTTGACTATTGTCCCCTGTTATCAAATGACGAACTTTATACTTTTGGGGATTGTTTTTAGACCCTATTGATATACGGTAAAATCTTTAAAATAATTCTACCCTTTATTTATTTGTTCTTTTGTCATTTTATCTGTCTTATTCTGTTTGTCTATCTATCTATCTATCTCAGTATGTTTATATATGTATCCTAGTCATTTTATCTCTCTTAGTCTGTTTGTCTATCTTCCTCTCTATCTATCTATCTATCTATCTATCTCAGTATGTTTATATATGTATCCTAGTCATTTTTATCTCTCTTAGTCTGTTTATCTATCTATCTATCTATCTATCTATCTCAGTATGTTTATATATGTATACTAGTCATTTTATCTCTCTTAGTCTGTTTGTCTATCTATCTATCTATCTATCTCAGTATGTTTATATATGTATCCTAGTCATTTTATCTGTCTTAGTCTATCTATCTATCTATCTATCTATCTCAGTATGTTTATATATGTATCCTAGTCATTTTATCTGTCTTAGTCTGTTTATCTATCTATCTATCTATCTATCTATCTCTATCTCTAGTATGTTTATATATGTATACTAGTCATTTATCTCTCTTAGTCTGTTTGTCTATCTATCTATCTATCTATCTATCTATCTCAGTATGTTTATATATGTATCCTAGTCATTTTTATCTGTCTTAGTCTGTTTGTCTATCTATCTATCTATCTATCTATCTATCTCAGTATGTTTATATATGTTATCTAGTCATTTTATCTCTCTAGTCTGTTTTCTATCTATCTATATCTATCTATCTCAGTATGTTTATATATGTATCCTAGTCATTTTATCTGTCTTAGTCTGTTTATCTATCTATCTATCTATCTATCTATCTATCTCAGTATGTTTATATATGTATCCTAGTCATTTTTATCTCTCTTAGTCTGTTTATATATCTATCTATCTATCTATCTATCTCAGTATGTTTATATATGTATCTAGTCATTTTATCTTCTTAGTCTGTTTGTCTATCTATCTATCTATTATCTATCTATCTCAGTATGTTTATATATGTATCCTAGTCATTTTATCTCTCTTAGTCTGTTGTCTATCTATCTATCTATCTATCTCAGTATGTTTATATATGTATCCTAGTCATTTTATCTCTCTTTAGTCTGTTTGTCTATCTATCTGTCTATCTATCTATCTATCTTCTCAGTATGTTTATATATGTATCCTAGTCATTTTATCTGTCTTAGTCTGTTTATCTATCTATCTATCTATCTATCTCAGTATGTTATATATGTATACTAGTCATTTTATCTCTCTTAGTCTGTTTGTCTATCTATCTATCTATCTATCTATCTATCTCAGTATGTTTATATATGTATCCTAGTCATTTTATCTCTCTTAGTCTGTTTGTCTATCTATCTATCTATCTATCTATCTCAGTATATTTATATATGTATCCTAGTCATTTTATCTCTCTTAGTCTGTTTATCTATCTATCTATCTATCTATCTATCTCAGTATGTTTATATATGTATCCTAGTTATTTTATCTCTCTTAGTCTGTTTGTCTATCTATCTATCTATCTATCTATCTATCTATCTCAGTATGTTTATATATGTATCCTAGTCATTTTATCTCTCTTAGTCTGTTTGTCTATCTATCTATCTATCTATCTATCTCAGTATGTTTATATATGTATACTAGTCATTTTATCTCTCTTAGTCAGTTTGTCTATCTATCTATCTATCTATCTATCTATCTATCTCAGTATGTTTATATATGTATCCTAGTCATTTATCTCTCTTAGTCTGTTTGTCTATCTATCTACTATCTATCTATCTATCTAGTATGTTTATTATTATCCTAGTCATTTTTTATCTCTCTTAGTCTGTTTGTCTATCTATCTATCTATCTATCTATCTATCTATCTATCTCAGTATGTTTATATATGTATCCTAGTCATTTTTATCTCTCTTAGTCTGTTTGTCTATCTATCTATCTATCTATCTATCTCAGTATGTTTTATATATGTTAGTCATTTTATCTCTCTTAGTCTGTTTGTCTATCTATCTATCTATCTATCTATCTATCTCAGTATGTTTATATATGTATCCTAGTCATTTTATCTGTCTTAGTCTGTTATCTATCTATCTATCTATCTCAGTATGTTTATATATGTATCCTAGTCATTTTATCTCTCTTAGTCTGTTTATCTATCTATCTATCTATCTATCTATCTCAATATGTTTATATATGTATCCTAGTCATTTTATCTCTCTTAGTCTGTTTGTCTATCTATCTATCTATCTATCTATCTATCTCAGTATGTTTATATATATATCCTAGTCATTTTATCTGTCTTAGTCTGTTTATCTATCTATCTATCTATCTATCTATCTATCTATCTCAGTATGTTTATATGTATCCTAGTCATTTTATCTGTCTTAGTCTGTTTATCTATCTATCTATCTATCTATCTCAGTATGTTTATATATGTATCCTAGTCATTTTATCTGTCTTAGTCTGTTTATCTATCTATCTATCTATCTATCTATCTATCTATCTATCTCAGTATGTTTATATATGTATCCTAGTCATTTTATCTGTCTTAGTCTGTTTATCTATCTATCTATCTATCTATCTATCTATCTATCTCAGTATGTTTATATATGTATACTAGTCATTTTATCTCTCTTAGTCTGTTTGTCTATCTATCTATCTATCTATCTATCTATCTCAGTATGTTTATATATGTATCCTAGTCATTTTATCTAACACAGTTTGTTTATATCTATCCATCTCAGTATGTTTATATCTATCTACCTACCTATCTATCTTTCTTTCTTTCTTTCTTTCTTAATTATATATCTCAGTATGTTTATATATGTATCTCAGTCATTTTATCTATCTTAGTCTGTTTGCCTATCTGTCTTTCTTTATATATCTCAGTATGTTTATATATGTATCCTAGTCATTTTATCTATCACAGTTTATTTATATCTATCCATCTCAGTATATTTATATCTATCTATCTACCTATCTATCTATCTTTCTTTCTTCTTTCTTTCTTAATTATCTATCTCAGTATGTTTATATATGTATCTCAGTCATTTTATCTATCTTAGCCTATCTATCTATCTATCTATCTATCTATCTATCTATTTATCATTTTCTTATTTAAGTGTGCATTAAACTTTACTGGGCCTTATTTTGATTTTTGTTTTGTTGTTGGATTCCAAGTTGACTATTGTCCCCTGTTATCAAATGACGAACTTTATACTTTTGGGGATTGTTTTTAGACCTTATTGATATACAGTAAAATCTTTAAAATAGTTCTACCCTTTATTTATTTGTTCTTTTAGTTGTAGTACTGTTTTTATTTGTGCGTTTGTTTTCATGCATAGTACAGTTCAAGGGGCCGGGTTAGCTCAGTCGGTAGAGCGTTCGGCTAGAAACCACAAGGTTCCTAGTTCGATACTGGTCCCCGCCAACTCAGCGTATGAGTAGCACAGGGATCTGTGCGGTAAAGTAAAGAGCTGATTGTAGGTGTGGCGCTCCACCTCAGACGCCAAAAAACAATCTCCTTGGTCTAGCACTATTGAAAAAGGGATAGACTCCCTCGCTGACTGGCTGATACCGACTTTAGGCCACCCCGTCGACTTTTTTTTTACAGTTAAACTTAAAGATAATTTATCCAGGGAATAAACCCTTTTCAAATTGCAAACCATCTTTTATTCTTTATTTCTAAACCTTTTTTGTGTACCACTATAGTATGTGGCCTATCTTTTGAATGTGGCCTACGAAATCATGTCTCTCTTATAGTACGTGGCCTACCATAAAAAGAATATTATAAGGTTATAATAATAACTGATAACTCTAACCCTATTTCAGAATTTTAGAATATTTTAGAATTAAATAGATCTCTGATTCATGTAAATTATGGATAAATTCTTTTAAAATTATTCTTAATTACTATATACAGCTTTCGACTAAATTGTATTTCTTGAAATTGAATATATGTGAGAAATAATTAGTTTCAATAAATTGCCTACTACTTATATCTATAAATATACTCTTACTAGGACACACTCAAACCGGGTAGACCACATACTATAACAGAATAAAAAAGGTAGGCCATATACTATAGCGGCACCCTTTTATTTGGGGGGGGGGTTACGCATTTCAAATCATTCGTTTTTTGTTTTTTTTTACTTTTGTGTATTATGAAGTGTAATTTATATTTACTTATTTTTAGATTTGTATTATCTTATCTTTTTGCTGGGCACATATTACACATAAGAGAAAAATACAAACAAGAAGAATAATTAAAATAAACAACATGAAAAAAAAAATATAAAAAAGATAAAGCGAATATAAAAAAGTTTTTATCAATCTATATATAAATACATAATTGCATTATTCACTTCTGCAATTGCCTGTAGTTAATCAACACTTTAATTCATTGCAATTAACCCTGAAGATAACCTTTCTGGTGAAACTTGAGTAGGTTATTTCTATATGCACCTTAATACTATATATAAATACAGATAGATTTATTTCTAACTGGGAAACGCCGGGTAGCTCTGCTAGTAGATAATAAAAATAATGCTGCCTAAATGTCGGCGATAAAAAAAGACAATTATGTAATATTAGCTTAACGTAAATTGAATTCCTTTTGTAAATTTTCCTGTCAGCCTAAATGACAGAAGATATTCATGTGCACCAAAATATTTTGAATCGTTTTAAATATCAGAATATTTCGAATGATTTCCTATTCATCTACGTAGCCGACAAAGACCTTTTAAAAAGATAAATAAAACTTTAATAATTGCATTCCGTTGTTGGCGCACAATTGAGATGTTTGTTTTATATGAACAAATATCAAAATGTCAAATTTTGTGGTGTTGATCTGTACTCTGAACTTCAGACTTCCCTTTATTTCGTAGTTCATAGTTTTATTTACAAATGTTCTGCGAAAGGAGATTTTTCCGGAAACAATTATTATGTAATTCAAGAAATGATATCAAGTGTATTAGAGTTCTGTATTAACGGCCAAGAGGTCGATTATTCAAAATCCGGTTTCGATGCTCGGCTGAAAAAATGAATAAATAAATGAAATAAATAAATAGATAAATAAAATATTTAAAAAAAAAAAAAGAGATTCCTAAGCGACTTTTTGTAGGTATTCGCTGCTCTATTCAAAAAATAATTCGAATAAATGAATAAACTCCTCCTTGATTTTGCTTTGACAAGCTGATGAAAAATTCCCGGCCTGACCAAGAAGGGAATGAACTAAAGTTATAAAACGTAAACAAAAAGTTCAATACACTTGGCACATCGTTTCTCAAGTTAAAAAAAGATCAGTTAAAAAAAATGTCATAAAATAAGTAAGGTTGACATACATATAGAAAGTAAGCTGTAGTTTATTACGGAGAATAGTATGCTCCACGGTTAAGTACACCGACTAAGGCAATACTCAGTTAATCATATGGAGGCGCGTAGTCAATGGACTCGTCGACCCGAGTTCAATTCATGGACGAAGCTGTTTGCATTTCACAGGGTGCTAATACCCTTGGGAAAGCTAAGAATCCAATTCTCCCTCCAGCTATGCGTAAATAGCAAGGCAGACTGTGCTCTTTATACATGGTTTGGTAACCAGTCGAGGAAAAGGAAAACTCTAAATTCAAACCTGTTAAACTCTGCTTAAGAAATTAACCTTGTGTCACATCCTGCTCGTGCGAAGGGGTTGGTATATATATATATATATATATATAATATATATATATATATATATATATATATATATATATATTAATTCAAACACACCGGACCAGTGGCCGAAGCACACTGGACCCCCGACTGGGCGGGTAGTGTAATGATTCAGAATACATCCCCTGCATCTTAAAAAGAACAAAATTTGAAAACGTTTATTGTCTGTGATCAAACACCGAGAACTATACACACACATATATATACATATTCTCGATTTGTTTAGCCTTACATTTGAACATATATGCCCGCCTAAATTCATTAATTATTAACTAATTAATTTTCAAAATTAGGTATGACTTCAATTAAGCACATGTCCTCCAAAAATTTTCGGCTAAAAGCCATATCAAATAAACACATTGTTTATTTACGTACTCTCATATATATATATATATATATATATATATATATATATATATATATATATATATAGTGGCACGGGTGTGACTAGTCGAAAATAATACAGATATAATTCCCTTTGTAGTGATATATTTTCAACTTTGTTAATATCACTTTATGTTTTCTTAGTCAATGAATGTCTGTTTGATGTTTGTAACGCTTTTATTTCACTCAACTTCCAAAACCAATGTCCACACTCGCTTTATAATATTTCAATAGTATCAATAGTATTCTTGTAAGGAAATAACAATATTTAGAGCTTGGTTATTCCATTGAAATAATAAAACACTTGTAAACGCCAAAACACCTACACAAACACTCACACGTACATATAAATAAGTATCGGGGTTCAAATGTAATTTTTACTGTTTAAAACAAACTTAAATAAAGTTGCGTTTATATATATATATATATATTATATATATATATATATATATATATAATATAGTGTAAAACAATACGACCTACGCAAACTGGAAATCTAGTACAGACACATTTTCCTGACAAGTTAGATATATTCTTTAATGGCCCAATGTGAATAATAATAATAATAATAATAATAATAATAATAATAATAATAATAATAATAACAATGAAGGTGAAGGTCGTACCAATTGTAATTGGTGCTCTTGGAACGACCCGCAAAGTTCTGGAAAAGAACTTGGGTGAATTGGAAATCAGAGGAAGAATCGAGACCATCCAAACTACAGTACTGTTGGGATCGGCTAGAATACTCATAAGAATCCTGGAGACCTGAAGAGACTTGCTATCACTCAGCCTCCAGTGAACTGGCTACGGCAGGTTGAAAAGCTACTACTACTACTACTACTACTACTAAATATAATAATAATAATAATAATAATCTCTGGATTTTGAGATACAGACAGATCACCTTATCCCAACCAGAAGACTAGATCTAGAGTTAATTATCAAGAAGGAGCGAAATTCTTATCTAGTGGATTTTGCCGTCCCGGCGGACCACAGAATGAAAATGAGAGAAAACGAAAGAAAAGAACAAATACCTGGACTTTGCCAGATAACTGAAAAAAAAACAACAAAAAACAAAAAACTGTGGAATATGAGAGTGAAAGTTGTACCAATTGTAGTCATTGCTTTTGAAACAATCCCCCATTGTTTAGAAAAAGGACTAGAGGAATTAGAAATCAGAGGAAGAATCAAGACCATCCAAACAACAACTCTTAAGATCAGCTAGAATACTTAGAAAAGTCCTCGAAGCCTGAGGAGACTTTGTATCACTCAGACTCGAGTGGGTGAGGAAGGAGTTTTAATATTGTAGAATTTGGTAATAAATAATACCAAGTAATATCCGTTTTTGGTTCTACAATGTTCAACTAGCCGGTTTAGCTCAGTCAGTAGAGCACTCGCTTCGGATTCGATACCGGACCTCACCAAATCAGCGCATGAGTAGCACGGCTTAGATCTGTGCGGTAAAGTGGGGAGCTGATGGTAGGTGTAGCACTCCAATTCAGACACAAAAACAATCTCCTTTATCTAGCGCTAGTGCAAAAGGGAATAGACTCCCTCACTGTCTGGCTGACGCCGACTATAGGCCACTCTGCCTATTTTCATTTTACTAACTACAGAAATCATAAAATCCTGACATCTTTGGTTTAGGAAAAAAATATTGTTAGGGTTGCTTTGTTTGGTTTGGTTTGTTCTACAGTATATCATCCTCAGTGGGCCGATGAAGTTTTGAAATAAATCCATTCTTAACGGATACTCAATTTTTTATGAACATATTTTCTATTTAACCCATAGATGGGACCCTAACAGGTACTACCACTCCGGGTCAGAGTGGACCAGGGAGCAATGTTGATGAAGGGGTGCTCCACATTCCCAAACCTCCAGAATTGGAACCTCACCATCAGATAGAGTTTAACGTCATTCCCAGAACATAAAGACCCCCAGCCACAGCCTTCTAGCACCCATATGATAGAAAGGGTTGGGGCTTGCCATTTGCCATAAGGGCAATAGGGTTGTGGCAATCATACAGGTGCTAGGACTTGACATGACAAGGTGGTCGATCGGAGGGGGCCTCTCCGCCGGCCCGTCTAGCCTAACAAGTAAAGGGAAAGTGGAGTGTTGCATGTCATGGACTGCTCATCCACCATGATTCCATCCTTAAGCATCATGGGCGCCACCCACGGCCAGCATGTGGTCCCATTGGGGGGGGGGTTTACTCCTCTGCAGAGATGCAGTCAGTGTAATCTAAAGCCTCAGCCGACAAGGCTTATATTGTTAGGAGTGTACTTATATATGCGTATGTTTTTGGTGGACATTCTTGTAACGTTTGGCTCTACTGATCAAATTGGGCCGAAAATCTGAATTTAATTAACGAATTAGAATAAACGTCCTACGCTTAAACTTCTTTTGTCAATAAGTTCAGTGTTATTCACTTACAAAATCTAAAATTGAAATCTATAAAACAAATAAACTCACTGGGAAAGCTTATCTGATTTCTTGGAATTAATGAGTTCAATCCGCATGTCAGGTAGTACAGACTCAATGGAGCGGTAGATGGGTATCATAATTGACGGCGGCGAGATCTAAAATTCCATTACAAAAACGTGACTTGTATAGTTCTAGTCACCATTATTGTCACCCTTTTATTTTTTATAATATCCTCAGAATAAATGGAAAATAACCAAATTTGAATAAACTTGTTATTTTATAATTTTTGTTCGTTATTTATTTTGTTTAGTGACACACCAACACTTGGGGGCTATTTCATGCCAAATCTTGATTTTTTATATGATTTTTAATCGAATACTTTGTAGGTAAATATATGTTCGATTTGGTTTTATAAACTGGTAGAAATAATATTCATCATCTTCACATGTATTAATAAATTGGTTGAATTGATAAACTAGTGGTTTTCCATTAGCCACCGCCTTTTAGTACCTATATGATAAAAAGTGTTGGGTGTTTGCCATAAGAGCAATTTGAAGAATATGGCCGAGACAATAAGATAGGTGCTTGAGCTAGTCAATAGATCCGATCGGGCTTCTCTGATCGCCCGTCTAGCCCAAGTATGGACTGAAGTGGAGTGTTGCATATTACGAGACCATTTAATACCGGGTCACGACTGCTCGACTACCACAATCCTGTCTGCAGGCATTATTGGTCGCCACCCACGGCAAACAGGTCGTCTCATTTGGGGGGGGGGTCTTACCCCTCTGTAGAGGTGCAGTCGGTGTATTGTACTGCCCCCAGCCAACAGGGTAGTGTTTTATTATTTGCTGTTCTTTGTCAACCATTAATTAAGCTCAATCGGTAGAGTGTTCGGCTGGGAACCTCAAGGTTCTTGGTTCGATACCGGCCCTCGCAAGTCAGCGTATGAGTAGCACAGGGATCTGTGCGATAAAGTGAGGAGCTGATGGTAGATGTGGCGCACCGCCTCAGACGCTAAAAAACAATCTCCTTAGTCTAGTGCTAGTGAAAAGGGGATATACTCCTTCACTGTATGGCTGATATCGACTTTAGGCCATCCCGACGACTTTACTTGCTTAATTGTCAACAGACCAAAACTGTTTCCCTAGATTGCTTTACCGCATAGATCAGTATTACCCTAGCAGTGCTACTCATGCGCTGAGTTGGCAGGGGCCGGTGTCGAACCAGGAACCTTGTGATTCCGAGGTGAGTGCTCTACTGACTGAGCTAAACCGGTTCTAATAATTATAAAGTAATTACTATTATTTAATAATAATCATTTGTTTTCATATTTTTTGTTTGTTTCATGCAACTAATAATAATGTTTAGTAAATAATCATAGCTTCAGGTAACTGTTTCAATACAAATAATTTACAATTACAGGTATTTGCCTCATACCCCACTTGTATGGGCTGGGCACAAGGCCTCATTTTAACGTGGGCCCACCCATAAGCCGAAGCTCATGGGTGGGAAAGAACAAAAATTGCGTCGATCCCGTCGGCATTCCCCCTCAAGAGTGGCGCCTCAGGCGCTTGGCAATAAACCCAGCCCTGCCCCTTTAAGTCAAGGGGGCAGGTATTGCCCCCTGGGATCGACGCTATTAACTTGTAAAGATCCCGGGCCGAAGCCACTGGACCCCTACCCGTTTACAATTACATGGTATCAAGTATTCCTATAAAATATGGATAATTTTTAAACAAATCTATTTGACCCACAGATACCGACACTACCACTGGGGTCAAAATGAACCAGGGAGTAATAACAAGAAATAGTACTCGAAACTTTCCAGATTTCCAGAACTGAAGCCTCACCATCAGATACAGTTTAGTCATACTCCTCCCTTTTTTTGGGGGGGGGTGTCAGTGTATTTCAAGCTCTTTCGACAGAGCGATGATTTGATTTCTGTTGTACTAAGCTATGACTAATAAAAAAAAAGATCACTATACCATTATTTTCTTAAAAGCGATAATCCAAGTCATTATTCAACTGATCGTCTTTTTTTCTTCCAGAACAAACGTGACACATTCTTTAACAATTCGGTTATTCTCATTTCCTGAAACTTCTTTTTTTTTTCATCTCTCACAATCTTCGACTGTCAGCACTTCCACCTTTCAACAGTTTATTTCTTAAACTGTTCTTCCTTCTTTTAAATTGTAACAGTAATGACTGCATGGTCTAGCCAGACACTGACGATCCAGTGGGTCGATACGTCGTCAATTCTCTCCCAGTTGTCTTTCAGTAAAGGCACGAAATACCGCATGAAAAGGAAGAAAAACGTTGGGACCGAAGACAGATTCTGTCTGTATAAGTGACGCTTAAATTTGCTCGATTCATTTTTTTCTTATTTTTCTTAGGAAATAGGAAGTTGGAGACAATCTGTCTAAAAGAGATTAAGACTTAAGTAATGTAAACATATTTATTCTCTACAATAGAAGAACTATATATAAATATTCCAATTTGACTTATCACTTTTGTTCATCTTTATACACACACACACACACACACACACATACATACATATTATATAATATATATATATATATAATATATATATATATATATATATATAGAGAGAGAGAGAGAGAGAGAGAGAGAGAGAGAGAGAGGAATATAAATACCTACTCCTTAACAAAACGAAGAAATCTGCTAAGTCCGTTTGGTGTGGTGGTAAGACGCTTGACAGTCAGCTTGACAATCAGGTTTCGAATCGCACACGGGGCGGTCTTTGTATCTATAGCTCTGCTGATGAGGCCTAATAGGCCGAAATGTACATACAGAGATTGATTTTTCTCGATTTGTTTAGCCTTAAATTTAATAGGTAATCCCGCCTAATTAATTAATTATTAATTAATTAACTTTCATAAAATTAGGTTCGACTTCAATTAAGCACATATTCTCCCAAATATATATATATATATATATATATATATATTCGAGGTCCCACTGAAAAGTTCGTAGGTTGACCAAGATACTCTAACGGAATATAACTAAATGAGATTTTATTTTCAAAGTTTCACTTACGGTACACGCAATTGTTGAAACCCATTGATAAAAGAAATCATCAACAGCAGATATGACGTCCTCATATGAACTTTTCAGCTCAGCCTCACACACACACACACACATAGAGGCGTCTCAATATCATTGACAGGTTAATTTCGCAGGAATTTCTCTGTGCTGTACCGTGGCCGAAACAGTATAGTTTCTGACTATCCTGCTGAAGTCCCGGTTCCGATTTCTGTCGGAGGGAAATCGTTAGTATATATCGCTGATGAGACTTAATAATGTTGAAACAGTCTGTACGATATTCTACACATCGAGTAATTCTTTGCGAAATTCACTTTTCATTATTATCTTCTATAATCATCGAATTTTATGCGATATGCGCATTGTAATTGCCTTCAAGCAAAATATATATATATATATATATATATATATATATATGAGGTAAAATATAAGGAATGAAAGAACAAACCCAGTCAAAAATGTGTAGTATATTTCGCTGGGGTATGAACCCGGCTTCATTAGATTTTATTGAATTATTCAGATCATACAAGTGTTTTATAGAAGGGGGAAGTACCACAAAACTTACCCACCTACGTACTTCCCCCTTCTATAAAACACTTGTACGATCTGAATAATTCAATAAAAGCTGATGAAGCCGGGTTCAAATCTTAGCAAAATATACTACACATTTTTGTCTGAGTTTTGTTCGTTCATTCCTTATATTTTACCTCATTCTGTCTGATTCATTCCAACCCCCTTTTCCTCATATATATATATATATATATATATATATATATATATATATATATATATATATATATATATATATATTCGTTTGAAAATCGCATAGGCGAGAAACTGTCGGTAATCAAATGACGTGTACTTCATGTCCACGCTACCCTAACTTAGATATACATGATCTATCCACAATATTGAGCACTATTTACTTATAAATATATACACACACACACATATATATATATATATATATATATATATATATATATATATATATATATATAAGCCCCACCGATAAGATTCTTTTTCTCTTGGTATTAAAATATCCACCTACTTTTAATGGTCCGGCTAGCTAAGTCGGTAGACCATTCAGCTAGGAATCGCAAGGGTTCAGGCGCGATACCGGTCCTCGTCAACTGAGTGCATGAGTAACACAGCTTGGGTAGTCTTATCTGTGCAGTAAAGCATATGGGAGCTGACGGTAGGCGTGATTCTCCACCTCAGCAAAACACATTCCCTTATCGAGCGCAAGCGAAAAGTGCTTCCTCACTGTTCGGGTGATACCGACAATAGGCTACACAGCAGACTTTACTTATTAATTATAAACCGTTTACTTCTTATAGCACCCCTTCATCACCATTGCTCCCTGGTCCACTCTGACCCGGAGTGGTAGTACCTGTTAGGGTCCCATCTAGAAAAATGTATTTATAAAAAAATTGTATTATCCATTAAGAATTGATTTATTTCAAAACTTTATCGGCATTAAATGACCCACTGAGGTTGATATGCCGTAAAACAAAACAAACGAAATTTTCTTCTAATACATTAAAAAGTCGCCAAAAACATCAGTGGTTGTCACGATGAAAGCACTGGTTCCCGATAGATAACCGAAGTTAAGCAGCAATAAACATGTTCAATGTTTAATTGGGTGACCATTTAAGCAACTGCGGGTACTGTAAAAAACGAATATCAAAATGACTTGATTCGGCATTAAATAGTCCGAAAATGGTTGATATGCCGTAAAACACAACCAACCATACAATATCAATAGACAACTAATACGTGTTTGATGCGCCGGTATTATGAATGGGTAGCTGGTTACCAAATGCTCAGGCTCCACAATTTATAGTTTGAGAGGAGATACAGAACGAAAAAAAAAGTGGGGGTGTGGAAGCCTGCGAAAAAAACGTGCATTTTTTAGGTTAGCAAATAACGTAAATATTGACCCAGTTTTTTCGTGGGTCATATATCAGTAAAGTTTATCTTCTTTTCTCTGTCTGTGGGGGCAAATAACAATTTCCAAATAATTGTCTAATTTTCTGGCATTTTTCATGCCGGTTAATTAAATTTAGTGTTTTCTTTTTCCCTGTTTTTAAATATTTTGTTTCATTTAACTGATTTGATAAATGCTGCAATTACTTGGTGGCCCTCCCAACGGAATTCGTACCATATGTTTCGGAGAAGAATACATTTAGAAGCCTGTTTTTCTTTACTTTACGTTGTTTTGCTTGAACACACACACACACACACTCACACATACACACATACACGCACGCGCGCACGCAAGATTAAAAAAAACAACTAAAACAAAAACTAGTGGGAAATAGTATTACATGCCTCTTTAGGGCCGGTTAGCTCAATCAGTAGAGTGTCGGAACCACAAAGTTCCTGGTTCTATACCGGCCATCGCCAACTCAACGTGTGAGCAGCACAGGGATCTGTGCACACACACGCACGCACGATTAAAAAACAACTAAAACAAAAACTAGTGGGAAATAGTATTACATGCCTCTTTAGGGCCGGTTAGTTTAATCGGTAGAGTGTCCACCTAGGACCCACAAAGTTCCTGGTTCTATACCGGCCCTCACCAACTCAACGTATGAGCAACACAGGGATCTGTACACACACACACACACACACACACACCTGTGTATCACATCCCTACTTCTCCACATACCCACCGTTTCTCTCAATAGCAATGTCCCACCTTCGAATGAGAACATGTATCCCTGTCCATAAAATTCTGTGGATCACATCCCTACTTCTCCACATAGTCACTGTTTCTCTCAATAGCAATGTTCCACCTTCAAATGAGAGTATGTATCCCTGTCCCGTAAAATTCTGACTGTTCACTTCTTCACTACAGATTTCACTTCCTTGTCACTGGAATAGTATTTGCCTTTCCAGTGACTATGTGGAGAAGTAGGGATGTGATCCACAGAGAACCAACTTCATTTTGATGTATGATACATTTTCCCCTGTTGGTAATTATACCTGTCCTAAACAAAATGACATTACTTTTTTTTTACTTATAATATAATACTTATTATAATCTCGTATAATCAATTTCGCGTCGGGTTAGTCTTACTTTGCTTTTAACCCGGACTACAAAGCATTATTGGATTCTCAGAGAAAAAAATGATAAAAATCAGACTATTTTATCAGACGTGTTAATTGTTTCTTTTTTTGTTTTTGGCTAAATACAGAGTTATTGATATATTTAAAACACTTACAAAACATCCATTGCAAAAATATTGTACGATGCATACCAACATTTCTTATAGAAAAATTCCGATAAAATTTTCATCATTTTTTAATATCTTATTAAAATGGAGATTGTGTGTTTTCCTGTCTGTAACCGAAACTGTATTATTATACAAGACACAATTCTCTTTGTTGTTTACATAACATTCTCTATGATTTTATTTTTATCTAAACCTCAATTATTGATAAAATTGTTTTACATCATAAAGACTGTTTATCATATCTACATACTAAAAGCATGCAATTACATTTATATATACAACAAAATAGTGAATTACAGTGTGAATGGGAGGTTAATTTGCATATTGATCTTTAAAATTTGATTTTAATAAATATATGCTTAGTATTATTGATTTCTAATTGTTTGGTTTTATCTTATTGAATATGAGCAAAAATCTCAGGAACAAATCTTAAAAGAATCCCATTAACAAGAAGAAATAATTGTAATATTATTCTTTACTTCCTATTTTAACTAAATAGTTAAATTAGGAAAATTTACCAATGAAAGATGGAGTAATGGAAAATGATGGAAGAGTTAGTTTCAAAGTTGTTCTATTTTTCAATCATAACCCCTCTGTTCCAAATCTTTTTATCTGCATTCTTATTCAGTTTCATTAGCCTTTATAATTTAATATGAAATTTATTATATTAAAACTTAAATACTTGCATACCGGGTGCATATATTTGCTAGTTTTAAAAAAAACATATCAGTGCCAATCAGAATGTAAAATCAATCAAACAAGAATGGTAATTTTTTTTAAATCTCTAAAAACATTTATTAATAGATCTTTTACATCCTGTATCCCTAAATAAAAAATTATTGGGTGTGTGCATAATCATTGTGGCATTTTTTCAACTAATTTGTTGGAAAAAAAAAGCCGGAATAATTATGCCGAACATTTTGTAGAATCAGATAATTCATATAAAAGTCAGATAATTAGTTTATGAGGAAAAATGAGTAAAGAAAAGAAATGTACATGGATAAAATGAATTTAATCGATATCACTTTAATCGATATCACTTACACATGTGTTTCGGTCCGTTTATCAAAATGTATACAGATTATGCTATTATTATTATTATTATTATTATTATTATTATTATTATTATTTTAATATGATGAAGTTGAAATAATGATAATGATAATAATGATAATAGGAAAAATGTAAAAATATTCCGTACAAGAGAGATTTCCTATTATTATTATTATCATTATTTCAACTTCATCTGATTATTTTAATAATAATAATAGCGTAATCCGTATACATTTTGATAAGCGGACCGAAACACATGTGTAAGTGATATCGATTAAAAGTGATATCGATTAAATTCATTTTTATCCATCTACATTTCTTTTCTTTACTCATTTTTTCTGATATTGTCGGATTCAATTCCCTTTCCATTCTTACACACACACACACACACACACACACACACACACACACAATATATATATATATATATATATATATATATATATATATATATATATATATATATATACTAACCCTTCACACGAGCAGGATGCGACACAATGTCAATTTCTTAAGAGGAGTTTAACAGGTTTGAATTCAGAGTTTTCCTTCTCCTCGACTGGTTACCTAGCCATGGTTAAAGAGCCCAATCTACCCTGCAATTTACCCATAGCTGAGGGAGA
>CM042137.1:66654092-66684092 GCA_023376005.1 Doryteuthis pealeii | reverse complement strand
TATTAGTAGGCCGTGTGTTCATGAAGGTTATATATACCAACTCCTCCGCACGAGCAGGATGCAACACAGGGTCAATATCTTTAGCGGAGTTTAACAGGTCTGGATTAAGAGTTTTTCTTCTCCTAGACTGGTTAACGAGTTATGATTAAAGAGCCCAGTCTGTTCTACTATTTACCCATAGCTGGAGGGAGAGTAGTTGGATGCATACCTCTGACAAGGGTATTAACGTTACGTGAATTGCAAATAGCCTCGTCCAGGATTTGAAATCGGGTTTACGAATCTATTTCCTACGACTTTAACCATTACACCACGTGCCTCCACACACACACACACACACACACACACACACACACACACATATATATATATATATATATATATATAGTAAATGAAGAAAAACTCTAAACTTGCTTCATTACAATAATTTATTTCAACCGTATTAATACGGCATCTTCAGGTAATCAAAAGAACATGTTCTTGTGATTAACTGAAGATGCCGTATTAATACGGTTGAAATAAATTATTGTAATGAAGCAAGTTTAGAGTTTTTCTTCATTTACTAAATTTCTTGCTCTGTCCTGTTACTCACTGGTATTAGGCACATTGAGCTCTCCTTATGGTCTACCTGCATCAGCTTGGTTAAACCACACATGGAAAGACCCTAACTACGGAAAAAACTATATATATATATATATATATATATATATATATATATATTTTAATTTTTTACTTCTAAACTAAAAAAAACCAAAAGAACACAGTAGTAGTTTTCAAAGTTACATATGTAAAACGTGCTCAATACGCTGAGTAGACCATAATTATTATAAAGACCTACATGAACCAGACACTATCTAACTAGGTTTTACCCGAATGGTTTTATCCTGAAGAACCATTCCGGTGAAGCCTAGATAGATTATGTCCGACTCACGTAGGTCCTTATAATATATATATATATATATATAATATATATATATATATATATTATGGAACCATCTTACGAAAACTTCAAAATAAAATAAATAACTTATATAAAAATTATCTACTATCAAAGTTAGGTCCTTTTTATAATCGATTACTTTTTTAATATTTCACCGACTTTGTCAAAACATAAACTAGGCTCCGAGAAAAAATTTTTTCAACATGTTAAGGATAAATAATAACACTTTATTTTTTGCAATACAAAATTATTTTCAACCATAACCCCTAGAAAAATCAAATATCCAAATTCTAACGGTCTATTTCAGCGTTCCAAATGGGATTTTAAAAAATTCTATTTCAAACATTTCCAAAAAAATTTTCTCCATTCTTCCCCAACGAATTTTTTTTTCATTCAAAATAAAATTTCACTCTGATGAAGGTCGAATCTTCTCTGTCTGCGAAATATTTTCACACAGATAAACTGACCGAAACACATGTGTAAGTGATATTGATTAAATTCATCTTTTATTATCCATTCTATTTCTTTCTTTTCTTTATTTATTCTTCCTCATATTGTCGGATTTATTTCCAATTTCCATTTTTACACACACACACTACACATATATATATATATATATATATATATATTATATATATATATATGTGTGTGTGTGCATGTGTGTGTGTGTGTGTGTGTGTGTGTCACATTGTAGTTATATTATTATTAATATAGACTCTCGATTGAATATTTTCTTTATTACTGTTATTATTTGTATCTACATAATAAAAATGTCTAGTAACACTTGCTGGAGACATCAATTTTCATCAACTGTTCACCACTCTTCGGTATTCTCGCTCTGCCCTTTTCTTTCCTTAGTTTCTCCCACTTTTATGAATATGATACAAATGATATGATCAACATAAACAATAAAGATCACGTTCGTTTTTCCTTATATTCTAAGTCTTTCCAGCATCCCAGTTTGTTTTTTCGGTGATGTGACGTAAACTTGTCAAAAATCTAATGTAAATCGTGAATCCAACCAAACCACTAATTTAAAACATATTCCGATAAAACAACGTTTATTTGTGCTGCCTTCCATCAGGGACAAATTTATGAGGAAAAATATAATAACATTTGAAATGGCCTGTATAACTGGCTTACCCAGTAATGGTGGATGTAATGGTGGATTAGTTCCTACGACGATAACCATCTATACATATATAAATGGCAGTTATATGTATGTATGTATGTACTAGAAGCGGCTACCCGGCGTTGCCTGGGTAGGGGGGGTGATAAAAAGTTAGCATTGTCTGTGTTATTCGGACTATTGTCCCCATCTTCATTGTTATTTGTACAACGTTTCGGCCGATATACCCTCCGGCCTTCTTCATGTATTTCTTGTCGGACTCGGAAACCTTCTCGACTCGGGAACCTTCTTTTCGAACTCGGGAACTTTCTTGTCGTATTCGGGAGCCATCACGGAACTTTGAACCTAACCTTTTATTTATTCCACGGGGTTATCCTGTTCTCATTCCGCTAATCATAGCTGGAGTTGTGTTAATTAATTATTTTTCTAACTGCTTTCACTCAGGATTGAACTCGGGGCCCCAGAGATAACTGTCACTTAGAACTATCTTAACCTAACTGCTTATCCACTCGGCCATGTGTCAATTGAGTGTGAATTTTGGGAACTTATAAAGGGTATATCGGCCGAAACGTTGTACAAATAACAATGAAGATGGGGACAATAGTCCGAATAACACTGATAAAAAGTTAGTCTCGCAGATCCATTGATTGTTTTGATCTTACATAATTGATTACTGTTTTAACCACAAATGCAATCAATATCTTTCCCTTCTATTTCTATTCAAATCCTAATTTTTAAAAATTTTCCCAGATATAAATAAAATTATTATTATTGCACAAAAAGCAAGCTCTGGAGATAGTGAATGTGTATATATATTTACTTTGTCGTCAATTGTTTTATTTTCATAGTTTTCTTCGAACATACATACATTTATAAATACCTACATACACCCACCTGTCCTTTATATATGTATAGATGGATGTTCGGCTAAAACTACAAAAATAAAATAATTAACGACAAAGTAAATATATATACACAGATTCACTTTCACCGAAAGTAACTTTTGTGCCAAAAATTATGAGGATTTTATTTATATTCGAAGATATTTCAAAATAAAAATTTACATAGTAATAGCACTGAATTCTATTCTATCGACGAGAGCCTCATTTATATCTTTCTTTTTTTTTAAATGTAAATTATTGAAAAAATTAAAATTTCCGGTTGCCATTGACAAAAGCATTTGGAACTGCAAAATTCTGCCTCATGCTTCCAAAATATTGCAAAACTTTTGACTCATTCTAGTATAAACATGACGAAGGCTGAAGAATTGATCAACCAAGAAATGTGTTAATGACATCTAGTATACGAAAAACAATTGACTGAATAATTTCTGATATCACAAAAAAACAACACTTTTTTTTTTGCAATACTAAAAAAGATTCTGAAGAAAATTTAGTAAAATAGTACTCACTTCAAAATATGACTGGGTGCTGAAAAGTTCTCGATCCAACCAAGAAGAGAATGTCCTAGAGCCACGAACTGTACATGTTAATCCAGATATTCATCCTGCAGTAACAATACACGGTGGCACATCGTTTCTCGAGATTCTTTGACCCTGAAATAAAAATAAAACATAATTAGTGAAAATTCTCAACGAAAGGTCCTCTTTGTTGGTCATGTGTTACGAATTCCCGAAGAAGAACCTTCATGACCCCCCGCACCCGGAAATTCCTATAATAGGGTCAAACAACTACCGGGTACGAAAAGGCCGCCATAGCATCAGCTTGCTTATTACGTTGTGAGTGGACCTCCAAAATGCAGGACTAGGAGCCCAAAGATCTGGAAAGAGACTGGAGGGGGGTGCTAAATACCCTCGCAAAGGAAAGGACTGAGTGGCTGATGTAAGATGTTCTAAACTACAACAGCGATTGAATACAGTAAATCATCTTTGCTGGGCATCGCCTCGTATATAATCTATTAGGGCAGAAGTCATGAAACTACGGCCCGTGGACCGGATCCGACCCACGAAATCATTTTATCAGGCCCGCCGACGGTACTTGAATTTGTTTGTTAAAGCGTTCTGACATCATTTAAATTTAAATATCATGTTAAGCTTACTAAATCTTCACAGACTTGACCACAGAATCAACCCATTGAAGGAAATTGGCTGATAAATATTTGAAAGCAATTCTCTTGATTGGATGTAGCAATTCTAAACCAAACACGACCATAATCTCTACGATTCCTAGCAAGTGTTCCAAAAGATTTGAAATGTGATGTTTTTTTTTCCTTTACGATTCTTAAAGTTATTCATTTTCCGTCCTCAAAGGCATTTTTTAATTCATTATGACTCAAAGGCATTTTTTATTCATTATGAATACTAGTACACAATAAAAAAACACCCTCCGGGCGATGTAAAAGTAAATTTTTGAAACATATTGCCTGAGAGGTGGGAGTAAAAAAATCAATGTCAGCGAGTTTGTACCCTAAGTAAGTAAAATTATCAAATTCATTAAAGGATTAAAGAATAAAACAATTTAAAATGTAAACTTTAAATATGTATTAAAATAAAACAAACTATATATAGATATATAATACCAGTCATGTATTTATTAAAACTTGTTTTAAAAAACAATGAGGACTGTCTAATGCTGCATGTTCAAATTGTGAGTGTATTTGTTATGACGATTTGGGGTAATGTGACGTAAGCAGTGACGTATTTTTTGTTACAGACAAAAACCGGAAGCGAATCTCCATTATTAATAGATGTGTAACTACTTATCTGCATCTCTACGTAAAACCCAAAGGCGACACACGGCTGTTTCTTTAGTATACATGTTTCAAAAGAAACTCTACAATAATTCGATAAAAGAAAATAGATATAAAAAATAAACATTAAAAATATCAAAAACAAACTGAGCGTCTTCAGATTCACTGAGTAGAATGGAAGGATACTGACCGATAAACATAGTTACGTGGATACATACAAAAGGCATCGAAGTTGCCTTTGATGTCTGTTGTCAAGGTTAAATTGCAAGCAAGAGCCACGAGTTCCGGCAGATGATTTTATAAATACGAGGGTGAGTCAAAAAGTAATGCCATTTCCTTTATTTCACGTGAATTTTTTTTCCCCTTTCTTTTCAGGTTTTTAGACTCATAAGAAGGCCCAGAGCAAAAATCCGACGAGCATGACCTAACTTGACAATTGACAATGTCCTCCTTCAGCATCACAATGCTCGTCCACACTCAAGCATCAGGACAAGGAAGACAATTGCCTCATTCGGGTGGACAACTTTACCGCACCTTCCATACTCACCATATTTAGCGACTTCAGACTATCATCTCTTGCATCCATGAAAGGGGGTTTGAGAGACAAACATTATTCAAGTGACGAGGAATCTGTAGTGCAGAAATGGCTCAAAGAACAGTCAACAGAATTTTACGAGGCAGAGATACAGGGTGGGGGGGATATTTAAACTTATTTTTTATTTCGCCGTGGGAACGGTGAAATTGTTTTATAGTGTACTAGCAAATATTTAAGTTTAATGTAATAAAATATTATATTAAATTAGAAAGGCTAAATAAGAATACCGATAAAAAGATTTGAAACAGAGGAAGTATAATAAAAAAATAGAACAACTGAAACTTACTCTTCCATCACTCTCGTCTTTCATTGTTATTTTTTCTAATTTAAGTATTTAGTTAAAAGAGGAAGTAAATAATAAATGACAGTTATTTTTTTCTGTTAAAGGATTTCATTTAAGATTCATTGAGAGATTTTTTATTATATTCATTAAAATAAAACCAAACAATTTAGAATCAATAATACTAAGCACATATTTATTAAAATCACATTTTAAATATCAATATGCAAATTAGCCTTCCCATTCACACTGTAAACCGCTATTTTCTTGTATATATAAATATAATTGCATGTTTTCAGTATGTAGACATGGTTAACAGTATTGATAATGTAAAACAATTTTATTAATAATTGAGGTTTAAATAAAAATACAATCATGGAAAATGTGATGTCAATAATTAAGGGAATAGTGATATGAGTAGTAATATAGTTTCGGTTACAGACAGAAAAGCACACAATCTCCATTATAATAAGATATATATGAAAGACGGCGAAACAGATACAGAGTAAATATATGGAGGACCGGCGAAACAGTTACAGAGGTAAGTCTACAGAATTGTTAATGACTCTCTCTTGTTTGAGTTTAAAATTTTTTGTTAGTTGTCTTCACTGTCCGAATCGCTATAGTATATATATATATATATATATATATATATATATATATATATATATATATATATATATATATATATATATATATATATATATATAACTCAACTCCTCCAGACGAATAGTGTGCAACAAAATGTTAATTCTTAAGCGGAGTTTAACAGGTTTCAATTCAGAGTTTTACATCTAGACCGGTTGCCATACCCAGGTTATGAAACTCAGTCTGACCAATATTTACCCATAGCTGGAGGGATCATAACTCGATTGATACCTTTACCCTATGTATTAGCGCTACGTGAAATGCAAACAGCCTAGTCCAGAATTTGATCTCTGGTAACCGTGTCCATTTCCCTAACTGTTACACTACAAGCGACTCCTCTAACTGTATATAACCATAAGTATATAACCATAAGTATATTAAAGATATTTTTATAACCATAAGTATATAAATGATATGTATATAACCATAAGTATATTAAAGATATGTATATAACCACAAGTATATAAAATATATGTATATAACCATAAGTATATTAAAGATATGTATATAACCACAAGTATATAACATATATGTATATAACCACAAGTATATAAAATATATGTATATAACCATAAGTATATTAAAGATATGTATATAACCATAAATATATTAAAGATATGTATATAACCACAAGTATATCAAAGATATGTATATAACCACAACTATATAAAAGATATGTATATAACCATAAGTATATTAAAGATATGTATATAACCATAGGTACATTAAAGATATGTATATAACCATAAGTATATTAAAGATATGTATATAACCACAAGTATATAAAATATATGTATATAACGATAAGTATATTAAAGATGTGTATATAACCACAAGTATATTAAAGATATGTCTATAACCATAAGTATATTAAAGATATGTATATAACCATAAGTATTTTATTAAAAAGAAGAAGGTCCGCAAAATGTATTATGTTCTAAGAAATTTTTTTTTTTTTATCTTACATACGCGACACGTGTTTCTGATCTGTTGTCTTCTTCAGGCATTGAGTTATTATTTCGGCAGAATATGTCCGATATTTGATAGGTTGTGTGTATTTCTGCAACTTTTCTGTTATAATAGAAAACTTTTCTATTCTATTATAATAGAAAAGTTGCAGAAACACACACAACCTAGCAAATATCAGACATATTCTGCCAAAATAATAACTCAATGCCTGAAGAAGACAACAGATCAGAAACACGTGTCGCGTATGTAAGATAAAAAGAATTAAAAATTTTTTTCTGAGAACATAATACATTTCTTCTTTTTTTATAAAATATTAAATTTTCTCCCGTTGGAACCAGAAAAACATTTTTTATATAACCATAAGTATATAATAGATACGTATATAACCATAAGTATATAAGAGATACGTAACAATATGAGTGTGTGCGGAGAGATATAGCTCAATTATTTTGGAGGAAGGAAAAATGTCAAAATCTATTAACCTGTATACGCAATATAGATGCACTAGGTAGAACTACTATATTATTCATAATGTCTTCCTTTACCATTTTTTTTATTATCATATTTTCACTAAAGGCTCAGCACTTAATAAAGATTTTATTTTTTTTAATGTCTTGTGCATCTTGTATTACAGTACTGTTCTTCTCATTTGTTTGCCACATGCCTGGAAGCAATTGATAAAACACCAGTGATATTTTTAGGTCTTTGCTTAGCCTGGCTCCATATGGTATCATTATTGGCAAGGGATTCCATTTCCCCTCTCCTCCGTTTCCCTTGGATTCGGCTGAATTAATCCCGTTGTAGTCTTCATTTTCTTGGTATTCTTCCCTTGGGGAAACGTTTCACAAGAGGTGAAAAATTGGCATCAATCAGTTTAGATTCATATCAGATTTTATAACTTTTATTTTTTCTATCTTATTCTTATTAATATAGATATAATTTATTTATTTAGATGAATTTATGTTTGAAATAGTTTTTTTTTTCTAAAACATATTAGGAGAAATATTTTTTCCTTGGTCGAACCCCACACTTATTTCATTTCATGAAATCCGAACAAAATATATTTTCCTCGTACCATTTTAAAATTTTTCTATAAAGATAAGTGTCTGAATAATTCAATCAGAAATCTTTAGAAACGTTTTCGGGGGCCATACTGTCGTAAAACAAAACAAATATCTCAGAGGAGATGCTTTTTAATTAAGTAATTTTAATTTTAATATTAAGCATTTTATTTTATTTAGCAATATCCTTCAAAAATGTATTTTACACTGCCTGGAGGATTTTTTCCCCATCATGTTAATTTTCCTAGTTTCATTAAGTTCATTAATCATATCAATCTTTGGGGCCCGGTTTTCGAGACAAATATTCTTATTCATACTTATAAATATTTTCAAACATCAGCTTATCAACTCACCAAGAAATAATGAGAGACAGTTTTATCATCGTGTTTTCGGTTATAAGTTCGCTTTCTCCATTAGGGTAGGTTCATTTTTCACTTAAAAAAAATATCAAGTTCTCTCAAATAGAGACAGTTGGTATAATAAATACTGATACTAAAAACAAGATCTCTTACTTGCACCATTGTTTGAGGAAATAGCATTAAAGATTGTCTACTAAAACGCACCAAAATCCTCGTTTTCGCAACATTTAACCTAGAAATTGTTTAGAAAAATTAGCAATTTCAATATTTAGAACAGAAAAGCTTGTCATTTTAAACGAAACGAATGAAATATTGTAACTAGAATTCAAATTGAAAATATGCCACCATCACCACCGATATGCTGGTTTTTTTTTACCTTAATAAGTAAGCAATAACAGTTAAAACTTTAAAAGATTAAAATCTATTTCCTCAAACGAAGGCAAAGTTTTGAAAAATAATATTTTATGTAGTAATTTTTTATGTTAATTTTCAACCTTTTCCACATGGGAGACGTTACAGTACCAAAATCGATCTACCCTATTCTCCATCTTCACATTCTTACTCTAAGATGCCGAAAAGCCAAAACAATGTCAACTTGTGGCGTAACAGCTTTATTTCCGGCTTTTCTTAAATTCCGTTGGAATGCGCGAATAAAACTAGAATTACGAAGACAAGATTAAGGCAATGTTAATGTGTGGAAGTTTGTAACTCTTTGAGTGGCACTGGGAAAACAAAGTAGGCTGATAAAGTCAGCGCCGCCCATCGGGAGGAAAACAAAATCACTTAAAAGCGACAGACAATGAATGTCTTTTGAGGCAACACTTCAAACACAAAGCCTTAAAACCGCCCGAGGTTTTGGTCCTTCAAGGTATTATTCATTCCTGCAGATTCCTTTTGGGAAGCACGGGGTCACAACTACAATCCTGCTACGAGCTAACCCAAAACCTTAGATATACTACCTTTTAGGGTTAAAAGGCACAGTCTAACTGGTCATATCAAGCACTAGCATCTATATGATTGCCCTAACCGTATTGCCCTTATGGCAAGCCCCAACCCCTTTTTATCATATAAGTGCTAGAAGGCGGTGGCTGAGGGTCTTCATGTATTGGGAATGACATTAATTCTGATGGTGAGGTTTCAGTTCAGGAAGTTTGGGGAATGTGGAGCACTCGTTTATCACCATTGCTCCCTGGTTCCACTCTGACCCGGAGTGGTAGTACCTGTTAGTGTCCCATCTATGGGTTAAATAGGAAAATGTTTATTTCAAAAATTGAGCATCCATTAAGAATGAATTTATTTCAAAACTTTGTCGACATTTAATGACCCACTGAGGTTGATATTTCGTAAACCAAACCAAACCAAACCAAACCACAGTCCAAATATCATCATCATCACAACAAGAAATTATCACTTTATCTTATCAGAGAGATTAGATTTCTACTTAAGTATAACTGAAGGGAAATGCGGATTCATGCCTTTCTCAAAGACATTAATACGAAATGAATGCAAACTGTTCCAACCAGACATTGAACTACCTATCATTAGAAATTAGTCCGGTTACAATTTCGACCCAAAAGCCAATAATAACTAAAGTCTGACGCTAGATGATCCGTTCCTCTTGGAAGCACCCCACCATTGCACTAAAAGAAGCAACGTTAGAAGTATATCCTGATGTTTGCGGTAATAGTGGGGTAAACAGGTCATTTCTAATTATTTTACTCTTCCACACTGGAGGGATGAATTTCTGTGTCATCACTCTCCTAGACTGGTTGCCCCTCTGAGCTTTGAGAGCCCAGTCTATCTTACTACTTTATTCATAACTGAAGAAAATAAATAGCTTCATGCCTTTCCGAAGAGAATTAGTACAAAGTGAATGCAAACAGGCTCGGACATAATTTGAGCTCCTCCCCCCTAAAACACCCGAATTTTGTTTGTTATTTTTGAGAAAAATAGCACTGTATTGTATAAAAAACATAACAAAAAAGAGTGTAATGAATTATGCGCTGTAATATGTTTTAATGTTTATCTTTTATAAATATTTATTTTTCTTCAGCGTAATAAATTTGGAAACATAAAAGTTTTAGTGAACTTATTAACATAATCGTAACTGAAGCTCGCTCGTACCTCAAATTTTAGCACGCAACACAGAGCAAAAAATCGACCGAAGGACAGCTCGTAACTCGGAAAACTTCTAAGTCAATGTAACGATATATATATATATATATATATATATATATATGTGTGTGTGTGTGTGTGTGTGTGTTTGTGTGTGTGTTTGTGTGTGTATATAAGGTGTGTCATAAAAGTATCGAGATTGGAGCTGTATTTACCAAGATAGAAATGAACAATGAATGGAACCTTCATTTTTTTTCAGAATACAAGGTGTGTCCTAAAAGTGCCGAGTTTGAAACTGTATTTACCAAGATAGAAATGAACAAGGAATGGAATGTTCATTTTTTTTCAGAACACAAGGTGTGTCAAAAAAAAAGTACCAAAAATTTCGATACTTTTTTGACACACCTTGTATATATATATATATATATATATATATATATATAGATCATTGTTTTCGCAAGAGTATACATTTCATATCCTATCGCTATGTTCCGATTTCATAATTAAAACAAAACAACGTTCGGAAAACGCTTATTATTTCCCAGTGTTCAAATTTTATATAACAAAAGACAGAATTTCAATGCTAGACCCGAGGTCTCCTCCCATCTCCTTTATAATCTAATAAAGAAGTGCCAAACCATTTTTGCACGTGTTTTGAGTTAATTATGAACAGCGGGAGAGTTTTATTTCAGCCCACGTATGATATGAGCACTAAAAAGTTATTTTCACTCAGTGCCATTTCTAAAAGGGTTCCACTTTAATCTCCTGCTCAGATCAGGTTTCAAGTTATTAATGACCAGAACCTTTTATCCGCCAGGCCACACCTTGTGGCTTGAATGCTATCTTGAGGTGGGAAGAGAGAGAGAGAGAGAGAGAGGTAGGGGGGAGACCAACCGAAGAGAGAGAGAGAGATAGAGAGAGAGGGGGAAGGGGGAGAGAGAATGAGACAACTACAAATTGAAAAAAGTAAGTGCTCGAGAGACCAAGCGAAAAAAGTGTAAAATGGAGAAAGACCACTCGAAGAAAGAGAGAGAGACAGACAGACAGAGATAGAGGGAGAGGGAAAGGAGAGAGATGAGACCAACCGAAGAGAGAGTAAGAGAGAGAGAGAGAGAGAGAGAGAGAGAGAGCAACCGAAGACTGACAGATAGAGTGTCAGAGAGGCAAGTTGGAAGAGACCAATCAAAAAGAAAGTGGGAGTTTGAGAGGCCAATCGCAAAAGAGAGGAGCGAGTGGAAGACCAGCCGAAGAGAGACCAACCAAACACACACACACACACACACACACACACACACACACACACATATATATATATATATATATATATATTTGGGAGAATATGTGCTTAATTGAAGTCGTACCTAATTTTGAAAGTTAATTAATAAATAATTAATTAATTAGGCGGGCATACCTATTCAAATGTAAGGCTAAACAAATCGAGAAAAATCAATCTCTTTATGTACATTTCGGCCTATTAGGCCTCATCAGCAGAGATATAGATAGGAGGCTTAATAGGCCGAAATGTACATACAGAGATTGATTTTTCCCGATTTGTTTAGCCTTACATTTGAATAGGTATGACCACCTAATTAATTAATTATTAATTAATTAACTTTCAAAATTAGGTACGACTTCAATTAAGCACATATTCTCCCAAAAATTGTCGGCTAAAAAAGCCATACAAGAACATATCGCTTGTGTATTTACTTCTCATATATATATATATATATATATATATATATATATATATATATATAGAGAGAGAGAGAGAGAGAGAGAGAGAGAGAACGCAAACGAAAACAGAGAGACCAAGAAGAGAGTATCTGTTTCTGTCAACACATGCAGTTTCTATTCTGTACATTATCCATTTTTACTTTCACATAATAAATGACATGATTCTGTGCATGTATAGGTATTCTGTATGAAAGCATCCGGCGACGATCGAATTCGCTATTCAGTAGTAATGGATCTGCGAGACTAGCTTGCTAACCATTACACCACGCTGGGACGCCCCCAGCTATCACATTGTAGCAATGTTGCGATTGTTGAAATTTGTTTCCTCAAATTCCTCGACTCTATCTAGCCCAGCCCAACTTTCTGTTCGGGATCTTTCTCCAAAACTCTAAGCAAATCCCTTTGCGAAATGATTAACTTGATTCTTTTCCACTTGACACAAATACACATCTCATTTAAAGACGTTGCATTTCCTTACACACAATAACGTTTATCTCTGTATTACAAAAATGTTAATTATTTGTATCTAAGTATATAAACGCAACATAACAAAAAACGACACATCGTAACGAGATTTTTATCAGAGCAATGCAAATTTCAATTATAATTATTATTATTATTTACTCCTTTTGAGTTTTCACATCAGCATTAGCTGATGGTCTTTCACTGGAGTCTGAGTGACAGTAAGTCGCCTCAGGTCTCCAGGACTCTTCTGAGTATTCTGGCAGATTGCAGCAGTGCAGTGTTCTGAATGGTTTCAACCCTTCCTCTGATATCCAAACTTTCCAAACCCTTTTCTAATCCTTTTAGGACTGTTCCAAGTGCACCAACCACAATTGGTATCACTTTCACTTTCCCGTTCCATAACTTTTTCAGTTCTCTGGCAAGGTACAGATATTTGTCCATTTTTTCATTTTCCTTTAGCTTCACCCTGTGATCTATTATTATTATTATTATTATTATTATTATTATTATTATTATTATTATTATTTCACCCTTTCTGTTTTTCACACCAGCATTAGCTGATGGAATTTCGCTGGAGTCTGATTGACAACAAGTTTCCTCAGGTCCCCATGACTTTTCTGAGTATTCTAACCGATTGCAGCAATGCAGTAGTCTGGATGGTCTCAGTTCGTCCTCTGATTTCCAGATCCTCCATTCTTTTTTCCAAGCTTTTTGGAACCGTTCCAAGTGAACCAACTACAATTGGTATCACTTTGACCACCATATTCCACAGATTTTTCAATTTTTCAATTATTATTATTATTACTAGCAAATATATGCACCCTCCGGGTGCAAGTATTTAAGTTTTATTATAGTAAAATATTATATTAAATTAGAAAGGCTAATGAAACTGAATAAGAATGCAGATAAAAAGATTCGGAACAGAGGGGATATGATTGAAAAATAGAACAACCTTGAAACTAACTCTTCCATCATTTTCCATTACACCCGTCTTTCATTGGTAAATTTTCTTAATTTAACTATTTTGTTAAAATAGGAAGTAAATAATAAAATTACAGATATTTCTTCTTGTTAATGGATTTCTTTTAAGATTTATCCTCAAGATTTTTGCTCAAATTCAATAAGATAAAACCAAACAATTAGAAATCAATAATACTAAGCATATATTTATTAAACTCAAGTTTTTAAGATCAATATGCAAATTAGCCTTCCCATTCACACTGTAAACCGCTATTTTGTTGTATATATAAATACAATTGCATGTTATTAGTATGTAGATATAATCAACATTCTTAATGATGTAAAGCAATTTTATCAATAATTGAGCTTTAAATAAAAAATAAAATGTGATGTAAATAACAAAGGGAATTGTGACTTGTATAGTAATATAGTTTCGGTTACAGACAGAAAAACCCACAATCTCCATTATAATAAGATTATTATTATTATTATTATCATTATCATTATTTCACTCCTTGTGTTTTTCACACCAGCATTAGCTGATGGTCTTTCACTGGAGTCTGATTGACAACAAGTTTCCTCAGATCCCCAGGACTCTTCTGAGTATTCTAGCCGATTGCAGTAATGCAGTAGTCTGGATGGTCTCAGTTCTTCCTCTGATTTCCAGATCCTCCATTCTTTTTTCCAAACTTTTTGGAACCGTTCCAAGTGAACCAACTACAATTGGTATCACTTTGACCACCATATTCCACAGATTTTTCAATTATTATTATTATTATTATTATTATTATTATTATTATTATTATTATTATTATTATTATCTATGAATTAATACACGTTCCTTTATTTAACGACCGCTATTATCTTGCAATACCCTTCGGTTAAAAATGAAACCCTCCCAATCATGAAATGCAAAATTGTAAATTCTGATTATCTAGTGTTGCTTATCCGCCGAATCCTTATTTCGGATCAGTGTCGTTATCTCAGCTGAACAATGGATCATTCCGTTTTTCTTATAAAGAAAGAAAGGGAAGAAAAAAGAAAATGCTACAAAGAAAAATATAAGAAAAAAAGAAATTGTGTAGGGGAAAGATTGAGAGAGGGGGTGAGCGTACAGAAGCGATAACGCTAATGTGTTACAATAAAGAATAATGAAAAGATGTAAAAAGGGAAAGAAAGAAAAAGTGTGAGAGAGAATTAATTCAAGATTATTATAATTTTACATATTGAAGTACTTCGCAATAGCTCTTAAGTAAACATATGAAACGCTGTAACAGTTAGATTATCATACTGTAGTATATCCACAGGTCCTGCTAGTTTTGCAGTTCCAGCAGATCATAGGGTGAAGTTGAAAGAAAACGAAAAGATGGACAAATACCTGGACCTTGCCAGATAAGTGAAAAAGCTGTGGAATATGAGGGTGAAAGTGATACCAATTGTAGTTGGTGCACTTGGAACGGTCCCAAAAAACTTTTTAAAAAGTCTGGAGGATCTGGAAATCAGAGGAAAATTGAGACCATCTAGACTACTGCATACGTCTAGAATACTCGGAAGAGTCCTGGAGACCTGAGGAGACTTTGGTGTCCCTCAGACTCCAGGGAAATACAATCAGCTAATGCTGATGTGAAAAAACTCAAAAGAAGTAATAATAATAATAATAATAATAATAATAATAATAATAATAATAATAATATGTTTTGGAACACTTTTCGTAATCAAATCAAAAACAGCAATAATGTAAAAAAAAAAAGTCTTGAACTGGATGATTTCAAAAATTATGACAGGAAAAATGATTCAAGAGGGAATTTTTGGTTACAATTGGATGAATTACCTAACAGAACCTGATCGGTATATAGATATTGTATTAATATTGAATATGTTCTGTGTACAGATTCACTCCCTTTTTACATTTTTTTAAAGGTCGAATCGGGAAAATAATAAAAATGAGAGATGTCTAATCATTGGCATTTCAGTCTCGGAAGACGAAAATATACTTATTGTGCCCCTGAAATTACAGCACCTCCTGTGACTATGAAGTCCAATGTTCGAAAAACATTCTCGACACAGATGTCGCATGTAAAGGCGCCCATGAAGATTTTGATGTGCCAGTGTTTTGTTGCCGCGGCTTTCTTCTGGGCCTCGTGGCTTCATAGTGTTTGCGCTAAGGAGGCATAATATACGAACAGTTTGTTTTTGTAGCCTATTGTCGGTATCAGACAGACAGCGAGAGAGTATATCCCCTTTTCACTAGCGCTTGACCTGGAAGATTGTGTTTTTGCTGAGGTAGAGCGTCATCCCTACCGTCAGCTCCTCGCTTTATCACGCAGATACCTGTGCTACTCATACGCTGTTGGCGAGGGCTGATATCGAGCTAAAAACCCTATAGGTCCCAGGCGGACGCTCTACCCACTGAGCTAGTAACATACAGTAAGTCTTGGGGTTATTTCTTTCATTGTATATCAACCTTCGTGGGTTATTTAATGCCAAAGCCATCCTTATAGAAGAACAGTAGTGGTTCTATTTAATCCATAGCTGAGTTATGAGAGAGGGGCTTAAGTCCGAAAGTGAACCTAATAGCACAACTAGGGTTTGAACCCGCTTACTACGATGTAGCCAATACGCCACGGTGACTCCATAAGTCTTTGGGCGTCTAATGTAGTGTAAGGATTTGCTATCTCATGTTTAACGAGTTCAATTCTCACTAAGTGCCTCATACTTCCGGCCTTATGCTAAACTAATGTAGCAAAAAATTAATAAGACAAAAAACAGAGTGGCACCCATTAAGAATCGAACCCACTAACAACAGTCCGCTAAACCTAGCTCACTAAACCACCTAAATGACAACATATGATAGGTATTTCCCTAAATGTGTTTTATCAAATATTTATAATGTCCCCGGGGGTAAGTAGTAACCAGTTTTATCCTCCTAGTATATCTAACTGAGAAAGAACAATAGGTCTTTAAGCAGACGGAAGAGGTGTGAGTGGCTAACCTTCCACGCCCTCAAACACCCGGTAATAGTTACTGTTGCCAACAGCCAGGTGTTTCTAGATATTAACTTTTATCTTAAGGGTTCTTAACGATGCTGAAACACCAGGTATCCTAGCTTCTTTGTGTGTCGGGTTTACCGTATTACTATAAAAAGAAAGCAACATGCACTTGCCACCGTATTTGAAAAAAAAAAAGATAAAAGAATCCAGAGTGAAAGTGAAACTGGAGCTTGTAACCAGGGAGTGGTGGAAAAGTCACCTGTTTATTGCAAATAATGGCGCTATCTTGTAAGTTAAATAAAGAGCTAGGCATACTTTCGCGCTAGTCTATTTATAATAGCTCTTTAAGTAATTCTCTCCTTCACGAAGTACACACGCACACACACAGACACAAAGACTATGAATATTTTCACTATCTCAACGAGAGATCTATTGTATGTTAAGTATGCAAGAATTAGAACCTTTGAACTCTGTCTGAACCCCTGCCGGTTGTGCCCCCACAGCTGAAAAAATAGCTAAAAAATGTTATCTGTTATGTAATAGCTCGACTGGCCGTATTGTTGCTTGGCAATAGCGATGCAGAAATAGGGATTCTTCTGTCAGAATTCAAGCTTCCCAGGTTTATGTACTTCTAGCTAGCGACGCAAATATAGGGATAACAAATACATTCTAAGATATATATATATATATATATTTACCAACCTCTTCGCACGAATAAGATGTGACACAAGGTCAGTTTCTTAAGCAGAGCTTAACAAGTTTGAATTCAGAGTTTTCCTTCTCCTAGACTGGTTACCTAGCCAAGATTAAAGCGCGAGGTCTGCTCTACTATTTACCCATAGCTGGAGGGAGAGTAGTCGAATGCATAACTTTTCCAAGGCTGTTAGCGCTATGCGTAAATAATAGGACAGACTAGTCTCTTTAACCTTGGTTAGGCAACCAGTCAGGGGGAAAGGAAAACTAAATACAAACTTTGCTTAAATTTTTAAATTTCTAAATTAAATTAGTGAAATAGATCACTAATTAGGACTGAGCCTATTCTAGTAGTGACTACCCAAAGCAGAGTTTAACAGGTTTGAATTCAGAGTTTTCCTTCTCCTAGACTGGTTGCCTAACAATGGTTAAAGAGCACAGTCTGTCCTAATATTTACCCATAGATGGAGGAAGAGTAGTCGGATGCATACCTTTTTCAAGGGTGTTAGCACTATGTGAAATGCAAATAGCCTCGGCCAGGATTTGAACTCGGTTCGGCGAATCCATTTCTTACGTCTCTTACCATTACACCACGCGACTCCATATTGTAAGATGTATGCGATTCAGTGTTGAAAAATCTACTAGGGCTTTTAACCAAGAAAAGAAACGTCTTCTTTTTCATTTAATTTCTGAAAAAAATTGGTAAACTGGTTGTCTTTATGGCATGTCAACCCTTGTTGGGATATTTAATGCTGAAGCCAGATCTTTTGTTTTGTTAGCAATTATAATGGTCTCAAGTAACTAATAATAATCATTAAAAAAATATGATTATGGTCATCTTTAGGGGGTGTAATAACAAACGATAACACAGATAAACTTTGGAAAGTTTTATTCTACCTAGAATATTTGGTACCTTTATTAAGAGTTTATATAGTCTAGTATTCCCTAGTGAGTTCTCCGAAGGGGAGGTAATCATAAAGTAGCGGAGGTAACTCTCAATTATTTATTACGGGGGGATTATTGGTTGTAGTTGTTACTTTTTGTTTTTGGTGGTGTTAGTTTTATTCATTTGGGAGGATTTATTGGAGCTTTTTTTAGTTGCAAACTTATTTATATACAAAAATCCACAAGAAGAAATATTCCACGGTTTTTAACAAAATCTTCCTAAATATATACAGTGATGCTGGTAGCTTTTTAATTTTGATTTGAATGAGTCCCCGGTAAATTTGATGGGTCCCAAATTAAGTTTCCTAATAAATTGTAGAGTTTTTATCTATGAACAACTAAAGCCGTCTAATCCCTACCTTATACCCCATATAGTGTAATTGACAGTGACACAGGATGTGTACCTATCAGCATATATATATATATATATATATATATATATATATATATATATATATCTAAGAATATTTTTTTAAAATTGGGCGTTATTATGAAGCATTAAAAATGTATAAATGAATGAACTCGATATTATGGAGTATTGGATTCACTTATTTTTTAATTATTTTTTGTCATAAATTTTCAGGTTCGTTAGATACCCTTTGTCAAATGTTATTACTGTTTAACGGCTTCTTTGTCTCTGTTGTTATCGACAGTGGCAGCGTCTGTGAAATATTTATAATAACGGAGAATTCCGATGTCTGCGTTTAATCCCTTCACGTGCGTTTGTAATTTTAGAATCCATTTAGTTTCTGATTGTTTTTATATATATATATATATATATATATATATATATATATATATATATATGTGTGTGTGTGTGTGTGTGTGTGTGTGTGTGTGTGTGTGATATAACCAATAAACATGTGAATCACAGTCTTTATGTGCCTTAATATATAACGTGTAGTACTAAGCCACGTTTAATACTTATCTATATTGGCCTCGTCTCTATTTTCCTATCTGTAAACTGAGAATTCTAATTCCGATATATTATCTTTTCTTAATTGAAAGTGAAAATACTTATCGGAAAAAATTAAATAAGTTGGGTTTCTTGGGGGAAAGGCCTTAATCGATTTTCTTCTCGTTCGATATCATTCCCAATTTTATAAAATGTATTGGAATACACGAAGCGTTTGATTTTATTTTCAACAATACGTTGATGAAAAATTGAATTCCCATCATGAAAATGCGAAAGATCACTGAACCCAATTCCCGCTAAGTTTTATTAGACTTTATGTGTGTTAGGTGTATACGCATAGACCTTCTTTTTTACTTTTTTATTTTTTTACAGAGCTTAGTTTAGTCTGATACTGGCAAATATCATTATTCGTCCATTGATTCGGCGACCACGATGAATTAAGCCGAAGTTTAGTAAAAAGAACTACACAGTTTTGGTTTCTTTGTTTTTAATAGCTTATCAACCTTCGTAGAATATTCAATAAAGCCAAGAGTAACATCATTATGTCACGCTAGCAGCACGGATATCCATGACAATCTCTCCCCAGCCGTCCCTATCATTCACTGCCCCTGGGATGTTCTCAGTACAGCATCCAGTATCCCCGCAGTAAAACTATATTTAATAAAGCCAAGAGTAATAGTGATGAACGGGTACTATATATATATATATATATATATATATATATATATATATATATATATATAGACAACCCTAATAAAAAAGTAATAAAAAAGTTATAAAACTCAGCTAATGATTTTATTAGCAAGCCACCCAAAGAACAAAAACACCTGTTTAAAAGACTAATGTTAAAAATGAAATTCCTTTCCACTCCCACAAAAACAGGAAGAGGTAGTGAAATACACATCTATATATATATACACATGCATGTAAGAATTCATTTTCATATTATCAATCAAAGCCTGAAGAAGATACCAGAAGATCTGAAACACGTGTTGCATATGTAAAACAAAAAGAATTTAAAATTTTTTTTCTGAGAATAAAATACATTTTGCGGATCTTCTTTTTTTATAAAATATTGAATTTTCTCCCGTTGGAACCAGAACAACATTTTATATATATATATATATATATATATATATACATATATATATATATATATATATATATATATATATAGTACCCGTTCATGGCTATTACTCCCGGGTCCACTCTGACTCGAAGTGGTAGTACCTACTAGAATCCTCTCTATGACATAAATACATAAAAAAGAGTTATACAAAAGTACATCTGCAAAGCAAAATTGACTTTCCACTGTTGTCTCGGGCATGAGTAGCACAGTTTGGATCTGTGAAATAAAGTGGGGTGCTGATGGTAGCTGTGGTGCTCCACCTCAGACAGAAAAAAAACAATTTCCTTGGTCTAGGAATAATGGGATAGGGTCCCTCGTTGTCCGGCTGATTCCGACAATAAGCCCTCCGCCTACTTTATTTTTCTTACATTTGGTTCAGAGGAGGTTAAAGCTTCATAAAAAATAGTAATGATTATATATAACACACACAAACACACAATACTTATGGCCAGGATCGAAATCCGACTGACTTTTTGTCCGCCCGACTCCTAAACCTCTCGTCCATTTTGGCAACCGTCATAAAGCGGGTGGGGTGTTTAAACTATTAAATACATATGTTTGTTTATATATTTTACGATCATCAGAGAGATCCAGTCTGTTTACAGACAATCATTTCTTTATATATGCTGGCAGTGAAAGTTAATTCAAGAATCAAAATCCGACTGACTTTTTGTCCGCTCGACTCCTTAACCTCTCGTCCATTTTGATATATATATATATATATATATATATATATATATATATATATATATATATATATATATATATATATATATATATATATATATATATATATATATATATATATATATATATATATATATATATATATATATATATAGGTAAAAATGGATATTGAATCCGACAATATGTAAGAAAGTTTTATAGAAAAACAATGTTTACCATCTTGTTGTTTTTCTATGAAACTTTCTTACATATATATATATATATATATATATATATATATATATATATATATATATATATATATATATATATAGATTTTTGGATGTTTGTTTATTTTTTAGAAGCATTGATGAATAAAGTATATTTTAAATTTTTACTTGAAGGCACTTACAACGCATGTATCGCATAAAATTCGATATTTTTTCTTATAGAAAATGAACTTGACAAGTGTAATCCCGGCAAAGTATCGCTCGATGTGTAGAATACCGTACAGACTGTTTCGACTTTATTAAGTCTCATCAGCGATATATACTAACGATTTCCCTCCGACAGAAATCGAAACCGGGACCTCAGCAAGCATAGTGAAACACTATATCGCCTCAATCACAGTACACAGCTAACAATCCCAGCAAAATTAAGCATGCTGAGGTCCCGGTTTCGATTTTTGTCGGAGGGAAATCGTTAGTATATATCGCTGATGTGACTTAATAAAGTCGAAACAGTCTGTACGATATTCTACACACCGAGCGATCCTTTGCCGGGATTACACTTGTCAAGTTCATTTTCTATAAGAAAAAGTATCGAATTTTATGCGATACATGCGTTGTAAGTGCCTTCAAGTAAAATTTATATATATATATATATATATATACACGATTTTTTTTACTTATGTTGTGCACATCATTGTTTATTAGTTTTATTATTTATGGGCAACACGCACACACACACACACACACACAACACTCTCTCTCTCTCTCTCTCTCCTCTCTCTCTCTCTCTCTCTCTCTCTCTCTCTCTCTCTCTCTCTCTCTCATTACGTTTGACATCTTTTTGTTTTGCTTTTTCATATCCTTTCTTTCGTTCTTTTATTGTTTCCTTTATTTATTTATTAATGGTCTCTGCATGTCGTAATTTACCAAACGCCGTGAAAGTTCGTCACGTGTTATTTCCGGTTGTAACCTTCATTTTACGAAACCCTGTAATTGTTCAAACTTATTCCATTCGTGAACGGTGTCAGATTCAAATTGACTATCGATTTTATCGATTTCCTCATTACTGCACAGAACGAAAACTTTTAGGCAGAGCTTTGTTATCTTTTGTTGTAAGCGAGGGGGGGGGAAATGCACCAGCGAATCGAATTTCGCCTGCACCCCACCACCCCAAAAAAAAAATAAAAAAGGAAGATCTAGAAATCGAAGAGAAGGGTACGCCGTTAGCACAAGATTTCCCAAAACAGCTCATCGTCAAAATTCTATATTTTTTAATCATATACGTAAATAATTTTTTAAAGCAGTTTAGAATTTTTCCAATCGCTGACTTGACCCGACTTGACCTCACTAACAATCCAAAAAACGATAACTCTGCTGATATAGCATTATACCAGATTTGGTTTTTTTTTCTTCAAAAGAATTAAAATAATATACATGGACAAGATAGTAAAGGATTAAGGTTTTATGTTATTAATGCTCTGTGTTGGCTGAGGAGCCAACCATTCTAAGTTCGAACCAAGGTAAAATCCCACAATTTCGAATAGTAATATTCATGGCAAATTGGTGAAATTCTATTATTAGGAAGATTAACATTTTCCAACTACTACCAATATTGCCTCCACCTTATCGGCGGGGCATAGTATACGCCAACTGTATCCGTTGCAGAGGGGTTGTTACATAATCTATGCGGTTGCATAAGATTATTGTCAATCCTGTATTTCTGAGGTCCTTCTATGGAAAATCACAGAAGCCCGCCAAATATGTGAAGTCACTTGGGACCTTTTGAGTCCCCAGTTTGCAGTTGGACGCCAGGCAGTGAAGATGTACTGCCGAACTGTGACTCACTCTGCATACGCGCGGTATGTTAGTTAGCAGATGTCTGGTAGGGATTTAACAATAAAAAAGACCAAAAGTAAATCGAAGTCTTGTGTTTATTATCTAAAAACTAACAATGACACAGGGCTTCTGATAGAGAGAAATCCATAACAGAAAACCAGACCGAAGTCCCCAAGTCAATTCCAGACGCAAGATCTTAGAAGATTCCAGACCAAGTCAAGATGATAGAAGAAATAGCAAAGACGATCAGAATAGCAAGACGGCCAAGAAATAGAATTAAAGAAAGAGGTATGCAACATTATAATTATTTAGTGCCAATGAAGAGGCTATGCAACAGGGTAATCCCACCCTCAAAGGGGGGGGTCCTGGATATGACACTAAACTGCATCTGATTATTAGGCTCCAGTTTGGGAGATCTGTGTCGTTTAAAGTACCCCTTTTTGGCCATAACACTCAAGTCAACTCAGATTCAGAGTAGTGGTACCTGTTATGGTCCAATCTATAGGGTCAAATAGAATGTTTAAAAATTATTCGTACAAGTAAATATATAGACCCTCCGGTTCCGAGTATTTAAGTTTTGATGTAATAAAATATTATATCAAATTAGAAAGACTAATTAAACTAAATGGAATGCGGATAAAATTATTTGAAACAGAGGGAAGTATAATCGAAAAATAGAACAACTGAAACTTACTCTTCCGTCACTCCCGTCTTTCATTGCTAAATTTTCTTGATATAACTATTTAGTTAAAATCGGAAGTTGTTGTGAGCTAAAATTTAAGGTACGAAGTGAACTTCAGGTACGCTTATGTTCATAAGTTTACTGAAATATTCAAATTTCTAAATCTATTACGCCAAAGGAAAATATTATTTATAAAAAATAAACATTAAAATATATTACAACACATAATTAATTACATTCTATTTCATTATATTTTTATACAATACAGTGCTATTTTTCTTATTAAAAATAAGTAACAAATATGGGGTGTTTTTTTTTACGAGGGGAGGCCTTGAACAGGATTAATGGCATTTCAGTTTATTTCAGCTAGAAAAACTGATTTGATATACGATGAAATTGAGTTACAAGAGAAACGAATCTTAAGTCAAGGTACCACAGTATATATATAAAACATTTAAAAAATAGGATGCTTTTTGGGAGGGGAGCGGATTTATGGTGTTTCAATTTATTTTAGTGGAGAAAATTAATTTAATATACGAGGAAATTAAGTTACGAGTGGTACTCTCTCTATATATATCATATATAAAACCTTCAATGGAGGTGCGCAGTGTAATGGTTAGAGTCATATGAAATGAACTCGTTTGACCCGAGTTCAAATCCTGACGTGGCTGTTAGCATTTCACACATAGCGCTAATACTCTTGGGAAAGATATGAATCAATATATAAATCCAACTAAATAGTAGGGCAGACTGGGCTCTTTAACCTTGGCTAGGTAACCAGTCTAGGAGAAAAAAACTGAATTCAAACCTGTTAAACTCCGCTTACGAAATTGACCTTTTGTCATATCCTGCTCGTGCCGAGGGATTCGTAAAATATATATATATATATATAATCTTCAAAAAGAGTTTAAAATAATTTCTCTCCTCCCTGGATTTCATTTCCATTCTGTCGTCAATTCCTTACGGGCAATGATACAGATAAAGACCCCCGTTAAATAATAGCTTTTACGGTGAATGATTTTTTAAAGCAGCGGTTAAAAAAAAAATCTTTTATAAAGAGAGATCATTATTTTTGCGCGGTAACAGCAAGAAATTTCCACGCATGACAGCAGCTAGAAAATCTTTTTTTTTCTAATAAAATCTTTTTTTTTGTCTTCTTCAAAGAAAGAGGACATTTCATAATGGATTTTCAAGAAATACCAGAAATCAAATTTATGAAGGACAAAGATTGCGAGAAAGGTCAAACGCTAATGCGATTTCTTTTTTTTTTTTTTTTTTTTTGTTTTTGGTAAAATCCCGACTAACAAAAAAGCCCTCAAAAATAACAAAGGATTGGCACTATATTTTCTTAATATTGTTCTCAGAGAAAGAGGCTTAAAACCCTTAACAACCTTATTTTGTTTGATCATGTAGGTTTACTTAGCTGGTTCGATTTTCGATTTGATCTCCCCATTAGAAGCATTAGTTATGATAGACTGATTCATTATATGATATTCTGACCTTTCAACCATTTTTTTGTTTTCTTCTTCAGTAAAAGAAAGATAAACGTACCCGTGAATTAGGTTAATATTCAGTTTTATAAGACGCGTTAGATATTGAATATTTAGTCGTAGAGATGGGAAAATGCAACTGATATTTTAGCGGTTGAAAAAGATTCTTCAACAGGCACTTGTTTTTAAACGCAAAGAGCTTAGCGCCAAGTCTTGGGTTTTGTACATTTACAGCGCAAAATGTTTGTCTATTTTAGCTTGTCTGTTTCAACCCTTTGTGGGTTATGTAATGTCAAAATTTAATTCAAGTATAACTATAGTATTTAGCAAACGGAAATATAGTTAGCAGGTATTTACCCAAACCGGTCGCTACGGGTAGAATGCGATACAAGGTCGAAATTATGGGATTCACTATTCAGTTGTAATGGATCTGCGAGACTAGATTGATTGCCAGTTCACTACAATAATATTAAGCGCATATTTATTAAAATTAATTTTTTAATATCAATATGCAAATTGGCCTTTCTATTCACACTGTAAAGCGCTATTTTGTTGTATATTTTATCGCATTTTATTAGTATCTAGATATGTCTAACATATCTAACTCCGGTTTCGAACCGGTCCAGTGAGCTTCGGCCGCTGGACCTTACAAGTTAATAGCGTCGATCCGAGGGACTATACCTCCAGACAATACCTGCCCCCTTGGGGGCAGGGCTGGTTTATTGCCCAGCGCCCGAGGCACCCCTTGAGGGTTAATGCCAAGGGATCGACGCAATTTTTGTTCTTTCCCACCCATGAGCTTCGGCTTGTGGGTGGGTCCCCATTAAAACGAGGCCTTGTGCCCAACCCGTACACGTGGAGTACGTGGTAAATATTTAGATATGGTCAACAGTGTTAATAATGTAAAACAATTTTATTAATAATTAAGGTTTAATTTTTTTTAAATATGAAGAATGTGACGTAAATAATAAAGGGATTTGTGACTTAAGTAGTGATATAGTTACGGTTATAGACAGAAAAACACACAATCTCCATTATAATAAGATTTAATAATGATAATTTGTTTGTTCATTGTTATGTGGTATGAAGTATTCCTATATAATCCTAATAATTTCAAAAAGATCTATTTGATCCATAGATGGAATCTTAGGAATAGCTTCGTCCAGGATTTGAACTCAGGTCGTCGATAACATTTCTACGACGATAATTCAGCTTACGGGGGTACCTCAAAGTATAGTTTCCCTTTGCCTACTTTAAACCACACATAGTGGCTCTCTCATTACTGCGATTCTACATGTTGGTCAAAAAAGTGATCAACACATAGCATCGTCCAGGATTTGAACTCGGGTCGCCGATTCCATTTCTATTTCATCCCCATCGAAAAACCTTTTCCTATTTTATTAACTATCAAAATCTGACAACTCCATAAATTGCTTAGCTATCCATTTGATCCTACTAAATACCCACATCCATGAACCTACATACATATATAAATATATCCCCCACACACCCATACGGACATGATCACACTAATATATATATATATTTATATATATATAATATATATATATATATATATATATATATATATATATAAATGTTGTTCTGGTTCCAACGGGAGAAAATTCAATATTTTATAAAAAAGGAAGGTCCGCAAAATGTATTTTGTTCTCAGAAAAATTTTTTTTTAATTCTTTTTGTTTTACATGTGCAACACGTGTTTCAGATCTTCTGGTATCTTCTTCGGGCTTTGATTGATAATATGAAAATGAATTCTTATATGCATGTGTATATATATACATACACATGAGTATTTCATCCTCTTTCTCTTTTTATGGGAGTGGAATGGAATTTCATTTTTAACATTAGTCTTTTAAACAGGTGTTTTTGTTTTTTGGGTGGTTTACCAATAAAGTCATTAGCTGAATTTTTATAACTTTTTTTATTATTTTTATTACTTTTCTATTTGGGTATATATATATATACCCATGCCTCTACGCATACACACTCATTAGCATTAGTGCACCTAAATATCAACAGTTTATAGTGTCATAATTTCAATTATTAAGACATATATTTATCTCAGTATATCTGTGTACTATCCAGGCCTTTCCCATTAGAATTAACGTGCAGGGACACAAGAGCACCTCTGAATTTGAAAGTATCTCGGTGAGTCTAATCCAATGACAGTACATCACAAAAACTTTAATACATAGGTTATATATAGGATTATATTATTTATTAAGGACTGATTCAACGTGTCATCCCATTGGTCAAAAAATTGTGACCAACAGTAGATATGACGTCATCATATGGATTTTCAACCTATAAGCTAGAGATGCCGATAGTACGCGTCCTGCGTCACTGACGCATACAAATCTAAAAAGACGCATAAAAATCGCATCTATGCGTCCCAATGTTTTGTTTTTTTCTTTCCCACACATTTCCAGCTAACTGTAAATACATTTCAATATTTTCTTGGAAATGAATTACAATGTATGGGGTACAAGGTAGATGTTAGACGGCTTTAGCTGTTCATAGATAAAAACACAACAATTTATTAAAAAAAACTTCAAAATTTCCCGGGGACTCGTTCAAATCAAATACATGCGTCCCAGGACGCATTAAATTAAAAAGCTATTAGCATCATTGTAAGCTTTTCAGCCCACCCTCGTATATCTGAAAATACTTTTTTTTTTCGGAGATGGTTATTGGCGAGTTTTCTTTTTTTCAGGGGGGAAGTCAATATGTTGCGCGTAAAAGAACGAGAAAATTCCAGAACAATGAAAAACGAAGTTGTTTAGAAATTGAGATTCTAATGGTTGTTTATTGCAGTGTCATCACGACCCCCTAAAAAAATTGGAAAATAAGGAATTATTAGAAATTCTTTGGCGATGTCTTGTTTTATTGTTTATCCAAGAATGACTCATAAGTGCACACAAAGGGAAGGATGGAAAAAGTAGGGCGAAGATTTAACCTTGAATCAATGCAAAAAGGGATAAAAATCAATGACAAATCATCCAACTATCTTTGGTGGTTAATATCATCGAAATTCCTATAGGGATAATACGTACATAAATACATACGGAGAGAGAGAAAGAAAGAGAGAGAGGGAGAGAGAGAGAGAGGGGGGAGGGAGAGGAGACAGAGACCAATCGAAAAGAAAGTAAGAACGAGAGAGACCAACCGAATAGAGAGTAAGAGGGAGAGACCAAGCAAAAACAGAGAGAGAGAGAGAGAGAGAGAGAGAGAGAGAGAGAGAGAGAGAGAGAGAGAAGGAGACAGAGACCAGCGAAAAGAAAGTAAGAACAAGAGAGAGTAAGAGGGAGAGAAAAGCTAAAAACAGAGAGAGGGGGGAGAGACAGGCCCAATCGAAAGAAAGTAAAAAAGAGAGACCAATCCGAAGAGAGAGTAAGAGGAGAGACAAAGCAAAACAGAGAGAGAGAGAGAGAGAGAGAGAGAGAGAGAGAGAGAGAAAGAGGCCAATCAAAATGAAAGTGAACAAAGAGGAGACCAACCGAAGAGAGAAGTAAGAGGGAGAGACCAAGCAAAAACAGAGAGAGAGAGAGGAGAGAGAGAGAGAGAGGAGAGAGAGAGAGGCTCAAGCGAAAAGAAAGTAAGAAGCAAGAGAGACCACCCGAAGCAGAGAGTAAGAGGGAGAAACCCAAGCAAAAAGAGAGAGAAGAGAGAAGGAGAGAGAGAGAGAGAGAGAGAGAGAGAAAGAGAGAGAGAAGGAGACAAGACCATCGAAAAAGAAAGTAAGAACAAAGAGGACCCGGAAGAGAGAGTAAAAGGGAGAGACAAGCAAAAACAGAGAGAGAGGAGTGGGGGGGAGAGAAGGAGACAGAGACAATCGAAAAGAAAGAAAGAACAAGAGAGACCAACCGAAAGAGAGAGTAAGAGGGAGAGACGAAGCAAAAACAGAGAGAGAGAGAGAGAGAGAGAAGAGAAGAGAGAGAGAGGCCAAGCGAAAGAAGTAAGACAGAGAGACCACCGAAGAGAGAGTAAGAGGAGAACCCAAGCAAAAACAGAGAGAAAGAGAGAAGAAGAGAGAGAGAGAGAGAGAGAGAGAGAGAGAGAAAAGAGAGAGAGAAGGAGAACAGAGACCAATCGAAAAGAAAGTAAGAAGCAAAGAGAAGACCGTAAGAGAGAGTTAAAAGGGGAGACCAGGCAAAACAGAGAGAGAGAGAGGGGAGAGAGGGAGACAGAGACCGAAGGAGACAGAAGACATCGAAAAGAAAGAAAGAACAAGAGAGACTAAACACTGAAGAGAGAGTAAGAGGGAGAGACCAGGCCAATAAACAAGAGTAGAGAGAGAGAGAGAGAGAGAGATTTGAGAGAGGAGAGAGAGAGAGAAGGAGACAGAGACGGCTTTAATCTGAAAAGAAAGATATAGAACAAGAGAGACCAAAGTTCCGAAAGAGAGACGTAAAGAAGGGGAAGACCAAGCAAAACAGAGAGA
>CM042137.1:66636599-66653992 GCA_023376005.1 Doryteuthis pealeii | reverse complement strand
TTGACGTAAATAAAATAAAAGGGATTTGTGACTTTAAGAGTGATATAGCTTACGCGGTTTATAACAGGAAAAAACACACAAATCTCCATTATAATAAGATTTAATTAATTTTGATAAATTTGTTTGTTCAGTTGTTATGTGGTATGAAGTATTCCTATATAGTAACTAATATTCAAAAGATCCTCTTCCATTTTGATCCAGATGGAATCTTTAGGGAGGATTTCAGCTTCGTCCAGGGCATTTGAACCCTCAGGTCGTCGATAACATTTTCTACGACGATAATTCAGCTTACGGGAGAGGTACCTCCAAAAAGTATAGTTTCCCCTTTGCCTACTTTAAACCACACATAGCTGCGCTCTCTCATACTGCGATTTTCTATGCTGCTGTTCAAAAAAAGTATATCAACACCATTAGCATCGTCCAGGATTTGAACTCGGCGTCGCCAGATTCCCTTCTATTTTCAATCCCCATCGAAAACCTTTCCATTTTATTAACTATTCCAAACATCTGAACAACTCATAAATGCTTTTAGCTATCCATTTGATCCTACTAAAAATACCCACATCCCTATGAACCTACATACATATATAAATTATACCCCCACAACACGCCATACGACCATGATCACGACATATTATAATAATATATATATAATATATATAGTAATATTTATATATATATATATATATATATAAAATGTCACTCTAGCTGTTTTCCCTTGTGGTTCCAACGGGCTAGAGGAAAATTCCAATATTTTATAAAAAAGGAAGTGGCGGTACCGCAAAAATGTTTTTGTTTCTCAGAAAAATTTGTTTTTAATTCTTTTTTGTTTTACATGTGCAACACGTGTTCAATCTTCTTGGAATTTTCTTCGGGCTTTGATTGCATAATATTTGAAAATGAATTCTTATATGCATCTGGATATATATACTACACATGGAGATTTCTCCTCTTTTCTCTTTTTATGGGAGTTGGAATGGAATTTCATTTTTTGAAATTAGTTCTTTTAAAACACGGTGTAACATTTTTGTTTTTTTTTTTTGGAGGTGGGGTACCAATAAAGTTTTCATTAGTCTGGAATTTTGATAACTTTTTTTTATTATTTTTATTACTTTTTGCTATTTGGCGTATAAATATATACCCCAGCTCTACGCATACACACTCATTAGCATTAGATGGTGCTTACCCTAAATCATCAACAGTTATATAGTGTCATTAATTTCAATTAAATTATGAGACATATATTTATCTCAGTATATCTGTGTACTATCCAGGGCCTTTCCCATTAGAATTAAACGTGCAGGGAACAAGAGCACCTCTGAATTTGAAAGTTATCTCGGGAGTCTAAACTCCAATGACAGTACATCACAAAAACTTTAATACATAGGTAATATAGTATTATCCATTATTTATAAGGACTGGATCAACGTGTCATCCCATTGGTCAAAAATGGAAACCAACAGTAGATATGGACGTCATCATATGGATTTTCAACCTATTAAGCTAGATGATGCCGATAGGTACGCCGCGTCTTCCCTGGTCAACTTGACGCATACAAATCTTAATAAAAAGACCGCATAAAAATCGCATCTTATGCGTCCAATTGTTTTTGTTTTTTTTTCCCCACCATTTCAGCTAACTGTGTAAATACATTTAATATTTTTCTTGGAAATGAATTACAATGTTATATGGGGTTACAAGGTAGATGGTTAGCACGGCCTTTGTAGGCTGTTCATAGATAAAAACACAACATTTATTAATTAAAAAAAAACTTCAAATTCCCGGGGACTCGTTCAATTTCAAATACATGGCGTCCCAGACGCATATTAAATTAAAGCTATTTAAGCATCATGTAAAGCTTCTTTTCAGCCCACCTCGTATATCTGAAAATATTTTTTTTTCGGGAGATAGATGGTTATGTGGCGAGTTTTTTCTTTCAGGTGAAAGTCAATATGTTGCGGCGTAAAAGAACGATGAGGAAAATTTTTCCAGAAACATGATAAAAACGAAGTTGTTTAGAAATTGGTATTCTAATGTCGTTGTTTTTTATTGCAGTTGTATTTCACAGACCCCTAAAAAAAAATTGGAAAATAAGGAATTATTATAGAAATTCTTGTGGCGGATTGCTCCTTGTTATTGTTTATACCCAAGAATGACTCAAAAGTGCACAACAAAGAAGGATGGAAAAAGTAGGGGAAGATTTAACCTTGAATTCAATGCAAAAAGGGATAAAAATCAATGCAAATCATCCAACTATCTTTGGTGCGTTAATATCATCGAAATTCCTATAGGAATAATACGTACATAAATACATACGGAAGAGAGAGAAAGGAAAGAGAGAGACGAGAGAGAGAGAAGAGAGACACGGGGAGAGAAAGGAGGACGAGACCAATCGAAAAGAAAGTAAAAAGAGAACGAGGGAGAGACCACCGAATAGAGAGTAAAAGAAGGGGAGACCAAAGCAAAAACAGAGAGAGAGAGAGATGGAGAGAGAGAGAGAGAGAGAGAGAGAGAGAGAGAGAGAGAGAAGGAGACAGAGACCAGCGAAAAGAAAGTAAGAACAAGAGAGTAAGAGGAGAGACAAAGCAAAAAACAGAGAGAGGGGGGAGACAGGCCAATCGAAAAGAAAGTAAGAACAATGAGAGAGAGACAACCGAAGAGAGAGTAAGAGGGCAGAGACCAAGCAAAAACAGAGAGAGAGAGAGAAGGAGAGAGGGGAGAAGGAGAGAGAGAGAGAGGCCAATCAAAATGAAGTAAGAACAAGAGAGACCAACCGAAGAGAGAGTAAGAGGAGAGACCAAGCAAAAACAGAGAGAGAGAGAGAGAGAGAGAGAGAGAAGAGGAGAGAGAGAGGAGAGGCCAGCGAAAAAAAGAAGAACAAGAGAGACCAACCGAAAGAGAGATAAGAGGGGGAAACCCAAGCAAAAACAGAGAGAAAGAGAGAAGGGAGAGAGAGAGAGAGAGGAAGAGAGAAAGAGAGAGAGAAGGAGACAGAGACCAATCGAAAAGAAATAAAGAACAAGAGAGACCGAAGAGAGAGTAAAAGGGAGAGACCAAGCAAAAAACAGAGAGAGAGAGAGGGGGAGAGAAGGAGACAGAGACCAATCGAAAAGAAAGAAAGAACAAGAGAGACCAACGAGAGAGAGTAAGAGGAGAGACCAAGCAAAAAACAGAGAGAGAGAGAGAGAGAGAGAGAGAGAGAGAAGGCCAAGCGAAAAGAAAGTAAGAACAAGAGAGACCAACCGAAGAGAGAGTAAGAGGGAACCCAAGCAAAAACAGAAGAAAGAGAGAAGGAGAGAGAGAGAGAGAGAGAGAGAGAGAGAGAGAAAGAGAGAGAGAAGGAGACAGAGACAACGAATCGAAAAGAAAGTAAGAACAAGAGAGAGACCGAAGAGGAGAAAAGGGAGAGACAAGCAAAAACAGAGAGAGAGAGAGGGGGGGAGAGAAGAGACAGAGACCAATCGAAAAGAAAGAAAGAACAAGAGAGACCAACCGAAGAGAGAGTAAGAGGGAGAGACCAAGCAAAAAACAGAGAGAGAGAGAGAGAGAGAGAGAGAAGAGAGAGAGAGAGAGAGAGAAGAGACAGAGACAAATCGAAAGAAAGAAAGAACAAGAGAGACCAACCGAAGAGAGAGTAAGAGGAGAGAGACAAGCAAAAAACAGAGAGAGAGAGAGAGAGAGGAGGAGAGGAGAGGGGAGAGAGAGGGGGAGAAAGGAGAGAGAAGAGAGAGAAGAGAGAGAGAGGCCAAGCGAAAAAGAAAGTAAGAACAGAGAGACCAACCGAAGAGAGAGTAAGAGGGAGAGGACCAACAAAAACAGAGAGAGAGAAGAGAGAGGGGGAGGGGGAGAGAGAGAGAGAAGAGACAGCAGACCAATCGAAAAGAAAGGTTCAAGAATAAGAAGGACACCGAAAGAGAGAGTAAGAGGGAGAGACCAAGCAAAAACAGAGACGAGAGAGAGAGACTGAGAGAAAGACAGAGAGAGAGAAAGAGAGAAAAGAAGAGAGAGAGAGAGGACCAAGCGAAAAAGAAAGTAAGAACAAGAGAGACCAACCGAAGAGAGATAAGTGGGAGAGACCAAGCAAAAACAGAAAGAGAGAGAGAGGAGAGAGAGAGAGAGAGACCAATCGAAAAGAAAGTAGAACAAGAGATACCAACCGAGAGGAGAGTAAGAGGGAGAGACCAAGCAAAAACAGAGAGAGAGAGAGAGAGAGAGAGAGGAGAGAGAGAGAGAGAGAGAAGAGAGAGAAGAGAGAGGAAAAGGAGACAGACCAAAAAAGAAAGTAAGAACAAGAGAGACCAACCGAAGAGAAGAGTAGGAGGGAGAGATACCGACCAAAAAGAGAGTAATAGCAAGAGATCAACCAAGACAGACAGACAGACAGACAGATATCAATAAATTAATACGCCTGTAGTCCGACACGAAGATATACGAGTGTGGGCTGAAAAGTTCATACGATGACGTCATATCTACTGTTGATCACTTTTTTGACCAACAGGTAGAATCGCAGTAGTGGGAAACCCGTTGTGTGTGGTTTAAAGTAGACAAAGGAAAATTATAATTCTTTGAGGTACGCCCGTAAGCTGAATTATCGTTGTAGGAAATGTAATCGGCGACCCGAGTTCAAATCCTGGACGAAGCTATTGTTACATAATCTATGCGGTTGCATAAGATTATAGTCAATCCCCTGTATTTCTAAAGGGATGGCCCTTTTCATATCACGGACGGGACCTTCCATGGAATAGTACAGAAAGCCCGGGAAATAACGTGAAGTCACGTGGGACCTGGTTGGTTCCTCAGTTTTCAGTTGGACGTCGGGCAGAGAGGATGTCCTGCCTTAAACTGGAACTCACACTGCATACGCACGCTATGTTAGTCAGATGTTAGTTACATTAAATGTTAGTTATGGAAATAAAAGTTTAAGAAAAATAACACGGTCTTGTGATTAATGAATGACTTGGTAACAAGACTGATGCGAAGAAAGAAATGAGTCAAGTGCGACCGACCACCAAGACGAAGTCAAGATGTTAGAAGAGACTGATCTAGAAGAAGAACCTAAGATAGAAGATGAACAGAAGAAGAATAGAAGAAGTAATGAGAAGGTTATGCAACACTATTTGCATTTCACATCGCGTTAATGCGTCTGCTGTTAATGACTTTTTTTTAACCAATGAGATCCAAGCACTGTAACACCGATGGAAGAAGTGTGTGGACCGCAAAAGGAGACTATGTTAAAAAATAAACTGCATTTAGTCACATTTCATGAGAGTATCTTGGTCACAGCCTATGACCTTTTCAGCTGACCCTCGTAGTTTCATTGAGCATAGAGCATCTATTATCACTCTATTCAATTCAACAGGTCGTTGACAAAACTTTTTAGGGTCCAATCTATGAGTCAAGTCGGTCTGGGCGTCCCATCGGGGTGTAATGGTTAGCAAGCTAGTCTCGCATATTCATTACTGAATAACAAGTCGTAATTATCGTCGTAGGAAATGTAATCGGCGACCCGGGTTCAAATCCTGGACGAAGCTATTTGCTTCAGGCCAATCTAATTTGAGTTTGTCTTTTACATTCGATATATTTAGACTGCGGTATGAACATTCGTAATAAAAAGGTCCAAAATTCTTATTAAGTCCAGAACCTCCTAAGGCCTAAATCCGGTCCTGTGTATTATCATCAAATGCTAACAGATCGAATTCCCTTGACTTTGTCTCGCCAGCCGTCTGTATCAGTAATCGTTCTCAACACCAGGCATCCAGTTTCCGCACAGAACTGATAAATAGGAGTCCACAGGAGAACGTTACTTATGAGATCATCCTTTATAAAATTAGTTTTAATAGATAATCACCCAACTAAATTATTAGGGGGAAAACCGGATTAAAAGATGATACATATATATATATAATTGGTTTTTAAAAAATCCATTTCAAAACTATGAAATTAATCTGAAACATTTTCTAAGTATTAATGCCCAAAGGAGTCTACAGAAATATTGTTTCTATTAACAGTTCTTCAAACTTCAAATATACATGAATAAAATAAAACATTGCTTAATTTGATTCTAGAAAAAGAAGAAAGCAAGAAGAAGGAAAGAAAGATTTCTAAATAGATTTCAAGGACTACTACAAAGATATTCATGAATATATATATATATATATATATATATATATATATATATATATATATATATTATATATATATATATATATGTGTGTGTGGTGTGTGTGTGTGTGTGTGAGGATATTACATGTGTGTATAAAAGACTACATACACATCATTGAAATTGCTATAGTCATATGAAAAAACTGTATATGAGTGTGTGAAATCTGTGTGTGTGTGTGTGTGTGTGTGTGTGTGTGTGAGAGAGAGAGAGAGAGAGAGAGAGAGAGAGAGAGAGAGAGAGAGAGAGAGAGAGAGAACAAACAAATTAGTAATAATCCTTGAAATTCCTATAAACATAAATGGGTCAATATATTTTTATTATCTCTAAATTATTATATACATGTGGATTTGGCGCGCGTGCGCGGGCGTGCAACAACGAACAAATCGGAGAGAATATCTTAAAATTATAATATATATATATATATATATATATATATATATATATATGTGTATAAATTGATATACTTTTATATTTTTATATGAGATAAGTATTATCTCTCCCCCTTCTCTCTCTTTCCCTCTCTCTGTTTTTCTCACCCTCTTTCTCTCTACTTACTCACCATCAATCGGTAAATCCTCCATCTGGCTTCTTCTCTCTTTCTCCCTCTCTCTCTCTCTCTCTCTTTCTCTCTACTTAGCATCAATCTGTAAATCCCCCAACTCTCTCTCTCTCTCTCTCTCTCTCTCTCTCTCTCTCTCTCTCTCTCTCTCTCTCTGAAATACACACAAGTGTGCGTGGCTTAAAAAATATACTAGAAACCACTCGTAGCCGTCTACATACATATGAAGAGAAGTATAGAATTTTGTTTTCTTAATACGTTTATATACGAGGTTTAATAAACAAAAGTATGAAAACTGACGTTTAATTTAACAAGAGAAATGAGAGGAAATATATTGAAAAGGTGAATAACGAACACAAACAATCAGTTCAATTAATATTCCTTTTTTGTTGATTTCAGAACTTAGAACCATACGAGCGACCATATAACACATCCTAATTTTCATTGTTCGATTGAAACAGGTTAGCGTTATCCCTTCCGCACGCTCACCCCCTCTCTCTATCTTCCCACGTACTTTCTTTTATTCTTATATTTTTTCTGTGGAGCATGTCCTTTTTCTTCTCTTTTTTCTTTCTAATAAAAACAGAACGGTCGATTATTTAGCTGAGGTAACGGCACTCATAATAAATAAGAATTAAGCGGATAAGCAACACCAGATAATCAGATTTACATTTTTGCATTTCATCGGGAACAGTTTGGACGGTCTCATTTTTATCCAAGGGGTGATGCAGGATAATAACGGTCGTACATTTAACGAACGCGAGTATTAATATATAGATATATCAATCTATTATATCATGTTATATTAGCTGAATATTTTTTGTATTATATTAAACTACTGATCAAAAAGTATCGAAAATTGACACTGGATCGTCCAGATGTCGGGACAGTCTCCTTTAAGTCGCTTAGATATGCACACAGCTTCATTTAAATTTCAGCATTAAAATTACTAATTATTAAGAAATAGCAAATATATGCACCCTCCGGGTACAAGTATTTACGTTTTAATGTAATAAGATATTATATTAAATTAGAAAGTCTATTGAAACTAGATAAGAATGCACTTTAAAAGATTTGAAACATTATAATTGAAAAATAGAACAATTGAAACTTACTCTTCCATCACTTCCGCCTTTCATTCCTAAATTTTCCTAATTTAACTATTTAGTTAAAATAGGAAGTAAAGAATAAAATTACAGTTATTTCTTTTGTTAACGGATTTCTTTTAAAATTAAAAGAAGATTTTTTCTCATATTCATTAAGATAAAACCAAACAATTAGAAATCAATAATACTAAGCACATATTTATTAAAATCAAATTTTTAATATCAATATGCAAATTAGCCTTCCTGTTCACACTGTAAACTGCTATTTTGTTGTATATATAAATACAATTACATGTTATAAGTATGTAGATAACGCCAACAGTATTAATAAAGTAAACAATTCTATTAATAATTGAGGTTTAAATAAAAATAAAATCATGGAGAATGTAACGTAAATAACTAAGGGAATTATCACTTGAGTAGTAATATAGTTTCGGTTACAAACAGAAAAACACACAATCTCCATTATAATAACTAGCAAATATATGCACCCTCCGGGTGCAAGTATTTAAGTTTTAACGTAATAAAATATTGTATTAAATTAGAAAGGCTAATGAAACTAAATAAGAATGCAGATAAAAAGATTTAAAACAGAGGGGGTATAATCGAAAAATAGAACAACTGAAACTTACTCTTCCATCCCTCTCGTCTTTCATTGTTATTTTTTCTAATTTAACTATTTAGTTAAAAGAGGAAGTAAAGAATAAAATAACAGTTATTTTTTCTTGTTAATGGATTTCATTTAAGATTTATTGAAGAGATTTTTGCTTATATTCATTAAAATAAAACCAAACAGTTAGTAATCAATAATACCAAACACATATTTATTAAAATCAAATTTTCAATATCAATATGCAAATTAGCCTTCCCATTCACACTGTAAACCGCTATTTTGTTGTATATATAAATATAATTGCATGTTGTTAGTAGGTAGATATGGTTAACAGTATTAATAATGTATAACTATTTTATTAATAATAGAGGTTTAAATAAAAATAAAATCATTGGGAATGTGATGTCAATAACTAAGGGAATTGTGACTTGAGTAGCGATATAGTTTCGGTTACAGACAGAAAAACATAAAATCTCCATTATAATAAGAAGATTTAAAATCTCAGTCTTGATATTTTGATCCCACCTTTGTATATTCAACTTTTATCAACTTCATATAAGGTATTTATTCACAGCTAACAAATACTAATGACAAATTTAGATTGTATAAATATTTATTGATTCTGAAAGCCCAGATGACTTAACTTTGACAGTACAATATTGCACAAGAAGAATGGTGGAAATCCCACGGTTAATCAGTATATTCAAATGATATTTTACAATATTTGGTTATATATAAACTCTATGGGTTTAATTTATTCTGTTCATTTGTTGAGTGTATATATAGAGAACTAAAAATCATAGGTAGCTAATTTTATATATACTTGTCTGGTTTAGAATTATTTTTATTTGCCTCTCTGTCTTTTAATTAGTCTTTAAATCTAAACTGTTTCTCTTTGAAATTAAAGATTAGTTTTCTATATGCTTATCAGGCAAAAGTAATTTGTAAATCTATCGTCATCTATCGTCAACTCCCTTCCCTTTTCCTTTATTCATTTTGTTTATTTCTTATTCATGTATACTATTGTGGTTTTCTACAACTATACTTGATCTATATTTTACGAAATATATTGAGCCGTTTTGAAATAACTACTAATGCTACGACAATGAAAACGTGGTCGGAACCATATATGTTTATTTTCTATAACTACATATTGTCGGATATATCCATTTTACCTTATATATATATATATATATATATATATATATATATATATATTATATATATATATATATATATATATATATGAAAAGGTAAATGGATATTAATCCGACAATATGTGAAGAAAAGTTTATAGAAAATAAACAACAAAATGTTATATGTTTTGCTGACAAACGTTTGTTCGACCTTATGAAGAGGTCTTTTTCAAAGCAAATGGAAAAACGAAATAAAATATCATATAAACTTTTCTTCATATATATATATATATATATATATATATATGTGTGTGTGTGTGTGTGTGTGTGTGTGTGTTAAGTATCTGGCCGCCATCCATGGCCAGTTGTAAAGAACTTAAAGTAAATAAGAAAGTAAGTCTTGAGTTATAGAATCCTTTGGTAAGTGAATAAGTCCTAAGTTATATAATCCTATGTTCCGTTGTCCACGAAGATCCAAGTAGTTATGAGTAGGTATGACCAGAACAGCCAGTATAAATAACAATATCAGCAGCAGAGTACCGACAGTGGTTGGCCAATAGGTTGGTCACGTGGTTATCAGCGAGTCTATAAGTAAGAGTGGGCTTTTAACACACGCCTTAGATCTAAAAAAAATCTCAACAATATATATATATGGGCGAGAGAGAGAGAATATAGTTTGCTATATTTATAAGTAAAGAGTGCGCAATATCATCGATATACAGGCTTTATCTAGATTAGGGTAGTGAAGACACGGTCAACGGCGCTTGGTAACTGACAGTTTCTTACCTATGTGATTTTCAAACTTCGTTTGAAAATCACATAGGCCAGAAACAATCGGTTACTTGTCAGTTACCAAGCACCGTCGCTTCATATCCTTGCTAGCATACCTTTATAAATCTCTAAATGTAGAAATGAAAACAAATTACTACTGAGTCACTTGAAAACTAGCGATCCCAAATAATGAAATAAATAAATAAAAATGAATGAATTATAAAGAATAAAATAATATAATAATACTAACAATAGTAAGAAAACTATAAAATAAAAGATAAAGATAACCGGTATAATGTATCCTGCGCCAAAAAGTGATAAGACAAACAGGAATATTTATTTTATGTTATTTATTTTTTAATTACTCTCAACTATTTTAAAACTTAGATCATCCACAGGTGAAAATTTATTGTGAAAGGAATTGTTTTAGAAAGTTTAAATAAGTTTTCTAAGTGTTTGACAAGCCATAGAAATTCGGGCGAAAAATGTATTAGAAGTGGCAAGTCCCTCTGTTCAGTGAAAACCACATATACATAATATATATATATATATATAGTGTCATCTACAAACACTCCTATAAAGTACTTCTCAAAAGTATATGAACACGCACAAAATCTGTTTTTTATTGTCGAAAGTTGAAGGCCATTAAATACTGATAAGAATGTTTTACTTATTTAACCCTTCGTAAAAATAATTGCTCTTTTAGTGTCCTGACTTTCTTTAATATTGGATTTTACAATTTTCACTTTAATATTAGAAGTATATCAAAATATATTCTTATATTTTTAGAATTCCAAAACAATGAAAAAAAACAAAAAAACTTGTTGGATTGTCACGGGTTGAGCTGGTGCGTTAGGCATACATTTCATAACCCTGTTCGCTTGCTGACCCGTATAATAAAGAAATACGTTCGTGAGTATGGGGTGTTGGAGATTTTTCATTTAACCATCTACCCCTTGCCCCCTCCCCCACCCGTTCTGAGCGTGACTCTCACCAAAATACCGAAGACGAGGGAAGGTTTGTAGTTTCATTTCCATGTTCAGTCTGGTGAGTAGAAATACGGACGCCAATGCGAACAGTACTTTAGAATATCAAGAGCGTGCACGAAAAGATATTTACCCTGATAACCTCTTCAGCTCCTCCCAATCTTCTGTGTGCGTTTCGAAGCGAACAATTTCACCCACGTGTTTTGAAGATCTCGAGCTCTATTAACGAAAGACAGAAAGCATTACGCTTCAGTGCAGTGTAAACGATGCCTAGTACGTTGTACTTCGTTCGAAATGTTCAAAGTCATTATATATATATATATATAAAGTAAGTAAAGTCGTCGGGGCGGCCTAATGTCGGTATCAGCCAATCAGCGAGGGAGTCTATCCCCTTTTCACTAACGCTAGACCAAGGAGATTGTTTGTTGCATCTGGGGTGGAGCGCCAAACCTACCATCAGCTCCTTACTTTACCGCACAGATCCCTGTGCTACTCATACATTGAGTTGGCGAGGGCGGGTGTCGAACTAGGAACCTTGTGGTTTCTAGCCGAACGCTCTACCGACTGAGCTAACCCGATATATATATATATATATATATATATATGTATATATATATATATCACAATCATCTAACCACACACACACACACACACACACACACACACACATGCATACACACACACACACTTATTAATATGTTTATATCAACCCAATCATATCATTAATATGTTTATATCGGTGTGATATCTGTATTGTTGTATACCCTTCTTCTTTACTTCTTTACTTACTTCTTTCTTACTCTATTCTTCTGGCCGTCTTTGGAATCTTATAACATCTTGTCTTGGTCTGGAATCTTCTAAGGTCTGGACTTTCTTGGGGACTTCGTGTCTGGTCTTCTATTGAGGATTTCTCTTTATCAGAAGCCCTGTGTCATTGTTAGTTTTTAGAGGTAATAACACAAGACTCCGATTTGCTTTTATCTTACTTTATTTTTAAATCCCCAACCAGACTTCTGCGCAGTTCGAGTCGGAGCGTGTATAACACGACTCACCACCGTCGTGGTTTCTCGCCGACTGACTAAAATCTATTTCTAATCTAAACCGGAAGAGGGTCTCCTCCACCGATTCTCACGGTATCCACCGGAAGGTTAGGACTGAGGTCAAGCCTTTTCACTCATCCTTCAAGGCCGTGGGCTGTAACTTATAACAGCCATTTTTATTTCTACACTATTGCACATAAATATTAGGTATCTAATGATTATGTAACAGTATGGCTGTTTGGTAGTCCGTGCTTAGACACTCCTTGTATTTATAACAAAAGGCTATGAAGATAGGAATTGGTTAGTAACCAATAAAAATGTGAAACAGGCGGACAGCGATGGAGTATAGAGCGCTAGACCAAGGAGACTGTTTTTGCACCTATGGTGGAGCGCCACACCTACCATCATTTTCCTACTTTACCGCACTGGTTCAAGCTGTGCTCCCTCATGTCTTCAGCATAAAATAACCCAACAAGGGTTAATATGCCGTAAAATCCAACCTACCGATCTAATTGTGAAAAGGGTCTATCTGATCCATGGTTGAGACCTTAATAGGCACTTCCACTCAGCATCAGAGTGGACTTGCTAGTAATGGCGACAAAAGGACGACTCCACACTCCCCATTTAAAACGACTGTACAACCAAAAGACTAAAGAGATATTTGAAGCAGTGAAACATTAATTTTAAAAATGTGGATTCATTTTTATTCTCAGTGGCGACAAATATTTCACATGGGACTTTTTTCTTTTCTTTTTTTTTTTTTTTTTTAGCAGACAAGAAAAAAAATGTATATCTGCTGTGTGAGAGCGGGGACAAAGTGGAAATACTGACATCATCGTATGTGACTTTCATACTTAAGTAGAACGTTAATTAGGATACGAGTTCGAATCCATTAATCAACCCTGATGATATCTGCCTTAGATATTCTCATGTATATTCTACTGATATCTATGACATTTACGAGAAAGAATGTACACTTCATTTTGACAACAAAAAAATGCTGTCCCTAATTATAAGAGCAATGTTATATATATTAGGAAATGCCATACTACAAGAAAAAAAATGACAGGACTATTTATGTATGTAATGGAACTTCTATCTTGGGTTGTATCTCTGTACTCTGCCTAGCATTAAAATGTTGCTGCTGGTGAGCTAGGATCAGAATGTTATTTTTACCAGCCTTCAGGGCCGGGTTCAAGTATTATATACTCATATATACCCACATCATATGTCGGGTATATAATAGAGTGAGTGAGAGACAGTTAGATATATTCGATGATAATAGTTGATTGTCTTACTTTACGTTCTGTTTACTTCGTCTACTCGTCTGGACGCCATGTTCTCCTGTCGATCTTACTTCTCTTCCAGGCTTCTGCTGTGGTTCATTCTTCTTTGTGCTGGGCTGGACATTGCTTGTTTTAACATTTAATTAACACAACAAGACTTGTTTTTTTTTTTTATCAAGCTTTATTCGCAAACCTGCCCATTTAATTCCGCCGCGGTGAGAAAAGACATCTGAGCAGCGACCTACGGACAAAAGCCTCATAAGTGTTTATATAATTGATATATTTTTAGATTTTTTCTGGGCAAAAACTTATATATTCTTTTTATATAAACCTCTAGTTTTGTTTATCTGATGTGCACAAAGAAATTTTTTTAAAATCTACTTTAAGATATCCATGTAATACAGAGAGACTAAGCTAAAATAACTGTCACTAGTTTTTTTTTAAATGTCTGTTTTAAACTAAGACCTATTTCCACGCGCCCAATCGCGCGCTTTCAAGGGGTCAAGTAAAAGGTCATTACCCGTCACAACTGTGGTAACTTTCCATGGACCCTGTCATTTTAAGTTAATGGACACTAATTCAAAATTCTAACTACAGGTACGTTCATAATGTATAACTGTTCATAAATTATGTAGCACAAGTACATTACTCGTCCATTTTCAGTCGTGTTTCATTTTTATCAAAGCCGAGGCAAAAAGAGTAGGCGAGCCTGATCCTGAGTTTTTCATTCAGGTGTATCACCTTCCCATTCCGATATAAGGCAAGGGTCGGGGTATTTTGGCACGTTCGTGAGAGGAACAGAAGAATATTTGTCTTAGCCTTGGCTTACAGGTTAAAGCGACCTTGTATCGAATTTTACTTCGTGGGCGAAGCGAATAAGTACTAAGGTCATATTGTAGTATATGTATCCGTGAAAATCCCACCATTGTTTTCGAAATTATCATATAAAGTCGGGAGAGAACATGGAGGTCTGAAATGTCAAACATGTGGTCCAATTCTGCTTTCTAAAGCTGGATATGTTAATCATAGGAAATCTTATCAGGGACAATTCATGCAAATTCCAGGAACAAACAATGTGTCTTGTGCAATCTGTAACAAAGTCTGTAAGTCAGCCTCTTAAGAGACATATGGTGGTGTATAAGCATACAATTTTATCATCTGATACAACGGGAAGAACGTCCTTCCTATGTCATATTTGCCTCAAACTTAGTGGATCTGCAGCAGGTTTTATGAGTCATTTGAGGGCTCACGAGAGGAAAGGTTCTGGTGGGGGGGGGGTAATAGGATTGTGAGGGGCGGCAATGATCTGTAAAGATTATGATATTGCTATGTATGTGTGTGTCGTACAAATGTACGGGTAAATTCACACACATCATATGTTAGGAATGCCTCAAAGATATAAAAAATATATCAACATAGATCAGAAATTAGACGAAGGCAAGCGATATCTTAGGATTACATTAAACTATGCAAGGAAGCAGAACATTGACTAGTAGAATGTCACCCAAGAAATATCAATCGTTCGAGGGAAAAATAGAAACATTAGATAGTAAATTTTATTTTTGTTTTGTTTTACTTCATATCAACACTTATCGAGTCATTTAGGGATTCAAGTTGCTTACATTACCTGTTGTTGCTCAAGTGGTCACCCAATTAAATATTCATCACTGCTTAACTTCGGTGAAGTAAAATTTGATGGCCAAATATTGCTGAGGCTAGTACAATGGAGTTGTTATGTAAAGAATTGGGAAAGGCCTTTGTCCACCGGTGAACACAAAATGACTGCTGATTATATACCTTCACATAATTAAAGAGAGTGTGTCGACAATAGATTGATGTCGGGGTACTTATCTTTGAAACCGACTTGTGAAATCGATCCTCATTGCGAGCTTCATTAGCCTGATTTTGCACAGAAGTCCATTAAATATATTAAAGGTGGGTCAATGAACTCATAGCTTGGCACGTCGTTGTTGTTAGTTGAATTTTGATCATATAATGTTCGGTCTGTGGAATCAATTTTTATCTGAAATTTTCACCATATAATGTTCGGTCTCAATTTTCTGTGGGATCAATTTTTATCTGTAATTTTCACCATATAATGTCTGGTCTATAGAATCAATTTTGATCTGTAATTTCACCATATAATATTCGGTCTGAGGGATCAATTTTATCTGAAATTTTCACCATATAATGTCTGGTCTATAGAATCAATTTTGATCTGTAATTTTCACCATATAATGTTCGGTCTGAGGATCAATTTTTATCTGAATAGAATCAATTTTGATCTGAAATTCACCATATAATGTTCGGTCTGAGGGATCAATTTTTATCTGAAATTTTCACCATATAATGTCTGGTCTATAGAATCAATTTTGATCTGTAATTTTCACCATATAATTTTCGGTCTGAGGGATCAATTTTTATCTGAAATTTTCACCATATAATGTCTGGTCTATAGAATCAATTTTGATCTGTAATTTTCACCATATAATTTTCGTCTGAGGGATCAATTTTGATCTGAAATTTTCACCATATAATGTCTGGTCTATAGAATCAATTTTGATCTGAAATTTTCACCATATAATGTCTGGTCTATAGAATCAATTTTGATCTGAAATTTTCACCATATAATGTTGGTCTATAGAATCAATTTTTATCTGAAATTTCACCATATAATGTCTGGTCTATAGAATCAATGAGGATCAATTTTTATCTGAAATTTTCACCATATAATGTCTGGTCTATAGAATCAATTTTGATCTGAAATTTCACCATATAATGTTCGGTCTGAGGGATCAATTTTTCTGAAATTTTCACCATATAATGTCCTGAAATTTTCACCATATAATGGAATCAATTTTGATCTGAAAGATCTGTAGAATCAATGATCACACAACTGCATGCGAGAGAAGAACATTGTGCTGAAGAATAAGTATTTTTGAGTGTGTAAAGTAAATGTTTTATCTTTTATTCACCATTAGACTGTTGACTTAGTGATGTAGTACATGTGGCTATGGTTGTTTTTATTACTGATTATATTTCTGATTGCTTTTGAGGAGTTTGTGACTGTTTTGATTCCAAGGTTATTTAGACTTTTTTCAATGATGGTTATGGTCGAACTATTGGATAATATATAATATATAAAATTGATAGATAAATAAATAGACAATTGAGATTGGTAGATAAATGGAAAAACATATTTGTATGGGTGAATATTTGGAGATGAGGCTTGATAATTCGTATTATTTGGATTTTTCCGACTGTTATTGTCCATCTTTATTGTCACATACAAAACGTTTCGGCCAATATTCCTCTCCTGTCTTCTTCAGGTGTTTCTAATATCTAATAGATAGATAGATAGATAGATAGATAGATGAAATTGAGAAGATAAATGAAAAAACATAAATGTATGGATCAATATTTGAAGATGAGGCTTGACAATTTGTATTATGTGGATTTTTCGAACAGTTACTGTCATCTTTATTGTCACATACAAAACGTTTCGACCAATGTGCCTTTCCTGTCTTCTTCATGTGTTTCTAATATCTAACAGATAGATAGACCCTGGTCAGGTGTACAAATGAGACATCTAAGAATTCTTTTAAATCTTAGAAGCACGAATGAGAGAACGCGGCAAACTATGACGAAGAAAACTGTACGAATGAAATAGGTTGACAATCATTACTGAACCGATAAAATAATATAAGAAACCGAAAAAAAAAATAGAAAAAAA